>CM036765.1:2688227-3365727 GCA_020796225.1 Arion vulgaris
TTGAAACAAGAAAACAACCTGTACTCTTCAAGCAAGATGATCATCTTACCTCCCGCCACAAAGTAGTAACGCAAGATGGATACATCTTACCTCCCCGCTACAAAGTAGTAACGCAAGATGGATACATCTTACCTCCCCGCTACAAAGTAGTAACACTAAACAGAACATTAGTTAATTTTCTTCCTTTAAAACAAGATGAAAAACGTATCCGGAAGTTGTGAAGTAAAACAGTATTAGAGAAGAGAGAAAGAAAGAAAACAATCTTAACTTTCTGAAGAAGCTGTTTGTTATTTTTTTCCCTGAACTGCGTTTCATGCACTTGACAGCAGAGATGCATTAAATGAAACTTGCACGTTCGTTGTTGTCAATCAAAGATTGTCATTTACTCCGGCAGACATTGTTCTGTCATATATCTTCTTACCAGATTGTGTGGGTTTTTTGAGGGTTTTTCCCCTGTTATATCTGATTTTTGCAGACATTTATTACAGACATATATGCGATCCCTTCATCTTTTTATTAACTCCGGCGCTCCCGGTTTGATTGGTTGAATGATAGGACCATCATCAAGGTCAAGATATTTTTTTAGGAATTTTATTTTTAATCTTTTCTAATGAATTTTGCCCGGGCAGCGGCTTTCCAGCCTGCTCTTCTCGATTTTGAACAGCCACGGGTTCTTTACATCCTCACATTGAACACGGGACCTATCGTCCCGCACATATAGTACTAGGAACTCGATCTCACCTACTCAGATCAGGGATCACTGGAAAAATATATAGATGGCTGCACAAGGGAGCGAGAGCCCTCTGTCACAGGTTCTCCAGCTGCCAGTTACAAGCCCGGATGAGAGTAATTTGAATGCATTTGAAAATAGATGGCTGCAAAAAATAATGAACACAAAATGGTGCGAATTCAGAAAAGAAAGATGATCAGAGAATGTCTGGTTAATAACAAGTACCAGTTGTAATACGAAAACTCAACCATCACATACACAGAATAGAATAAAGCCTGCTAAGACTGCACAGTGTGCATGTCAGGCAGAAACACAGACTCAGCAGTCATGTCCATCATAAATACACCATTTAATCATTTATACGGATGGTTCGGTGATTCGACATGTGCGAGCTCATGGGCTTTCATGCTCAGGTCGGAGGTGATGTTGTGAAGAAAGACAGTGGTGGTTTTGCCGTGACTACGAGCAGTCTCACTATGGAAATCATGGCGGTTACCAAAGCGATGATTTGGCTAGAATCACAGACTTTTATCCATGCATGTTTTCTCAGTGTCTCAATGAGTATGCTCAGGAAGATTGAAACAGGATGGGCTAGGAGACATTGGATAGAATCGCTGGGGAGTCTAGACTGACAAAGATCAGTTTTATTTTGTGCAGGGCATGCAGGTGTAAGGGGAATGAACGTGCGATAGGCTTGCAGGTATGGCTGCTGTCCAAAGCGGACGAGCAATGGACCAGGCTGATATTATAAATTCCTTAAGGGAGAGAGGAGTGTACATGATTCACGTAATAGCGGTGAATCCACAACACTAACCAGACTGCAAGAACTCAAAGTTAAGTGTGGTGTAGCTCGACAAGAACGCTATGCTGGCAGACAAAGAAGAATTGTAAACCAACAAAGAACCGGTATCGTTAGTCGCCACACGCTGATGGACATACTGAGGAGAGATCGGAGCACTTATGGACTAATTTGTTCGACGTGCAGTGATGGTGATCCGACGACTAAACTAAACTAAACTAAAACATACACCAACGAAACGACACATGGCCTCATGAAAGAAGCTTACAGAGCAAGCTATGGGTAGTTAACTCTCAAGAAACTCCAACTGACATGCAGCTTATAAAGCAACCCATTTCATGATTTAGACAAGCACACGAAACCGAATGTAAAGAAGAAGAAGAAGTAATAAGAAAGAGAAGATGGAGATATGTTGTGCATACTCTGAGAAAAAATAATCAAAAATCAGAAAGTAGTTATTGTACAGGGTGTTCAAGATAAAAGCAGCCTCGTCGTTGAGGAAGCATCGTCGTCAAGGGAGCTAATCTGGCATATGTTTATGAAAATGAGGTCAAGGTTGTGTGATGGTGTGTAATTGCAGTGCGGGATGGGGCGATGAACAAGCGTGACGTAGGAGAAGCTAATTAGAACTCATTTAAATAGTAAATATAAACAACGCAATAAGTAACTGGCAACTTTTGATTTGCCACTCGGACCGCTTTTATCTTGAAGACCCTGTAGTTGTGGGACTGATTAACGTAATGCAGAAGTGTTCGCTTCTTGACTAGAACACAAGTGGGCTGTGGGCTCAATCCTACATTCGACGTTCTACACATTGAGAAACGTAATTGGCCATCCTACCCCTGTACATTATGGTCTAGAAATTGAAAAGAACTAATTTCATAGCTGAAAAGGCTATGGGAAATGGTATTTTATTATTAGACACTGTAGTGAGAGACAGAGAGTTCAAGAAAGGAAGAACTCCATAGTGACCATCCGAGACAAACTTTACTGAGAGAGAGGCGAGAAATATCGGAAGAGATTGAATGAGTAGCCCAGGATAAAGCGGTATGGATAATTGTCTAGCATGTTCTACATAACGCAAATAAATACAACAGCAACAACAATGTTTGACATGTCTGCTCAGTAATAAGATTTGGCACGCTGATGGAACATATTGCTATTGGTTCAGGGTCTCTGTGGCGAAGAGGTTTAGTGCTCGTCTCTCGTGACAAAGGTACCAGGTTTGATCCCTCGTGGAATCAACTGGATATTTTTCCAGAGATCCCTGATCTCAGTGTAGGTAAGATCGAGTTCTAGTCCTATCAGAGATCCCTGATCTCAGTGTAGGTAAGATCGAGTTCCTAGTCCTATCAGAGATCCCTGATCTCAGTGTAGGTAAGATCGAGTTCCTAGTCCTATCAGAGATCCCTGATCTCAGTGTAGGTAAGATCGAGTTCCTAGTCCTATCGAAGATGGACGATAAAACGTAAGTACCGTGCTAAAATTGATCACGTAAAAGAACCCAGTTCAACATGGAGATTATCAGGCTGGAAAGCTGCTACCCGAGCAAAACTTTATTAGAAAGAATTTTAAATAAAATTCCTACAAAAATATCTTTACCATCTTTTCAAATTACATTGGGGATCCTCGCCGGTGCTACGGAGTTCGTGCACTGCAGCTGAAATCTTCCTGTGTAAGAAAGAGATCGGAGCACACATGTTTACTCACCGAAGTGCAAAGATGATCAATTAATCAATCATGGTGAAGTAAGCGTATTCCATCACAGGCAGAACATGTTACATTATGTAAGGTCGTGTTGACATTTGAGATTTGTGTGACCATGTGGTCTGCTATACGGCCGCAAGAGCGTTCATTTTTCAATCTATATTTTTGAAGAGTTCAGAGTTCAGGAAACAGCTAATTAGCGTGTATCCAGCACATCACTGCTACAATACGCTTTAACTCACGGATTATGCTATACAATCGATTTATGGTGATTGATCGATTGATTGATTGATTGGATAATCATCATTGCAATTCAGTGAATAACAATGTTTGTTCCGATCTCTTTCTTATACAGGAAGCAATTCAGTAACATGTCAACATGAAAAATTCAACAAGCTCCATAGTTACACATGTGACCAGCCAGGAGGATCACATGTGAACTGTGTAACTATGGAGCTTGTTGAATTTTGGTCGAAATGTTATTTTAATCTTTTAGTGAATTTGTTTTTGCACTCTCCTTAACTTTGACACAAACAGTTAGAACAGCGTCAGACAACAACCGGAAACCAGGACACTGGGCAACAACCCGGTAACAGTGTGACGTCAAAAGAAGAATTAATTTTTTTGCGCAGTGGCTGTTCTTCTTCTTCTTTTCGTACTGTCATGCCTGCTACCGGGTTTTGCCCAGTGTCGTCACACTGCTACCGGGTTGTTGCCCAGTGTCGTCACACTGCTACCGGGTTGCTGCCCAGTGTCGTCACACTGCTTGACCGTAGGGTTGCTTGCCTCAGTGTCAGTCACACTGCTACCGGGTTGTTGCCCAGTGTCGTCCACTGCTACCGGTTGTTGCCAGTGTCTCCACTGCTACGGGTTGCAGCCCAGTGTCGTGGTTTTCTGTTTTTGTGTTGTGCTGTGCTGTTCTGATGGCTTGTGTGATTGTTATTTTTGCTCTTTAACAGGATTCTGCTATGCCATCTAACCATCTTTTTCGTGGTCTTCCTCTTGCCTTCTTTCCCGATGTTCTGTTGTAGAAGACTCTGTATACTGTGACGTTTGGATGCATTCTTATTAAGTGGCCAACCACTTCATTCTTTGTTTCTCGATGTAATTCAAGCAAGATTCTGTGCCAACTTTTTTTCTTATGCTGATATTGGTGACTGTCTTTTCTGTTTTTGTTGGTAACTTTTCGCAGGCAACGCATTTCACATGTAGTTATTTTTATGACTGCGCTTTGCTCAATGTCCATGTTTGGCTCTGGTAACACAGAGTAGGTATAAAAATGCTGTTGATCATCTGTTGCTTAGTTGCCTATGATATTTTTGGGTGCCTTAACAGTGGGGCTAGCTGGAAGGTTACAGCATTTGCTTTTGTACTCTAGCCTCTATCTCTCTATCTAGTCTTCCATCTTCTGTGAATATGCTTCCTAAGTATTTGAATTCTTTCACTTGGTTTATTTTAGTGCCATTGACATGGATGTCTAGATTATTATGTTTTCTTCCCATATTCATTATTTCTGTTTTAGTGTTGTTGATTTTCATGTCATGTTTTACACAATTTTTTTCAAAGTGTCAATATGATGTTGTAGATCTTGTTAATTTTGATGTATCAGGCACTGGTCATCTGCAAAAAGCAGTTCATTTATTTCATCATTATCTGAATTTGACTCTTGAGTTATTTTATCCATATATGCAATAAAGAGTAGTGGTGAGAGGACACAACCTTGTCTAACACCTGATGTAATGGAGAACCAGTCGGTCATTACTTCTGCTGTTCTTACTGTACTCTGACTATCTTGATATAAGGCCATGATATTACCTAATAGTTGTCCCTGGGCGCCATATTCTTCAAGGATCTTCCATAGTTTGCACCTGTTTACTCTATCAAATGTCTTTTCTTGGTCTATAAATATAAACTGTTTACTTTGATTGTATTCAATTGTTTGTTCGCAGATCTGTCTTAGTGTAAATATTGCGTCTGTGCAGCTCTTACCCCTCCTAAACCCAAACTGGCTATTACTTAACTGGGGCTCTAATATATGTCTTGCTCTTCGCTCCAATATTTTTGCAAACATTTTCCTATATGGCTCAAAAGAGAGATACCCTGTATGTTTCACACTCTCTTTTGTCACCCTTGTTCTTCCATATTGGGACTATAATAGCTCTCTGCCAGTCATCTGAAGCTTCTTGTGCTTCCCAAGCTATGTTAAAAATTCTATTCAGCCATGTTATTGTTGTTGTCTTACACGCAAGTAACATTTCTGTTGTTATACCATCTATCCCTTCTGCCTTCCTTCTTTTGCTTTGATTTAGTGCCATTTCAACTTCGGATTCTAAAATGTGTTCAACCTACTATTATCAATTTTCAATGGCCAAGTGTTATTTTATGTATTCAACTTGAACAGGGGAACCTAGTGTTATTCTTCATCTCCGATATGACTAGGAACTCGACCTCATCTACATTGAGATCAGGAATCTCTTAAAAAATATTCCGATTGCTCCACGGGAGATACGAACTGAAAACATTTGAATCAAGGATCGATCCCCTGTCCTACACTGACCTACATGATTTATCTGCGTTCTCTAGTCGACGCTGTAAAGACATGACTAAGTGAAGGTCATTTTTGGAGAGATAGCCGTTTGTGCTCTTACAAAAAAACCATCTCGTCTGCAGAGCTAGACAATGGATGCTTAGTAATAAAGATTTGTGGAACGAATCCTGTGTTTAGTCAATTATTTTTCCGTAGGTTCTTAATACTTGTTTACCTGTCTTATTTATCTACCCGCAACAGGGAGTCTGAAACTTTAACTTAGGTTCTGCTACACTTACAGATATGAGATGTAGCACAGTACACTTACAGATATGAGATGTAGCACAGTACACTTACAGATATGAGAGACGATGTAGCACAGTACACTTACAGATATGAGAGACGATCTAGTACAGTACACTTACAGATATGAGAGACGATGTAGTACAGTACACTTACAGATATGAGAGACGATGTAGCACAGTACACTTACAGATATGAGAGACGATCTAGTACAGTACACTTACAGATATGAGAGACAATGTAGCACATTACACTTACAGATATGAGAGACGATGTAGCACAGTACACTTACAGATATGAGAGACAATGTAGTACAGTACACTTACAGATATGAGAGACGATGTAGTACAGTACACTTACAGATATGAGAGACGATGTAGCACAGTACACTTACAGATATGAGAGACGATGTAGCACAGTACACTTACAGATATGAGAGACGATGTAGCACAGTACACTTACAGATATGAGAGACGATGTAAAACAGTACACTTACAGATGAGAGACGATGTAGTACAGTACACTTACAGATATGAGATGTAGCACAGTACACTTACAGATATGAGAGAAGATCTAGTACAGTACACTTACAGATATGAGAGACGATGTAGCACAGTACACTTACAGACATGAGAGACGATTTAGCACAGTACACTTACAGATATGAGATGTAGCACAGTACACTTACAGATATGAGAGAAGATCTAGTACAGTACACTTACAGATATGAGAGACGATGTAGCACAGTACACTTACAGAAATGAGAGACGATGTAGCACAGTACACTTACAGACATGAGAGACGATTTAGTACAGTACACTTACAGACATTGAGACGATGTAGCACAAGTACACTTACAGATATGAGATGTAGCACATACACCTTACAGACATGGAACATTTGCTGTCATGTACCTTACAGATATGAGATGTAGCACAGTACACTTACAGATCTGAGAGATCTGTACAGTACCTTACAGACATGCAGAACGAGGGCCATTACACTTACAGACATAGAGACGATTTACACAGTACACTTACAACGTATGAGAACGATGTAGCACAGTACACTTACAGACATGAGAACGATTTGCTCATATGCAACTTACAGATATGAGAGACGATGTGTAGCACCGTACCTTTCTACATGAGAGACAATTTAGCATCAGTACACTTACAGATATGAGAGACGATTCAGCACAGTACACTTACAGACAAGTAGATCGATGTAGCACAGTACACTTATAGATATGAGAGACAATGTAGCACAGTCACTTACAGACACTAGAGACTGATTTAGCACAGTACACTTACAGATATGAGAGACGTGTATCACAGCTACACTTACAGACATGAGAACGATGTGAGCACAGTAACTTACAGACATGAAGACGATGTAGCACAGTACACTTACAGACATGAAAGACGATTTAGCACTGAGTACACTTACAGATATGAGAGACGATGTATACATGACCTTAAGATATGGAGAGACGTTGTGCACTAGTACACTTACAGATAGAAACGATGTAGTAAGTACACTTACAGATATGAGAGACGATGTAGTACAGTACACTTACAGATATGAGAACATTTAGCTAGGTCACTTACAGAATGAGAGACGATTTAGTACAGTACACTTACAGATATGAGAGACGATGTAGTACAGTACACTTACAGATATGAGAGACGATTTAGCACAGTACACTTACAGATATGAGAGACGATGTAGTACAGTACACTTACAGATATGAGAGACGATTTAGCACAGTACACTTACAGACATGAGAGACGATTTAGTACAGTACACTTACAGATATGAGAGACGATGTAGTACAGTACACTTACAGATATGAGAGACGATTTAGCACAGTACACTTGCGTCTTAGATGTGGGATGCCAGACTGGAAACCCCAAATATGAAAAGGGATTGGTGTTTTTATTTACAGCAATACCTCTAGGGTCGACCAAACCTGAATTAAGTATCAGAACAAGAGTGCGATATAAAGGTAGCCGGCGTGATGTTGAAACCATCATTCATCGTGAGCTGTTGGTTAATGAAATATACAAATCTAACACTGCATTCCCGAACCTGCTACATTCTTTAAAAACATGGTTTTTTTTATTGACTTTCTCTTGGGAATTGCAAAGTGATGTTTGTAAATAGCTATGGGCTAGAGAGTTATTTTAATAGAACGCATCTTCTATAAATAGCTATGGGCTAGAGCACAGCCAGGCTCTAGCACAGGCCAGACAACTGGCCGGGTATTCCCTGACCTAGATAAGAAAAGGGATCTGGAAATTATAGATGTTTGATAGAACACTGCACGTTTTTTTCAATTTTGCTCAATTCTGTGAGTCTATGGTTATTTATTGGTGAAAAATATTTATAATATTGATATTCCTTATTGTTAAACTTAACTTGTTGCATAATATAACTTCGAGTTAGCATTTTGTGTTGATTTTAAAATGAATTCGTCTATATACACCAATACTGGAATGCGAGGTCATGTGGTGTAGTTGGGGTCTGATTTCCCACAATTCTTACCTGAGCCCGAAGGCCCAGTAGTTTATAGTTGGCTCTGGCTAGAGTGTTATTTTAATAGAACGCATCTTCTATAAATGCTAGGGCTAAGTGTTATTTAATAGACGTATCTTCTATAAATAGCTATGGGCTAGAGTGTTATTTTGGTACTTTGTCATTAGCCGGCAGCAAAAAGACCTGAACAACGACTTCCGGGAAAACCCTGGGTATCCCGTAGGCGTGTCGGGGATTGTCCGGTGATTTCCAAAGGTCGAACAGTCAGTGCGGTTTATTCCATTTGCGTTTTTAGGGGTTTCATGTTGAAAAAACTTCCTTTCGTTTTCGCCTTTTTTTCTTTTTAATTAAGTTCTGGCGTCTTGAGATGGGTAACAATGGGTAACAATCCCAAACTCAACAATCACAAGCTTTTAAATTTTGTGGCAGTATATCTGTGGCAATTAATTGCCTGTTTTTTTCTAAAAATAGATCTTCCTGTCAGTTGCAGCCGACTAATGACAAAGTATCGTTATGGTAATAGAATGCATCTTCTATAAATAAGCACATTTGTGTCCTTGTCCTGCGTTCGGTTTCTTCTTCTATGTTCATGTTGTTTATATTAGTGAAACACGTACAAACAAAGTACTATAGTTTTACAAAATACAGAAACAGTGACGATAAACAGCAACGTTTCGACCAACAAGGCCTTTATCAAGCAAACGAACAAACAGGAGTGACAAATTAAAATGAAACACAAATGGACGACCAAATACCAACGTATCTAAGAAAATCTGGAAGAAAAACGAATAACGAAATAAATGTAACACAAAAACACACATAAAAACTAGAAATAGAACGGAAAAAAACAATGAAACATCTAGTAAATATATAACTTGAATACATGCAACATATACCCATATAGATTACAAAGCATGGGAAGAGAAAGTACTAAGAAGCATAAGAATGTAATACATGCAACATATACCCATATATATTATTGGTGAAAAATATTTATAATATTGATATTCCTTATTGTTAAACTTAACTTGTTGCATAATATAACTTCGAGTTAGCATTTTGTGTTGATTTTAAAATGAATTCGTCTATATACAACAATACTGGAATGCGAGGAATTGTTTATATTAGCTAATATTAGATCCACATAGATACCAAAATTGTGTTAGAGTAAGATTGAGTTAGAGTAGCGTTTTCCAAAGTGGGCGGTACCGCTCCCCGGTGAGCGCTGAAACGTTCTAGGGGCGCGATAGTGGGTTCAGAAGAATTAGGGGGTGTTCAGGCGATTAGGGGTCGATGGCTCCTTAAAGAAGAAATTGATAATAAATATTTTAACAATAATTATTTTCGTGATTTTGCGATTGAATAATCATTTAAAATTTGAATTCTGCATTTAAATTCATCTTATGCCCATCTTACACGATCTATTTTTTCATCAATGTTCTATTTCATGTTTATAATCATTTGAAAATTGACCACGTATTACAGAAATATATATATCAATTTTCTATGTCAAAGAGAAAATAGAGCATATATATATGTTCGAAAGGAGGGCGTTGACAAACTGTTATAATGTGGAGGGCGTTACAAAGTTTATGTTGTGCAAAGTGGGCGGTGGGCCGAAAAAGTTTAGGAATCTATGAGTTAGAGTAATCATTAGTGAAATAATTCTGTGCTACTAAATTCATGAATAAGAACGTGTGGTCCGAGTCGACACCAGTTATCGATAGTCAAGCACACATTACCAACAGATAGTCTAAGCGCTGTTAACAACCACGTGACTTCAACAACAAGGCACGAATTCACGTTATAGTCTGTCCATTAATTCGTGAGCACGGTTGACATTAATTTTCTCGAAAACTGCCTGTTGGATATCAGTGATTTTTGCATGCAGCCTTAGAATATCCATGACGCTAAAATAAAGCTAACCAGTAGTTCATAGATGCTACGGATTTTGCACATCGGCGAATTCCTTTGATCTTTTATGACAATTGCAAATACGGGGCTCAAATTTTAGATTTTACAGTAATCCTTAGAATTTGTCCATGTCAATTCTATTCATAGGTGTATCTCCATATTAACTTGATAGGTCAAGTAATTGAGTGTGTTGCCCTTTATGTGCAATCGTGAACTTGGATACAATATGCAACAGTTAGTCCTCCCTTCGGTCACCATTAGACCCCAGGGTGTCTTAACTTCACCACAAATTGTATGATGGTAGACGCATTTGGATATGGAAATGTATACGTTGCTATTTCTCAGTCTGTAATCAAAATATGATTTGTATCATCCCAAATCTGACGATTCCATGAGGTTGATAATTGTTACTGGCTGGACAAATTGTAATCCATCTCGGTGCTATCATTGAGAGGGACTCACGTGTCAGAACTTCAACATCACACATTTTAAACGTCCTGTTCTGTTCGGCAACTTGCCCTTTTACTTTAGCCCAGACAAGCTCTATCGGATTGAGGTGAGCATGATATGGAGGTAGTCGCAAAGACGTGTGGCCGTATTCCGCAATGATTTTGTCAATATGAAACACCTTTGTCTTATTTGTCATCCTCACCAGGTGCAACAACTCGGGTTTCAAATATGTATCATCGAAGCTGACATTTTCCTTAGCAAGCCAAGTCCTAATTTGATCTTTTGTATTTGATGCAGTTGGTACTTTGTCTTCCGCTGATACTGCGTTGTGATAGGATGCATTATCCATTACCAAGCATGATGGTCTGTTTAGAATTGGAAGTAGATCTTTCTCCATCCAGTGCCTGAAAATATGTCCATTCATTTCTGTGTGGTAGTCCCTACCGTCGGTACTTTTTGATTGAAAAATAAGTCCAGCGTCATGGACAAGACCTTCTTCACTACTTCCTGCATGTGTTAGTATAATACGCTGGCCTTTGCTGCTTGGTATTTTTCTGTTCACCGTCTACTGATTGCCATTCTTTAGCATTGGTGTGGTGAGCATTGACCCAGGATTCGTCCAAATATACAATATCATAGCCTTGCCTCCGCCGCTCACGGATCTGCCTCAGGTATTTACTTCGCGCAGCAATTAAATGTAGCTTTTCACAAATAATATTCCTGCCGCCTATAGTTTTTCTGAAGGTGAAGCCGCGGCTCTTACAATTTTTCATAGAGTACTTTTAGAAATGGCTATGCTGCAATCTGATTGCAGTTTTATTTTCAGTTTCCTGAGAGTAACAAGTTGATTTGTCGCAAACATTTTCAAGAGCTCCCGTCTTATGACATCTATGTCAAAGTCGTCAATTGTTCTTTTCCGTCCTTGCTTGACATTAGTGCACTTTGTGTCCTGTTTAATCCATCGGGAAAAGGATTCTCTATTCAGACCAAGCGCCAGTTGCGCTCGTTTCTCAGGGTTATGAATATCGCAATATAGATGACCTCTCTTAGATTCCCTACGGAAGTGTTGGTATAGTAAAACTGTAACCTTCTGCATTGTTATAAATGTGCACTTCAGACTCATTATGAATGTGATATCAATGTCAGTTTTGATAAGCCAACAAATATGATACAATAGCTTCATACAAATAGCGAGATACGCCT
This sequence comes from Arion vulgaris, assembly GCA_020796225.1. Taxonomy (NCBI): domain Eukaryota; kingdom Metazoa; phylum Mollusca; class Gastropoda; order Stylommatophora; family Arionidae; genus Arion; species Arion vulgaris. Next base: position 2,700,399 of record CM036765.1, read on the forward strand.
ATAACTATACAACGGTATCCCAATTATAACGTCATATGCTTTCCGCTTTCAAAGTCGACTGGGTTAGGTCAGAGCCAACTATAAACTACTGGGCCTTCGGGCTCAGGTAAGAATTGTGGAAATCAGACCCCAACTACACCACGTGAACTCGCATTCCAGTATTGGTGTATATAGACGAATTCATTTTAAAATCAACACAAAATGCTAACTCGAAGTCATATTATCCAACAAGTTAAGTTTAACAATAAGGAATATCAATATAATGAATATGTTTCACCAACAAATAACCATAGACTCACCGAATTGAGTAAAATAGCAAAAAAGCGTGCAGTGTTCTATCAAACATCTGCATTTTCCAGATCCCTTTTCTTATCTAGGTCAGGGAATACCCGGCCAGTTGTCTGGCCTGTGCTAGAACCAGGCGGTGGTTAGGTGCACGGGATTTCGTGAAATTGTTGTATACTCACGATATTTCTATGCTACCATAATGTATTTTTAGAACAACGCGTCTGTGTACCGTAGATCTGTTACTATTGTGTACAATCCGGTGAGGTTGATTTTAATATAACCTGAAGAAGAAATATTTCAAACTACATCAAATTTTCTTGGAAAAAAATATTTCTCTAGCGTCATGGATATTCTAAGGCTGCTTGAAAAAAATCACTGAGATCCAACAGGTAGTTTTCGAGAAAATCAATTTCAAACGTGCTCACGAATTAATGGACAGACTATAGTATATCGGTGTACAGGAAGGTCAAGGGCACTTTAGGGATCTGTCTATAGCTGAGTGCCCGCTACCAAGTTACTGTTCTCAAAGATACCAGCCACTGATATGCCAAGCTACTCAGCGATACCAGCCACTGATATGCCAAGCTACTCAACGATATCAGCACACCTTACGGCAAGCTAATTGCCAGTCATATTCGGAGACGGACACAATGCGTGGACATGCTAATTTCCCCACCTCTGTGCTGACACTGACAGTGGGAATGTAAACTTCACTCAGGAGGGCGGCCGGAACACTCGTTGTAACAGTACAACACACTCTCCGGCGTCAACATGGTGTGCGATAAATTGCCGTTACACCTACAACACAATTTTCACACCTTTGTTTGGTATAAAGCGATGCAGTAAGAGCGTGCGATAAATTGCAGTTACACCCAACAACACAATTTTCACACCTTTGTTCTGTATAGAGCGATGCAGTAAGAGAATCAACCCAAGCTTAATTTGTGTCCACGTACCGATGAGCTGAATGACTGCGGTATAGCCAGTCTTTAACGTGGAAATGGATTCTTTGCCTCGCAACGGAGTTCGTGCGTGCAGGCGGGGATCCTTCGCTAATTCTCAACAGCGTTTCAGCTATTCTAACACTACACAGAATCAGAGATACGTGCCCAAGAAAGGAAGGCGGCGTAGAAGAGGGAAAAGATCGGGTGTCAGGAAGAATATTTTGAAGTGTGAGCGACTGGGTCGGAAAAACTTACGCATCATGTACTGGAATTGTGCCAGCGTGAAGCAGAGACGACCGGTCCTCGACAAACTCCTATATGGTGCCGACATCGTTGCCCTACAAGAAACCAACCTAGGGAAGGGACAGTCCGCATTGCTGGTTTTCATACCTTCTATAACCGGCGGGGCATCTCAGACAGGCAATTCTTGTTAGGAATGATATGTCGGCATCTGAAGTAGACATGTCAAAGTGGAACTGCGACACAATGCAGGTACATGCAGTTAGAGTACAGACACATGTCACCTTTGTCCTAGTGAATGTATATGCGTGCAATGGCAAGGTCGATACACTGCAGTCTCAAAGTTTATTCGACCAGGACGAGAATAGCATCATCTTCTGTGGTGATTTCAACGCCAGGGGTAGAGAGTGGGGAAACAACCCTACCAACAAGCAGGGTGTAAAGTTGGAGGACGCGCTCGTAACATCAGATCTGGTCTGTATCAATGATGGTAGAGCAATCAGACTAGCGAGTCGAACAGGGGACTCTGACAGTGTCATTTGATTTGGCATTGGTGTCTCCCACTCTGTTGCCCTTGTGTAAATGGAGCGTGCTTGGATATCACGACAGTAATCACTGTCCATGCATGATCCTGGTCGAAAAACGCAGAACATGGGAGCACAAAGGACATGCGCACAGTTTTCGGTATGACACAGCAGGGTGTGGTACTATCAGCAAAATCAGACGCAGTAAAATCAGACGACATCGCAATAAACAGAGGAATCTAACACATCCACCATGTTGGAATCACACAGACACAGGGGGCCATAGAAGAGCTTTGCAGCGCTGTTGTGTTAGATGAAGAGCAGACGTCAAAGCCATCATCGATGAAAATTGCAATGCAGACGACGTTGTGATCTACACGGATGGATCGGTAGTTCGTCACGAAAAGTCTGCATGGGCCTTCTCTTCAAGCTCATGTAGCAGAATGGTCAAGGAAGCCAGTGGTGCATTCAGTATGACAACAAGCAGCATGAGAATGGAGGTACTGGCGGTGACCAATGCACTACTCTGGCTAGAGTCACAAAACTACACTCATGCGTGCATTTTGAGTGACTCATTGAGTATGATCCGAAAGGTGGAGGCTGGTTCGGTGCGCAGGCAATGGACTGAATCACTGCAGGCGTCAACAATTTGCAGAATTACACTTGTCTTTGTTCCGGGGCACATGGGTGTCGTTGGCAATGAGAGAGCAGACAGGCTGGCTGGCTCTGCCGCCATATCAGAGGGCCAGACAATGGACAGAGCTGACATCGTGAACGCCCTCATAGAGCGTGGCCGCAAAGAAGACCTTTATCTAAACCAATCCACGTCAACTACTAGATTGCGAGAACTGGGTTTGAAGATTGGTGTAGCAAGAAAAGAACGGTACAACAGGTATACGAGTCGGCTCATCAATCAAAATAGAACTGGTACGGTCAGTCGCTGGACGCTGTTGGAGATATTGCAAGGAGATCGGAGCACCTATGGACATGTCCGGAGTGCAATAAAGATATTCCAAACTGAAACTGAAGATACAAAAATCCACATTTGTGTGGTCGCAAAGAAGATTTTCATTTAAATCAATTCACGTCAACTACTAGATTACAGGAACTGGGATTGAAGTAGCAAGAAAAGAACAGCATAACAGGTACGTGAGTAGGCTCATCAATCAAAGTCAAACTGGTACGGTCAGTCGCTGGACGCTGTTGGAGATATTGCAAAGGAGATCGGAGCAGCTATGGACATGTCCGGGGTGCAATGAAGATATTCCAAACTGAATCTGAAACTAGATCTTCAAACTTTGTATTCTGAATAGAAAGAAAACTAAAGATATGTTCACTTGCTAAACAAAATGTAAATACAAAATGAACAGCAATAATGGAGACACCAGGAAATAAGTGTCAAGTATCTACGGAGAGTGTTAGCAGTTTAATGGATGAAGACATCAGGAAATATGTGAGTGGCTCCATTATCAATACTCAATACTGTACTTCATCAAGAAACCACGAGTTACTCGGTTCGTCCACCTGTCGGCTCCGATAACATACGGCCTGGGTGCTCCGATAACATACGGCCTGGGTGCTCCGATAACATACGGCCTGGGTGCTCCGATAACATACGGCCTGTGGGCTCAGGTAAAAATTCTAGGAAATAAGAGCACAGACGTCGCATAACATCGCATTCCATTATTGTTGTATAAAGAGAAATTCATAACAAGAACAACACAATATGCTAAATCAAAGTTAAATTAGATTACACGTTCAGTTTTACACTAAGCAATATCAGCATTTGGTCATACATACACTAAGCAATATCAGCATTTGTTCATACCATTTCATGAATAAATATCAGCATTTTGTAACACATTTCATGAATAAATATCAGCATTTTGTAATACATTTCATGAATAAATATCAGCATTTTGTAATACATTTCATGAATAAATATCAGCATTTTGTAATACATTTCATGAATAAATATCAGCATTTTGTAATACATTTCATGAATAAACATCAGCATTTTGTAATACATTTCATGAATAAATATCAGCATTTTGTAATACATTTCATGAATAAATATCAGCATTTTGTAATACATTTCATGAATAAATATTAGCATTTTGTAATACATTTCATGAATAAATATCAGCATTTTGTAATACATTTCATGAATAAATATCAGCATTTGGTAATACATTTCATGAATAAATATCAGCATTTGGTAATACATTTCATGAATAAATATCAGCATTTGGTAATACATTTCATGAATAAATATCAGCATTTTGTAATACATTTCATGAATAAATATCAGCATTTTGTAATACATTTCATGAATAAATATCAGCATTTGGTAATACATTTCATGAATAAATATCAGCATTTGGTAATACATTTCATGAATAAATATCAGCATTTGGTAATACATTTCATGAATAAATATCAGCATTTGGTAATACATTTCATGAATAAATATCAGCATTTGGTAATACATTTCATGAATAAATATCAGCATTTGGTAATACATTTCATGAATAAATATCAGCATTTTGTAATACATTTCATGAATAAATATCAGCATTTTGTAATACATTTCATGAATAAATATCAGCATTTTGTAATACATTTCATGAATAAATATCAGCATTTTGTAATAACATTTCATTGAATAAATATCAGCATTTTGTAATACATTTCATGAATAAATATCAGCATTTTGTAATACATTTCATGAATAAATATCAGCATTTTGTAATACATTTCATGAATAAATATCAGCATTTTGTAATACATTTCATGAATAAATATCAGCATTTTGTAATACATTTCATGAATAAATATCAGCATTTTGTAATACATTTCATGAATAAATATCAGCATTTTGTAATACATTTCATGAATAAATATCAGCATTTTGTAATACATTTCATGAATAAATATCAGCATTTTGTAATACATTTCATGAATAAATATCAGCATTTGGTAATACATTTCATGAATAAATATCAGCATTTGGTAATACATTTCATGAATAAATATCAGCATTTTGTAATACATTTCATGAATAAATATCAGCATTTGGTAATACATTTCATGAATAAATATCAGCATTTGGTAATACATTTCATGAATAAATATCAGCATTTTGTAATACATTTCATGAATAAATATCAGCATTTTGTAATACATTTCATGAATAAATATCAGCATTTGGTAATACATTTCATGAATAAATATCAGCATTTGGTAATACATTTCATGAATAAATATCAGCATTTGGTAATACATTTCATGAATAAATATCAGCATTTGGTAATACATTTCATGAATAAATATCAGCATTTGGTAATACATTTCATGAATAAATATCAGCATTTGGTAATACATTTCATGAATAAATATCAGCATTTGGTAATACATTTCATGAATAAATATCAGCATTTGGTAATACATTTCATGAATAAATATCAGCATTTGGTAATACATTTCATGAATAAATATCAGCATTTTGTAATACATTTCATGAATAAATATCAGCATTTTGTAATACATTTCATGAATAAATATCAGCATTTTGTAATACATTTCATGAATAAATATCAGCATTTTGTAATAACATTTTCATGAATAAATATCAGCATTTTGTAATACATTTCATGAATAAATATCAGCATTTTGTAATACATTTCATGAATAAATATCAGCATTTTGTAATACATTTCATGAATAAATATCAGCATTTTGTAATACATTTCATGAATAAATAACCATGGACTCATAGAATTGAGTAAAATTACAAAAGCTATTGTTTTCTGTCAAACAACAAACCAGCCAGATTAAACAGGCATTTTGGTTTCCGTCAATAGTCGCCCTTTTGTTGTCGGCACTTACCTAACAGATTACCAACAGACAGTCCAAAGTGCAATTATATTCAGATACAAGCTAAAAGTGGTTGACTTACCTAACCAGATTACCAACAGACAGTCTCAAAGTGCAATTATATTCAGATCAAGCTAAAGTGATTGACTTACCTAACCAGATTACCAACAGACAGTCTCAAAGTGCAATTATATTCAGATACAAGCTAAAAAGTGATTGACTTACCTAACCAGATTACCAACAGACAGTCTCAAAGTGCAATTATATTCAGATACAAGCTAAAAAGTGATTGACTTACCTAACCAGATTACCAACAGACAGTCTCAAAGTGCAATTATATTCAGATACAAGCTAAAAAGTGATTGACTTACCTAACCAGATTACCAACAGACAGTCTCAAAGTGCAATTATATTCAGATACAAGCTAAAAAGTGGTTGACTTACCTAACCAGATTACCAACAGACAGTCTCAAAGTGCAATTATATTCAGATACAAGCTAAAAAGTGGTTGACTTACCTAACCAGATTACCAACAGACAGTCTCAAAGTGCAATTATATTCAGATACAAGCTAAAAAGTGATTGACTTACCTAACCAGATTACCAACAGACAGTCTCAAAGTGCAATTATATTCAGATACAAGCTAAAAAGTGGTTGACTTACCTAACCAGATTACCAACAGACAGTCTCAAAGTGCAATTATATTCAGATACAAGCTAAAAAGTGGTTGACTTACCTAACCAGATTACCAACAGACAGTCTCAAAGTGCAATTATATTCAGATACAAGCTAAAAAGTGGTTGACTTACCTAACCAGATTACCAACAGACAGTCTCAAAGTGCAATTATATTCAGATACAAGCTAAAAAGTGGTTGACTTACCTAACCAGATTACCAACAGACAGTCTCAAAGTGCAATTATATTCAGATACAAGCTAAAAAGTGTTTGACTTACCTAACCAGATTACCAACAGACAGTCTCAAAGTGCAATTATATTCAGATACAAGCTAAAAAGTGGTTGACTTACCTAACCAGATTACCAACAGACAGTCTCAAAGTGCAATTATATTCAGATACAAGCTAAAAAGTGGTTGACTTACCTAACCAGATTACCAACAGACAGTCTCAAAGTGCAATTATATTCAGATACAAGCTAAAAAGTGGTTGACTTACCTAACCAGATTACCAACAGACAGTCTCAAAGTGCAATTATATTCAGATACAAGCTAAAAAGTGGTTGACTTACCTAACCAGATTACCAACAGACAGTCTCAAAGTGCAATTATATTCAGATACAAGCTAAAAAGTGATTGACTTACCTAACCAGATTACCAACAGACAGTCTCAAAGTGCAATTATATTCAGATACAAGCTAAAAAGTGATTGACTTACCTAACCAGATTACCAACAGACAGTCTCAAAGTGCAATTATATTCAGATACAAGCTAAAAAGTGATTGACTTACCTAACCAGATTACCAACAGACAGTCTCAAAGTGCAATTATATTCAGATACAAGCTAAAAAGTGGTTGACTTACCTAACCAGATTACCAACAGACAGTCTCAAAGTGCAATTATATTCAGATACAAGCTAAAAAGTGGTTGACTTACCTAACCAGATTACCAACAGACAGTCTCAAAGTGCAATTATATTCAGATACAAGCTAAAAAGTGATTGACTTACCTAACCAGATTACCAACAGACAGTCTCAAAGTGCAATTATATTCAGATACAAGCTAAAAAGTGGTTGACTTACCTAACCAGATTACCAACAGACAGTCTCAAAGTGCAATTATATTCAGATACAAGCTAAAAAGTGATTGACTTACCTAACCAGATTACCAACAGACAGTCTCAAAGTGCAATTATATTCAGATACAAGCTAAAAAGTGGTTGACTTACCTAACCAGATTACCAACAGACAGTCTCAAAGTGCAATTATATTCAGATACAAGCTAAAAAGTGGTTGACTTACCTAACCAGATTACCAACAGACAGTCTCAAAGTGCAATTATATTCAGATACAAGCTAAAAAGTGGTTGACTTACCTAACCAGATTACCAACAGACAGTCTCAAAGTGCAATTATATTCAGATACAAGCTAAAAAGTGGTTGACTTACCTAACCAGATTACCAACAGACAGTCTCAAAGTGCAATTATATTCAGATACAAGCTAAAAAGTGGTTGACTTACCTAACCAGATTACCAACAGACAGTCTCAAAGTGCAATTATATTCAGATACAAGCTAAAAAGTGGTTGACTTACCTAACCAGATTACCAACAGACAGTCTCAAAGTGCAATTATATTCAGATACAAGCTAAAAAGTGGTTGACTTACCTAACCAGATTACCAACAGACAGTCTCAAAGTGCAATTATATTCAGATACAAGCTAAAAAGTGATTGACTTACCTAACCAGATTACCAACAGACAGTCTCAAAGTGCAATTATATTCAGATACAAGCTAAAAAGTGGTTGACTTACCTAACCAGATTACCAACAGACAGTCTCAAAGTGCAATTATATTCAGATACAAGCTAAAAAGTGGTTGACTTACCTAACCAGATTACCAACAGACAGTCTCAAAGTGCAATTATATTCAGATACAAGCTAAAAAGTGATTGACTTACCTAACCAGATTACCAACAGACAGTCTCAAAGTGCAATTATATTCAGATACAAGCTAAAAAGTGATTGACTTACCTAACCAGATTACCAACAGACAGTCTCAAAGTGCAATTATATTCAGATACAAGCTAAAAAGTGGTTGACTTACCTAACCAGATTACCAACAGACAGTCTCAAAGTGCAATTATATTCAGATACAAGCTAAAAAGTGGTTGACTTACCTAACCAGATTACCAACAGACAGTCTCAAAGTGCAATTATATTCAGATACAAGCTAAAAAGTGGTTGACTTACCTAACCAGAGTACCAACAGACAGTCTCAAAGTGCAATTATATTCAGATACAAGCTAAAAAGTGGTTGACTTACCTAACCAGATTACCAACAGACAGTCTCAAAGTGCAATTATATTCAGATACAAGCTAAAAAGTGGTTGACTTACCTAACCAGAGTACCAACAGACAGTCTCAAAGTGCAATTATATTCAGATACAAGCTAAAAAGTGGTTGACTTACCTAACCAGAGTACCAACAGACAGTCTCAAAGTGCAATTATATTCAGATACAAGCTAAAAAGTGATTGACTTACCTAACCAGATTACCAACAGACAGTCTCAAAGTGCAATTATATTCAGATACAAGCTAAAAAGTGATTGACTTACCTAACCAGATTACCAACAGACAGTCTCAAAGTGCAATTATATTCAGATACAAGCTAAAAAGTGGTTGACACACAAAGGGGAAGCAAATAAGAAATAACAGTGGCAGTGAAAGACGCCATGTCCGAAGCGAACACAAGAACCCGTTCTAGAAACACATTCTTATTGCTACGATGTGATGTAACCCGGATTAGGGAAAAACAAAGAAGATCATGACAAAATAAATATTTCCGGTTTACAAATGGCGCTGAGCGAACGTATCGGTTAGCGTCAGCAATAAATTTTGATCACTTCATCTTGCTTCCGTGGCCTAGATTACTACTTTTCCTTCATTTGGACGCAGGATATATTGTATTATTCATGGATATATTTTGTGGTGTAGTTAAGCGACTCGAAAGTACGATGGTGACCGATCAGAATTGCGATCTTTACCGACACGCTGCTTTCGCTATGTGTTAAATACGGCGGTCCGGGGTAGGTAGAATCCTTAAGCCTAGAAAGGCAATCTGCCTATGGTAGGAGGATTCCAGAAATGAAATCTCTACCGTCGAAGTCGGAAGATGCATGCCCAAGCGGCTCGGGAATAAAAAAACGCGCATCTACGCACTGCAACCGAAGCTATGCAACCAACGCTACTCCGGTACAGTGTCATATTTACAGGTCGAAACCAGGTAGGTTCAACACCGGGCCCCCATTCTCCAAACACAACAGCAACCACAATTCCTCACACTCTCAGATCGACCAGAGAAGACGAGAGTAAATACACGGTCAAGATTTGAACAACAGCAACCACAATTCCTCACACTCTCAGATCGACCAGAGAAGACGAGAGTAAATACACGGGTCAAGATTTGAACAACAGCAACCACAATTCCTCACACTCTCAGATCGACCAGAGAAGACGAGAGTAAATACACGGTCAAGATTTGAACAACAGCAACCACAATTCCTCACACTCTCAGATCGACCAGAGAAGACGAGAGTAAATACACGGATCAAGATTTGAACAACAGCAACCACAATTCCTCACACTCTCAGATCGACCAGAGAAGACGAGAGTAAATACACGGGTCAAGATTTGAACAACAGCAACCACAATTCCTCACACTCTCAGATCGACCAGAAAAGACGAGAGTAAACACACGGGTCAAGATTTGAACAACAGCAACCACAATTCCTCACACTCTCAGATCGACCAGAGAAGACGAGAGTAAATACACGGATCAAGATTTGAACAACAGCAACCACAATTCCTCACACTCTCAGATCGACCAGAGAAGACGAGAGTAAATACACGGTCAAGATTTGAACAACAGCAACCACAATTCCTCACACTCTCAGATCGACCAGAGAAGACGAGAGTAAATACACGGATCAAGATTTGAACAACAGCAACCACAATTCCTCACACTCTCAGATCGACCAGAGAAGACGAGAGTAAATACACGGGTCAAGATTTGAACAACAGCAACCACAATTCCTCCCACTCTCAGATCGACCAGAGAAGACAAGAGTAAATACACGGGTCAAGATTTGAAAATAATGCAGTGGAACGCGGAGGGCGTCAGAAACCAAAAAATAGAGCTGCAAAACTTCCTGAAGGAGCATGACATCGATGTGTGCTGCATCCAAGAAACACATCTTACCAGCACACACAGATTCTCCATTAGAGGCTATGAAATCTTCCAGCAAGATAGGGAAGACCGACTCAAAGGGGGAGTCATGACTGCCATCAAAAACAGGTTCTCAGCCTGGAAAACGCATCGCTCCCAATCAACCGACACAGAGGCGATAACCATCTGCATAAAAACCAATGCAAATCACAATTTGCAACATATATTTACCACCAAACAAATTTATCCACCTAAACAACATACAACCAAACACAGAAAACTCGACAATAGTTGGAGATTTCAACAGCCATTCTCCAAGCTGGGGTACTCTGACCTAAATATAAAAGGAGAGGAAGTAGAAGACTTCATCATCAACAACAGTCTTGTTCTGCTAAACAAACCTGGTGACCCACACTCATACTACTCTCGACCTTGGAGAACAACCAGCAACCCAGACCTAGCAATAGCGACTGAAGATGTTGAAAAATTCACAAGTCGAAGTGTGTGCAATCAACTAGGGGCAGTGACCATAAACCCATAATAATCTCCATGAAAGGACAGAGAAACACCCCAAAGGGAACACTCTCCCCCAGCTGGAACTATACGAAAGAAAATTGGAATATCTTCTCCTCACACCTAGAAGAAGCCATAAAGAACATGAAGATAAAGAAAATAGCCCTAAACCGCAAACTCCAAACATTCAACAACTGGGTTCTAAATGCAGCAAAAATAAGTATACCAAGAGGAAGAAGGGAAGACTACCGACCCTATTGATCCCCTAAACTGGAAGAGCTTCACGCTGAACTCAGCATCCAAAGATAAAACATGGAAGAAGACCTCACAGATGCAAATGTTACCCTACACAACAAGACAAAGGCAATATTTACCAAAGAAAGAAGAAAGGCATGAGAGACAGTTGGCATGAAAAAACTGCCTCCTTAAATCTAGAGAAAGACACTAAAAACTATGGAACCTCACAAAAACCCTAAATGGTGACAGGACAGAAAGGACCAAAACTGTGCTACACACAGACACAGGATCTGTCACCGGCAGAGCAGCAGCAGACCTATTAGCTAGAACCTATCACAAAACTGCTACACACAGACACAGGATTTGTCACCGGCAGAGCAGCAGCAGACCTATTAGCTAGAACCTATCAATCGGAAAGTCAGGTCCAAATTCAACAGGCAAGAAAAAGGAAGTTAAAAACCAGTCAAAGCAACTGTTGAATAGTCTTAACTCTACAATCCCAACAGACAGCATGACAGCTATGTTTACCCTGAGATGGTATGATAAGATAGAGGGACTGAGATGGTATGATAAGATAGAGGAACTGAGATGGTATGATAAGATAGAGGAACTGAGATGGTATGATAAGATAGAGGAACTGAGATGGTATGATAAGATAGAGGGACTGAGATGGTATGATAAGATAGAGGAACTGAGATGGTATGATAAGATAGAGGGACTGAGATGGTATGATAAGATAGAGGGACTGAGATGGTATGATAAGATAGAGGAACTGAGATGGTATGATAAGATAGAGGAACTGAGATGGTATGATAAGATAGAGGAACTGAGATGGTATGATAAGATAGAGGAACTGAGATGGTATGATAAGATAGAGGTACTGAGATGGTATGATAAGATAGAGGGACTGAAATGGTATGATAAGATATATATATGGAACTGCAGTAAAACTATTTGATTGGCAAAACACGTAATTACAAAGTACTGTAGTTTTACAAATTACAAAACAATGACAAAATACAGCAACGTTTCGACCAACAAGGCCTTTATCAAGCAAACGAACAAACAGGAGTGACAAATTAAAATGAAACACAAATGGACGACCAAATACAAACGTATCTAAGGAAAATCTGGAATAAAAACGAATAACGAAATAAATGTAACACAAAAACACACATAAAAACTAGAAATAGAAAGGAAAAGAAACAATGAAACATCTAGTAAATATATAACTTGAATACATGCAACATATACCTATATAGATTACAAAGCAGGGGAAGAGAAAGTACTAAGAAGCATAAGAATGGAATATAACATGAATACATGCAAACATATACCCATATAGATTACAAAGCATGGGAAGAGAAAGTACTAAGAAGCATAAGAATGTAATACGTTGAGCCCGCGTGGTCGCAAGGTACCATACAAAGAAATCAACCGATTCTCCAGAGCAAATCGACTGCGATCATCCGAGGAACATGATCGGATGGCTGTGACCTGGACATCGTGAGCACCTAAATGGCCAGTGTCATTGAAATGGGTGGCTACAGGGGTCACAGAGCATTGGCGTATGTCGCGTAAGTGTTGGGCGAATCGGTCACTGGCCTCTTGCCTGTCTCGCCGATATAAGCCTTGTTACACCCCTTACAGATAATAGCATAGATAAGATTACGGGACTCGCATGTGAACCCATCGTCAATAAGAAACGTGCCTAAAGGAAAAGATACAGTACGCGTCTGTATCACATAAGCACACGTGTTGCAACGCCGACGATCACACTGGACAGTGCCAAAATGAGTATGGATATTGGACTTAAGGCGACTGTGTACCAACATATCCTTAAGACTTCTGTCCCGTCTGTAAGACACCAAAGGATAGTTGGGGAAGACAGAACAGGTCTCAGGATCTGATCTAAGGAGAGACAGATGACGGAATAAAACATTTTCACCAGGGAACTATGGGGTGGTAAGTTAAGATAAGTTTTACTCTGTCAGAGTTAGTAGTCCTATGCTGACTGGTAAGGGCCTGCTGGCAAGTGATTTTCTGAACTCGATGCATAGCCGAGACAAGCACCTCTCCGGGTACAGGCGCCTACGAAAGAAATCAAGCATCTCGCGAGCTCTCTCAAGAAAATCATCGTCCTCACTACAAAGGCGACGAAGGCGTAAGAGCTGCGAGAATGGCAAAGAGTCACGACAAGCCCGGGATGGGAAGAAGTATAGAGGAGAAACTATGTGCATCAGTAGGCTTGTAATATACTGATGTATAGATAGTGGATAGGCGTAAGGTGATAGTAATGTCAAGAAAGTTGACACAAGTAGTGGAGATGTGAGAAGTAAAACGAATAGAAGGGTTGAAAACGTTAATGAAATTAATGAAGCGTGACAAATCGGCTTCAGGCATATCAGTGATGCCAATACAGTCATCAATGTATCTGTGATAGACAGACGGAAGGGGGCCATCATATGTAGTCCATACTAGGTGTTCAAGATAGCCCATGAAAAGACAAGCATAACTAGGTCCCATTTTAGTACCCATGGCAACCCCACTGATCTGCTCAAAGAATTGGTCATTAAACTGAAAGGAGTTAAGAGTGAGAACTAGTTCCACAAGACGAAGGAGAGCAGAAGTTGACACAAGTGGATTAGTTCTCCTATTGAGAAAGAACTGGAGAGCTATAAGGCCGTCAGGATGAGGTATAGAAGTGTACAATGATAAGATAGAGGAACTGAGATGGTATGATAAGATAGAGGAACTGAGATGGTATGATAAGATAGAGGGACTGAGATGGTATGATAAGATAGAGGTACTGAGATGGTATGATAAGATAGAGGAACTGAGATGGTATGATAAGATAGAGGAACTGAGATGGTATGATAAGATAGAGGAACTGAGATGGTATGATAAGATAGAGGGACTGAGATGGTATGATAAGATAGAGGAACTGAGATGGTATGATAAGATAGAGGGACTGAGATGGTATGATAAGATAGAGGAACTGAGATGGTATGATAAGATAGAGGAACTGAGATGGTATGATAAGATAGAGGAACTGAGATGGTATGATAAGATAGAGGAACTGAGATGGTATGATAAGATAGAGGAACTGAGATGGTATGATAAGATAGAGGAACTGAGATGGTATGATAAGATAGAGGAACTGAGATGGTATGATAAGATTTCAAACGAAGAACTCGAAGGGGGTCTCTGTGGCTAAGTGGTTACGCCCTTTGCCTTGCGAGTCGAAGGTCGTTGGGGTTTTTTTCTAGAGACCCCCAGGATTATTGCTGGAGTTACGGAGTTCGTGCTTTGTGTAATACTCTCGGCAGGTAGTGTACTATTTCTGCGAGGAGGGACCGAGCCATAAAAAAAGGAACAAAGGAACTCAGGGAAAGAACTAAGCAGATACCTGTGGAGAAAGAGCTAAGGAAGAGACGCTGGCGATGGATAGGACACACGTTGAAGAACGACTGGAAGCATAACAA
The DNA here is from genome assembly GCA_020796225.1 of Arion vulgaris. Classification (NCBI taxonomy): domain Eukaryota; kingdom Metazoa; phylum Mollusca; class Gastropoda; order Stylommatophora; family Arionidae; genus Arion; species Arion vulgaris. The sequence goes on from CM036765.1 coordinate 2,715,407, forward strand.
GACAGACACTGTTTTAGAACCCGCATGGAAAGAGGAGTAGAGAAAGATCTAGACAGACCTGTAGAAGAGAGCTGGAGACGATTGATTGATTATTGATCCTCGATTGATTATTTGTCCTAGATTTGTCCTAGACTTATATCACAGCTAACACTCTATTTCTGAAGTTTTGACATAAACTAAAATAGACTGAACTTGAGCAACTCTGCAGATTGTAACCTTCTATCTGACCTATCATCATGTATTAAATTTCCCATCTTTTCAAAGAAATTGAAAATCTGTCTGGAGTGTATGAAAATCTGTCTGGAGTGTATGAAAATCTGTCTGGAGTGTATGAAAATCTGTCTGGAGTGTATGAAAATCTGTCTGGAGTGTATGAAAATCTGTCTGGAGTGTATGAAAATCTGTCTGGAGTGTATGAAATCTGTCTGAGGTAAAATCTGTCTGGAGTGTATGAAAATCTGTCTGGAGTGTATGAAAATCTGTCTGGAGTGTATGAAAATCTGTCTGGAGTGTATGAAAATCTGTCTGGAGTGTATGAAAATCTGTCTGGAGTGTATGAAAATCTGTCTGGAGTGTATGAAAATCTGTCTGGAGTGTATGAAAATCTGTCTGGAGTGTATGAAAATCTGTCTGGAGTGTATGAAAATCTGTCTGGAGTGTATGAAAATCTGTCTGGAGTGTATGAAAATCTGTCTGGAGTGTATGAAAATCTGTCTGGAGTGTATGAAAATCTGTCTGGAGTGTATGAAAATCTGTCTGGAGTGTATGAAAATCTGTCTGGAGTGTATGAAAATCTGTCTGGAGTGTATGAAAATCTGTCTGGAGTGTATGAAAATCTGTCTGGAGTGTATGAAAATCTGTCTGGAGTGTATGAAAATCTGTCTGGAGTGTATGAAAATCTGTCTGGAGTGTATGAAAATCTGTCTGGAGTGTATGAAAATCTGTCTGGAGTGTATGAAAATCTGTCTGGGGTGTATGAAAATCTGTCTGGGGTGTATGAAAATCTGTCTGGAGTGTATGAAAATCTGTCTGGAGTGTATGAAAATCTGTCTGGAGTGTATGGTGTCAGTTGATTAAAATATGAAGTTTCTAACGACCAAGGTCGCGTCATCACCATTCATCAAGAACTCGTATTCAACCTACCATGCTCAGAAAACATATAAGTGCTAATCAGCACTGCACGGTTGTCAAACTGTCCTATTTCATATTGAGGTAGTAACATACAAACGTTTTGTTTTCTTGTACTCTAAGATACTGCAGTCAAACTTCATGGGACGTAAAACTATAGTTGCTTGTTTTCCTCGTGATATACTAAATGTGAGTGACACGCGAGAAAGGAATTAGTAAGAGCTCTCTTTGTCTAAACAAATGGATAATAGAGTTGGATGTAGTGCCATTGTGTTTCTTCTATACGATGGAATAATCGATCATTGCCAATTTGAACTTTCACTTACGATTTCTATTCTTATTTATAACATTTCTATGCACGCTATTCGAGGGAGAATACTTCGTGTTGCAACATTGATTCACTAAGTCCGAAGCTTGAACTAGAACACGGCAGCAATAGAGGCAGAGACTTTCCCAGTAGCAAAGCGTGGACAACAGTTAACTAAACTAGTGTAATGCTTAACCCGTTCAACGTACTGAACCCATTTACAGTTTGGCGGTAATTCTGTATGCATTGTACATACTATTTGTTGTAAACAAAATCACGGAGTCAAGGGGTTAATGTGTCCGAAGTGTTTTAGATTACTGGACGGTGTTTATAAATCAATATTTCTTGATGTTCAGGTCATGAATGATGTTCAGGTCATGAATGGTGTTCAGGTCATGAATGATGTTCAGGTCATAAATGATGTCTATATTTCTCATCTTCTTTGTCAACTTGTCTTCTAATAATTTGAATGCTTCAATTTGTTTTTAAAAAAAAAAAGATTATTTTCTTATTTAACCCTTTCACTCCGTCAATTTTTTATTTTGTTTACATTCGGGCGTATTTGTAATAGAGACAGCAATTCATAGCTAATAAAGTTTTAATACTTAGAGGGCTAATAGTTAGTTGTTAACTCCTCTTATTTTTGAGATCGGTTTCGTATGGTCAGTCTAAATCACCAACATCAGCATAAGAAAGAAAGTTGGCACAAAACCGTGCTTGAATTACATAGATAAACAAAGAATGAAGTGGTTTGGCCACTTAATAAGAATGCATCCAAACTCCACAGTATACAGAGTCTTCTACAACAGAATATCGGGAAAGAAGGCAAGAGGAAGACCACAGAAAGGATGGTTAGATGGCGTAGCAGAATCCTGTGAAAGAGCAAAGATAACAATCACACAAGCCACCAGAACAGCGCAAGACAAAACAGAAAACCACGATACTGGGCAACAACCCGGTAGCAGTGTGACGACAAAAGAAGAAGAAGTCTAAGCCAGCGTTGTGAAACACGGCGCTCATATTGTGTGCTATGGTACCGGTGTCATACATTCATTGCGTCCTACTTTACTTTGCCAGCTTGAATGCTGTTCTACTTTAACCTGACAGCTTGAATGCTGTTCTACTTTACTTTGCCAGCTTGAATGCTGTTCTACTTTACTTTGCCAGCTTGAATGCTGTTCTACTTTACTTTGCCAGCTTGAATGCTGTTCTACTTTACTTTGCCAGCTTGAATGCTGTTCTACTTTACTTTGCCAGCTTGAATGCTGTTCTACTTTACTTTGCCAGCTTGAATGCTGTTCTACTTTACTTTGCCAGCTTGAATGCTGTTCTACTTTACTTTGCCAGCTTGAATGCTGTTCTACTTTACTTTGCCAGCTTGAATGCTGTTCTACTTTACTTTGACAGCTTGAATGCTGTTCTACTTTAACTTGCCAGCTTGAATGCTGTTCTACTTTAACCTGACAGCTTGAATGCTGTTCTACTTTACTTTGCCAGCTTGAATGCTGTTCTACTTTTACTTTGCCTTATGACTTTTGAATGCTGTTCTACTTTACTTGACAGCTTGAATGCTGTTCTACTTTACTTGACAGCTTGAATGCTGTTCTACTTTAACCTGACAGCTTGAATGATGTTCTACTTTAACCTGACAGCTTGAATGATGTTCTACTTTAACCTGACAGCTTGAATGATGTTCTACTTTAACCTGACAGCTTGAATGCTGTTCTACTTTAACCTGACAGCTTGAATGATGTTCTACTTTAACCTGCAGCTTGAATGATGTTCTACTTTAACCTGACAGCTTGAATGCTGTTCTACTTTAACCTGACAGCTTGAATGCTGTTCTACTTTAACCTGCAAGCTTGAATGCTGTTCTACTTTAACCTGACAGCTTGAATGCTGTTCTACTTTAACCTGACAGCTTGAATGCTGTTCTACTTTAACCTGCAAGCTTGAATGCTGTTCTACTTTAACCTGACAGCTTGAATGATGTTCTACTTTAACCTGACAGCTTGAATGATGTTCTACTTTAACCTGACAGCTTGAATGATGTTCTACTTTAACCTGACAGCTTGAATGCTGTTCTACTTTAACCTGACAGCTTGAATGCTGTTCTACTTTAACCTGTCAGCTTGAATGCTGTTCTACTTTAACCTGACAGCTTGAATGCTGTTCTACTTTAACCTGACAGCTTGAATGCTGTTCTACTTTAACCTGCAAGCTTGAATGCTGTTCTACTTTAACCTGCCAGCTTGAATGCTGTTCTACTTTAACCTGACAGCTTGAATGCTGTTCTACTTTAACCTGACAGCTTGAATGCTGTTCTACTTTAACCTGACAGCTTGAATGATGTTCTACTTTAACCTGCAAGCTTGAATGCTGTTCTACTTTAACCTGACAGCTTGAATGCTGTTCTACTTAACTGACAGCTGAATGCTGTTACTTAACGCAGCTTGAATGCTGTTCTACTTTAACCTGTCAGCTTGAATGCTGTTCTACTTTAACCTGACAGTTTGAATGATGTTCTACTTTAACCTGCACGAATGCTGTTTTTAACCTGCATGAATGCTGTTCTACTTTAACCTGACAGCTTGAATGTGTTCTACTTTAACCTGACAGCTTGAATGATGTTCTACTTTAACCTGCAAGCTTGAATGCTGTTCTACTTTAACCTGACAGCTTGAATGATGTTCTACTTTAACCTGACAGCTTGAATGATGTTCTACTTTAACCTGACAGCTTGAATGCTGTTCACTTTAACCTGACAGCTTGAACTGATAACCTCAGAAAGATAATAGATTAAGCAACAATATTTTTCCATTTTACTTCCGATTTTGCAATCCTGTTTTATATTGTATCCGCTCTACTACCCCTACCCCCACCCCCATAAGAATTCATGTTTAACGAATTGGTACGTAACTTGGATGATGCACAGAGAGTTTTTATATAATTTTGCATAAAGCACAAAAATGATAATCAAAGTTTAGAATTTACAATAATACACAATATGGCGGCGAATGTTTGCAAAGGCGTATTCCTATTACATATTATAACAAGTAAAGTGACATCAAACAAATGACACCTTACACTTCTATCAATGAAAATAGAAGGTGTGTGCATACGCCAATGACAATCGTTCGGATACAGTGTGAGATTATTAATTACACGGGATTTCCGATTTTCGCTGGTGCTGAATTGCATGTGAAGCACACAAATGCGAAATTGCAGGAATACTGTTAAAGTTCCACACGTATACGAAATCAACATCGCTGTTATTTTACTAATAATAAATAAGTAAAATCTTATAGCACTAAAGGTTTGGTGGAGCAAAAAATACATTACGACTGTTATTAATATCAAAATGTAAAAAAATCATTTCTCTCAAGTAGGTGATTTCATATTGGTCGGTAAAGAATTTCACGAATTTGGGAACGAACTATAATTAACTAAACGTCTGTTATCTTGATATTTGTAATGTAATGTAGCGTATTAACCAATCTATCTATTAATATATAATAATAATAATTCCTCTCATACCGTTATACGTTACATAGGGCCTGCAAGTAATTTCTCCATACCGCTCTATCCTGGGCAACTCGCTCAATCTCCTCCATGGAACTGAGACCGATATTTCCTGCCTCTCTCAGAAAAGTTATATTAATATATATATATATATATATATATATATATATATATATATATATATATATATATATATATATATGGTATGTCTGTTGTGCTTCTCAGCATTCAAAGTACGCGAAGAGTTCTTGCAAGTGCCCTTGAGTGCGCCTCTTGTATGGTGTTTCCTACCGCCTCTTCTATTTCTAAGATCGATCGTTTGCTTGGGCGTCCTTTCGCGTTGAAACCTTTGTATCTGAATAGTATTGCACCTTGTAGTGTTCTGTTGTTGGACGGTAATCGTGTTTCATAGCTGAACCGTTTGATTTGTTGTTTCTTAATATGTTCTAGTACTGATGTTGTTTCTTAATATGTTGTAGTACTGATGTTGTTTCTTAATATGTTCTAGTACTGATGTTGTTTCTTAATATGTTCTAGTACTGATGTTGTTTCTTAATATGTTCTAGTACTGATGTTGTTTCTTAATATACTCTAGTACTGATGTTGTTTCTGTAATATACTCTAGTACTGATGTTGTTTCTTAATATGTTCTAGTACTGATGTTGTTTCTTAATATGTTCTAGTACTGATGTTGTTTCTTAATATACTCTAGTACTGGTGTTGTTTCTTAATATGTTCTAGTACTGATGTTGTTTCTTAATATGTTCTAGTACTGATGTTGTTTCTTAATATGTTCTAGTACTGATGTTGTTTCTTAATATGTTCTAGTACTGATGTTGTTTCTTAATATGCTCTAGTACTGGTGTTGTTTCTTAATATGTTCTAGTACTGATGTTGTTTCTTAATATGTTCTAGTACTGATGTTGTTTCTTAATATGTTCTAGTACTGATGTTGTTTCTTAATATGTTCTAGTACTGATGTTGTTTCTTAATATGTTCTAGTACTGATGTTGTTTCTTAATATGTTCTAGTACTGATGTTGTTTCTTAATATGTTCTAGTACTGATGTTGTTTCTTAATATGCTCTAGTACTGTTGTTGTTTCTTAATATGTTCTAGTACTGATGTTGTTTCTTAATATGTTCTAGTACTGATGTTGTTTCTTAATATGTTCTAGTACTGATGTTGTTTCTTAATATGTTCTAGTACTGATGTTGTTTCTTAATATGTTCTAGTACTGATGTTGTTTCTTAATATGTTCTAGTACTGGTGTTGTTTCTTAATATGTTCTAGTACTGATGTTGTTTCTTAATATGTTCTAGTACTGATGTTGTTTCTTAATATGTTCTAGTACTGATGTTGTTTCTTAATATGTTCTAGTACTGATGTTGTTTCTTAATATGTTCTAGTACTGATGTTGTTTCTTAATATGTTCTAGTACTGATGTTGTTTCTTAATATGTTCTAGTACTGATGTTGTTTCTTAATATGTTCTAGTACTGATGTTGTTTCTTAATATGTTCTAGTACTGATGTTGTTTCTTAATATGCTCTATCTAGCACTGATGTTGTTCCTACTAAGTTTCTAATTACTTTTAATCTTATCTATCTTTGTTACTCCAGCTATTTTTCGCAGACAATTCACCTTTGTTGTAATTTTCTTTTTCGTTTACTGCAATTGTTCAAGTTTTACACTGATAGCACAAAGTTGTGAAGTTGGGATGAAGATCGTATTGAAGAATATTAATATAACCGAGATCAAAGCCAGATATACTGTTAACTGGGAAAACGTGCATAAATGAGGCGTATGACAACTAGAGAGCTTAAACTAGACTGTAAGACATGACAACTAGAGAGCTTAAACTAGACTTAGACATGACAACTGAGCTAAACTGATGTAAGACATGACAACTAGAGAGCTTAAACTAGACTGTAAGACATGACAACTAGAGAGCTTAAAACTAGACTGTAAGACATGACAACTAGAGAGCTTAAACTAGACTGTAAGACATGACAACTAGACAGCTTAAACTAGATTGTATGACAAGACAACTAGAGAACTTAACGTAGATTGTATGACAAGACAACTAGAGAACTTAACGTAGATTGTATGCCATGACAACAAGAGAGCCTACAGAAACCCACAAATCTGAGGTGCTCAGATCGGATCAGATCAGATTTGGAGAAAACCGAGGGGTGGCTGCGGTGATACTTAACAAATTGGCGTTTTATGACAAAGACAACGTATGTATGGTATCACATAAGCAAACAAAGACATGTATGTATGGTATCACATAAGCAAACAAAGACATGTATGTATGGTATCACATAAGCAAGCAGAGATATGTATATATGGTATCACATAAGCAAACAAAGACATGTATGTATGGTATCACATAAGTAAACAAAGACACGTATGTATGGTATCACATAAGTAAACAAAGACATGTATGTATGGTATCACATAAGTAAGCAGAGACATGTATGTATGGTATCACATAAGCAAACAAGACATGTATGTATGGTATCACATAAGTAAACAAAGACATGTATGTATGGTATCACATAAGAAAACAAAGACATGTATGTATGGTATCACATAAGCAACAGATGTATGTATGGTATCACATAAGTAAACAAAGACATGTATGTATGGTATCACATAAGAAAACAAAGACATGTATGTATGGTATCACATAAGTAAACAAAGACATGTATGTATGGTATCACATAAGCAAACAAAGACATGTATGTATGGTATCACATAAGCAAACAAGACAGTATGTATGGTATCCATAAGTAACAAGACACGTATGTATGGTATCACATAAGTAAACAAAGACATGTATGTATGGTATCACATAAGTAAGCAGAGACATGTATGTATGGTATCACATAAGAAACAAGACATGTATGTATGGTATCACATAAGTAAACAAAGACATGTATGTATGGTATCACATAAGTAAACAAAGACATGTATGGTATCACATAAGCAAGCAGAGACATGTATGTATGGTATCACATAAGTAAACAAAGACATGTATGTATGGTATCACATAAGCAAACAAAGACATGTATGTATGGTATCACATAAGTAAACAAAGACATGTATGTATGGTATCACATAAGTAAACAGAGACATGTATGTATGGTATCACATAAACAAACAAAGACATGTATGTATGGATCACATAAGAACAGACATGTATGTATGGTATCACATAAGTAACAGAGACTGTATGTATGGTATCACATAAGAAACAAGACATGTATGTATGGTATCACATAAGTAAACAAAGACACGTATGTATGGTATCACATAAGTAAACAGAGACATGTATGTATGGTATCACATAAGCAAGCAGAGACATGTATGTATGGTATCACATAACAAAGACATGTATGTATGATCACATAAGTAAACAGAGACATGTATGTATGGTATCACATAAGTAAACAGAGACATGTATGTATGGTATCACATAAGTAAGCAGAGACAGGTATGTATGGTATCACATAAGAAAGCAGAGACATGTATGTATGGTATCACATAAGCAAGCAGAGACATGTATGTATGGTATCACATAAGTAACAAGACACATGTATGGTATATGGTATCAGACATAAGTAACATAAGAGACAGCATAGTATGGTATCACATAAGTAACAGAGACATTATGTATGTATCACATAAGCAAACAAGACATGTATGTATGGTATCACATAAGCAACAGAGACACGTATGTATGGTATCACATAAGAAACAAGACATGTATATGTATCATAAGCAACAGAGACATGTATGTATCGTATCACATAAGCAAGCAGAGACATGTATGTATGGTATCACATAAGTAAAACAGAGATGGATCACATAGTAAGATGAACATGTATGTATGGTATCACATAACAAGCAGAGACATGTATGTATGGTATCACATAGTAAACAAGAGACATGTATGTATGGTATCACATAAGTAACAGAGACATGTATGTATGGTATCACATAGAAGGTGAACAGTATGATGTATCATAAGTCGAGTATTTTATCTGAAACAGGCATTATGTGGTATCACATAAGCAAACAGAGACATGTATGTATGGTATCACATAAGCAAACAGAGACATGTATGTATGGTATCACATAATAAACAAGAACAATTGGTATCATAAGTAGCAAAGACTATGTATGGTATCACATAAGTAAACAGAGACATGTATATGGATACATAAGCAAACAGAGACATGTATGTGTATCACATAAGTAAGCAGAACACTATGTATCTATCACATAATAAACAAATGAATAATCAAATCATAAACTAACGAAATCCAACGTTTCAGCTATAAGTCTTTGTCAAGAAACATACACAATGAATACTAAACAAACTAAATCATGGATCCAAATAGGGGGGCTGACTAAGGATGGATACATTTTTATACCTACCTGTCTCCATGACAAACTGTAGACACACTAAGAGCGGAAGTCGTATGTCTGGTCAGCTACCGATATGGGTAGACGATAGAGCAATGTATGATGGGTACAAATAAAAAAGATGAGGCAACTCTACTGTAAGTGAAACCGGTGAAGGGGAAGTAATTAGAGCCATACAAACTCGCAATGTTAGTTTTATGATCTGATTATTAATTGTGTGTGCTTATATGATACAATACATATGAGCTAACATATTAACTGCTGGGAGAGCTTATATGATACAATACATATGTGCTAACATATTAACTGCTGGAGAGCTTATATGATACAATACATATGTGCTAATATATTAACTGCTGGAGAGCGTATATGATACAATACATATGTGCTAACATATTAACTGCTGGAGAGCTTATATGATACAATACATATGTGCTAACATATTAACTGCTGGGAGAGCTTATATGATACAATACATATGTGCTAACATATTAACTGCTAGAGAGCTTATATGATACAATACATATGTGCTAATATATTAACTGCTGGAGAGCTTATATGATACAATACATATGTGCTAACATATTAACTGCTGGAGAGCTTATATGATACAATACATATGTGCTAATATATTAACTGCTGGAGAGCTTATATGATACAATACATATGAGCTAACATATTAACTGCTGGAGAGCTTATATGATACAATACATATGTGCTAATATATTAACTGCTGGAGAGCTTATATGATACAATACATATGTGCTAACATATTAACTGCTGGAGGCTATATGATACAATACATATGTGCTAACATATTAACTGCTGGAGAGCTTATATGATACAATACATATGAGCTAACATATTAACTGCTGGAAGCTATATGATACAATACATATGTGCTAACATATTAACTGCTGGGAGAGCTTATATGATACAATACATATGTGCTAACATATTAACTGCTGGAGAGCTTATATGATACAATACATATGAGCTAACATATTAACTGCTAGAGAGCTTATATGAGCTAACATATTAACTGCTAGAGAGCTTATATGATACAATACATATGAGCTAACATATTAACTCTAGAACATATGATACAATACATATGTGCTAACATATTAACTGCTAGAGAGTTTATATGATACAATACATATGTGCTAACATATTAACTGCTGGGAGAGCTTATATGATACAATACATATGTGCTAACATATTAACTGCTGGGAGAGCTTATATGATACAATACATATGTGCTAACATATTAACTGCTGGAAGCTATATGATACAATACATAGAGCTAACATATTAACTGCTGGGAGAGCTTATATGATACAATACATATGTGCTAACATATTAACTGCTGGAGACTATATGATACAATACATATGTGCTAACATATTAACTGCTGGAGAGCTTATATGATACAATACATATGTGCTAATATATTAACTGCTAGAGAGCTTATATGATACAATACATATGTGCTAACATATTAACTGCTGGAGAGCTTATATGATACAATACATATGTGCTAACATATTAACTGCTGGAGAGCTTAAATGAGCTAGCATAGTAACAACTGGGAACTAAATGAGCTAACATAGTAACAACTGGAGAGCTTAAATGAGCTAACATAGTAACAACTGGAGAGTTTCTTCTTCTTTGCGTTCGTTCTTTACGACCAATTTTAATCACTCTTTGTGATATGTTTGATCTTTGCCAAGAACGTGTATACGTTGCACATTGGTTTGGTAGGCCCCTAAACGCATAAGACTACTACACGTTTAGGACACATGCATCCGATTTCAGCCAATCCCCCTTAGTCGCCTCTTACGACATGCGTGGCAGGTAACAGTGGTTCTATTCTTTACACCCCACGCTAACATAGTAACAACTGGAGAGCTTAAATGAGCTAACATACGAGTTCTTACTCGTATGAAACTCGTAGTAACAAAAAAGTGTTTACTTGTCATTAGCAACGTTTGAATGTCTCCGTATGTAGTAGTCCATATATAATGTTCTGTGAAATTCGTCACTCCTGTTGAATCGTTTGCTTGATAAAGGCTTTTGGTCGAAACATTGCTGTGTTTGTTTGTCATTGTTTTTGTAAAACTAAAGTACTTTGTTCTTACGTGTTTCGCTGCTTGACTAAGTTTTACTGCAGTCTCCCCCTTTATCGATAACTTGTTATACCACATCGAGAATGTATGCTCTGGAAGGAATTGCGCAAATATTTTGCAACTTGACCGTAAACGTGCAACGCAACTTGTTTATTCTCATCAGTTCTAATCACAGAATCACACACAAAATGGTTTATACTTGGTTATTCTAGATTTCGCGCAGAATTATAAAAAAAAGAAGAAGAGAGGAATGTCTTATATAAATATATATTGAGACTTGCTCTGTGTAAGCAATCTTGTTGCTGTTGAGTAATATGTATCCCAACGGTTACCTTTACGCACCTGTGTCGGCAGTAAGGATACATTACCTGTAAACACCTGTATGGGCGGTAATGATAGACTTGCTATACACACATGTAGGGGTTTCTGTGGCACAGAGGTTGGATGCTCACCTCTCGTTTCTAAAGTGCTTGGTTCGTTCCCTCCGTGGCCGATGATAACATACGGCCGGCGGCTCGAATACAAATTCTAGGAAATAGTACCACAACCGTCGCGTGACCTCACATCCAGTATTGCTGTATAAAGACGAATTCATGTTAAAAACAACACAAGATGCTAATCAAGGTTATATTATGTTGCAAGTTCAGTTTAACACAAACAAATATATATATTATGTTGCAAGTTCAGTTTAACACAAACAAATAAATAAATATATTATGTTGCAAGTAGTTCAGTTTAACACAAACAAACAAACAAATATATAAATATATAATTCAGATTTCTCACATCAATAAATAACCAAGGACTGGTAGAATTGTGTAGAATTACAAAAAAACTGTCAGTGTTCTATCAAATATAAACAAAAACCAGCCCACATTAAACAGAAACTTTGGTTTTCCTGTCTGAGCTAGTGGGTCTTATGTTGCCGGGGGAGGGGGCGACGATGGGAGAGGGGGCACGGTTACATCGTGGAGACATTGGGATATTTTTTTTTATATGCTCATGATCTCAGTGTAGATGACATGATCTCAGTGTAGATGATATGATCTCAGTGTAGATGATATGATCTCAGTGTAGATGATATGATCTCAGTGTAGATGATATGATCTCAGTGTAGATGATATGATCTCGGTGTAGATGATATGATCTCGGTGTAGATGATATGATCTCAGTGTAGATGAAATGATCTCAGTGTAGATGATATGATCTCAGTGTAGATGATATGATCTCAGTGTAGATGATATGATATCAGTGTAGATGATATAATCTCAGTGTAGATGATATGATCTCAGTGTAGATGATATGATCTCAGTGTAGATGATATGATCTCAGTGTAGATGATATGATCTCAGTGTAGATGATATGATCTCAGTGTAGATGATATGATCTCGGTGTAGATGATAACGAGTTCATATCCTTATCGGAGACGGACGATAAAATGTAGGCCCCGTGTTCAAGTTGAGAACGTAAGAGAACCCATGGAAGTTCAAAATGGAGAAGAGCAAGCTGGGAAGCCGATGCCTGGCAATAAATTCATCAGAAAGATTTAGTTTTAAATTCCAACAAAATATTGTCATCATCTAATTTATATGGGAACTCTCTCAGTGCTACGGAGTTTGTGCTCAGATCTTCTTGTGTAAGAAATAGATCTCAGTGCTACGGAGTTTGTGCTCAGATCTTCTTGTGTAAGAAAGAGATCTCAGTGCTACGGAGTTTGTGCTCAGATCTTCTTGTGTAAGAAAGAGATCTCAGTGCTACGGAGTTTGTGCTCAGATCTTCTTGTGTAAGAAAGAGATCTCAGTGCTACGGAGTTTGTGCTCAGATCTTCTTGTGTAAGAAAGAGATCTCAGTGCTACGGAGTTTGTGCTCAGATCTTCTTGTGTAAGAAAGAGATCTCAGTGCTACAGAGTTTGTGCTCAGATCTTCTTGTGTAAGAAAGAGATCTCAGTGCTACGGAGTTTGTGCTCAGATCTTCTTGTGTAAGAAAGAGATCTCAGTGCTACGGAGTTTGTGCTCAGATCTTCTTGTGTAAGAAAGAGATTGTAACACACACGATTGATCACTGAAGTGAATTAATTATGCTCGAATTAATCAATCAATCTATATGTTGCAGTAATGATATATTTGACATACACACTTGTATGTGCAGTAATGATATATTTGACATACACACTTGTATGTTGCAGTAATGATATATTTGACATACACACTTGTATGTTGCAGTAATGATATACATGACATACACACTTGTATGTTGCAGTAATGATAAACTACATGACATACACACTTGTATGTTGCAGTAATGATATATTGACATACACTTGTATGTTGCAGTAATATATACATGACATACACACTTGTATGTTGCAGTAATGATATACATGACATACACACTTGTATGTTGCAGTAATGATAAACTACATGACATACACACTTGTATGTTGCAGTAATGATATATTTGACATACACACTTGTATGTTGCAGTAATGATATATTTGACATACACACTTGTATGTTGCAGTAATGATATACATGACATACACACGTGTATGTTGCAGTAATGATATATTTGACATACACACTTGTATGTTGCAGTAATGATATATTTGACATACACACTTGTATGTGCAGTAATGATATATTTGACATACACACTTGTATGTTGCAGTAATCATATGCATGACATACACACTTGTATGTTGCAGTAATGATATACATGACATACACACTTGTATGTTGCAGTAATGATAAACTACATGACATGCGTGTTGTGCACATTTGGACATACAGTAATAATACACTATATGTACATACAGTAACAACACACTAGATGTACATACAGTAACAACACACTACATGTACATACAGTAACAACACACTAGATGTACATACAGTAACAACACACTAGATGTACATACAGTAATAACACACTATATGTACATACAGTAATAACACACTAGATGTACATACACTATAACACACTAGATGTACATACAGTAATAACACACTATATGTGCATACAGTAACAACACACTAGATGTACATACAGTAACAACACACTACATGTACATACAGTAACAACACACTAGATGTACATACAGTAACAACACACTAGATGTACATACAGTAATAACACACTATATGTACATACAGTAATAACACACTAGATGTACATACACTATAACACACTAGATGTACATACAGTAATAACACACTATATGTGCATACAGTAATAACACACTAGATGTACATACACTATAACACACTAGATGTACATACAGTAATAACACACTATATGTGCATACAGTAATAACACACTATATGTCATACATATAACACACTATATGTACATACAGTAAAACACACTAGATGTACATCAGAATAACACACTAGATGTACATACACCTATAACACTATGAATTGCATACAGTAATCACATATATGTGCATACAGTAATAACACACTAGATGTACATACACTATAATCACCTAGATTGCATACAGTAATAAACACTATATGTGCATACAGTATAACACACTTAGATGTACATACAGTAATCTACTACTAGATGTACATACCTTTATAACACACTAGATGTCATACAGTAATAACACACTATATTGCATACAGTAATAACTACACTAGATGTTTAATACACTATAACACACTAGATGTACATACAGTAATAACACACTAGATGTACATACAGTAATAACACACTAGATGTACATACACTATAACACACTAGATGTGCATACAGTAATAACACACTAGATGTACATACAGTAATAACACACTAGATGTACATACAGTAATAACACACTAGATGTACATACAGTAATAACACACTAGATGTACATACAGTAATAACACACTATATGTGCATACAGTAATAACACACTAGATGTACATACACTATAACACACTAGATGTGCATACAGTAATAACACACTATATGTGCATACAGTAATAACACACTAGATGTACATACAGTAATAACACACTAGATGTACATACACTATAACACACTAGATGTACATACAGTAATAACACACTATATGTGCATACAGTAATAACACACTAGATGTACATACACTATAACACACTAGATGTACATACAGTAATAACACACTATATGTGCATACAGTAATAACACACTAGATGTACATACACTATAACACACTAGATGTACATACAGTAATAACACACTAGATGTACATACAGTAATAACACACTAGATGTACATACACTATAACACACTAGATGTGCATACAGTAATAACACACTAGATGTACATACAGTAATAACACACTAGATGTACATACAGTAACAACACACTAGATGTGCATACAGTAATAACACACTAGATGTACATACAGTAATAACACACTATATGTACATACAGTAATAACACACTATATGTACATACCCGTATCTTTAGAAGTAAACATCAAGCGAGAATAATCTAACAATTATAAATATCGAATACACCAAGGAAATCCTGTTATGAATCTGAACAAAGTCAGTTATTGTAGCAGAAGCCCTGCTGCTTATCTCTGCTGCTATACAGCAAACTCAAAACTCACCCGTAACGTATATGTCTGCTGTTAGATTTTCGACGCTGTGATTTCCACGCATTCAAACAAGTAGAACAGCTGTCGGTTCAGTTTATCACAGGAATGTCCTCACCTTTTCACGCTCTCCAGCACTCTCCCTCTCTACTTTCCTTTCTCCCTGCTCTAATACAAATGATTATAAAGTGTTTCACACATTCCGCTGACTATTCTCTTCAACCAGATATCTAAATCATATTCACGTTACGTTTGTTGAATTAAACCAGATATCTAAATCATATTCACGTCACGTTTGTTGAATGAGAGTTCTTGTAAGCATAAGACGGTTGGTACACGACCTACTCTATAAAGTAGGTCGTGGCTGGTATCAGTTTCAGTTTGGAATATCTTAATTGCACTCTTGACATGTCCATATGTGCACCGCAATACTATTCTTTGCCCCATTGTGAGCCCCTCGACATACATTTTCCAAGTTAAAGAAATAGTAAAAATTACGAAAAGTGAAGATCAAACTATACAGAAAGAAAATGAGCGATTGTGTAACGAAGACAAATGGCGAGATGAATTGGCAAAATTAGGTCGGGGAATCTAATAAATTATAAACATCAAATAAACAGGAAAAGGATTAAAACAGACATTGTATTTTTAGCCAAAATATAAATAGTTTTCTTCACCAATTCTTACACTTTGGAGAGTCTTATGTAGCGTAGCGGTAAGGTGATCGCCTCATGCTACAAAGGTAATCGGTTCGTTTCCCACCTGGAGCGATCGGGATATTGTTCCATAGATACCTGATCTCAGTGTAGATGAGATCCAGTTCCTAGTCCTGTCGGAGAAGGACGATAAAACATAGGTCCCGTGTTCAATTTGAGCAGGCAAAAAAATCCTTGACATTTCAAAATCTAGAAAGAGCAGGCTGGAAAGCCGCTGCCCGTGTAAAATTCATTAGAAAAAAAAAAATTTAATAAAAAAATTCCTACAAAATATCTTCACCATCTTCAAAATGACATCGGGACCCTCGCCGGTGCTACGGAGTTCCTGTACTGCAGCTAAGATCTGCATGTGTAAGAAAGAGATGGGAGCACACATGGTTACTCACCGAAGTGCAATGATGATGGTCCTATCAATCAATCAATCAACGTTAACAATCACATTCAAATTGAAACACATACGACTGACAATGACTGCCCACACGCTAATCATTATGTAATACAACTGCCTTAACGTTGTTGCGTGTAACCGTTATTCTGGAGATTGAATACAAATAAATACAACATTAATTTATGAACTAAAGCAACTTAGACAATGAGTACTTCTTGGACAGAATAATCGATACCTCATTTGTATTGCGATCGTTCGTTACTTGCTGTCAGTCTTCTTGTACTCGATGCTGCAAATTGAGGAAATGAATCCAGCTCTGACTGCCAGAAAATGGTATTTTTCACAGATGCACTATCCGTGTTGCAAGCCCTACAGAGTAAACTTCCATTCCCGAGAAAGGAGCTCAGCAAGGTGTCTGCCAACAAGAGTCACACTCCAGTGAGTACCATCACACTGTAGAGTGCCAGGTAACGAGAAGGCAGAAAAACTTGCTAAATATGGAGCAGAATGTGAACAGAATGTAGATAACGAAATTACATCTTTGAAAAAGAAATGAGCTATCGTGGAGATTCGAAAAGAATCTAAACTATTCACGATGACTACTACACACACGTTCCAACTCAGGATAGGACATAACAAACCGAACAAACAACTATACAGGCTACTATTATCCCCATCCCCTCTGTGGTACCACTGATCAGACCACAAAACACGTCCTACAAGATTGTCCCCTATATGCTCTCCCTAGAAAGGTATGTGTGCCCTACAACCCAACACTACATTCAAAACTACTTGACATCAGAGATCAGCTCCAGACAACAGTCGACTTCATCACAAGAACACGTCTCACAGTATAATCATCAAAACTACATGGCACCAGAGATGAGCTCCAGACAACAGTCGACTTCATCATAAGAACATGTCTAACGGTATAATCATCAAAATAGCGATCGCAAAGAAGAAGGGATATAACTTAAGACATATTACATAAATAGTTTGGAGTTGTCTTTCCAAGGTGTTACAGAGTTCTAAGAAGCCCATATAAAACATCAGAGCCAATGAATATGGTAAAAATAAAAAGACAATAAACAAGTATTTAGAGTCTCCAAGAAAAGTGACAAGTACCAAACACCGAGTGCCGTAAGAGGCGACTGAGGTAAGGGCTTAGGGAAGCTATCCTAGTAAATAAAAAGCATCACAGAAATTGAATGTGATGCATAACTGGCACAACGTACAATCGTTCAGGCTGAGATCACATACAAATCACAAAAAGTGGTTTACAAGTGGTCGATATGGAGCATTGGAAGAAGAAAACTGCTCAAGTCAGAGGAGATGTTGTGAAAGAAGACAGTGGTGGTTTTGCCGTGACTACGAGCAGTCTCACTATGGAAATCATGGCAGTAACTAAAGCGATGATCTGACTGGGGTGACAGACTTTATTTATGCATGTTTTCTCAGTGTCTCAATGAGTATCCTCAGGAAGATTGAAACAGGCTGGGCTCGAGAAAGGTATGCTCAGGAAGATGAAACAGCTGCTCGAGACAATGGTTCCTCAGGAAGATTGAACAGGCTGGGCTCCGAGACAATGAGTATCCTCAGGAAGATTGAAACAGGCTGGGCTCAGAGACAATGAGTATCCTCAGGAAGATTGAAACAGACTGGGCTCGGAGACAATGAGTATCCTCAGGAAGATTGAAACAGGCTGGGCTCGAAGACAATGAGTATCCTCAGGAAGATTGAAACAGGCTGGGCTCGAAGACAATGAGTATCCTCAGGAAGATTGAAACAGGCTGGGCTCGGAGATAATGAGTATCCTCAGGAAGATTGAAACAGGCTGGGCTCGGAGACAATGGTTGTAGTCACTGAGGAGGTCTAGGCTGACAAATATCAGTTTTATTTTGTGCCAGGGCATGCAGGTGTAAGAGGAAATGAACGCGGTGATAGGCTTGCAGGTATGGCTACTGTAAAAAGCAGGCGAGCAATGGACCAGGCTGATATTATAAATTCCCTAAGGGAGAGAGGATGTGTACATGATTCAAGTAATAGTGATGAATCTACAACACTGGCCAGACTGCAAGAATTTCAAGTCAAATGTGGTGTAGCTAGACATGAACAATATGCTGGTAGCCGAAGTAGAATAGTAAACTAACAAAGAACCGGTGTCGTTAGTCACCAAACGCTGAGAGACATACTGCGGAGGAAATCAGAGTATTTACGGACTAATTATTTCGATGTGCAGTGATGATGATCCGATGACTAAACAAAAAATACTAACACTCTATAGAAGTGTTGGGTGGGAACTGTAGTGATCTTGTGTGTGCTTCTTCTAATGTACTTTGTTAAGCTTTTTATTCATTTTCTTACGGTCTGTTCTTGTGTGTGCTTGTTCTAATGTACTTTGTTAAGTTGTTATTCATTTTCTTAAGGCTGTTCTAGATGCCGTTGTTCCATCTTTTGCGTGGTCTTTCTCTTGCTCTGTACTTGTTATACTCTTTCAGTGTGGCTATCTGTGGCAATATTGTCAGGTGACCAAACCATTTCATCTGTTATTCTTTTAGGAATTGCAAGACTTTTCACTTCAAAAATCAATTGTGTGTTGCAAGAACCCGAAGGAAGCAAAGAATAGTACCACTGTGGCCTACAAGGCCACACTCTGTGTGGTCTGTATGTGATCTGTGCCTAAGAGTGATTGTACATTGTGCCAGTTGTGTGCCTACAAGTAGGCCAGCACATCTGATTTCTGTGATGCTCTTTATTTTATTAGGGTTGCTTCCGTAGTTCCTACATTAGTCACCTCTTACTCAGCAGAAACTGGTCAACGTACAACGTTGGCACAATGTACAATCACATACAGACCACACAGAGTGGTTAACAAGTGGTTAATATGAAGCGTTGGATGAAGAAGAAGAAGAAGAAGAAGACTTGAAATATGAGAAAATGAAAGGTCAAATAACTCATTTTGAATGGATATATTTGTATAATTCTTCTTGTTATCAAAACGTAGTAACATTGAACAACTTTGCAGAAATAATAATACTCATTATTATAACTAAGCGCACATTATTTTCTATATGCAATATATGCTGGTATCAAATGTGCACAATTAAGGCAATACAAATACACTGATAAATCATTCAATATATAAACATAAAGATCTGGCTTGCATAAATACATTTCTTAATGCTGGTACAAATAATATTTTAAAAACATACAAACATAGATGAATTATAAAATATGCATAGATTCTTCTTCAGCGATCTCTAGTCATGCGTTTAATTTACTGTGGACCACAAACTGGGCAGTCAGCTTCAGGTCTGTCAGGTTTCCCCAAAGCTTAGTTTTCAGGTTGACTGGGTGTGGCCACATGTTGCTTCTCAGCTCACCAGGAGAGGACAGTCTTGCCGTATATGCTCCAGTGTCTGTTCCGCCTGCTGACACTAGAAGAGAGCTGTTTGACTTATTTCTAGGCTATATAAGTGTTTGTTGAGTCTGCAGTGTCCAGTACTCTTTCCTGAGCAAACACAGCACAAATCCGATGTTACTCTTTCCTGAGCAAACACGGCACAAATCCGATGTTACTCTTTCCTGAGCAAACACAGTACAAATGTTACTCTTTCCTGAGCAAATACAGTACAAATCAGATGTTACTCTTTCCTGAGCAAACACAGTACAAATCAGATGTTACTCTTTCCTGAGCAAACACAGCACAAATCAGATGTTACTCTTTCCTGAGCAAACACAGCACAAATCTGATGTTACTCTTTCCTGAGCAAACACAGTACAAATCAGATGTTACTCTTTCCTGAGCAAATACAGTACAAATCAGATGTTACTCTTTCCTGAGCAAACACAGCACAAATCTGATGTTACTCTTTCCTGAGCAAACACAGTACAAATCAGATGTTACTCTTTCCTGAGCAAACACAGCACAAATCAATAGTTATATTAAAGCTAGATCATTTAGTAGAGCTAAGTGTTCCATACTGTGTTATTGACATTGCTGCCATCCTCTCCTAACATTTCTACTTCTGTGTCAAAGATCAACCTGTATTTGTTTTCCCCATTTACTTGCTATGAATCCAGGTGTGGTCACTGCGTCTAATATGGCGCCTCTGACTGATTTTTGCAACAAGGCTTGCTTTCCTTATAACCAGTGTCCCTTTTCAGTGTCTAATTCTGACTTCAGGGGTACTTGTAATTTAGATCTCCACGGTCAAGGATCAGGGTTTCCTGTGGTCAATGTATACAAATTATTTGATAGATTATGTAGGCAATGCCGCACTCCGTACACACTTTCCGGTATTGTATCCTGATCTGAAAAATTGAAGAAATCTAGCTTGATTATCAATCGATTCTAATAACTTATCATTGTCTTCTTCTTCTTGACGCTCCATTATCGACCACTTGCTAACCACTATTTGTGATTTGTATGTGATCTGAGCCTAAGAGCGATTGTACGCTGTGCTAGTTATGTGCCTACAAGTAGGCCAGCTTACCCAATTTTGATGTGCCTTGTAGGTCGTAGGGTTACTTTCTTTGTTTCCGTTGAGGGTCTTGTTGAGGGTCCTATTAAGGGGCACTTTCAGAGCAGTAATTTCCAGAATTGTCAGCATGTTTTGCATTATGAAAATAATTTGAAAATCACTTTAAAATTACAACAAATTTTCATTTCACAAAGATGTGTCCTCCATTTTGTTAAACCAAATAGTAACATCTGGCTTGTCTTTGACATCACTTTTGTACAGAATTATCTTTGGTTGTCGAAATATAGCAAGGTGGGTGGTTTCGGAACTATAAAGCTGTCTCTGTGTTATCCAGGGCCCACACGGGAGAGGAAAAGCAACACTGCAACCTATAAGGCATGTCGTAAGAGGCGCATGAGGTAGGGGTGTGGAAACTACCTAGTAAATAAAAGCGTCCCAGAAATCGGATGTGTTGGCCTACTTGTAGGCGCTGGCACAATGTACAATTGCTCTTGGTCTCGGATCACATACAAATGACAAAGAGTGGTTAACAAGCAGTTGATATGGACCATTTGAAGAAGAAGAAGACCCATAAAGTGGGAAGTAGGGACTTGTGATGTTTACATTTCAGACCCGTATATCGGGATCTTGGGTTTCTAGAGTTAATAATACTAAACAGACAGGAGAGTTCAAACAGTAAATCTAGTCAGCAGGAAGACATTGATAGCAATGTTACACAGACAAGATAAGCTTTAATAATACTTGGTGAATCACTTTGAATAAATCTCATACAATAACAATATAACACACACACATTGTGACTAGACAGCAATGACAAATGTCTGAGAAACAAAATATAGTGTCATTACACACACATATATATATATATATATATATATATATATATATATATATTATCTCTCATAATGTTATACATTACATAGGGCCTGCAAGCAATTTCTCCATACCACTCTGTCCTGGGCAATTCTAGTCCGGTATTTATTGCCTCTTTCAGCAAAGTTTGTTTCAGGGTTTTCCTTGGGAGTCCTCTCTTTCTTGAACCTTATGCCTCCCACTTCAATGCCTGCTTTGATATTCTTTGATTAGTTCTTCTCAAAGTATGCCCAACATATCTCCATCTTCTTCTTCTTACAACAATTGTTACTAGCGACTGACCAGACATTTCTTGTCATTACATAAGTGAAATAAAATTATTTTCAAGTTTTCAAGAACTCTGAATCATTATAGCACCTTTTTTTTTGTTGCAGACAACAAAGACAGCAGTATGTTTAAACAGTAATTTGTAATGGTTAATCTGAATGATAAAAAAGCATGATAAATTAACAACATTTAAAGGTTAATACAAATTTGTGTGGCACAGTGGTTAGGATACTGGTCTCCCAGTCATGATAAGAGTTCAAACCCCAGTTAGGTCAGCGTATTTTTTCTTACTTTCAAGAGTATAATAATCTGTTTTAATGCATGCTGAGTTGCAGCAGCCAGGACAAGTGACCTTTGAGAACCTCAGCTGCTACCCTCTCTCCACTCTCCCTAACAACCAACTAACTTTGATTAAACTGCAAACAAGATTTTATTTTTCAGTTTAAGTGTGAATACAAAGTTTAAAAAAAAACTAGAAGTGAATTACAATTATAACCATAAAATAAAATAAAATTTTTAGAAACAAAGTGCTGCAGAAAGAAGATTCTTAGAAATTACTTGATCAAGAAGTGGACAAATATTGTTCTCCTAACAAAATCTGAAACATAGAGGAACACTAAATCATAAACAAAAGGCTTATCAATCAACATCAAACTGGTACAGTCAGTTGCTGGATGCTGTTGGAGATATTGCAGAGATCGGATCATCCATGGATATGTCAGAAGTGCAATGAAGATATTCCAAACTGAAACTGGACTGGAAGAAGAATTCACATAATTATGGCCACAGTTGCTATTACTAACAATGAGGTTTCTTATATTAATCAGCATTCAAGAAAATAAATATGGCTCTGCATAAACATGGACATAAAATGATTAATATTATAAACAAGATTATATATAAATATAAAGAAAGTGATAAATATGTACATAAGTTGTTACTATTAATATCCATCTAAACTTGACCATCTAAACTTCAAGTACCTCTGAATGCCTGTATGGAGAGGGACACCAATAAAAAGGTAAGTAGGCCTTCATGCCGCCCGTGTGCTGCCGGGCCCCAAGAGGAGCAAGAGTAGCAGCACTCGACCTACAAGGCATGTCGTAGAGGCGACTAAGGTGGGGTTTAGCGTAGGGCTGGCTACCCTATCCAGTAGAAAATTTTAGCCACAAAATCCAACCAACCATGAACAAGTCACATAAAAATAAAATAAAAACTGTGCCAACCAAGAGGAAAGGAAGCTCTTCTAGAAGAGGTATGAAGCGATGCAGAGAAAGCCGAAAGGAGTCTACACCGCAGATTATCTTCCTTTCACCTAGGAAAAGCTCCAGAATTGGCACCTGGAATGTTAGAAGTATGTATCAAATGGGAAAGACAGCACAGGTTGTAAATGAGATGAAATTTCACGGGATTGGCATCTTGGGATTATGTGAAACTAGGTGGAATGGTGCAGGCAAACAACGTCTAAACACAGGAGAAACAATGCTGTTCTCAGGCCATATGGAAGAAAATGCCCCCATAGTGAAGGAGTGGCTTTAATGCTATCTAAAGAAGCGGAGAAGGCACTAATAAAATGGGAAGCAGTGAGTCCTAGGATAATCACAGCAACATTCAGAACCACCAAAAGAAAGTATTCTTGAATGTGACCCAGTGTTATGCACCTACCAATGATAAAGGAAAAAGTAAAGAGGAATTTTACATAAAACTTCAAAATACTATAGGTAATCAGAGAAATGGGAACATCAAAATTCTGATGGGTGACCTCAATGCCAAAATAGGTTCGGACAACATAGGCTACGAGGAGATCATGGGAAACACGGACTAGGAATAATGAACAAATGGAGAACTATTCACTAATTTCTGCTGAGCAATCAATATGTCATAGGTGGAAGTGTCTTTCCACATAAAAGAATACATAAAGCAACCTGGGTATCACCAGATCACAGAACAGAAAATCAAATTGACCACATATGCATAAACAAGAAATTCAGGTCATCTCTACAAGATGTAAGGGTCCTAAGGGGGGCAGATGCAGATTCGGATCACCACTTGCTGATAAGTAAAATTAAACTGAAGCTTAGCGATACATAACATCCCATGAACATAGACACCAATATAATGTAGGATACCTCAGAAGTCAAGAAACAAAGGAACAGTTCACGGTCACAGTCTCTAATAAGTATGAGGTGTTGAGGCAATTAGAAGATGAGGTGAGTGCGGAAGAATGCTGGCAGCAAGCCAAAAATATTTGGAATGAAACATGCACAGAGGTATTAGGAAAGAAGGAGCGAATCATAAGGCATGGATAACTCCAGAAACTCTCAAGGAAATAGAAGAAAGGAAAAAGAGGAAAGCAGATTTAAATAATAGCAAAACTAGAACTGCCAAAGCCATAGCCAGGAAAAGTACACAGAAGCTAGCAAGAAGTGAAGAAACAAATAAAGTTAGATAAAAGACAATACATAGAAGATCTAGCAAGAGAAGCAGAGGTAGCTGCAGGAAAAGGAAACCTTAGGGATCTTTACAATATCACTAGAAAGCTAGCAGGAAAATACAGACCATCAAATGGGTTGATCAAAAATAGTAGTGGGAAAACTATCACTAATGTTAGAGACCAAATGGAAAGATGGATGGAATACTTCAAAGAACTCCTGAACAGACCAGCACCTACAAACCCCCAGATATCCAACCGGCAGAAATTGACTTGGACATCAACTGTGAGAAACCATCCAAGGAGGAGATTAGTAAAGCCATTAAACTTTTAAAAGATGGAAAAGCGGCGGTCCAGATGGTATTCCAGCGGAGGCGGTTAAAGCCAACATAAACACATCCACAGAAATATTGTATAAATTATTTTGCAGAATCTGGGAGACCGAAGAAATACCAGCAAACTGGAGAGAAGGATACCTGGTGAAGCTACCAAAGAAAGGGGACCTTCAGAAGTGTGAAAACTATAGGGAATAATGCTGTTGTCAGTACCTGGGAAAATACTAAGCAGAGTCATCCTGGAGAGACTGAGAGATGCCATCGATATAAAGCTAAGAGATGAACAGGCAGGCTTCCGACCAAATAGATCCTGTGCTGACCAGATAGCCACATTACGTATAATAATAGAGCAAAGTATTGAATGGAAATCCCCACTTTATATCGGATTTGTTGATTATGAGAAGGCTTTTGACAGTATTGATAGGAAAACCCTTTGGAAATTAATGAGGCATTATGGAATCCCACAAAAAAATTATTAACCTAATAAAAGCAACATATACAGATATGAAATGTAGAGTTCTTCATGAAGGTAAACTAACAGATACTTTGGGAATAGAAACAGGAGGCTCAGGATGTCTTCTATCACCTTTGTTGTTCTTACTGACAATAGACTGGATTATGAAGACCACAGTAACTAACACCAGAAATGGAATCCAATGGACTCTGACAGAGCAACTACAGGATCTGGACTTCGCTGATGATATAGCCCTTCTGTCACATACACGAAATCAGATGCAGGATAAGCTAAACACATTGAATCAAAGGTCCCAGCAACTAGGGCTGAACATTCATAAGGAAAGACAAAGATATTGAGAATTAACCAAACAAACGACAACTCGATCTCCCTGGAAATCCCACTTCAAGAGGTAGAATCATACACATATTTGGGCAGCAACGTAGACAAAGAGGGTGGAACAGATAGAGATGTTAAAATAAGAATACAGAAGGCAAGAGGAGCTTTCATTGCACTGGGAAACATTTGGAAGTCCAAAGAAATCAAATCTAGAACAAAATTCGGATATTTAACTCTAATGTTAAAGCAGTTCTACTGTATGGGTCAGAAACATGGAGAACAACTAAAACAATAGCGCATAAATTGCAAACATTCATCAACTGGTGTCTGCGCAGAATAGAGGGAATAAGATGGTATGATAGGGTCACAAATGAGAGACTTATGGAGAGAACAAGACAGATTCCAGTGAAACGAACAGGTTAAAAAAAGACGCTGGCGCTGGATAGGACACACTTTGCGAAAACCGGAGGAATATAACGAGAAGGGTCCTTGCTGGAACCCGAGGGACAGCGAAAGAAGGGGAGGCGAGAAATACATGGAGACGAGATTTGGAGGCGAGATCAACAATATAAAGAAGAGCTGGAGGAGGCTGCAGGAGATAGCTAGAGATAGGAAGACTTGGCATGAGTTGGTTGAGGGCCTATGCCCCAACCCGGGTAAAAGGCAAAAGAGAGAGAGGCCTTCATGCAAAAATCAGTTGAAGCGCCATACCATCGCCCTGACTACGCCTGAATTCATAGCAGGTCTGGAACAAAGGTTTTGATATTTGGCTCTGATGTTTGGGCAGTTCTGCTGTGTGGGTCAGCTCTGATGTTGGGGCAGTTCTGCTGTGTGGGTCAGCTCTGATGTTGGGGCAGTTCTGCTGTGTGGGTCAGCTCTGATGTTGGGGCAGTTCTGCTGTGTGGGTCAGCTCTGATGTTTGGGCAGTTCTGCTGTGTGGGTCAGCTCTGATGTTGGGGCAGTTCTGCTGTGTGGGTCAGCTCTGATGTTGGGGCAGTTCTGCTGTGTGGGTCAGCTCTGATGTTGGGGCAGTTCTGCTGTGTGGGTCAGCTCTGATGTTGGGGCAGTTCTGCTGTGTGGGTCAGCTCTGATGTTGGGGCAGTTCTGCTGTGTGGGTCAGAAACAAGGAGAACTACTAAAACAATAACGCATAAATTGCAAACATTCATTGACTGGTATCTGCGTAGAATAGAGGGACTGAGATGGTATGGTAGGGTTACAACTGAAGAACTTATGGAGAGAACAAGACAGATTCCAGTGAACCAAGAGGTTTAAAAAATGCTGGCGCTGGATATGACACACTTTGTGAAAATCTGAGGTGAATATAACAAGAAGGGTCCTTTCCTGGAACCCACAGGGACAGCGAAAGAAAGTAAGCCTAGAAATACATGGAGCGAGATTTGAAGGCAGAGATCAACAATATAAAGAAGAGCTGGAGGAAGCTGCAGAAGATAGCTAGAGATAGGAAGACTTGGCATGAGTTGGTCGAGGGCATATGACCCCAATCCAGGTTAAAAAGGCAGAGAGAGAGGAGGATAGAGAGAACGTGAGAAGAAGCAGAACTACTATTATCATGACAGATTTATGCGTTATAAATGTACATATTTATTAGTAATAAATATTTGTATTGTATCTTGACTCCCAGATTATGCTTAGAAAGTCAACAATTTTGAGTGGATGTGTTTAATCAAGGCGTAGAACTTTCAGGCATTTAGTACATCTACTGTACTGTACGCCCACTACTAAAAAACAAATGGCAGGACAAAATTCTAGATAGCAAAGTCCTCATAAGAGCAAAGCTCCCAAGCATCAACACCATGTTACAGAAGGCCCAAGTGAGATAGGCGGTCATGTTGTTCGGATGCCTGATAAACGCATCCCAAAACAGTTGATATATGGCGAGCTTGAAGGGGGCAGAAGTTCAGTTGGTGGACAGAAAAAACTCTTTAAAGTCACACTTAAAGTGTCTCTGAAATGTTTCGATATAGACACCATGAGCTGGGAATCCCTGGTGCAAGGATTGCCAAATGTGGTGCTGTTACAACACAAGAGGAGATCACATAGCTGAGAATCGGCGTGCTGTTGAGGCGCAGAGAAAACAAGCTGAGTAAAAACAGAAACACACAACACCCACATGTCTAACCTTGATCATGTATGCCCCATTTGCACATCTGCAAGAGCAATGTTACTTTAATACAGTGTGGATACAAAGCAAAATTCTGTCCATGCAAAAAGTAGACCTCAGAAATAACACAAGCAATTAAAAACACTTTATGAAGTGTACACAAAAGTCCATCCTAGAAATCTCTTCTTATCCTGACGGTGTGAGGCAAAACAGGAAAAAGAAAGAAAAAAGAAAGAATTCAAATATACAGGGTGTTCAAGATAAAAGTAACATGTCAAGGGAGCCAATCTGGTATATATTTATGAAAATAATATGGTTTAATTATGATGTAGTATAGGACAAATGAGCGAGGTTTTTTTGGGATGGTGTGTAATTATGTTGCGGGAAGGGGCGATGAAGCAATGTGACGAAAGGACATGCTAGTCAGAACCGGTTTAAATAGTAAACAGACAAAACGTAATGAGTAACTGGCTACCTTTATCTTGAAAGTCCTATGTTTCACAACAAAATTTCAATATGAAAAACTGAATTCCTGTATCTTACTTCACAATGTAAAAGGGTCTAGCTATTAATTGTCTGTATACTCTTATCATACTAATTCCAGCAGTTTCATATTGCATAACTAAAGAGATACATCATGGACACAGTAGAATAGAGGGACATGTCTTAACTCTTCTGAGGCTTTTTTTCTTTTTTCAGTATTCAAGATGTAAAATTTAAAAATGAAAAATGCTTGCAATAATAACAATAAAAATCTTAGTAATAACTAAAAGACAACTGGACAACCTATTAGAAACAAATAAAAAGTAGTAAAGTAAATAGTAAAATAAAACTGAAAGACTTCTTGGAGCAACTCAATGTGTAATGAAATGCTTGCGCATGTATCAAGCTCAGGTGCTGCAATGCGTATATTCAACACAAATGCTGTGTGCTCAGTTTTAGAGATATATAAAATTACATTAACAGTCTTGAACCTACGCTCAAAAAAGTGTGCACATTTAAATTTTTTCCATCTAGCTAATATTAAATATTTAATATATCATCAAAATCTATGCAGTGATTACATTTAGATATAACAGATAGGCTAGACAAAGTGCAAACAAAAACAACCTATCAACAATTCCCTTAGATTCAGAAACCTAAGACAAATTTAATTTGTTGCGACATTTTGGCTAACAGATGTGGCCATGGAGACACGGAAATGTGTTTACATCATATGTCAGCCTAACTTTAAGACATCACCCTTCAAAGAGATCAAATCATTTTAGATAGAAAACAACATAACATATATCTTGATTCAGAATTCCCAACCACTCTTAAGTGTCAGTTATTCCTCATTTTAACAGTTATTTCAAGATAAGGTAAAAGCTAATTTAAAAAAATAAAAACTGGTTGTCAATAAATAAACATATATATATATCTTAGTAATATACTAATTTTAAGACAACTGGACAACCTATTAGAATAACAAGATTAAAAAGTAGTAGAAGTCAAAATAGTAAAAATAAAACTAGAAAGACTTCTTATAAGGGGAGCAACTCAAATGGTGTTCAATGGAAATCCGCTGTAGCGCAGTGTACGGCAAATGGCATTCAGCGGAAATTCGCTCTGGCGCAGTATGCGGCGATTGGTATTCAACACAAATCCGCTGTGGTGCAGTGCAGTGTACGGTGAAAAGTATGGAAAGAGTTAATTAACAGTCTTCAGAGCCTTCAAGCTCAAGAAAATGGTGCACATTGTAAATCTGAATTCTTCCCATCTAGCCCTAGATATTGACAGACTTGTTACATCACATGACATCAAAATAACTATGCAGTGGATCCCTGGACATTCAAATACACCCAGAAATGATAAAGCAGATAGGCTAGACAAGAAAGTGTCAACACAAGAACAACCTATCACGGCAACAACTCTCCATAGAGCACAGCAAATCCTAATGACAACAAATAACGCAATTTGGCTGAACAGATGGGCCATGGGAGACACGGGAAGAGAGGTTTACAGTCATATGGTCAGCCCTAACTTTAATGACATCAACCACCTTACAAGAAGAGATCAGAGCATCATTTTTAGACTCCGAACCCAACACATAACACTTAATAATCACTTGAGCAGAATTCCACCACAACACACTCTTAGAGTGCCAGCTGTGTGCACGTCATCATGAAACCATTCACCACCACCTCTTCAGGTGCCAAGCACTAGATGATGTCAGGAAGATCCTTCTTCCTCCAAGGCCAGATAAATGGAACACATACGGAACAAAAGAATAACTTACAAACATGCAGATACCACTACACAGCATTGGGCCAAGGGCAAGAGCTCAAGTGCCACTGAATCATTGAAGAAGAAGATCAATCTTCAGACTATCTAATTTGATGAACAAGAAAACCAATGAGGACAGTGGAGATGTATTATCAGACAGCTAGTCATCAGACATAATGGATAATATCATTCTACTATTATCTTCTATGTCACTCAAATATTAATACAATAAACATTATGTACATAGAATTACAAGACAACATTTTCTTCAATTAAAAATAAATGCTACCTGCTGTACATGCAGATATATTTACTAACAACTGCTAAGACTCTCATATAACACAGTACATGCAGACATCAGTTATATGAGGGCTTTCATCATAGCACTCCGGACATGTCCATAGGTGCTCTGATCTCCTCCTCAACAAATCTAGCTAGTAGCATTCAGCGGCCCAACACGCCAGTTCAATGTTGATTAATCAATCTATTTTGCATATTTGGTATGCTGTTCTTTTCGATCTGTGCCAATATCAACACCCATTTCTCGCAATCTGGACAGACTGGTCAGCGACAACCCTGAAACTTCTTTGTTCTGAAAGACTGCTTCAATGTGTTAAGAATGTCATTTCGGCACATTGGAGCTCCCCCTGATACTGTTAGCCAAGCAGACATATTACTAACAACTGTAAGTAAGTACAAGTATGCACTAGTTGAAGATGTTTTGCTTTATTTCACTGATCAGCAAAACTTTGAGTAAGATGCAGAAATATTGTATGAATATCAAGTTCAGATGTAAGATGCAGAAATATTGCATGAATATCAAGTTCAGATGTAAGATGCAGAAATATTCCATGAATATCAAGTTCAGATGTAAGATGCAGAAATATTGCATGAATATCAAGTTCAGATGTAAGATGCAGAAATATTGTATGAATATCAAGTTCAGATGTAGATGCAAAATATTCCATGAATATCAAGTTCAGATGTAAATGAATATTGCATGAATATCAAGTTCAGATGTAAGATGCAGAAATATTGTATGAATATCAAGTTCAGATGTAAGATGCAGAAATATTCCATGAATATCAAGTTCAGATGTAAGATGCAGAAATACTCCATGAATATCAAGTTCAGACAGGAAGTTTGCATATTAGAGTGACAGCCTGTTGAAATTGCAAACCAATAGTGTTCAACTCCTGGAACAGTTGACTCTCTAGTTACCCAACTGATAAAATAGGAATCCAGACTTATTAAGTTAAGGTAAATAAGAATCGTTGTGGGTTCGGGCTTGCACAGATTAGTAACACTGCGATCTACAAGGCATAACGTAGGAGGCGGCAGCGGTTGGGTTATGTGTAGTTTAAACAGGTGTAATAATAACTATGAGGACATTGTTGTCTCAAATGTAATGATAGTTACATAATATGATTTGTTTTATTCAGATCTAATTTATATCTAACATTGACAAGGCACATCATTCTCTAACAGTCTATTTGGTCATAAGACTATTAAAACTGGCATATTGACCTCAACTCTTTGCCAGCTGCTATTTACACCTAGCACTATCCCATAATTTGTAATCCTCAAGGATATGCTATCATTGTCCGATTCTACCTGTACCAGGATAGCCATCAATAAAACAATATTTCTTCTTGTTCTTTTGTCGTCATACTGCTACCAGGTTGTTGCACAGTGTCATGGTTTTCTGTTTTTCTCTTGCACTGTTCTAGTGAACTTCTGTTTTTGTTGTCATACTGCTACCAGGTTGTTGCCCAGTGTCATGGTTTTCTGTTTTGGTCTTGCGCTGTTCTAGTGAACTTCTGCTTTTGTCGTCATACTGCTACCAGGTTGTTGCCCAGTGTCATGGTTTTCTGTTTTGTCTTGCACTGTTCTGGTGGCTTAGGTGATAGTTATTTTTTACTCTTTGACAGGATTCTGCTCAGCCATCTAACCATCTTTCCGTGGTCTTCCTATCGCCTTCTTTCCTGATGTTCTGTTGTAGAAGACTCTGTTTTCTGTGGAGTTTGGGTGCGTTTTTATTTAAGTGGCCAAATTACTTCATTCTTAAATTTAGCCATGGCTATCTGTTGTTCGGGATCTGTTTTGGAACATTACGATATAAGGTTCGGTTCATCTGTAGAACCAAGCTTTCTTTCTGCAAACAACACAGCAGCCTTCCGTTTATGTTTTTCATGAATACTTTTCAGGGTACTCTCCACTTCTCCAAAAAATGGTCTCTGATCTGGTTCTCCTTCCCAACAACCTTGCATGAGTTTCCAGCAATCTTCAGAGATGTTGTTATTATGCTCTGGTCTCAAACCTTGTAATAAAATTAAATACAACAATGAGATAGACATAGAAGATGTAATACAACAATGAAGGTAGACATAGAAGATGTAATACAACAATGAAGGCAGAGATAGAAGATGTAATACAACAATGAGATAGACATAGAAGATGTAATACAACAATGAAGGCAGAGATAGAAGATGTAATACAACAATGAAGGCAGAGATAAAAGATGTAATACAACAATGAAGGTAGACATAGAAGATGTAATACAACAATGAAGGTAGACATAGAAGATGTAATACAACAATGAAGGCAGAGATAGAAGATGTAATACAACAATGAAGGCAGAGATAAAAGATGTAATACAACAATGAAGGTAGACATAGAAGATGTAATAAAACAATGAAGGTAGACATAGAAGATGTAATACAACAATGAAGGCAGAGATAGAAGATGAATACAACAATAAGAGAAAAAGATGTAATACAAACAATGAAGGTAGACATAAATGTAATACAACAATGAAGGTAGAATAGAAGATGTAATACAACAATGAACGCCCAGAGATAGAAGTTAATAAACAATAGGTGAGATAGAAGATATAATAAGAGTAGAAGATGTAATACAACAATGAAGGCAGAGATAAGATGTAATACAACAATGAAGGTAGACATAGAAGATGTAATAAAGGAACAACCCACCATCATCAAGATAAGAAAAAATAAGATATAAAATAGTGACAACAAACAACAACAACAAACATTAAACTATCAATGACAAATATATTCTTCTTCTTCCTTGAACCCCAGGAATTATGAGTTTTCACTCTTTTTTCTATGTGTGCGTTGGAGAGGGCACCGTCTTTAAAACCCAGAAACCTCCAAGAGCTCCAGGCATGTAGTGCTATGCTTAGTGCTGCGGAGACTCCTACTCAGGTAGGGTTCAGGAAAAATATTAAAACAAAGATATATCAAGAAATGTTGGAAAGAAATGTCAAGTACTAACAATGGAAATGTGTAAGGACAAAAGAAGCATGTGAAGGCATAGCAGTCTGGAGTGCTGATAAGATGGTTGCTAAGACAATGGACATCTGAAATATTGTTATGTTTACCAGACTAGAGATTGAATAGAGAGTTAATTATCAAACAATATAGAGGCATAAGGCAAATCAAATATGGAATCACTTCAGTTATCAGTTATATGAGGAATATCATCATAGCATTCCAGACATGTCCATAGGTGCTCCCATCTCTGCAAATCCAGCAGCGTCCAGCGACCCAACACGCCAGTTCGATGTTGATTAATCAATCTTTTTGCATATTTAGTATGTCGTTCTTTTCGGCTGCACCAATATTGACACCCATCTCTTTCAATCTGCTCAGCGAGTGGGATTCACAGCCCTGAAACTCCTCTGTTCGGAAAGACTCTCAATGTGTGAAGAATGTCGTTTCGATCCATGGCAGTCCCTCTGATATTGTAGCCAAGCCAGCCAATCTATCAGCTCGTTCATTACCTCTAACTCCTGCATGCCCAGGGACAAAAAGAAAGGTGAATTCTCTGATCATTGTCTGTACCAGTACCTCCACCCAGTTGCGTCTCACCATTCCTGATTCGACTTACGAATCATGCTCATGGAGTCGTTGAGTATGAAAACACGAGAGTAGTTGTGAGTTGTCAACCAGTTCACCGCTTCTGTAACCGCCCGAACCTCCATTATCAAACTACTTGTGGTTGCGTAGGCCCCACTGGCCTCTCTTATTATTTTTCCTCCTGAGCGTGCTGAAAAAGCCCACAAATATGGAATAAGGCAGGTTATATGCTTTTAAAACTAAATTACAAATTTCAATTAAAAAATTGTATCAATCCTAACATATGCCAGCGAGCATTGGAGAATGACTAAAGATATAGAAAGTAAGTTGAATGCACTTGAAAATAGATGTCTGCGAAAATATAATGATCATAAAATGAGATGAATTCGAGAGAAGTGATGAAATGAGAGAAATGTCTGGTCAACCACTAGTAACAACTGTTATAAGGAACATATGTTGGGCATAACTTGAGAAGAAATGATCAAAGAATAACAAAGCTGGCATTGAAAGAGAGGACGCTCTAGTGAAATCCTGATACAAACTTTTGCTGAGAAAGGAATGAAATATCAGACTCAATTCCATGGAAGGGATTCAGAGAGTTGCACAGGACAGAGTGGTATGGAGAAATTACTTGCATGCCCTATGTAATGTATACAGAGGAATATATATATATATATATATATATATATATATATACACTGCATAACACTATGAGATTGCGACAAACTATCATTTTAGATCTACATTGCATCATACAAAATTGACAAAAGTTTAATATAAAGTTTACCTTGTTTGACCGACTCCCACAGCTGGTCCTTATTTGCACATTGCTCAAACGCGTTTGGTAGATGAACATGACCAGCACAGCGTACCAGAAAGAATCCCAAATGCATAACGTCAACACTGTTGTCATAGTGACCGTAAACAGTTCTGGGGCCATGTGTATGGGTGTGCCCACAATGCTGCCACTCATCATAACTTCTGGTTTACAGAAACCCAGATCTGTGATCTTGCCTCTGTTGTCTTTATCAAGCTTGAAGATAGAGAGAAGATATGGTGTCTATATATTTATATATTCATTGATATGTCCTTGCATTTTGGTGAGTAATCCATCATAAATTATTTGACAATTGTCAGGACTAAAGTTATGCTTAGCTCTTCAGTATTATTATTGAAGAAGAGAGCTGAGAAAATAATTTTGGAGGGAATGGTGCCTGGAAGAAGAATGAGAGGAAGACCTAGAAGACGATGGGTGCAAGATGTCATTGATGATCTGAGAATGACTGCAGCTGACGCCAGCCAACTTGCACAGAACAGAGAGTTTTTCAGGGCTGCTGTCCTGGAAGCCAAGTTCCGGAAGGGAAAAGCTACTTGATGATGATGATGATGACTAAAGTTTAAATAGCTTGTATTCCTCTTCTTCTTTGAAAGCTTCATATCGACCACTTATTAAACCACAACTTCATATCAACCACTTATTAAACCACAACTTCATATCAACCACTTATTAAACCATAACTTATTCAACCACTTATTAAACCATAACTTCATATCAACCACTTATTAAACCACAACTTCATATCAACCACTTATTAAACCACAACTTCATATCAACCACTTATTAAACCATAACTTCATATCAACCACTTATTAAACCACAACTTCATATCAACCACTTATTAAAAAACTTCATACTCATAACACTTATTCAAACCATTTAACTACATTCATCAACCATTATTAAACCACAACTTCATATCAACCACTTATTAAACCACAACTTCATATCAATCCACTTGTAAAACCAGCAACTTCATATCAACCACTATGTAAACCACAACTTCATATCAACATTCTGATTAACCACAACTTCATATCAACTCTGTTTATTAAACCACAGATCTTATCATCCTGCTTATTAAACCAAACTTCATATCAACACTTATTAAACCTCAACTATCATCGATTTTGACTTATTAAACCACAACTTCATACTCATCGACTTATTAAACCACAAGCTATATCAAGACCATTCTGATTAAACCACAACTTCATATGATTACTATTGAAAACCACAACTTCATATCAACCACTCTTTAAACACAACTTCAATCAACACTTATTAAACCAATACTTCATATCAACCACTTATTAAACCACAACTTCATATCAACCACTTATTAAACCACAACTTCATATCAACCCCTTATTAAACCACTCTTTGCGATTTGTATGTGATCCAAGCCTAAGAGCGATTGAACATTGTGCCAGTTATGTGCCTACAAGTAGGACAGCACATTTGATTTCTGTGACACTTTTTATTTACTAGGGTAACTTCCCTAAGCCCCTACCTCAGTTGTCTTGTAGGTGGCAGTGTTACTATTCTTTGCTCCACTTGCGAGCCCCAGCAACACTATGGGTGACCTGTATTCAAATTGAGCAACTGCACTAACTGATCATCAGTTCCTGTAGCACACTATGGGTGACCTGTATTCAAATTGAGCAACTGCACTAACTGATCATCAGTTCCTGTAGCACACTATGGGTGGCCTGTATTCAAATTGAGCAACTGCACTAACTGATCATCAGTTCCTGTAGCACACTATGGGTGGCCTGTATTCAAATTGAGCAACTGCACTAACTGATCATCAGTTTCTGTAGCACACTATGGGTGACCTGTATTCAAATTGAGCAACTGCACTAACTGATCATCAGTTCCTGTAGCAACACTATGGGTGGAATGTATTCAAATTGAGCAACTGCACTAACTGATCATCAGTTCCTGTAGCAACACTATGGGTGGCCTGTATTCAAATTGAGCAACTGCACTAACTGATCATCAGTTCCGTAGAACTATGGTGGCTATTAAATTGAAACTGCACTAACTGATCATCGTTCGTAGCACCATGTGGCCTGATTCAAATTGAGCAACTGCACTAACTGATCATCAGTTCCTGTAGCACACTATGGGTGGCCTGTATTCAAATTGAGCAACTGCACTAACTGATCATCAGTTCCTGTAGCACACTATGGGTGGCCTGTATTCAAATTGAGCAACTGCACTAACTGATCATCAGTTCCTGTAGCACACTATGGGTGGCCTGTATTCAAATTGAGCAACTGCACTAACTGATCATCAGTTCCTGTAGCACACTATGGGTGGCCTGTGTTCAAATTGAGCAACTGCACTAACTGATCATCAGTTCCTGTAGCACACTATGGGTGACCTGTATTCAAATTGAGCAACTGCACTAACTGATCATCAGTTCCTGTAGCACACTATGGGTGGCCTGTATTCAAATTGAGCAACTGCACTAACTGATCATCAGTTCCTGTAGCACACTATGGGTGGCCTGTATTCAAATTGAGCAACTGCACTAACTGATCATCAGTTCCTGTAGCACACTATGGGTGGCCTGTATTCAAATTGAGCAACTGCACTAACTGATCATCAGTTCCTGTAGCACACTATGGGTGACCTGTATTCAAATTGAGCAACTGCACTAACTGATCATCAGTTCCTGTAGCAACACTATGGGTGGCCTGTATTCAAATTGAGCAACTGCACTAACTGATCATCAGTTCCTGTAGCACACATGGGCTCATAAGGCAGAGACAAAAATATCACTCAGTTCAATCCCCTACCATTATGGTAGAATCTTCATAAGCAGTTTGTCTTGTTTTTCTCTCTCTGTATCTGTTTGCTTTTTACGCCTTAGGGTCACCATGCCTACGACCGGCTCCTGTTATTTTAAGGCATTGAGTCACTGAGCTCAGACCAGCCTGCTTTTTATGGCATTGAGTCACTGAGCTCACGACCAGCCCCTGCTTTTTTATGGCATTGAGTCACTGAGCTCACGACCAGCCCCTGCTTTTTTATGGCATTGAGTCACTGAGCTACACGCCCTGCGTGGCTTGAGTCATGGCCCACATCCGATCCTCTTAGTTGGCTTTCACTATTTATTAGTACTGGTAGCACAGATGCTGAAGATAAATTAATATGAAGAAACACAATCTTTTGTTAGTATCAAGTTACAGAGTGATCATTTTTATATTGTCTGTCAACATTTGATTTGGATATAAACATATCTTTTTCTGAAATATACAATTATAAAAACAATACACTCCTTGCAATGGTTGGTCGATTTTTGTGCACCCTCACCCCCTCCTCCTTCCCACCTTTGACAAAAAACTGAAATTATAACGAAATATGTTTTAAAGCTAAGACTCACCAACACATTTTTCAACTTGACGTCTCGGTGTACCAGGCCTTGACTATGCAAGTAACGCAACCCTTCCACCACATCTATTGCAACCTGGAGCCTGTTATAAAATATCAAAGAAAATAATCTCAGCGAGCGACTTGATTATATGCTTATATTAACTCATCTTCTAAATTGCATTTCCATTTAATACAGAAAGGGAGAGAGGCGGTGTAAATGATTCAAGTAATAGGGGTGAATTTGCTGGTGTTGTTAATTGCTGTAAAAACTATTACCGGTGTCGTTAGTTGTCACACTGTGGAAGACATACTGAGGAGGAGATCAGAGCACTTATGGACTAATTGGTTTGATGTGCAGTGATGGTGATCCAATGACTAAACTAAACTAAAATTATTCATCTTCTTCTTGTACGATAATTTTCTCATCCTCAAAAGATGAAATTGAGAGATGAGTTGTCTCCATGAATCCAATGATGGTCCACAGTGACAGAAACATGTCATCAAAGATGTGAGTTCAAACATTAACTCTACCTCTACGATAGCTACGTGACAGTTCAGACATTAACTTTACCTCTATGATAGGTACATGACAGTTCAGACATTAACTCTACGATAGCTACATGACAGTTTAGACATTAACTCTACGATAGCTACATGACAGTTCAGACATTAACTTTAATAGCTACATGACAGTTCAGACATTAACTTACGATAGCTACATG
The DNA here is from genome assembly GCA_020796225.1 of Arion vulgaris. Classification (NCBI taxonomy): domain Eukaryota; kingdom Metazoa; phylum Mollusca; class Gastropoda; order Stylommatophora; family Arionidae; genus Arion; species Arion vulgaris. Next base: position 2,755,001 of record CM036765.1, read on the forward strand.
ACAGTTCAGACATTAACTCTTAGATAGTACATGACAGTTTAGACATTAACTTACGATAGGTACATGACAGTTCTAGACATTAACTCTACGATAGCTACATGACAGTTCAGACATTAACTTTACAATAGCTACATGACAGTTCAGACATTAACTTTATGATAGCTACATGACAGTTCAGACATTAACTCTACGATAGCTACATGACAGTTCAGACATTAACTCTATGATAGCTACATGACAGTTCAGACATTAACTTTACGATAGCTACATGACAGTTCAGACATTAACTTTATGATAGCTACATGACAGTTCAGACATTAACTTTACGATAGCTACATGACAGTTCAGACATTAACTCTACGATAGCTACATGACAGTTCAGACATTAACTTTACGATAGCTACATGACAGTTCAGACATTAACTTTACCTTTGATAGGTACATGACAGTTCAGACATTAACTCTACGTAGCTACATGACAGTTAGACATTAACTCTCTAGATAGCTACATGACAGTTCAGACATTAACTCTATGATAGCTACATGACAGTTCAGACATTAACTTTACGATAGCTACATGACAGTTCAGACATTAACTCTACGATAGCTACATGACAGTTCAGACATTAACTTTACGATAGCTACATGACAGTTCAGACATTAACTCTACGATAGCTACATGACAGTTCAGACATTAACTTACATAGCTACTGACAGTTCAGACATTAACTTACGATAGCTACGACAGTTCAGACATTAACTCTACGATAGCTACATGACAGTTCAGACATTAACTCTACGATAGCTACATGACAGTTCAGACATTAACTCTACGATAGCTACATGACAGTTCAGACATTAACTCTACGATAGCTACATGACAGTTCAGACATTAACTTTACGATAGCTACATGACAGTTCAGACATTAACTCTACGATAGCTACATGACAGTTCAGACATTAACTTTACGATAGCTACATGACAGTTCAGACATTAACTTTACGATAGCTACATGACAGTTCAGACATTAACTTTACGATAGCTACATGACAGTTCAGACATTAACTATACGATAGCTACATGACAGTTCAGACATTAACTTTACGATATCTACATGACAGTTCAGACATTAACTCTATGATAGCTACATGACAGTTCAGACATTAACTTTACGATAGGTACATGACAGTTCAGACATTAACTTTACGATAGCTACATGACAGTTCAGACATTAACTTTACGATAGCTACATGACAGTTCAGACATTAACTTTACGATAGCTACATGACAGTTCAGACATTAACTACGATAGCTACTGACAGTTCAGACATTAACTTACGATAGCTACATGACAGTTCAGACATTAACTTTACGATAGCTACATGACAGTTCAGACATTAACTTTACGATAGCTACATGACAGTTCAGACATTAACTTTACGATAGCTACATGACAGTTCAGACATTAACTTTACGATAGCTACATGACAGTTCAGACATTAACTCTACGATAGCTACATGACAGTTCAGACATTAACTCTACGATAGCTACATGACAGTTCAGACATTAACTCTACGATAGCTACATGACAGTTCAGACATTAACTTTACGATAGCTACATGACAGTTCAGACATTAACTTTACTATATAGCTACATGACAGTTCAGACATTAACTTTACGATAGCTACATGACAGTTCAGACATTAACTTTACGATAGCTACATGACAGTTCAGACATTAACTTTAGATAGCTACATGACAGTTCAGACATTAACTTTACGATACTACATGACAGTTCAGACATTAACTCTACGATAGCTACATGACAGTTCAGACATTAACTTTACGGTAGCTACATGACAGTTCAGACATTAACTTTACGATAGCTACATGACAGTTCAGACATTAACTTTACGATATCTACATGACAGTTCAGACATTAACTTTACGATAGCTACATGACAGTTCAGACATTAACTTTACGATAGCTACATGACAGTTCAGACATTAACTTACGATATGCTACATGACAGTTCAGACATTAACTTACTCTATATAGCTACATGACAGTTCAGACATTAACTTTACGATAGCTACATGACAGTTCAGACATTAACTTACGATAGTCTACATGACAGTTCAGACATTAACTTTACGATATCTACATGACAGTTCAGACATTAACTTTACGATAGCTACATGACAGTTCAGACATTAACTTTACGATAGCTACGTGACAGTTCAGACATTAACTTTACGATAGCTACGTGACAGTTCAGACATTAACTCTACCTCTATGATAGGTACATGACAGTTCAGACATTAACTTTACGATAGGTACATGACAGTTCAGACATTTAACTCTACGATAGCTACATGACAGTTCAGACATTAACTCTACGATAGCTACATGGCAGTTCAGACATTAACTTTACGATATTACATGACGTTCAACATTACTATATCTATGCAGTTCAGACATGTTATACGTGCTACATGAATTCAGCTTAAACTCGATAGCTACGACAGTTAACATTTCCATGCTACGACAGTTCAGACATTAACTCGATAGTACGCTGACAGTTCAGACATTAACTCTATGATAGCTACATGACAGTTCAGACATTAACTTTACGATAGGTACATGACAGTTCAGACATTAACTTTACCTCTATGATAGCTACATGACAGTTCAGACATTAACTTTACGATAGGTACATGACAGTTCAGACATTAACTTTACGATAGCTACATGACAGTTCAGACATTAACTTTACGATAGCTACATGACAGTTCAGACATTAACTTTACGATAGGTACATGACAGTTCAGACATTAACTTTACCTCTATGATAGCTACATGACAGTTCAGACATTAACTTTACGATAGGTACATGACAGTTCAGACATTAACTCTACGATAGCTACATGACAGTTCAGACATTAACTTCGATAGCTCATGAGTTCAGACATTACTACGATAGGTCATGACAGTTCAGACATTAACTTTACCTCTATGATAGCTACATGACAGTTCAGACATTAACTCTACGATAGCTACATGACAGTTCAGACATTAACTCTACGATAGCTACATGACAGTTCAGACATTAACTTTACGATAGCTACATGGCAGTTCAGACATTAACTTTACGATAGGATGTACATGACTCATTTCTATTCTTGGCTATTCACAACTGTTATAGATGACATATTCAGTCTTTAGTATGGGAAGTTAAACACTTTCCATTGCCCGCCTGCCCAACGTGTCCTAGTACGCTGGACGACGGCGACAAGCCCCTGTGAGTGCAGTTCAATTCCACAGGCTGGCAGAAAAGCCACAGGTTCTCCAGATTTACGGTGTTCGTGGCACCGAACCGAAGGGTTTCAATGTCCATGGCACCAAGCTGAAGAGCTGAAAGCTCAAGTGCTTCTGGATTTTAAAAAAAGGAGTTTCCAGTTGGAAGAAGAAAGGTAATGAAAGGGATTGTATGAAATATATAGGTATATCACTACTGAGTCGTGCTGGAAATGTATTACGTCAAATACTTTTAAAAAGGCTGCACATATCATCAAACCACAGCCTAATGACTCACAAATGGTAATCTGGAAGAATAAAAGCTGTAGCAATGCATATTCGCCCTCAGGCAGTTTGTGGAAAGAGCTGCGAATCCGATACAAAACTAAATGTTGCGTTCATGGATCAGGAAAAACCATCGACCGCGCAGATAGAAATAAGTTATGGAAAATATTGTCAGTCTATGGAGTTAATGACCACTTAATTGCTCATATATATATATATATATATATATAAACAGTCAGTGCAGGGTTAGAACAAACACAGGTCTATCAGAAAAGTTCCACATTGGGTGAGGAGTAAGACAAGGATGCATACTATCACCGCTGCTGTTCATCACATACATTGATCAAATCTGTAAAATAGGTAACACCAGTAAAAAGAACAGTCTTAAGGAACAATTAAACGAATTGCTTTTTACAGGCGATCAGGCAATCATATCAACAACAGAGCAACAGCTACAGCAACACATTAACAGAATCCAGTTAGCATGCAATGAATATAATATGAGAATAAAAATTGACAAAACCGAAGCAATGACATTCGCTAAAGAGGAAAATGCTACCAATATCTCCATCGACAAACATCAATTAAAACAAGTCAAATACCTTACATACCTAGGGAGCACTTTTCCCGCAAATGAAAGAACAACTAACAAAATCCAACATAGATGCAATAAAGCAAATCAAATCATAATACAAATCGCACAATTTTGAAATGCAAACATGTTACCTTGAACACTAAAAGAGCATTATACAATAGAATCTTTCTCCTGACATTATGTTATCAGTGACAAACCTGGACGCTGACATCAAATGACAGAATAAAACTAGTCATGACAGTGATGAAATGTCTACGCAGAATGCTGAGAGTATCAAGAAGAGACCAGCTTAGAAAAGAAGACATCAAGAAAAAATGTACGATATCAATACTGAACGAAAGAAACAGCACATTAAATGGCTCTGCCACATAAGCAGATCACCAACAGACAATGCGCATCAAAGAACAATGCTACTCCAATATAGTGAATACCAAACAAAAGGCTGTCCATGCAAAAAAGTGGACCTCAAAAATAACGAACGGACGCAGTAAAAAAATACTATTTATGAAGTGTACACAACAGCCTGTTTTAGAAATCTCTTTTTATTTTGAGCTTGAGGTCATGATTGAGCAAGGGAACACATAATGTGGAAACTGTGAAGTGCTTGAGGTAAACATGGATTAGAGACAAGAGGAACACATAAGTTGTGAGGTAAACATGGATTAGAGACAAGAGGAATACATAAGTTGTGAGGTAAACATGGATTAGAGACAAGAGGAATACATAAGCTGTGAGGTAAACATGGATTAGAGACAAGAGGAATACATAAGTTGTGAGGTAAACATGGATTAGAGACAAGAGGAATACATAAGTTGTGAGGTAAACATGGATTAGAGACAAGAGGAACACATAAGTTGTGAGGTAAACATGGATTAGAGACAAGAGGAATACATAAGTTGTGAGGTAAACATGGATTAGAGACAAGAGGAACACATAAGTTGTGAGGTAAACATGGATTAGAGATAAGAGGAACACATAAGTTGTGAGGTAAACATGGATTAGAGACAAGAGGAACACATAAGTTGTGAGGTAAACATGGATTAGAGAAAGAGGAAACATAAGTTGTGAGGTAAACATGGATTAGAGACAAAGAGGAACACATAAGCTGTGAGGTAAACATGGATTAGAGACAATGAAGGAAACACTAAGTTGTGAGGTAAACATGGATTAGAGTACAAGATGAACACATCAATCAATCAAATCAATCAAATCAATCAATCAATTAATCAATTAATCAATGAATTAAGATAGGCACATGCTGTAAAACCCAGGAAAGATCTTCAAATTGGACATTATATGTTCATTTAAAATATTAGAGCAGACGCACACATAATGAATAAACAATTAATAAAACAAATTCGATAAAATATATATCTAGTGTTGATACAATTTGAGAAACATGGATTAACATCAAGGAGATAGTTTGACGATATTAGAGCAATAGATGAGATAGTTGGAGGGCATCACTTATAAACTTATCAACTGACCTACTAATCCAGTCCAGGCCCTGCCTGATAGCAGTATGTAAGTCTCTCTGAAGTCTGTCCATTACCAATAACACTGCTGGAGATGTTCCTCCTCCGTACATATAGTCTATGACAGATCCTCGTAACATTACAATACGCTCATGTTCTGGTATGTTTCTGTAAAAAAAATATCATCACTGTCAAACCTTCAGTTAAACAAGGCTGGGAAACTGACAGACAATAACTGGTCCGCTAAACAATTTTGGCCGGACCCTAAGATGCGCTACTAAACAGGCACTGTATTTGAGCTAAATCTAGGGAAATGAATCTAGAAAAAGCAAAAATAGTAAATACCAATGAGTAAAGATTTAAGGAAGAGACGCTGGCGATGGACAGGACTTACATTGAGAAGACCTACTGGAAGCATTGCAAGACAGGTACTGTTTTGAAACCTGAAAATAAAGAAATACCTGGAACAGAGAGCTAGAGGCTAATATTAAAGAGATAGGTATGGCATGGAAAGAATTGGAAGGGATGGCAAGAGAGAAGAAGAGCTGGAAGAAGTTTGTTGGAGATCTGTGCTCTGTTGGTAGTTGAAAGGTGAAGATGATGAAGAAGAAAAGCACACACATACCATACACACACACACACATACACACAAAAGTCTTGTAGAAAGTACAACAGGTGTTCCCACTGACAACATCAGACAAAGTCTTTGATAATGAGATACTAAAGAGACTGTGATATTTTCTATGGTTGGCTAATCTCTGAGATCAAAATAGTAGTGTTGCTTTGTCTATGCAATCGGTAAATGGTAAATGGTCATCATTGCGATGGACGGCTATTAAATGGTAATGGGAATGAGTTGTGGAGGTGGAAGGTAGGTAAATATAAAAGGCATTCTTCGAACGCTCCACATTAACACTTGTTAACCACTTTTTGTGATTTGTATGTGATCTGATCTTAAGAGCGATTGTACAATGTGCCAGTTATGCACCTACAAGTAGGCCAGCACATCCGATTTCTGCTATGCTTTTATTTACTAGGTAGCTTTCCTAGATCTCAACCTCAGTTTCCTCTTACGACATGCTTTGTATGTCACAGTATTACTACTTTTGCTCCCCTTGTGAGCCCCGGCAACACACTGGCAAAATGTCACAATGTCAAGCTAAAACAAATATTTGAATGCAATGATGATAATTCTAACTCAAACTGAAAATATTCAGAAATTGTCATTTCTCATCAACATACCAAACAACAAATCAACCCCATAGTGTTTGATAACTTACTTAGTGTAGAAAAACTCCAGAGCTAAATCATTCCAATGTTTATCATCAGGAGGCACAACTGATTTAATGGCACATGGTGAATGACTTCCCCATCTATCACATGAGTACACAACTCCATACTGTCCCCGCCCAATTTCTTTACCAATTTGGGGCATTTCTGAAACAAGAATAAATATGTTAGAACAATATTTACTTGATTTCTAAGTGTCGTCACTAGAACAATGACAAGTCTAAGGTTGCATGTTCTGCCAAGTGTTACGCTTGTTACATAGTCAGCAAAGCTGCATTATGTACTTCTCTTGATCTGACGTACGCTTTATACTATTTTTTGAACCAAGTTTGCCTTCATTTTTCTATGTTTACATGCTTAGCAAGACTATCTGAATATTCTGTGTTCAACAGAAGATGCTGTTTATGAAAAACAAGACTTGGTCAAGCTCTTTCAGAGAAAGCTAGTTGGCTGTGTTCTTAAAAACTCTCATCTGTAGAGCTAGGCAACGAGTGGCATAAGAAATAAAGATTTTTGGTTCAAATCCTGTGTTTGGTAACTTTTCTTTTGGAAGCCCCTAATACTTGTTCACTATCTATTTATTGATGATATTTATTGGTTCTGGTGCTTCACCTGCGGTTCTTAAAACTCATTCTTATTGTATGACACTCGACCAATATCTAAATTATATTGTTGATATTGTTGATAGGATCATCTTCATTGCACTTCAGTGAGTAACTATGGGTGCTACAATACCTTTCTTACACATACAAATTTCAGCGGTAGTGCACAAACTCTGTAGCACCGGCGAGGGTCCCCAATGTAATTTAGAAGATGGTGAAAATATTTTGTAGGAATTGCATTTTTTATTTATTTTTAATGAATTTTTCCTTCCCATCCTGCTCTTCTCAATTTTGAACTGCCAATGGTTCTTTTACATGCTCAACTTGAACATGGGACCCTATGTTTTATCATCATTTTCCTATAAGACTAGGAACTTCCACCTACACTGAGATCAAAGATTTCTGGACAAATATCCTGATAATATTGTTATAACCCTCAACCAATATTCAGGTTATACTACTATCGTCGTTTCAACCTCCCAACCAAAATCCAGATTGTATGACTGGTGTTGTTGCAAACCACAATCAATATCTGGCTCATGTGACCTTCCAAGGAAACTTTAAACTCTTTCTTGATATACATCTTGTTGCTATCTCTAGAGTTCTTTGTTAAATGCAGAAGACATCCCCTCTATGTAAAGGGTGAACTACGGTTGACTTGAAGCCTTTCACAAAGAGGGAATTTCCACTCAGATTTGATTAATTGATACGGTTCTTATCAACTAAGTTAACCACTCTTTGTGATTTAACCACTCTTTGTGATTTGTGTGGTTTGCACAGAGATCGGGAATAGGGTGCAACTCAATTTACAGGCTAATATGCATGTGAGACAGGCGCATAAGAAAATTTTGACCAAATAAAGTGTTTGGGTTTGTTTGACCTGACAATTCCTTACATTTTTATCCTTTTTGCATCAAATGTCCAACTCTCTTTTGATTATTTTCAGCCACTCAATGCAGCATGTGTGTGAACTATGCAAAGAGCATGTTCATGCTTTGCCACTTTCCTGATTCAATGAGGTCATTCTGGATTAGCAACATTCTCAGCCGTTTTAAGACGTGTATCGTTTTGTCAACACTAAGCAAGTTAGTGCAAGATGTGTATCGTTTTGTCAACACTAGGCAAGTTAGTTTAAGATGTGTATCATTTTGTCAACACTAGGCAAGTTAGTTGAAGATGTGTATTGTTTTGTCAACACTAGGCAAGTTAGTTTAAGTTTCCACTCTGCATTTTCAATAACAGAGGAAGCAGAAACATTGGACTGATACCACACACAAAAAGTCAAGGTGGGCAGTTTTACTAGCCACAAGAACAAGACTTAAGATCCTGCTCTCAACTATCTTATCCATGCCATCCTCACCTGGTTCCCTTTTGGTACAAAGTTTACTGCAGTCTTCTCTTACTTCAATACAGGACAGACAGGTTACATCAGCCATTTACAGAGTCCTGAAGATATCTAGCACTTCTGGTCAAATTGTTCTTTGTCTATCCCTTAATATTTCGATAAATAAATTTCTTTAGCCTTTACGCCCGGTTTAGCAGCAATAACGTACACCATTCTTCCTGTTCATGGCCTTCCTCTGTATTGTGTTCCAGCTATGATTCATTTCCTTCAGCTCTTGCTCATCGTTCTCATGTGAGTCAAAATGACTGGTAGCCCTTCATGCCCGTAGATAGGTTGTATGTTTGTTGTTGTTTCGAATACACATTTTTTTAAAGGATGGGATCGTTAGTCCCAAGCCCAACCTGGAGACCATGCTCGCTGTCCCTCTTCAGCGACCTTACGGCTTGTACCTTCCGGGAACATAAGTTCCCGCCGTCCTAGCTCACTGTATCATTGAGCACGAAGCCTCCCCACCACTACAAGGTAATGGCCTCATGGGAGGTATAAATAAATAACAGAACTCAAATTCATGACACTATTTTTAATAAAAACTATTAAAAAAATTACACTCACCATAAAGAATGACATCCTTCAAGGAGGTGCTTTCTAGTGCAAGCTTAGCAAGTCGAGGTGCATGAACTTTGCGCATCTTGAGTCGATGCTCCTCAATTTTGTCCAGTCTACCTGTGTGCCTCATCTCAAGTTGCTTCAATGCACTACCAAAATCATGATGTGACTTATTCAACCGCTCCTTTATTTGCAATGAGATACTTTTTGCCAGTCTGTAGAGGTCAGAAATACCAGATGGATATAAGACATTTATGGATATAATCACAAAACTTTACCATAATAAATATATATATATATATTTATTATGGTAAAGTTTTGTGATTTTTTTTTATTTGCTACTGATCTGACGTCACAGCGCACTCCGTGCAGACCTACAGGTGCTCAGTCTTCCCCAACAGATGTTGAAGGGTATGCATACCGATGGTTCCTGTGGCTCGCTAGTTAAACACACTCCTCTCTCTGCCCATCAAGCTCTACTTGTGCAAAGTGTAATTTCACAAACTCCTTAAATCGCTGGATTGATTCAACATCAATTGTAGTGTCCTCATCCAACAGTAGATCGACAAGACACCGAAGAACATCCTCTTATCCATCCTAAACTTCTTAACAATTGATGCAAGCGTGTCCACTTTCTCGTTGCTGCAAACACACGCATGCTCAGAGTAATAGATCTACGTGAGCCTCTGGAGGTTGGAAATCTCTATAGACGACATCCTTTCAAACCGCAACCTTTTGTGTTTGGTGAAGCAGAACTAGGCTCTCTCATGCCCTTGATAGCTTGTTGGCCTTTCTAATTCCTGGAATAGCACAGTGAGATGGTATCCACTGTATAACTAATATAATAATAATAATAATAATTCCTCTCGTACCGTTATAAGTTACATAGGGCCTGCAAGTAATTTCTCCATACCGCTCTATCCTGAGCAACTCGCTCAATCTCCTCCATGGAACTGAGACCGATATTTCCTGCCTCTCTCAGCAAAGTTCGTTTCAGGGTCTCTTTAGGTCGACCTCTCTTTCTAGAACCCTTTACATCCCACTTCAATGCCTGCTTTGATATTCGTTGATCATTTCTCCTCAAGGTGTGCCCAACATATCTCCATCTTCTCTTTCTTATAACAGTTGTCACTAGTGGTTGACCAGACATGTCCCTGATTTCATCACTTCTCCTGAATTCGTTCCATTTTATATTCATTATTTTTCGTAGACATCTATTTTCAAATGCATTCAACTTGTTTTCTATATCTTTAGTCATTTTCCAACTCTCGCTAGCATATATAACTAATATATATATATATATATATATATATATATATATATATATATATATATATATATATATATATATATATATATATATAACCAAATACATGTAAAAATAGTGCCTTTGACTGACGCATTGTCTGCTATCTCAGCACTGAAATCTGAAAGGAACACAGAACTAAGTGATCTCAGGTCAACCTTAGCCCAGTTGTCCCATGATTCTGAGATGGTAGTAATCCAGTGGATATCCTCACACTGCAAGATCAAGGGAATGAAGATGCTGACAGACTGGCTAAAGAGTGAGCAGGAATACCCCAAGATGACAACCTGGTTAGCTATGAAAAAGCAAAATCCATTGACAAAGGGCACTACAAAGCAAATTGGGATAAAGAACACCCAGAACACAAGGACGATGGATGTTACCAACTGTCTAGAAGGGACTAGACAGTCATACTTTGCCTCTGGATGGGTCACAACAGAATGAGACACCACCTGTACACTAAATTCAAGATAGGCACCAACGACCCATGCCCCTGTGGCTTGGCGAGTATGACAACAGAACATATCCTACAGAACTGCCCTAGTATGCAGACCTGAGAAGAAAGAGGTGGCCCACTTACACCAGCGTCCAAGACAAACTGTATGGTATGGATGACAATCTGAGGCGGATGGCTGCATTTATTAGAGAATTTGAAATCGCAATCTAGTGAGAACGTAGAAGATGTATAACAAATTCTGGTTGGTAGGCAAGCAAGCTAGTATTATATCTCTTGAATAGTGAACATACCTGGATTCACTGAGACTAGTCAGCATTTCTGTAGCTACTCTTCTCTTCCACTCACTGTCAATGGTTGGGAGCTTTTCCACTGGCAGTGACTGAACAAGCTGTAAGAAAAAAATTACTTTTGTTATTGCATTTTCGATATAGCCAAACATGAAGTAACATAGTTTTACAAAATGCCTGATTCTTATTCTTTTGATACGGTTTCGTTGTGTGCAGGCCTGTTTTAAAATCTCATCATTTGTTTTCTTCACTGTCCATGGAATTTTCAGCATTCTTCTGTAAAACCACATCTCTGTGGCTTCCAACGATATTACTGATTACTTGTTCATTGTCCATGATACAATACATAGTCATTATATTTAATTCAGTCATCAGATTATCATCACTGCTCATAAAACCATTAAGTCCATAAGTGCTCCAATCTCCTCCTCAGTATGTCTCTCAGGGTGTAGCAACTAACGACACCATTTCTACGTTGGTTTACTATTGTAACCAAACACACCAAAACAAACCGTCACCACACACCGATAACAAACACTAAGAAACACTAAGAAACACTCCAGCACAGATGCACAAACTCTGTGGCACAAGTCAGAGATCTTCAATGAATGGGCTTCCTATTGACTTGGCATAACTCTCTGCATTAGTTAGTCTTTCCTCTTGGGCCTGTGGGCGCGCATAGGGCAGAGGTCATAGCTCTCCATGTCTCGCGGTTCGTTGCTATCTGTTTTAGGTCTTTAATGTTTACTAGGCCCATCGTTGAGCCTTCTCTGGTGATGGTTCTACGAAGAGTCTCTCTTGGTCTTCCTCATTTTCTTTTTCCCTCTGGTGTCCATATGAGGGATTGGTAAGGAGTCTTCTCTCATCCATTCTAAGTGTGTGGCCGATGTAGTTCAGCGGCGCTTTCTTATAAAATTTGATACATTTTCTTGCTTGGTCTCTTGTCTTATTTGTGTATTAGGTCTGAAATCTGACCATTTGAGGTTCAGTATTCTTCTAAGACATTTATTCTCAAAGTTATCTAATTTTCTTTCTAGAGCTTTTGTTGCTTTCCAACTCTGCATCCATAGGTTAATACTGGAATCACACAAGAGTTAAAGATCTTTAATTTTAAGTGCTTGCTGAGTGAATTGGACTTCCATATATTTGACAATTTGTTAAAAGCACTTGATGCCAATGCGATTCTGTATGGAATTTCTGGCTGTATCCCGTAGATGTCATCATACTCCTAGGTATGTAAAACTTTTGATTTTTTCAAGAGTGTAGTTTTTTAGTTGGAAATTTTCTGGACTGCTGGTAAGGTCAACAATTTTTGTTTTTGTGGTGTTGATTTGGAGACCAATTTGTCCTGATTATAAAACTAGTTCTTCTGATGTCACACTATCTAACAATAGTAAAGTCCGTAAAGTAATTAAGAACTTAATTGCCTCTAACGACCTTCCTACCGCGCATCATCACTTTGTGTCATCGATAGCTGTTTAGGAAAACCCGCCTTTATATGCTCCCCAAAATTCATAAACTGAACAATCCGGGTAGGCCCATCGTTTCTGCTTGCTCTTGTCCTACGGAACATATCTCCGAATTTCTTGATAGTATCTTCAATCCTATAGTCACCACACTACCTTCATTCTTGAAAGATACGAACCACACCTTGTCTGTTTTTCGTCTATTGAGTTGTTGCCTGGCAGGACTTACCGTCTCTTCCTCCTTGATGTGTGCTCATTGTACACCTCCATACCTCATTCCGACGGACTTCAAGCTCTCCAGTTCTTTCTCGACAGGAGAACTAACCCACTTGTCTCCACCTCGGCTCTCCTTCGTCTTGCAGAACTAGTTCTAACTCTCAACTCCTTTCAGTTCAATGACCAGTTCTTTGAGCAGATCAGTGGGGTCGCCATGGGTACTAAAATGGGACCCAGTTATGCTTGTCTATTCATGGGTCATCTTGAGCACCTAGTATGGAATTCCTATGATGGCCCTCTTCCGTCTGTGTATCATAGATACATTGATGATTGTATTGGCATTACCGATATGCCTGAAGCCGATTTGTCACGCTTCATTAATTTCATTAATGTCTTCAATCCGGCTATTCGGTTTACATCTCACATCTCTACCTCTTGTGTCAACTTTCTTGACATCACTATCACTATCAGCATATCCACCATCACTACATCAGTATACTACAAGCCTACTGATGCACATAGTTTTCTTCTTTATACCTCTTCCCATTCCCAGGCTTGTCGTGATTCTTTACCATTCTCTCAACTTGCGCCTTGTCGCCTCTGTAGCGAGGAGCGACGATTACCTCGATAGAGCTCACGAGATGCTGGATTTCTTTCGTAAGCGCTTATACCCGGATAAGGTGCTTGCTTCTGCTATGCGGCGCTTCAGCAAATTCTCGCCAGGAGGCTCTCTCTAACCAGCATAGAACTTCCAATTCTGACAGGGTGAAACTTGTCTTAACTTTCCACCCTCATAGTTCCCTTGTGAAGAAAGTCTTATTCCGTCATCTCTCCATTCTTCAGTCTGATCCTGATACACGTTCAATCTTCCAACACTATCCTTTGGTGGCGTACAGACGGGACAGAAGCCTTAAGGATATGTTGGTTCACAGTCGCCTCAAGCCTAACATCCAGAGTCATTTTGGCACCATCCAGTGTGGCTGTCGGCGCTGCAACACTTGTGCTTATGTAATACAGACCATGACGGTGTCTTTTCCAAAAGCCACGTTCGTTGTTGAAGACAGTTTCACGTCCGAGTCCCGTAATATTATCTATGCCATTATCTGCAAGGCGGTGCAACAAGGCCTATATTGGGGAAACCGGCAGGAGACTCAGTGACCGATTCGCCCAACACTTGCGCGATATACGCCAATGCTCTGTGACCCCTGTAGCTACCCATTTCAATGATACTGGCCATTCAGGAGCTTGCGATGTCCAGGTCACAGCCATCCGATCATGTTCCTCTGATGATCGTAGTCGATTTGCTCTGGAGAATCGGTTGATTTCTTTGTATGGTACCTTGCACCACGCGGCTCAACGTATTACATTCTTATGCTTCTTAGTACTTTCTCTTCCCATGCTTTGTAATCTCTATGGGTATATGTTGCATGTATTACATTCTTATGCTTCTTAGTACTTTCTCTTCCCATGCTTTATAATCTATATGGGTATATGTTGCATGTATTCAAGTTATATATTTACTAGATGTTTCATTGTTTCTTTTCTATTTCTAGTTTTTATGTGTGTTTTTGTGTTACATTTATTTCGTTATTCGTTTTTATTCCAGATTTTCCTTAGATACGTTGGTATTTGGTCGTCCATTTGTGTTTCATTTTAATTTGTCACTCCTGTTTGTTCGTTTGCTTGATAAAGGCCTTGTTGGTCGAAACGTTGCTGTTTATCGTCACTGTTTATGTATTTTGTAAAACTATAGTACTTTGTTTGTACGTGTTTCACAATTTGTCCTGAGATATTTTGGAGAAGGTTTGTTTTCATTTGAATATCTTGGTGTGATGAACTCAAAAGGGCTATATCGTCGGCAAAATCAAGGTCTTTTAAAATTTTATCAATCCATTTGATGCCCATATTTACGTTATTGGTGCATTTTCGCATGACCCAGTCAATTGCTATTCCAAAGAGCATTGGCGATAAGACGCAGCCTTGTTTCACTCCTGTTTCCACTGGGAACCAGTCAGAGTTACGGAAATCTGTTCTTACACTGCAGCGCGATTCACTGTAGAAGGATTTTATGATGTTGATGAATTTAGTAGGAAAACCGTAGTTTTTGAGTAGTTTCCAAAGCGAAGGACGGTGAATACTGTCAAACGCTTTCTGAAAATCAACAAAGTTGATGGTTAAATTCGATTGAAATTCTACGAACTCTTCAATGATTACTCTTAGTGTGAAGATGTGATCTATGCATGCTCATTTTGGTCTAAACCCTGCTTGTTCTTCTCTTAGCCTTTCATCTATAGACTTTTCAGTCTCTCGAGTAACATGCTACAAAAAAGTTTTCCTGGCAATGACAGTAGGGTGATCCCACGCCAGTTATTACAATCAGACAAATCTCCTTTTTAGGTAATTTGAAAATAACACCATCTTTCCACCATCTCTGCATTAGGGGGATGAAATTAATTAAGCCCTTAGCCTTGTGAGTCGAAGGTCATGGGTTCGAGTCCGGACCACGCCATTCTGTTCACGAATGCAGTTTTTTCCAGAGACCCCTAGGATTGTTGCTGAAGCTACGGAGTTTGTGCAATACTCTCGGCAGGTGATGTGCCATTTCTGCGGAGAGGGACCGAGCCGTATAGGGTAAAACTCGGTGCAATGAAGTCAATCCTTCGGTTTTGAAACCCTTTTTTAAACATGAAATTTTAGTGTCACACAAAACAATTCTGTGACATTGACCAGTCATTATGTTCTATGCTATTATCTTGACCTTTTTTCTACCTTAATGAGACAAGAGATTTCTGCAAACTAAACAGCATCGGTTATACAAACTAAATAATTAACAACACAAGATCGAATAGTAATCTTCTTCTTTCCCTTTGTCGTCATACTGTTACCGGGTTGTTACCCAGTGTCATGTTTTTCTGTTTTTGTCTTGCTCTGCTCTAGCTTTTGTCATCATACTGTTACCGGGTTGTTGTACAGTGTCATAGTTTTCTGTTTTTGTCTTGCTCTGCTCTAGCTTGTCATCATACTGTTACCGGGTTGTTACCCAGTGTCATGTTTTTCTGTTTTTGTCTTGCTTTGCTCTAGCTTTTGTCATCATACTGTTACCGGGTTGTTACCCAGTGTCATGGTTTTCTGTTTTTGTCTTGCTCTGCTCTAGCTTTTGTCATCATACTGTTACCGGGTTGTTGTACAGTGTCATAGTTTTCTGTTTTTGTCTTGTTCTGCTCTAATGGCTTGGGTAATAGTTATTTTTGAATGTATTATTTAATGATATATTAATAAGTGATTAACTTATGTACCTGTTTCATCTTCTCCAGAATGTTCTTAATAAACGATGAACTAGATCTGACAGTTATCTCCACTGTGTAGGCTGCATTCAATATCTGACAGGAACAAGAACAAGAACAAATAGAATATTTATCTATACAATGTATACACTGGTGTTTATGCTCAACACACAGGCTGAAATGGTATGACAAGGTTACTAATGAAGTACTGATGAGATTAATGAAACAAGTACCAATGAAATAAGAGCTTCATAATACATTGACACTGTATACTTACTTAATCCATGACTAATTAAGGTGGAGGTTAAGGCCCTCTTGAATGATGTCAACGAAACAAGAGGTAGTTATTTAGACAGATTGTTCAAATATCACACTTGAGGATCTAAACTTCAAGTACCTGTAGAAGGACTTAGCTATCCCATAGAAAGATATCGCTGTCCCTCCATATAGGGGCAGCAAACAGTTGATGACAACACAGACGGACAATGAGATGGACAGACATAAGATAATTGCACACAGAGACTGCACATTATAGTAAGAACACTAGTAGAGACACAAACGTAGTAGTTTGACGTAGGTTAACGACGACTCCTGGGTGACAAAATAGCGACATAGGGAGACCGATAGGAACTGTGGATGAGAGTGGATGTGCATGTTACAGAGAGCCAGATAGATAGGATGGTTTAGAAGACAGATTAACTACACGGATACAGTTCACGACATATTACCTGTGATATCATGTGAACTAACAATAAACATAGAACATACATGACAAGATGGTTTGTCATCTATACGATGTTTGTGTGAA
Source organism: Arion vulgaris (assembly GCA_020796225.1). Classification (NCBI taxonomy): domain Eukaryota; kingdom Metazoa; phylum Mollusca; class Gastropoda; order Stylommatophora; family Arionidae; genus Arion; species Arion vulgaris. The sequence goes on from CM036765.1 coordinate 2,772,324, forward strand.
TCACATCGTTATTATAGACTTGCATCAGTATAACGCTCTTTATCATGCCACTGTCTATACCATCCTGCCTAAAGATGCCCATAACCAACCACCACCAGCACCATTAACCAAAAGCCCTCCTATTACATACCTCTCAAGTCAGGTGAAAGCCTGCCTGCATGGCAAGGGACACTAATCAAACAGTAAATAGGCTTTCATGCAAAAATCAGTTAAAAGTGACATTGGCTAACGCCTGAACTCACAGTGTGTGAATGTAGAAGAAGACACTGATTGTTCAGTCATTCGCCAACAACAATATGTGTGGTCTTTTTGGCCCTATCAGCAGGAAAAATAATCAGAGGTCAATGGGGCAGCCCCAAGTAGTTAGACAATGAAAGTGCAGGCGTTTACAGAGGTGTTGACGTGATTGGCATCTCCAAACCTTCTCTTCTGTTTTTATACTAGTGACTCCATGAGTATGATTCATAAAGTCGAAACAGGAATGACGAGACGAAGCTGGGTGGAGGTACTGGCACAGACAGGGATCAGAGAAATCACCTTAATTTTTGTCCCTGGGCATGCAAGAGTCATGAACGAGTTGATACTATAGTGCGTTCCAAAATTCATGATCATCATTAACGACCGATATAAAATCATCCCATTTACATAAATTCTTGATTTTTACATAGGTAACTGACGACCTTCCAATAGTATTTTTTGCCCACCTAAACCTTTAGTTCTGTAAGATTTTTATTATATGTTATTGCTAACATTTCAGCGATATTGATTTGGTATACTTGTCGAAATTTTACAGTACGACTGTCAAGTTTGTCTATAACTAAGCATTTCCGTGTTCCACATGCAATTCAGTGCAAGTCAAAATCGGAAATTCCGTGGAATTAATCAGTTCACAATGTTTCCTACCGACTATCATTGAGTATGTACGAACATTTACTTTTATTTATAGAAGTGGAAGGTATCATTTGTTCACTATGTGATCTTTCTTTTATAATATGTAATAGGAATACGCCTTTGCAATCATTCGAACCATTTGTGTATTACTGTAAGTTCTAAACTTTGATGAACATTTTGTTGTGCTTATGCAAAATTATATAACAAAAACGTTTTTTGCATCAACTAAGCTACCTACCAATTAGTTAAACATGAATTCTTAAGGTCGTGAGGTATATAAGACTGCATGCAAAAAAATTACTTTTATCCATCAGATAGATTTCGATAAATTAAACCCTAGTGTGATCAAGAATTTTGAATGAACTATAACAAGTCTTTACTAACAGAGGAGTTTCAGATTTGTGAATCCCCTAGTCACTGGCCAGATAGAGAGATGGGTGTCAATATTGGAACAGCCTGAAAACAATGAAATGATCTGTACAAATTTTTGTTTGCTTTTTCAGCCCGATTTGTGTGTAATTAAATTTGAATTGTGATGGGTTTTGCATGTCTCCCATTTAATTTTCCTGTCTGGATATCTCTGTGGTATGGAGGTAAAATGCTTGCCTCTTGCTCAAAAGGTACTTGATTTGTTCCTCATATATTATTTTTCCAGGGTCCCTTATCTCAATGTAGGTGAGATCGAGCACCTAGTCCTTTTGGAGACCGGACGATTAAATGTAGGGCAAGTTGAGCATGCAAGACTGTGTTCAAGTTGAGCACGCAAGACTGTGTTCAAGTTGAGCACGCCAAACATTCCTTGGCAGTTCTTCTTCTTTGAACGCTCCATATCGACCACTTGTTAAACCACTCTTTGTGATTTGTATATGATCTGATCCTAAGAGCGATTGTATGTTGTGCCAGTTATGCACCTACAAGTTGGCCAGCACATCCACTCTTTGTGATTTGTATATGATCTGATCCTAAGAGCGATTGTATGTTGTGCCAGTTATGCACCTACAAGTTGGCCAGCACATCCACTTTCTGCAACTTTTTATTGACTAGGATATCTTTCCAAGGCCCCTACCTCAGTGCCTCTACCTCAGTTGCCTCTTACCTCAGTTGCCTCTTACCTCAGTCACCTTGTAGGTCGCAGTGGTACTATTCTTTGCTTCACATGCGGTCCCGCCGGCACCACATTGGCGATCAATTATATGAGGACTATTATCATTGCCCTAGGACATGTCCATAGATACTCCAATCTACACTGCAACAACTCCAGCAGCGTCCAAACACGCTAGTTCGATGTTGGTTAATCAATCTTTTTGCATATTTGGTGTGTCGTTCCTTTCAGGCTGTACCAATATCAACACCCATCTCAATCTGGTTAGTGACTGGGATTTATGACCCTGAAACTCCTCTATTCAAAAGGACTTAATGCGTTAAGAATGTCATTACGGTCCATTGCAACTCCCTATGATATTGTAGTCATGCCAGTCAACCTATCAGCTCTTTGATTACATTTTGAGGTATTTTTGCCAAGTACAGAGTCAGCCTACCTGCTTCAAGGCATCTGTGGTTTTCTCTCCATCATCGTTGTCTCCATCCATAGTTTCTAGACTTTCCACACATCTGGTTAGTGTCCCTTTCAGCAATGAATAAAAACAGCAATAAATTATATTATGCAATGATAATTATTTATTATTTAAGAAGAAGCGCAGAATAAAGGGATTGAGATGGTATGATAGGGTCACAAATGAGAAACTTATGGAGAGAGCAAGACAGAATAGAGGGATTGAGATGGTATGATAGGGTCACAAATGAGAAACTATGGAGAGACAAGACAGAATAAAGGGATTGAGATGGTATGATAGGGTCACAAATGAGAAACTTATGGAGAGAGCAAGACAGAATAAAGGGATTGAGATGGTATGATAGGGTCACAAATGAGAAACTTATGGAGAGAACAAGACAGATTCCAGTAAACCAAGAGGTTAAAAAAGACGCTGGTGGTGCATAGAACACTTTGAGAAAACCAGAGGGGAATTTAACAAGAAAGATCCTTTCCTGGAACCCACAAGGACAGCGAAAGAAAGGGAGGCCTAGAAATACATAAAGATGAGATTTGGAGTCAAGAGATCAACAATATAAAGAAGAGCTGGAGGGAGCGCATGAGATAGCAGGAGATAGCTAGAGATAGGAATACTTGGCATGAGTTAGTTCTTGGCCTATATCACAATTGGGATTAAAAAGGCAGAGAAAGAGATTCAAGAAGAACAAAGATAGCCTTACACAAACTAAAGAAGTATACAATGCTCAATAATTATTATGTTTAATATTAGTTCTTAATAGGAAAAAGGAAAATAAAAATCAGAAAACTAAGAACATAATATTCCCAGTGGCAATGTATGGGTCTGAAACATGGACATTTAAGAAGGCAGTGAAAAAACAGATATATGTACTTTTGAATATAAGTTTTTAAATAGAAATAGATTTGTCCAGAAGGAACTTTAAATCAAAGAAAATTGGCTGATCTTTTCTTCTTTTTCTTCTTCTTCACCCCTAGGGAAGCATAGGTCAGCAACCAAGGCCTTTCAAAGCCTGCCTATCCAAGGCCATCTTTTCCAGATCTCCCCATCCTCTCTCCCCTTTTCTTGCATTCCGTCTCCAGGGTCTTCCCCTACCTCTATTGCCCTGGGGTTCCATCGGAAGCCTGTCTTGTGATACTATGAGGGGTTTCTCAGTGTGTGTCCTATCTATCGCCACATTCTGCTTCTTATCTCTTGTTCCACCTATCCCGTTCTATCCCAGAGTTCCCTGTTTGTAGTCCTGTTATACCATCGCAGATGGAGTATCCTGTGCAGACATCTATTGATGAATGTCTGCAACTTTTGGAGTTCCCTTAGTTGTTCTCCATGTCTCCACTGCACATTAAAAGACAGTCCTGACATTTGAGTTAAATATCATTATCTTAGTTTTATTCCTGATCATTCTTGAACTCCATATGTTCTTCAGGATGGCAACGGCTTATCTTGCCTTTAACTGATGTTTTAAATAAGAATACTGAGCTAGTTTGGACATATAAAAAGACATGGAAGGTTGGAGATCATTATGGTAGGAGGCAATGAGAAAGATCTTGCAGAAGATGAATTCAAGATGTATTTAGCATAATGGCTATAGAGATGAGACAACTGGCCTATGGAAGAGAGAAATTCAGAAGGGTTCTAAAGGGAGGCGACGTTCTGCTCAAGATAAACTATTGGATGATGATTTTGTTTCTTGTTTTAAATACCTTAAATTGTATTCTCTTCATAATTCTATGAGTATAAATTAGATTATGCCACCGTCGGCTTGCTAGGCCTGTCACATTCATTTTAGAACCCCCAAAATGGGTCACACCGTGCACTAGCCCATCCCATTCAGGCTACAATACACAAATTCCATCCAAAGAAAACTAAAAATTCTCTTCGGTTAGTGGCTGACTGAAATTCACATCCAGCATGCAGCACCATCTTGAATGGAAGTCTCCTGAATAAAACATGTAATGGTTTGGCCCGCCTGTGTGGTGCCGGTGCCCGCAATGGGGAGCAAAGAATAGTAACACTGCGACCTACAAGGCATGTCGTTAGAGGCGACTGAAGTAGGGGCCTAGAGAAGCTACGATAGTAAATAAAAAGTGTCACAAAAATCGGAAGTGCTGGTCTAATTGTAGGTGCATAACTGGCAGCACAATGTATAATCATTCTTAAGTTCAGATCACATAGAAATCCCAAAGAGTGGTATAACAAGTGGTCCCTATGGAGCGTTTGAAAAAGAAATGGTTCTACCACATACGCAGATTACCAACAGACACTGCGCCTCAAAGAGCAATGTTACTCCGATACAGTAAATATAAAGCCAAAGGCCGTCCATGGAAAAGGTTTACCTCAGAGATAACAGAGGCTGTGAAAACCAGTTTACAAAGCGCACACAAAAGCCTGTTCTAGAAATCTTTTCTTATCCTGACGCTGTGAGGCAAAATAGGATTAGAGAAAAGAAAAAGAAAATAGAAGAGATTTTGTTGTAAATGTTAAAAAGGTGTTGATGTGAAATGTAGTCAACTGAAACATGGTACTACATGGCATACCTGTATAAGAATCTCGAAGAATATCAACTGTACTGACTAGCTTGCCAGCAATGACATGGTTCAGTCTGCCTAAAACCAACTCTCTGATCTGTTCCTCACACATCTTAACTTCCTTTGATGTGCGCACAGCTCCACTTTTGCTCATCTCAATACCTGCAAGAATAACATGAAAGATCACGTTAACACTATTTGTGAACTCTTCGTAGTCTTTTTCCTGGACACGGACAAAGCAATGAGTGGCAGCATGTATAGTGGAGTCTTGTAGGGTAACAACAAAATCTTTTTATTCTGCTTGGCCCATGGCCATCCTTTACAGAGAGTCCCATGGCTGACCTACATTGTGTATCTCCTCCACTGTTCTTCGCCAGATAGTTTCGAAGGTCTGTCCTCTCATCCCCCACCCCCGTGGTTCACCGCACAGAAGCTCCCATGATAGTCCCTACACTACCCCTAAGCCTGTGTTCTATTCAGCTGTAGCGTTTGCCCCTCCCCCTCCCCACTGTTTGTACCTCCTCTCAGCTATACTTGCCAAGCAGTTCTCAACTGCTGACCCCACCCAATGAAAACATTCTGAGAAAACATTCCTCTCAAGCAAGTTACAAGTGGCGCTAACACTGCAGATACCCCTTTTCTGTTGCTTTTAAGAACTCAGATTGACCTCACTGTAAATCTTCATCTAGACTTTTCTTTGCCAGGTCGTCTCTGGTCCCCTCATCTCCCTTCCCACCCCACCATGAGTTCATCCCACAGCAGCTTTCATTATAATTACTAAACCATCACTAAGCCAGTGTTCCAACCAACACCAGTGTTTGTCCACTATCACTGTGTGTACCTCCTTCCAACTGCATGTGCCACGTTGCTTCTGGCTGCTGACCCGCCAACAAAACACTCTGAGAATTCCTCTAAAGTGGGTTACAGGGAATGCTGCCAGTGCACAGTACCCTCTTCTCTGCTGCTCTCCTGAACCCAGAAACACACAGAAGAATTGAAAGCATGTAACTCTCACATATAATTTAGCTTTCAGGCCACACTGGGAATATCTCCAAATGTTTAGACCAGCAAAAGGGGTGGATACTGCAGTAAAACTTGGAAAAATAGGTAAACACGTAAAACAAAGTACTACAGTTTTACAAAATACATAAACAGTGACGATAAACAGCAACGTTCGACCAAAGGCCTTTATCAAGCAAACAATACAACAAGAATGACGAATTTCGGGGAACACTACAAATGGACGATTACATGTGGAAACATAAACTTATCTGATGAAAATCTGGGAATAAAACGAACAACGAAATGAGTGCAACACAAAACCGAAAGTGGAAAAGGAGAGGAACAATAAACAATATAGTGGATAAATGACACATATATGTAGCAAACACACATATAGATAACAAGGCACGAGATAAGACAGTACTAAGAAGCATAGGAATGTAATGCGTTGAGTCCAAGAGGTCGCAAAGTGCCATAGAATGAAATAAAACGGTTCTCCAGGGCGAATCGACTCCGATCATCGGAGGAACATGATCGGATGGCTGTGACCTGGACATCGTCAACTCCTGAATGGCCAGTATCATTGAAATGAGGTGCCACATGAGTCCTAGAGCATTGGCGAATATCGCGTAAGTGTTGGGCGAATCGGTCACTGAGCCTCTTACCGTTTCACCAATATAGGCCTTATGGCATCGTTTGCAGGTGATAGCATAGATGATATTGCGGGACTCACACGTGAAACTGTCTTGAATGGTATAGGTAGCTTTTGGAAAAGAGACAGTACGGGTCTGTATTACATATGCACATGTATTACAGCGCCGACGACCACATTGGATGGTGCCAAAGTGACTCTGGATGTTAGGCTTGAGGCGACTGTGTACCAACAGATCCTTGAGGCTTCTGTCCCGTCTGTACGCCACCAAAAGATAGTGTTGGAAGACTGAACGTGTCTCAGCATCAGACTGAAGAATAGGGAGATGATGGAATAAGAACTTTTCACCAGGGAACTATGAGGGTGGAAAGTTAAGATAAGTTTAACCCTGTCAGACTTGGGGTTTCTAAGTATGTGAGAGAGGGCCTCCTGGCGAGCAATTAGCTGAACCCGATGCATGGCAGATGTAAGCACATTCTCCGGGTATAGGCGCTGGCGAAGAAATCAAGCATCTCATGAGCTCTATCAAGAAAATCGTCGTCCTCGCTGCAGAGGCGACGAAGGCGTAAGAGTTGAGAGAAAGGTAAAGAGTCACGACAAGCCTGGGGATGGGAAGAGGTATACAGAAGAAAGCTATGTGTATCAGTAGGCTTGTAGTATACTGATGTAGTGATAGTGGATAGGCTGATGGTGATAGTGATGTCAAGAAAATTGACACAGGAGGTAGAGATGTGAGAGGTGAACCGAATAGCAGGATTGAAGGCATTGATGAAGGTAATGAAGCGTGACAAATCGGCTTCAGACATATCGGTAACTCCAATACAATCATCGATGTATCTATGATACACGGACGGAAGAAGGCCATCATAGGTGTACCATACTAAGTGTTCAAGATGACCCATGAATAGACAAGCATAGCTGGGTCCCATTTTAGTACCCATGGCGACCCCACTAATCTGTTCGAAGAACTGGTCATTGAACTGAAAGGAGTTGAGAGTGAGAACTAGTTCTGCAAGACGAAGGAGAGTCGAGGTGGAGACAAGAGGGTTAGTTCTCCTGTCGATAAAAAACTGGAGAGCTTGAAGTCCGTCAGAATGAGGTATAGAGGTATACAGTGAGCAGACATCAAGGAGGAAGAGGCGATAAGTCCTGCCAGGCAACAACTTAATAGAGACCAGCAAAATCAATTCTCGCTAGATTTATTCCCTTGTTGATCACATGCACAGAATAAAGCCTGCTCAGACTGCACAGTGTGCATGCCAGACAGAAAAATAGACTCCATGGCACATCCTGCAATTATGTCCATCAGACATACAAGGTGAAACATGGCCTCATGAATAAAGCTTACAGAGCAAGTTATGGGGACCTCTCGAGGAACTGCAATTGACATGCAGCTTCATAGATGCAACCCATCTCATGGGCAACCCATTTCAACTGAACACAAAGAAGAAGATTTCCTTGTTGACATACCCATTTGTTGCACTCTCCAAATATATCAATGTATTTACCCCATGCCAGTCGTACCTAGTTCCCCATTTTCACTGATGTGTTTGTAAATTGTTAATTATTATTTATTTAGAACTTTAGGATGTGGCCCGTTAGCCTTGTAAAGTAGCTCATCTAGAAAGAAAATTCTTGATTTCAAAATTTCCACTGCGATCGCCATACCCATTCATGAGTAAGGTTTTGGGAGTTAACCACAAGATCGAGTCTGGAATAGATGTCCATAAGATAGTATATCAATGGTCATAACTATGATGCAGAAATTCAGTCAATTCAGAGAAACTGTTGAACACCCAACTTGATCCACTACCTGTTGTATTTTTGACAAATGCAAAATTAGCACTCCAAGCACTCCAGTCCAGAAAATTGTCATGTCTACAGACCCTACTGTCTAAACTGTCCAAGCAGCCCAGACCGTCTCGCTGTAGAATACCAGGAAATGAAACAGCAGACCGACTGGTCAAGGAGGATGCTACAGGAGAACAACCAGAAGTGCCAGTAACCTACCATCAAAAGAAAAGGATGATTAAATCAATCAGAAAGCCAGAAATACCAACACAAGACGACTACTATAATATGAGCAGATTGGAACAAGTTGTCATTCTGTGCCTTAGAACAGGACACAATCGACTCCGCAGCCACATATATACAAAATTCAAGACTGGCAATTCAGCCATGTGTACAGACACATCAGACTGCAGAGCACATACTTCAAGACTGCCCGAATGTGAAACACTGAGGGAAACTCACTGGCTTAACGAAACAACACTCGACATAAAACTACACGGACCTCTGTGTGAACTACAAAAGACAGTGAAGTTCATACAAGAGACAACGTTGAATATAGAGACAATATTTCAAGTGAATGAAAGGAAGGAGGAAGTATATCATTGTAGTAACATTCTGGAAACTCCTGATACGCTTCTGGTGTCAAGCTGTATCGGCACTGCCGCGCACATGAATTTATCAAATGCATTGAGAAGGACAACTGGTAGATGGGTAAAAGTGATCTTCCACCAAGAAGCAAATATTAACATTAGATAACATATAAGTCTATACTTTATAAATGAACAAGTCAGTACGATGTTCATTTGTAATTATATGTTGTGAAAGCCATTTTAACGTTAACACAAAAATTAAAAGAACCTTTTTTATACCATGAGCTATACACTGTAGAAAGTGCAGTCATTCAAGTGAGACAGTACAGCATGTCTTGCTTGAGTGCCCTGGATTACATAAAGCTAGACAAGAACTCCTCCAACCACACCCATCTGTTCATAATACACTTTACATTAGTCTTCCACAATTACAGAACACATGCAGATTCTACAAATTGGAATTGCCTGGCAAAGAGTGAAAACTTGCAGCCTTAGTTAGAAGAAGAAGAAGAACACCATGAGATATATTGAGAATATGGTATTAGATCTGTATTTTTCATTGACCTGATCCACTCATGATGGCTGATGTGATCAACATCACAACGGTCACCTTTACTTCCTAGTGTATTCTAGTACCCATGTGAGGTTGGGTAGACATAAGCTTCATTACAGTCAGAGAAAATTATACTTCTACTGTGGAAGTGAACCCAGACCATGCACCTAAAAAGTGAAATAGGGGGAAGACTGCAGTAAAACTTGGTAAATAGTGAAACACGTACAAACAAGTACTATAGTTTTACAAAGACATAAACAGTGACGACAAACAGCAGCGTTGACCAACAAGGCCTTTATCAAGCAAACGAACAAACAGGAGTGACAAATTAAAATGAAACACAAATGGACGACCAAATACGTTGGATACGTTGGTATTTGGTCGCCCATTTGTGTTTCATTTTAATTTGTCACTCCTGTTTGTTCGTTGCTTGATAAAGGCCTTGTTGGTCGAAACGTTGCTGTTTGTCGTCACTGTTTATGTCTTTTGTAAAACTATAGTACTTTGTTTGTACGTGTTTCACCTAAAAAGTGAGTGCACTAACTGCTATCCTATTGCGGCTCTCCCGTTAAATGTACCTATACCTAATTTAGGTTAAAACTGCACAGGAACTCAGGCACTGGATCACGGTTAGAACCTGGAGCTCAGGAACATGATCAGAGTGAATCTCAGGAACATGATCCCCATAGGGCCTGTAGCTTAGGAACAGAATAACAGTAGAACCTGACATTCAGAAACATGATCATGTGTTGTTTAAAAAAAACTCAACATTTATTCAGCACACATTGCTATTGAAAAATTTCTTCAATCTTTCTTTCTTTTCTAAAATCCTGTTTTGCCTCACAGCGTCAGGTCAAGAGGAGATTTCTAAAACAGGCCTTTGTGTGTGCTTCATAGATATTGTTTTTCGGCGCCTCTGTTATCTCTGAGGTCCATCTTTTGCATGGCCGGCCTTTTGCTTTGTACCCATTGTATTGCAGCAGCATTTCTTTTGACATGCACTGTCTGTTGGTAATCTGCTTATGTGGCCAAACCATTTAATTTGTGGTTTCTTGATAAAGTTCAGTACTGATGTACCCACTTTTTTCCTGATGTCTTCATTTCTCAACCGCCGGTCTCTTCTTGTTACCTCCAGCATTCATAGACACTACATCTCTGCTGTGACTAGTTTTCTTCTATCATTTGTTGTCAGCGTCCAGGTTTGGCGCTGCTGGCATATGTGGGGAGAAAGATTGTGTTGAACATTGCTCTTTTGTGTTCATGGTGACATGTTTGCATTTTAAAATTGGTGCCATTTGTCCTATAATTTGATTTGCTTTGTTGCATCTGTGTTGAACTTCATTAGTTATTCTTCCGTTTGCTGAAAAAATGCTCCCTAGAAATGTGAAGTCTTTTACTAGTTTTAATCAGTGATTGTCGATGGAGATATTGGTAGCACTTTTCTCATCTATGTTTATTCTCATGTTGTATTCATTACATGCTAACTGGTGCCGGGGCCCGCAAGGGAGCAAAGAATAGTACCACTGTGACCTACAAGGCATGTCGTAAGAGGTGACTGGGGTAGGGGCCTAGGAAAGCTACCCTAGTAAATAAAAAGCATTGCAGAAATCAGATGTGCTGGCCTACTTGTAGGTGCGTAACTGGTATAACATGTAATTGCTCTTCTCAAATCACACAGAGTGGTTAACAAGTGGTCGATATGGAGCATTTGAAGAAGAAATAACGTATTTTCTTCTTCTGCATTCTCACTAGATTGGGATTTCAGACTCTCTTATAAAGGCAGCCATCTGCCTCAGATTGTCAGCCACGTCAAACAGTTTGTTTTGAACGCTGGTGTAGGTGGGCCACCTCTTTCTTCTCAGGTCTGCATACTGGGGCAGTTCTGTAGGATATGCTCTGTTGTCATACTCGCCTAAGCCATAGGGGCACAGGTTGTTGGTGCCTATCTTGAATTTAGTGTACATGTGGTGTCTCATTCTGTTGTGACCCCTCGGGAGGTGAAGTTTGACTGTCTGGTCCCTTCTGGACAGTTGGTAATGTCCATTGTCCTTGTTGTGTTTTGTGTGTTCTTTATCCCACGTTACATGAGTCTGTTAATGTGTTGTTGTAGCTGTTCTTCTGTTGTTGATATGATTGCCTGATCATGTGCAAAAAGAAATTCATGATATCTTCAATACTCACCAATAAAATCAAATTCTCCAGCCTCAGCAATAAGACAACTACGAATGATAGATATAGTCTCTGTTATAAGTTCTTTGATTTCTTCCAGCTTTGAAACAGAAATCGTAAGCAATGATTTGTAAAGCTCCTCCTCTTTGTCTCGAACAAAATCCAGTTTTCTAGGTGTGATCAGCATATCCCTAGCCATGTCAAATGCTGATAGTATAAACATGTTTAAACTGCGGGTGTGTGAGTTGTTCAACACTGAGGAAGTATGGACTAAATAGCTTCGTAACATCTTCCCAGTGAATGTGGAGAGACTAGATACAAAGTCTGTGAAATTTTCCACAAAATGGCTATTTATGCTAAAGTAACCTTTGGACTTGTTCCTGTCAAGGTCCCCATCTAAGTATCCAAACTTTCTTAACTGTTCATGAACATGGCTGACATGTACTCCATATGCACCATCTAGGTGAGCTCCAGCTACGGGGGATGTTAATGAAGTCTTTAAGCTTGAAGTGTGATTTGACAAGCTGTAACTATCTATAGAAGAATCTGATTGATGAGTGGAGATGACTGATAGACTTGTTTGAGTATCCTTAGGTGCTCCATCTGGTGGGTCTGTGTCCACTGTACGAGAACCCGGAGGTGGAACTCTCACAAAGAATATTGGAGCACAGTTAGACTGTCTGCTGATTTGGCTTAGTTCAAGTGTGTCCTAAGAAGAAAAACCAAGTAATTGATTGAAATATGATCTATTTATTCTTTTACTTATATATCATGAATCAATTTGATCCTCATTTATATATTGTGAATCATACTATCTTTCGTTAACCCTTAGACATCCAGGTGACATGGTATATGGCATTTGTGCTGGGTGCCAATTTACAAGCGCCATGAAGAGTGGCGTTCAGTAGTCTAAGAGTTAAGCTACTGTAGTAAATTTATATTCCAGTCCACTTTTATTAATTTAATCTAATGTCATTCCCAGATTCACATGTCAACACAGCTTGTTTTATTTTAGTTTAGTAAACTGTAATAAAATCTGAAAAAATTTCAACTGATTTTTTAATACATAATTTTGACTTTAAATAAGGAAACTCACCTTCAAAAGAGTATTGTACAACACAATCTTTCTGCCAAAATGATCTCTATTGTTTTAACCATTGACGTTGACTGCAAACTACAGAAGAAAACTAATTACGACGGAGATAAAATGTCTCGGCAAAGTACAGGCTGTATAAAGAAAATACCTGTTTAGGTATGAATATATCAGGAAAAAAGTGGGTACAATATCAGTACTGAACCTCATCAAGAAACAACAAATTAAATGGTTATGCCACAGAAGCAGATTACCAACAGACAGTGAGCTGCTTCATGGGTGTCTTCAGGGTCTCAATGGCAAAGTGGTTAAGTAGTTTGCCTGCCGTACTGATGGTTGTGGGTTTTAATCCGGACGGAGTCGTGTGTACAATTTTTGTTGTGAGATCCCTAGGATTGTTGCCGGAGCTACGGAGTTTGTGCTCGGTGCAATGCTCTCAGCAGATGACATACTATCTCTGCTGATGGGGACTGAGCTATATGGGGGAAACCAAGTGCAATGAAGTCAATCCTTCTCCTTTGGACCCTTTTTAGAGATTCAAAGAGCTACAATGGATACTAGGCAAAATTTAGTATATACAAGGTAGACCACAGAAATAACAGAGGCAGTGAAAGACACCATGTACACAAGAGTCCATTCTTGAAATCTCCTGAAGCAGCAGAGGATTAGAGAAAGAAGAAGACAACGGATATCACAGAATACAAACAAACGAGAATGATTGTTGAAGACCTATGCTTCAGAGGGACTGGAAAGGCGTATTGTTTATTATTTAATAATAGTCCAAGATTCCTAAACATGTCTCCAAAAACAATTTGGGGTTACATAAACTTTATCATGATAGGTTGCACGTTAATAAAGCCCTTATTAATGCGAAGTCACGCTGCGTGTTCTGTAGTATAACCCAGAACTAATTTAGGGCACTGTGCAATCTTTCTAAATGATGACACTATTGTTATGTAATATCATTCAGACAGTACCTTCCTTCTCTTAAGTTTTTTTGTTTTTTTTTCGATCCAGAAGCACTTGAGCTTTCAGCTCTTCGGCTCAGTGCCATGGACATCGTAACCCTTCGGTTCGGTGCCACGAACACCGTGAATCTGGTGAACCTGTGACTTTTCTGCCAGCCTGCGGAATTGAACCCGCGCTCACAGGTAGCTTATCACCCATAGTTCAACATAGTCGAACCGCTGGGCAGGCGGGCCATCTCTTAAGTTAAAGACAGGTTAACATGACACAATGATTTGTAAAATACTTTATAGATGCTGACAGACTGGCCAAAGAGGGAGCAGGAATGCCCCAAGATCTAGTCAGCTATGAAGAAGCAAAAACCGTAGCCAAAGGGCACTACAAAGTAAAGTGGGATAAAGAACACACAAAACACAACAAGGACAATGGACATTACCAACTGTCCAGAAGGGACCAGACAGTCAAACTTCACCTCCCGAGGGGTCACAACAGAATGAGACACCACCTGTACACTAAATTCAAGATAGCACCAACAACCTGTGCCCCTATGGCTTGCGAGTATGACAACAGAGCATATCCTACAGAACTGCCCCCAGTATGCAGACCTGAGAAGAAAGAGGTGGCCCACCTACACCAGCGTTCAAAACAAACTGTTTGACGTGGCTGACAATCTGAGGCAGACGGCTGCCTTTATAAGAGAGTCTGAAATCCCAATCTAGTGAGAATGCAGAAGAAGAAAATACGTTATTTCTTCTTCAAATGCTCCATATCGACCACTTGTTAACCACTCTGTGTGATTTGAGAAGAGCAATTACATGTTATACCAGTTACGCACCTACAAATAGGCCAGCACATCTGATTTCTGCAATGCTTTTTATTTACTAGGTAGCTTCCCTAGGCCCCTACCCCAGTCACCTCTTACGACATGCCTTGTAGGTCACAGTGGTACTATTCTTTGCTTCCCTTAGGGCCCCGGCACCACAAGGCTGAAATACTTTATTTGAAGAAAGGTACATTTTCAATATAATTAGCACAAGACGTATTATATGGTGAATGTTCATTTTATTTTCTGTTCATCTGATATGAATTCAGGAATAGTCATGCCACTTAATTTGATGTCTCTGACTGGTTTTGTGTGAATACTTGCTTTCCTTATTCCCGGTGTTCCTTGTCATTCAGGCAAGCTTTACTCTAACTTCTGAGGTACTTGTAATTTAGATTCCCAAGTAAAAGATCAAGTATTTTCCTACCAACACTTTGTTAACAGTGCCAAACTTGATCTTTCATAGCAACAGCTCACCAACACTTTGTTACCAGTGACAAACTTGGTCTTTCATAGCAACACACCACAGAAAGCTTACCAACACTTTGTTACCAGTGCCAAGTTTGCCCCGCAAACTTGAGTCCTTTTTTTATAGCAACACACCACAGAAAGCTTACCAACACTTTGTTACCAGTGCCAAACTTGGTCTTTCATAGCAACAGCTCACCAACACTTTGTTCTTTCTCTTTTGTCCTTCTCTGCTTTTTTGCCGCTAGGCGTAGCAGGTTTAACTGATGATCGGTTTCGAGATAATGCCGCTCGGTCGTTTGATATGGTGTGGTATTGTGGAGTTTTAAGATGTCTGTAACTCCATCAACCCATCTTTTCTTGGTCTGCCCTTTCCTCTTGATGATTCCATTTTCAGGTTGTACGCTCTTGCAACTGGTGTATTCGGGTTCATTCTGACCAAGTGGCCAAACCATTTGAGTCTCTGTTTTTCAATAAATCTAATAGCAGGTGTTGTTCCGACTGTTCTTCTAATTTCCTCATTTCTTATATGGTCTCTTCTTGTTTTATTTACTGCTTTCCTCAGGCATCTCATTTCGCATGTGGTAATTTTCCTTTCTTGTTCTTTTGTCAGTGCCCATGTTTACCAGTGCCAAACTTGGTCTTTCATAGCAACAGCTCACCAACACTTTGTTACCAGTGCCAAACTTGATCTTTCATAGCAACAGCTCACCAACACTTTGTTACCAGTGCCAAACTTGGTCTTTCATAGCAACAGCTCACCAACACTTTGTTACCAGTGCCAAACTTGGTCTTTCATAGCAACACATCACAGAAAGTTCACCAACACTTTGTTACCAGTGCCAAACTTGGTCTTTTACAGCAACACATCACAGAAAGCTCATCCCTTGTGAAATGAAATGCATGAGGAAGGCAGTGGGGGTCACCAGGAAAGATAGACTACGAAATGTGGACATCATAGCAGAGTGGGCATAACTTCATGCACCGAATACATCGAAAGACAACAAATCAGTGGTTTTGACATTTAATGAGAATGAAATACAACCAACCACCAATAACAGCATACAATAAAAAGATTGGTTACTGGTTACTAAACTGACGTCATTGCACTCCGACAGACCCATAGGTGCTCAGTCTCCCCAACAGATATCAAAGAGTATGTATACTGATGGTTCCTGTAACCCGCTGATTAAACACACCTCCCACTCTGCCTCTCAAGCATCCAGTTCGACTTGTGCTTGGGATCTTTGTGGTGTAGAGGTTAGGTGCTCGTCTCTCATGCCAAAGGTACCAGGTTCGCTCCTTCGTGGAGTCATCTGGATATTTTCCAGAGATCCCTGATCTCAATGTAAGTAAGATCGAGTTCCTAGTTCTATCGGAGACGGACGATAAAACTTAGTTCCTGTGTTCAATTTGAGCACGTAAAGAACCCTTGGCAGTTCAAAATAGAGAAGAGCAGGCTGGAAAACCGCCGCCCAGGCAAAATTCATTAGAAAGGAATAAAAATAAAATTCCTACAAAAATATCTTCACCATCTTCAAAATTACATTGGGGACTCTGCCGGTGCTACGGAGTTCATGCACTGCAGCTGAGATCTTCCTGTGTAAGAAAAAGATCAGAGCACACATGGTTACTCACCAAAGTGCAATGATGATGGTCCTTGGACCGTTCGAAGAAGAAGAAGATGTATCAATTTCAAGGTGATGATTAAGCAATAATTATCAACTTTGTATCTATATAGAACTAGGCTCGCAAACATATTTCACAAATCAGTTACGGTACGACGATTTATTTCTTGCACAATTATTTGTAATAGCGGCTTGGTCCGTACCAGATTTCACGGACTTGGGTATAGACCGCCAAGTTCCTGATAAATCGGGAATTGTTCAGTTAGTACAAGCGTACTCAAGTCATTGGAGTTAGCCAGTTCATTTCTTGACATATTAACTGACAGTATAACGTGTGTTCAAGTTTTCGTTTAATCCTTGTAAGGCTTTCTTCTTCTCTTCCACCATTTACTTCTTTATAGAAGTATCAGGGGAGAAACATTGTGATCTTGTGTGTGCTTGTTTTAAGGCACTTTGTAAGTTGATTTTCATTTTCGAAAGGCTGTTCTCCATCTTTTGCATGGTCTTCCTCTTGCTTTGTAATCGTTATACTTTTTCTGTGTGGCTCTCTGTGGTAGGCGATACCAGGGCATTCTTGTCAGGTGTCCAAACCATTTAATCTGTTGTTCTTTTATGAATTGCATGACTGGTTTCACATGCAGTAGTCTTCTGATTTCTTTTCTAATTTTGTCTCTTATTGTCACACCTGCAGCTCTTCTAAGACACCTCATCTCTGTCGTTATAATTTTCCACTCATTAGCTGCTGTTATTGGCCATGTGTGACACTGGTAACAAAGTGTTAGTCAGAAAATCGTTCTTATGAGATTTGCTTTAGTTTTTGTATATCTTCTTCATATCATAATTGAAACAAAAAACATTCACAAGTGATTCCAATTGTTGCTTGCCTGCTAATTTTTACTCATGATATACCATCGTCAGTTCACACTCTTTCACTTCCCTTTCTGCCCATGGGTGCGGGGCCCACAAGGAAGCAAAGAATAGTACCACTGGACCTACAAGGAATGTCATAAAAGGCGGCTGATGTAGGACCTAGGAAAGCTACCCTAGTAAATAAAAAGCATCACAGACAAAGCATTGGATGTGCTGACCTACTTGTATGTACATAACTGGCACAACATACAATCGCTCTTAGGCTCAGATCACATACAAATCACACAGAATGGTTAAAAAGTGGTTGATATAGAGCATTTGAAGAATTTCCCTTTCCACCATTCTCCTTCAGATTTTATTTAATATGTCCCCTTTTTTGCTGTACATCAAAAAGTTGTCTTGGCCAAAATGTGTATGTGCAACACATGGGTGTTTTACTATGCAACATGTATAGCCACTATTTTGGGGGTTTCTTTCACAATAATCAAATCATGCACTTGTTAATGGAAAAATATTGATTTGCTGCCCAACTGTCATTAGATTTTACATATATTATCACTGGGAGCTCTTCTACTGCAGTATACAATTTTATCGAATTTATTTTTAGGGGCTCAAAGTAACGAAATAACAAATTTTGCAACCAAGCTTAATTTCAAAACTGATTGACAACCATGGGTGTGAAATGCATTTACACAATCTTCTTCTTCATCTTTCAACTCCCAGCGGAGCACAGGTCTTCAACAAACTTCTTCCAGTCCTTCCTCTCTCTTGTCATTCTTTCCACTTCTTACCTATCCTTTAATATAATATCAGTCACCAGCTCTCTTCTCCGGGTATTTCTAGGCCTTCCCCTACTCCTCTTTCCCTGCTGGTTCCAAAATAATGCCTGTATTGCAATGCTTCTAGTCGGTCTTCTCAAAGTGTGTCCTATCCATCATCAGTTTCTTCCTTAGCTCTTTTTCCACTGGTATCTGTTTAGTCCTTTCTCTGAGTTCATCGTACGTAATAATAAAGCACATGGCACATTGACTTTTGCATCAACTTCCATGTCAAATTGTGACCAAAAATTGTGACACTCTCCAATGTACAGTCATCTTCTTCTTCGAACGCTCCATATCAACCACTTGTCAATCACTCTGTGTGATTTGTATGTAATCTGAGCCTAAAAGTGATTGTATGTGGTGCCAGTTATGCGTCTACTAGTAGGTCAGCACATCCGATTTCTGCGATGCTGTTTATTTACTAGGTAGCTTCCTAGTCCTCAACCTCAGTCACCTCTTACGACATGCATTGCAGGTCGCAGTGCTATTATTCTTTTCTTCCCTTGCAGGCCCCGGCACCACACGGGCACAATGTACAGTAACGAAGAGGACATATTTGTTAGTAAACGTGTATATTAAATACTTTATAAAACTACAGTACTTTTATTTTACGTGTTTCGTCATATTTCTTCTTCTGCATTCTCACTAGATTGGGATTTCAGATTCTCTAATAAATGCAGTCATCTGCCTCAGATTATCAGCCACACCATACAGTTTGTCTTGAACATTGGTTTACGTGGGCCAATTCTTTCTTCTCAGGTCTGCATACTGGGGGCAGTTCTGTAGGATATGTTCTGTTGTCATACTCGCCAAGCCACAGGGGCACAGGTCGTTGGTGTCTATCTTGAATTTAGTGTACAGGTGGTGTCTCATTCTGTTGTGACCCATCTGGAGGCGAAGTATGACTGTCTGGTTCCTTCTGACACTTGGTAATATCCATCTTCCTTGTTGTGTTGTGGGTGTTCTTTATCCCACTTTGCTTTGCAGTGCCCTTTGGCGATGGTTTTTGCTTCTTCATAGCTGACCCATGCTAAATACCAGGATTTTATAATGAAAACCAAACTCATTCAAACGCACAGTCATACAGTGGATTCCATCACACTGCAATATAAGCGGAAATGAAGAGGCAGACAAGTTAGCAAAGGCAGGGGGGCGACTGCCGCAGACTGATTACAAAATCAGCTACGAGGAGGCTAAAACAACCATCGGATGGCGATATAAAGAGAAGTGGTCACAAGACCACCCTCAACACAGCACCAAAGATGGGTACTATGGTCTATCCTGTAGCAAACAAGTTGTCATATTCCACCTCCGTACCGGCCATAACAGATTCCGGTCCCACCTGTACAACAAATTTTAAATTTGTACAACTAGCCTGTGCCACTGTAAGCAGGCAGACATGACGGCAAAGCACCTACTGCAAGACTGCCCACTGCTAGCAGGCCTGAGAAACGATACCTGGCTGGAAAATACTGAGCTAAACGAGAAGCTGAATGGAGGGACAGAGTCCCTAGAAACAACAACAGAACTCATGTGGAAATCTAGTACATCAGTCTAAGCGGTGATTGCGCGCGGGTGCCCCGACACTGATGTCCTGAAAGAACTGAATGTTAAAGACAATTGGCTGATAAACAACATACTATACAGTCACATTAGACACTTTGGTCACATCAAGTGTCATGATGGTCTAGAGAGAACAATATTAGAGGGCAGGGTCCCAGGATGCAGAGGCAGACCAAGAAGAAGATGGCTACAAAATATTAAAGAAACCATGAATATGACCATCGAGGAAGTGGGTGAACTGGCTAGAGACAGAGTGAATTTCAGATGTGCTGCAAAGAGAGCAACGTCCTATAAAGGATACGCACCTTGATGGTAATGATCTATAATGAATTTTATTGTAATATTTATAATGAATTTTATTGTAATATTTATAATGAATATTTGTCCCGTCTGCGGCTTTGCAGCTGACTCTTATCAATTTTCAACAATTGTCTATGGTTCTTTTTAAAGGATACATACCTATTCACGTACTGAAATGTGAAAATTAGCAGTCTTCTTGCTAGCACCACTTGGGGTGCAGACAAGAGCACCCTTAGGCAACTATATCTTGGCTATGTAAAATCTACAATGGACAACTGCCTTCCTCTCCAAGCTATAGCAAGTGAGCACATCACAACATCCCTGGACAGAGTGCAGAATCAGGGTCTCAGGTTTATATGTGGGGAATGAGAACGACCCCAACTGCTGCTTGTGAAATCGACGCCAACATCGAACCACTGGATATTAGGAGACGAAGGGCACTAATAGAAGCCGTCAAGTGATATCAAAGAATAGAAAAAAACCATCCTAACAGACAAACTATTGACAAGTGAAAATCCAATCAAAGACTTCCAGCAAAATCATTGCTGGAAGTTGGGAAAAATCTTGAAGAACATTACCACCTCCCAACTGACAGAGAACCAATCACAAGATGCTCCAGCCCACCACCATGGCTAAACATAAAACAACCAGCAATCCAGAAATACCTCCTTGACAAAACTATAAACAAAGCAACACTTGCACCGATCTTAAAAACCTGTGCACTGGAGACAATAGACAGTTATCCAACTTCCTCTATCAATGCCTACACTGATGGTTCAGCTTTCAAAGCCACTTTACGCTGGCTGCGGCATATACCTGAAATATCCAGATGGAACTACCTATAGTTACTGTGCCCCTTGTGGTAATATATGTTCCAACTATGAGGCAGAGATTATAGCCATAAAGACCGCTGTAGAACTAGTCCACCAGAAGTTTGAACTTGGAGAGAATATTGTCCAAGACATGATAGTATTCACTGACTCACAGTCCACACTACAAGCTTTAGAAGAACATCAGAATCAGTCAAGCGAGATCCAGTCATTGGCATCAGTCATCCACAATCTGATTTCCTCCTTTGATATTAATGTCATTCTACAGTGGATCCCTGGGCACACAAATATCCCAGGAAATGACAAGGCAGATCATCTGGTCAAACAGGGATCATCAAAACCACAAATAGACAAAGCTGTTAGCATACAAAGTATAAAACAGATTCTGAAAACAACTCCAGAGAAATTGGCTATGGGGACAACTGGTCGGGACATGTATGCAGAGATGAATAGACCAAACCCCAAGGACAATATAAATCTGCTACAACGAAAAGATCAAAACAATATATTTCAGTTAAGAACAGGACATGTTGGACTGAATTACCACCTACACAGAATAAATCCCACACACCTAACACACTGTAGAAAGTGCAGTCATTCATGTGAGACAGTACAGCATATCTTGCTTGAATGTGCTGGACTGCATAAAGCTAGACAAGAACTCCTCCCACCACGCCCATCTGTTCATAATACCCTTTACATTAGTCTTCCACAATTACAGAACACATGCAGATTCTACAAATTGACATTGGCTGCCCAAGAGTGAAAACTCGCAGCCCTGGTTAGAAGAAGAAGCAGCAGTCTTCTGATTACCTGTATAAAACACAAGCCAACCCCACCTCCCAGTGGTGTAGATAAGGAAACTGGGCTTTTGAACTCCCCTAGGTCAGGTTTCAATTTCACTATTTAGGGTAGCAAACCCAAATAAAAAGCATGCAGAAACTGGATGTGCTAGCCTAGCTGGCAAAACAAACTCATGCTCTAAGGCTCAAATCACATGGAAACCACAAAGAGTGGTTTAACACGTGGTTGATGTAAAACTAACAAAAAGATTACAAATTACTAAAGATTGATTAACTTTTTGATCGTATGCTCGGGGCCCAAGGAATCAAAGAACAGCATCACTGCAGCCTACAATGCATATAGTAAGAGGCGACTGATGTAGGCCCTAGGGATGCTACCATAGTAAATAAAAAACACCGCAGGAATCGGATGTGCAGGCCTACTTGTAGGCGCATAACTGGCAACAACGTACAATCGCTCTTAGGCTCATATCACATATAAATCACACACAGAGTGGTTGACAAGTGGTTGATATGGAGAGTTCGAAGATTAATTTTCAACATTTAAAAATAATACCTACCACTTCTGTGAGTACATCACTAGCAAAGCCATAGATAAGTATTGGAGTGACATTCTCTATGCATTTTCTGACTGCTTCTTCAATTTGATCTTCCTGAGATGATGGTGAAATGATGATCTGTGTGCCTAATTTCAATAATGGATGATGATGTATCCATTTTAACACTGAAAAGTCACTGGAATTTTCTATTTTATCACTTTCTGGGATTTCTAAATCTGTCAGTCTTAACATAGACAAGAGTTCTTTATTGTTGTCAGGGTTGTCCACATGAGCAGGGTCATCAGGTTGTAAAACTTTTTTTGGATTAACTTTGCCTTGGATAATTCTGACCATTCGAAGTTTGAAACTGGAATTCTCATCCAATGGAGGAAACACATTTCCGGTAAGAAGTTCATTAACAATACGTGATTTTGCATAAGCATTCTGTCCAAAAATGATGATTGCTGGTGGGTGCTCACTAACTGATGAAATCTCCTCCTCCTCATCTTTCTGCAGTTCAGTGCTGATAAGTTGTACTGAAAAAAACCACAATATTGACATTAAATATTGCTACAATGAGAAGCTTTTAAAAGTCTAAATAAAATATGAAACTATAAATATATAGTATTAAAACTAAATTATGAATTTTCAATTCAAATGTTGTATCAATCCTAACATATGCCAGCAGAGTTGGAAAATGACTAAAGATATAGAAAGCAAGTAGAATCCATTTGAAAATAGATGTCTGCAAAAAATAATGAACATAAAATGAGATGAATTCAGGAGAAGTGATGAAATCAGAGAAATGTATGGTCAACTAGAATAAACTAACTGTAATAAGAAGGAGAGAGTAGAGATATGTTCTGTATACCTTGAAAGAAAATGATCAAAGAATAACAAAGCAGGCATTGAAGTGATAGGCAAAGGATTCAAAACAACAGGACGCCCTAAGGAAATCCTGAAACAAACTTTTCTGAGAGGGCCTAGGAATATCGGACTCAATACAATGGACGAGATTGAGCAAATTGACCACGACATCGCAGAATGGAGAAATTACTTGCAGGTCCTATGTAATGTATAACAGTACGAGATAAATATTATTATAATATTACTGTATATTTAACGAGACACACATTTAGCAGTACATTTGTAATGTTTCAAGTTAGGTCCTAAGCAGAAGTCTACTGCATTGATAAATACTTTCTATATAAACCTGATGGATCTTACATGATCAATGCAGGTGTTTGTAGCAAAGAAAGATTTGACAAGATGAATATGACAGTGTCAAAAGTGGATGAATTGAATATGGAAATTGAGGGGTCAGGAAATTGGAGGGTACTCAAAGACCATATGGGGTGAGAGGAGGAGGGGAGGGAGGGCTCTGTGGCGTAGAGGAAGATACTCGCCTTTCATTCCAAAGATGCTCGGTTCCATCCCCACATGGAACCATCAGAATATTTTTCCAGAGATCCCTGATCTCAGTGTAGGTGAGATTGAATTCCTAGTCCTATCGGAAAAGGTTGCTAAAATGTAGATCCTGTGTTCAAGTTGAGCACGTAAAAGAACACTTGGCAGTTCAAAATTGAGATGAGTAAGCTGGAAAACCGCTGCCGGGGCAAACTTCATTAGAAAAGTGTTCAAATCTAAATTCCTACAAAATATTTTCACCATCTTCTAAAATTACAGTTGAGATCTTCCTGTGTAAGAAAAGATGCAGCACACGGTAACTCATCAAGTGCAATGATGATGGTCTATCAATGAATCATATGGGCCTCAACTCAATATCTTCTTCTTCTTGCGTCATTCTTACGACCAATTTTAATCACTTTGCGATATGTTTGATCTTTGCCAAGAACGTGTATACGTTGAACATTGGTTTGGTAGCCTAAATATATAGTCTTCACCGTTTAGGCACATGCATCCGTTTCAGCAAAACTTGAATATGATCTTCCTCTTCTTGAAAGCTCCATATCGACCACTTGTTAAACCACTCTTTATGATTTGTATGTGATCTGAGCCTAAGGGTGATGGTACTCTGTGCCAGTTATGTGCTTACAAGTGGGCCAGCACATCCAATTTTTATTCACTGGTGTAGCTTCCCTAGGCCCCTACCTCAGTCACCTCTTACGACATGCAGTGTAGGTCGCAGTGCTACTATTATTTTCTCCCCTTGCTGGCCCCGGCAACACACAGGCGTCGTCAAGATATAAGAAACTTTAGTAATGTTTCAAGTATGTTAGTGTTGACTTGTTCCATCTTCTAACGGAGAAGTTATGAAATTATTCATGTTCTAACACTGCCCACAAGACATTATTAGAGGTTTGGAGTGTAGTTTTCATTTTACATTTTCAGTTGGGTGTTTCCAAAATTTCCTAACTAACTTTAAGTGGAAAAAAATGTTTTTAAATGTGTAGTGATCTCTGGGTAGGTAATGTTAGCCATCTCTCATCCATCTTATCCTATTGAAGATGGATGAAAAGCATTGATGGTCCTGTGTGCAAATTGTACACATTACAGATTCTTGAACAGTTGAAAATTTAAAGATGAGAAGGCTGAATAAATGACATTACTAAAATGTTGCACATTACTTTGAAATAAATTAAAAAATACATAACCATTTAAGCTTTAAAATGATGTCCTATTACTAACTATTAGTATTAGTCAGAGTAAAGTAGTTTAACATATTTCTTGGCATAGCTATGGGTATGTCTGGTGTGTAGTTACAATACATCAGTTCTGTTAACCATCTAACTTAAACTACTAACTTACATTAAGACTTTAAAGCTAAAATATTGCACCATCCATACACTTGAGACTTGACCATCTAATTCTAATGGTGCTTCTTTCACAAGTTCTTAACTTTTTTTTAACAGACGACATGCTATAACTTTAACACTATCTAGATAAAACCAGCCACAGTGATAATGAATAATGATAATGAATAAAAATGATATAATAAATTTAAATATTAATATATTGTGTGTGTGTATGTATATATATATATATATATATATATATATATATATATATATATATATATATATATATATATATATATATAATTTATATATATATATATATATACACATTATACACACACACACATACATATATAATATATAATTGAATTGTGACAATAATTACTTGACTAATTTTTTTAAATTATCATAATTATTATGACTAACGTTGGCATCTGTATATTATGTATATAATATTAAAATACAAGTCAATACAGTACTAGTAGTACTGTATTATACAGTACTTATCAATACAGTACTACTGACGACTGACTGTCAGTAGTAAACTGACAGCTTCAGTACCCCACTGTCAGTGTAGTGTCACTATATTAAATTATAATATATACTATATAACTTTTATATAAATATAATTTCAAATACAGGCTGTGTGACTCACTCAGTACCTGTACTGTATGATACAGGTGGTTGTATATAGCATTACTGTTAGCATACTGCTTCTCTAAACAAGAACGGTTAATTATAGACTATACTGTTTACTTACTTCCATCAAAGCGGCCCGAGTCGTTAATATCTTCATAGCATTTTTTGGTTTCCGTCAAAATTTGCTTCAGGCGATTACACATATTGCAGAATTTGCTTAATTCCTTGTATAATGTCGAACTCATTCTGAAAGATACTCCGAATCTTCTTGAATTGATTACAAACAAGTTATGGTGGAGTACTAAACACTTCTGGCCTGTAACTCGGGAACATAATTCTAAAAGCTTCTGTCAGCTACCTACTACGATAAGTTGTCGAAAGAACTGAAAGAACAATAGCACTTCTGTAATCTGATCTGTAACCTATTTAAAAAAAAGGTCGTCTGCAGCTTTACTTCCGGGTCATTGCTTAGTAGTACGACGACATTCGACTGCAATCTTCTCAATTAAATATTCAAACCATAAATTATTTATTGTACCGATACCATCCATAACAATGTTGCATGCTGTTGCCATGTCTCTTTAACGACACACTGAACACATTTTCTCACACGTTGAATGATGTGTCATCCATTCAGCTTGCTACTACACATTAATGGAAAGATAATACACAATTTTGGATAATGATGTTTGAAACAAATGTAAGGGTCGGGCGGGGTGCGTGACCTTATAGCCGGCTAGAGCTAAATGAAAGGTCATCAAAGAGGTAAGTGAACAAAAGCAACGACTACAAGCAGCAACACTCACTTTCATCTTTGGTCATTCTAGGGTGAATGGTAATGGGAGAGGACACGCACTGGCAAGTAATGCTGCTGATGCTACGGAGTTCGTGCACTGCAGCTGAGATCTTCCTGTATAAGAAAGAGATTGGAGCACACATGGTTACTCACCGAAGTGCAATGACGATGGTCCAATCAATCAATCAAATAATGCTGCGATCGAGAATAGGTATGGACAAAAAAGCGACATCAATGCTCTAAAACAAAACCACCGCCCCCTATAATATAGACGAATTGGCTGTGAAGAAAACATACGAAGATTTCGGCAAAGAAGATAAAGGGTATTCTCTGTTTCGACTGCGCAAGATATGCATACCGATTTGTGCAAGAGGGGAAAACCATGCAAGAAGCCCCGGTAACATCAACCGGTCCAAAACAGGAGTTGTTAGTCAAAACCGTGGCCTCCACTGATGATGATGATGATGCTCGTCCATCACGGGTGATGATCACACAAATTTTCATCCAAGGGAATGTAGTTGCGTTATGTTTGTCTGTGTGTGCGTAGATGACTAGTGAGCCCGATCCGGCTTGAAATGTTCTTGTACAGTGTGGGCAAAGTATACTTGCACTTGTGGTAAGTTTTACTGCCTTTCTACTTTGACGTTTTTGTTCCATCTGTGCTGTTCTACCTGCCTCGCAGAGCAGAGGAAATACTTGAAGATCATCAATTATGGCCTTTGTTACATAAAATAATATTACTACAATAGTCCATATTATCGATGTTGTTAGTGTTGGCTGAATGTGAACAAGAAATACAAAAGCTGATGTGAAAGAGACAACAGAAGTAGTTATTTGCATTGGACACATTGATATAGCTAAAACTATGGGATCTCTGTGGCGCAGAGTTAAGGTGTTCGCCTCTCGTTCCAAGGCACTCGGTTCGTCTTTCGCGTGGAGCGAATATTTTCCCGTAGATCTCTGATTTTATTGTAGGTATGATCGGGTTCGTAGTCCTACCGGAGACGGACGACACGGAGGTCACGTGCTCAAGTTAAGCATGTAAAAGAACTATAGACAATTGTTGAAAATTGATAAGAGTCGGCTGCACAGCCGCAGACGGGACAAAATTCATTATAAATATTACAATAAAATTCATTATAAATATTACAATAAAATTCATTATAAATATTACAATAAAATTCATTATAAATATCGCTCGAGTGGTTACCAGGGCCCAAATATGGGGTGTAAAGAATAGAACAACTGTTACCTCTCATGCATGTCGTAAGAGGCGACGAAGGAGGTTTGGCTGAAATCGGATGCACATGTCCTAACCGTGTAGAAATCTATGCGTTTAGGTACCTACCAAACCAATGTGCAACTTATACACGTTCTTGGCAAAGATCAAACATATCAAAAGAGTGATTAAAATTGGTCGTAAAGAACGAACGCAGCAAAGAAGAAGAAGAAGATTATAAATATTACAATAAAATTCATTATAATTATTAAAATAAAATTCATTATAATTATTAAAATAAAATTCATTATAAATATTACAATAAAATTCATACAAAAATGTTTACTATTTTCAGAATTACATCTGGGAACCTCGCCTGTGCTACGGAGTTTGAGCACTGTGGATAAAATCGTCATGTGTAAGAAATAGATCGGAGCACATATGGTTATTCGCCGAAGTGCATTTATAATGGTCCAATCAATCAATACAATTAATACTGTGGTAATAAGCAAGACATGTAAAGGTCAAAGTTGAACAAAAATCGAAAAGAAAGTTCACTAAGTTTTTTATATGTTGACATACAACAACAGAAAATGGAAGATGTAAAAATGAGATCACGAACAGAATCAATCAATCAATAGTCTCATACCTACAGTTGTAGACGATCACGTCTCTGCAAAATTATATCTCCTGATGCAATGAATCAGTTCATGCATCGATCTTTTGTCGAACAACGATGTCAGAACATCCAAGATCTTCTCCCTCTGCCTTCCACGATCTATCCTTTCCTGTATTTTATAAGTTGTCACCAAATGTACTAAATCTTTTCTTTCCTTGCATTACATTGCCCGATTCTTATTTTTAATAAGGTTTCTTTGTGTTTCTTTTAAAATCGGATCATTTGTTTTCTTTGCTGCCCATGGTATTTTGAGCATTCTTCTGTAAAATTCTTCATTCAACGAGAAATCCCATAGTTGTACAGTCTCCTCCAACAGATTTGGAAGGGCATACATACTGATGGTTCCTGTGGCTCGCTGATTAAACACACTCCTCTCTGCCCTCATACATCCAGTTCTACTTGTACAGCGTGGAATTCCAAACTTCTTTAAATCGCTTGTTAGATTCAATTAGAATTCCAAATTTCTTTAAATCACGATAGATTCAACTAGAATTCTAAACTTCTTTAAATCGCTGGATAGATTCAACTAGAATTCTAAACTCCTTTAAATGGCTGGATAGATTCAACTAGAATTCTAAACTTCTTTAAATCGCTTGATAGATTCAACTAGAATTTAAATCTTTAAATCGCTTGATAGATTCAACTTCAATTTTAGTTGCAATGATCTCAATTCTTCTCTCTCTCTCACTCTTATCTCTCTCTCTTCTTCTCTCTCTTTTCTCTCTCTCTCTGCCCTCATACATACAGTTCTACTTGTACGGCGTGGAATTCTAAACTTCTTTCAATCGCTTGATAGATTCAACTAGAATTCAAAATTTCTTTTAATCGCTGGATAGATTCAACTAGAATTCCAAACTCAATCGCTTGATAGATTCAACTAAAGTTTCAAACTTCTTTCAATTGCTTGATAGATTCAACTAAAGTTTCAAATTTCTTTAAATCGCTGAATAGATTCAACTAGAGTTCCAAACTTCTTTCAACTGCTTGATAGATTCAACTAGAGTTTCAAACTTCTTTAAATCGCTGAATAGATTCAATTAGAATTCCAAACTTCTTTAAATCGCTGGATAGATTCAACTAGTTTCAAACTTCTTTAAATCGCTGGATAGATTCAACTAGAGTTTCAAACTTCTTTAAATCGCTGGATAGATTCAACTAGAGTTTCAAACTTCTTTAAATCGCTGGATAGATTCAACTAAAGTTTCAAACTTCTTTAAATCGCTGGATAGATTCAACTTCAATTTTACTTTCAAGGATCTAAAACCGAATGAATGACTTGATTGCACCGGGTTTCCCCATATGGCTCGGTCCATCTAGGCAGAAATTGCACGCCATCGACCGAGAGTATTGCACAAAGCTCAAATTCCCTATCTCCAGCACCAACAATGGGGGTCTCTGGAAAAAATGCATACGTGGACAGAACGGCGCGGTCCGTATTTGAAGCCAATATTTTCGGAACCACAAAGCAAAGGCTTGACCACAGAAACCCGATCAGTTTTAGTGTATTTATCCAACAGAAGGTTGTCAATAGACTGAAGAACATCCCACTTATCCAACAGTAGGTTGTCAATAGACTGAAGAACATCCCACTTATCCAACAGTAGGTTGTCAATAGACTGAAGAACATCCCACTTATCCAACAGTAGGTTGTCAATAGACTGAAGAACATCCCACTTATCAACAGAAGTTGTCAATAGACTGAAGAACATCCCACTTATCCAACAGTAGGTTGTCAATAGACTGAAGAACATCCCCTTATCCAACAGAAGGTTGTCAATAGACTGAAGAACATCCCACTTATCCAACAGTAGGTTGTCAATAGACTGAAGAACATCCCACTTATCCAACAGTAGGTTGTCAATAGACTGAAGAACATCCCACTTATCCAACAGTAGGTTGTCAATAGACTGAAGAACATCCCACTTATCCAACAGAAGGTTGTCAATAGACTGAAGAACATCCCACTTATCCAACAGTAGGTTGTCAATAGACTGAAGAACATCCCACTTATCCAACAGTAGGTTGTCAATAGACTGAAGAACATCCCACTTATCCAACAGAAGGTTGTCAATAGACTGAAGAACATCCCCTTATCACACTAAACTTTTCCTCAATCAATGATCTCGATGTAAGCTTGCCCGCTTTCTCATTGCCACAAACACCCACATGTCCAGGACAATAAATCCACATGAGTCTCTGGAGGTAGACGACACCCACTCATACCGTAGCCAGACATCCACTCACACCGTAGCCAGACACCCACTCATACCGTAGCCAGACATCCACTACTAGCCAGACACCACTCATACCGTAACCAGACATCCACTCCACTAGCCAGACACCCCTCATACCGAGCCAGACACCCACTCATCGTAGCCAGACATCCCTCATACCGTAGCCAGACATCCACCCTACCGTAGCCAGACATCCACTCACACTAGCTGACACCCACTCATACAGCCAGACACCCACTCATACGTAGCCAGACATCCACTCATACTGAGCCAGACATCCACTCATACCGTAGCCAGACACCCCTCATACCGTAGCCAGACATCCACTCACACCGTAGCCAGACACGCACTCTACTGCCAGACATCCACTCTACCTAGCCAGACACCCTCATACCGAGCCAGACATCCCCATACTAGCCAGACACCCACTCATACCGTAGCCAGACACCCACTCATACCGTAGCCAGACTTCCACTCATACGTGCAGACATCCCTCAACCGTAGCCAGACACCCACTCTACGTAGCCAGACATTCTAAATCTTCCGAAGCATTAACCGAGAGTCAGATACAACAATGACTGTAGTAAATATCTGTAATACTGCTTTTTATTGGATGTAGGACAAGGAGGTGGGTGGGGGTGATGCAGAATTTAATGATCCCATGGCTAGTGCAGTCGCCGCGAAATTGTTCAGGTTAGGATGTTTCTGTATGCCCCGACAGAAAAAACTCTCCTTGGCAGTACCTGGAATTGAACCCAGGCCTCCCGAATGGTAGCCCAACCTGCTGCCTTGCAGATCGGCTGGGGACAGCCAAAAGCTGACGGAGAGCGAACATAGTAAACGCTGGCTGAAACCGGACACGTCGCTGAAGGATAAGCACTAGAGCTCCAAATGGCGCTGAATGATGTGACGTAAAAAAACGTTCTTGGCAAAGGATATATAATCACAACAAGAATGATCAAAATGGTAGAAAAGACCGATAGAAGATGAAGAATGGGAGCCGCTTTAATCCATTCGGTCAGGCGCTCCACCGAAGAATAAAAGACAATTCAAAAAACAAAGTTGACATATGTAGATCGTTAAGTATAGCCAGTTGTCTATGCACACTGGCGGAACGTTTTGTCAATAGATGACTGACGTGGTCTCAGGAAAACAATACAATTCTGCTGATTTAACATGTTGGCAGAATAGACAAACTGAAGATCATTGGCCTCTTTGTCTCAGGACACACAGGTTTTGCGTCACGAAGTATGTTCTGCGACGACTCACGTTTCTTGTGGCTGTAGTGGC
Organism: Arion vulgaris; assembly: GCA_020796225.1. NCBI lineage: Eukaryota > Metazoa > Mollusca > Gastropoda > Stylommatophora > Arionidae > Arion > Arion vulgaris. Next base: position 2,804,388 of record CM036765.1, read on the forward strand.
CTATTCTGGAGTGGCAATCCTTGCCACATTGCTGTAGGTAAAACTGGAGACTGGAGCTGATACATGTGATGATCTCACTGACCTCTACGTTCTCTTTTGCCTCCACATGTGATGGTGTTTTCTTCTTTTCTTTTTGAGCCGCCCCTCACTGCCGCTCGCAATGCTTGCCTGTTTTAGGTCAGCCGCTCCTATTGTTCTTTGTCTATGCCGCATGAAGTTAGATCATGTTTGCAGGTGTCAATGAAGCGTAATAATGGGTGCCCTTGCTGTCTAGTACCAGTTGTGAGTTATCCATATAGAACCTTCTTTGGGATTCTGTCATCGCTCATGCGGCACGTGTCCCAGCCATCTCAGACGTCGCTGACTCAGCAAGGTGTGCATGCTTGAAATGTCAGCACTGCCCAGGACTTCTATTTTGGGAGATGTGGTCTTGCCATCGGATGTTATACATTCGCCTGCGACAGTGCATATGGAAGGTGTTGAGGCGATGTTCTTGTCTAGCATATGTGGTCCACGTCTCAATCCCTACAGCAGAGTGCTGAGAACACAAGCCCTGAGAATACTTGTGTCTTGGTGTTTCTTGTGAGTGCCCTATTTTCCCATACACGCTTTACTAATTTAAAAATAGCAGTGGAAGCCTTCCCAAATGCGACTACTAATTTCATCATCGAGGGAGAGGTTGCTGCTGATGACAGAGCCAATGTATGCAAAGGGCAAAGATGTTGACTACTTCGAGCGTATGATTACCAATGTTGATAGATGGGGCTCTGCTAATATCATGGAACACGATATTTGTTTTCTTCCGGCCGATAGTCAGGCCAAATTCATTTGATGCTGCGGCAAATCTGTCCATGAGGTGTTGTAGCCCTTCCTCTGTGTGTGAGGTTAATGCTGCATCATCGGCAAACAGAAGTTTCCTGGTGACTCTTTGGTCTTTGTTTTGAGCCACGCCATGTTGAATAATTTTCCATCTGATCTTGTGTGAAGAAATATTCCTACTTTGGCAGATTCACAAGCATGAGAGAGAAGCAGGGAGAAAATATCCCAAAGAGTGTGAGCGCAAGCACACACCCTGCTTGACGCCGATGTTGATAGGAAAAGCGCAGGAAGAGGCCCCATCAAACATCACTGTACCCTTCATGTTGTTATGGAATGATGTTATGATTTTAAGCAGTGTGGGAAGGCAGCCGATTTTTTTCAAAAGCTTGAAGAGGCCAACTCTACTCACTAGGTCAAATGCCTTTGTTAGATCTATGAAGGCAATATACAGTGGGATTCTTTGTTCGCGACATTTCTCCTGCAGTTGTCTCAAGGAGAATAATATGTCGATAGTGGATCTGTTGGATCTAAATCCACATTGTGACTCAGGGTATACTTGGTGTGCTAGCTTTTGTAGCCAATTTTGAACTGAAACTGAAGATACAATCACACTAACTGTCCAAGAAGTAGAAGACGCATTAAAAGAGATTGTTTGACAGGACCATCATTACTGCACTTCGGAGAGTAACCATGTGTGCTCCGATCTCTTCTTACACAGGAAGATCTCAGCTGCAGTGCACTAACTCCGCAGCACCGACGGTGGTCCCGATGTAATTTTGAAGATGGTGAAGATATTTTTGCAGGAATTTTATTTTTAATCTTTTCTAATGAACTTTGCCCACAGCGGCTTTCCAGTTTGCTCTTCTCGATTTTGAACTGCCAAGGGTTCTTTTACGTGCTCAAATTTAACACAGGATCTACATTTTATCGTCCGTCTCCGATAGGACTTCGATCTTACCTACACTAAGATCAGAGATCTCTTGAAAAATATCTAGATGGCTCCACGAGGGAGTGAACCTGGTACCTTTGGTATTTGTAGTTCACACAGAGATCCGTGTAGTCTTCTGTCGAGTGTTGTTTCGTTAGTCCAGTGAGTTTGCCTCAGTATATCATACTTTGGTATTTGTAGTTCACACAGAGATCCATGTAGTCTTCTGTCGAGTGTTGTTTCGTTAGGCTAGTCAGTTTGCCTCAGTATATCATATTTGTAGTTCACACAGAGGTCCGTGTAGTCTTCTGTCGAGTGTTGTTTCGTTAGGTCAGTCAGTTTGCCTCAGTATATCATACTTTGGTATTTGTAGTTCACACAGAGATCCGTGTAGTCTTCTGTCCAGTGTTGTTTCGTTAGGCCAGTGAGTTTGCCTCAGTATATCATATTTGTAGTTCACACAGAGATCCATGTAGTCTTCTGTCCAGTGTTGTTTCGTTAGGCCAGTGAGTTTGCCTCAGTATATCATATTTGTAGTTCACACAGAGATCCGTATAGTCTTCTGTCCAGTGTTGTTTCGTTAGGCCAGTGAGTTTGCCTCAGTATATCATATTTGTAGTTCACACAGAGATCCGTGTAGTCTTCTGTCGAGTGTTGTTTCGTTAGGTCAGTGAGTTTGCCTCAGTATATCATATTTGTAGTTCACACAGAGGTCCGTGTAGTCTTCTGTCCAGTGTTGTTTCGTTAGTCCAGTGAGTTTGCCTCAGTATATCATATTTGTAGTTCACACAGAGGTCCGTATAGTCTTCTGTCGAGTGTTGTTTCGTTAGGCCAGTGAGTTTGCCTCAGTATATCATATTCGGGTCTTGAAGTATGTGCTCTTCTCAGTGGCGTAGCTAGGGGGCGAGGGGTGCGACCGCCCGGGTGACAGCATATGGAGGGTGACACTATGTCACCTCCAACAAAAATTTTCAGCCAGGCTAAGGTGTGAAAATAGTCTGAAAATAGAATTGTGATAAAAACCCAACCAACACAGGAAATGTGACCGTTATGACGTCACATATTTCGAATTTGAATCTATAAACCGTCGAAAATATTGTCTGAGCGAGTACAGCTCTTTTGGTGAGTCATTTTTCTTATATTTTTATTATAATTTATTTCGAACAATGTTCGAAATAAATGACGACCATGGCTTTGTCGAATTATATGAAAGAACGTCGACGACAGCATAATATCAATGGAAGCTGTCGAAAGACGACAGCTTCCATTGATATTATGATGGGCATGTACAGTCCGCAAGATGCAAGGATGTACATTTGACAAAGCAGTTGTTTACCATTTACAAACTACAATGGACATTTATGAAATTTTCGTCAAATTTATAGGACTAAAAACAGAAAGTAAAATATAAATAAAAGAACTTTTTAAAAATCTCCTTTTGCTAATGGACTAAAAAGCAGAAAATAAAATATAAATAAAAATAACTTAATATCTGATAACAAGTTTCTTCCGTGACCTATGAATTTTGAAACCTACTTATAAATACCGATGTTGCTCTAGTCCCGATAGAACGATATTGTAAAAAGTTTTTTTATTTATATTTTATTTATTTTCAGAACCGGAAACCCAATAACAATGACGTCAAAATCGCACCAGCGGCTATCAGCAACGGCAAGCCAAAAAGGCCAAGGATGCAGCGCTAAATGCTATGAAAGGGTCTTTGCTGAAGTGGACACAGAAACCAGAAACTGTCAAAAGTTCTGATTGTATTGACGCTGAAGGAACGTCGCATGAACAACAATTCGAAAGCCATTGTTCAAGCGATAGCGAGCAACCGAGAGACAGAGACAACGAGCAAACTGACATTGAAGAACAATATGATGCAGCAATTGCAACTCCATTAGAAGAAGAGTTTGAAACCTCGGCCGCCAGCACCACCAGTAATTTGTCAATATTCAACGACGTGTCATCGTGGCAAATTCCTGTGCCTGATAGTGTCAGAACTGATGTCATCAAAAGGGGCAGCGAGCCATTCCAGAATAAGCAGGGGCCTTTCAAGTCGGTCAAAAGGACAGGTGCAAAGGTTAAAGGTGAATTGCGGCAACTCTCTACAGCTTGGTTTTATTACTCATTGTCAAATGGCGACAGGGTGCTACGCTCGTGGATGGCGTACTCGCTGCGTCACGGAAAGTTGTACTGCTTCTGCTGTCGGTTATTTGCCAAAGATGACAAGGCTCCTGGAACGTCTGCTTTCGTCACTGGTTTCGAAGCCTGGTGGAAGCTAAATCCGAAAATTGCCAAGCATGAACAATCAAAGGATCATCTGTCGTGCTTGGAGAAGTGGAAAACACTGGCTTCAGGACTCCAGCTGCAAACAACCATCGATGCAGCAACCATTTCCCTGATGGAGAAAGAGAAAAAGAAGTTCAGAGACATTCTGCACAGAGTTTTAGATGTGATACTTTTCCTTGCACGACAGAACCTGTCATTTAGAGGACATCGAGAGGATGTGTCATCATTAAACAAAGGTAACTTCTTGGAGCTTGTTGAATTGTTATCTCACTACGATGTAGCGTTAAGAGAACATCTTGTCAGACTCCAGGAAAGAACAGACAGTCAGGTAGTATGTTCATACATGTCACCTGAAACACAAAACGAGTTCATTTCTCTTTTGGCAAAACACGTGACTGGAAAACTCGTTTCTGACATCAACAATGCAAAGTACTTTGGCATACTTTTTGATAGCACACCGGACGTTTCGCATACAGATCAAATGTCAACCGTAATTAGATATGTACACATCAGCGGTGGTACAGTTGAAGTGCGGGAGTCATTTCTTGGATTTTTTCATCTGAAAGGTAAAACAGCTACTGCATTGACTGGCGATATCCTCGAGAAACTAGAAAACGAAGGACTGGATATTCAGTTATGTCGCGGTCAAGGGTACGATAATGCAGCAAGCATGGCTGGAATCCACGGTGGTGTGCAACAAAAGATCAAAGACATTAATCCGAAGGCAATTTTTGTACCTTGTTCCAATCATTCTTTGAACCTTTGTGGCAAACATTCGTTTGCTAACAATCCGTCTTGTGTAACGTTTTTTAGAAGTCTTGAGGCGCTGTACACTTTTTTTGCTCTGTCGACCCATCGCTGGGATGTACTAGTGAAATACACAGGTCTAACAGTGAAGAGACTGTCCACAACTCGCTGGAGTGCACATGCTGATGCAGTCAGTGCCGGATTAAGCCAGCGCGGGGCCTGTAGCATATTTTAGCGCGGGGCCCTAGGTTTTGTATGATAATAAAATAAAACACAACTTTTAGAAACAAACTTGTCTCGATTTAATGTGAGCAAATTTAGAGATAACACTAGTCAAATCAATTTCTCCAAGTAAATTACATTCAATGTTCATTAAGGTGAGGTTATTTAGACGATCTTATCCCATCATGTTTCTTAACTCACTTTTTTTATATACTTTAATGTTGAAAATGAACGCTCTCCGCTGCAGTTAGTAATCATTAAAGGCAAGTAAATTCGTAAGACTATTTCTACATTTGGGAAACACAACTCTTATGAATTTTCCATTATAAGTTTATAAAATTGCAGTTCAAGAGCTTCATGCTTTTCGTTGTTAATAGCAGCAGCTACATTAGTTTTAAGAAGTTCAGCGAACTGCACAAGTTCGTCGCCTAGGCTTTCTTCCAAATCCTCTTGGTAAGAGCTGACAATATTTGGAGTTCTTTTCAAGATCTCTTCTGCTGTAAGAGATTTTAACTGACGAAGTATTCCAAATACACCAGTCACTCTATGGTACGCTTTCATTCGTTTAGCTAAGGCAGAGAGTACATTATCAATTAAGACAATAAAAACCTGACTTTCAAATTTTTGTTTGGGTGTTTGATTTTCTACAACTTCATCGAGTGTAGTAGAGCCGCTGAAATCGTCGTACTTAGTACTTCGCTTGCGTCGTCTTGAAGTTTGTTGCTGATATTCTTCAAAGTCAGTCAGGATTTTGGCTTTGGCCTCAATATCTGACAATGTAGGCCGCATTGCTTGAACGTACCCGTGTAACGATTCATAAAGGCATATCACGTGTTAATGTCTTGATCAGGTGACTGTAATGAAAAGCTAGACGCTTGCAAGCGTTCCAGAATTTCGTTCCATAAAACGGTCATTATTCCCGTTTCCAACTTACTCATCTAAAAAACTAGTCCATACACCTGATTACGACGCTCTACCTTTTGATCCATGTTATTTGAGATGTCATCCAAAACTTGTTTGATAATGGTAAAATCACATAAAAGTGCCTTTGTCGCATCAGCTCGGGCAGACCATCTGGTGTCCGACAGTCTCTTCAAAGTCGGGAGTTTTGAACCTGTATCTTCCAGTGCTTTTGTAAGAATGCCCCATCGATAGGAAGAAGCGGAAAAGAATGTATATCGAAAAAGGGTGGAGACTGCATTAAAACTTGGAAAAATAGCTAAACACGTAAAACAAAGTACTATAGCTTTACAAAATACAGAAACAGTGACGATAAACAGCAACGTTTCGACCAAAGGCCTTTATCAAGCAAACAGTACAACAAAATAATGAATTTCGAGGAACACTACAAAGGACGATTACATGTAGAAAGGAGGTTTCAATGTTTCTACTTGTAATCGTCCATTTGTAGTGTTCCTCGAAATTCGTAATTCTTGTTGTATTGTTTGCTTGATAAAGGCCTTTGGTCGAAACGTTGCTGTTTATCGTCACTGTTTCAGTATTTTGTAAAACTATAGTACTTTGTTTTTACGTGTTTAGCTATATAAAAGAATGTATAGAGATTTTGAACAAAATCGAAAACAGGAATGCTTCTATACAACATTCTGCAGGCATGCAGCACACTTAACAACCAAATTCAGAGAATGTGGAAAGCAGGAAATGTATTCTGCGTACTTATTTATCTCCTTAATGCATTCTTGTAAGCCGTGGTATTTCTCACTCATGTTGCTGGCATTGCCAAAGTTTTGACCAATACAGTCTTTGATATCAATGCCATTTTTCTTTAGAAAATCAAGTAAACTTTGGGCGAGTTGTTCAGCAGTATGATCTTCCATATCCAAGAACTTCACAAACCTTTCCACTGGTCCAGATGGTAAGACATAGCGCACTATTCGAGTGAGTTGGTCCACATGCGAAATGTCTGGAGTAGAGTCCAGTGATACAGAATAGTACTTGCATTTCTTAATATCGCAAATAATATGATCCAGTAAACTTGATGCAATTAGATGGATACATTCCTCACATGTTGTTTTGGGTAAGTATGATGTATGTCCCTTTCCTTTATTTGCATAAGTATTTATATGCTGAGCCAGAAAAATGTCAAATTTGGCTGTTAATTCCAACAAATCTAAATAATTTCCATTATTAGGTGAACCAATAGTTTCATCACTACCCCGAAATGCAAGACCTCGTTCTGCTAAAATTGGATAACTGAAGTAATTCGCTCTAAAAGTGTCCGCCATTATATTTGGTCGGTTTCAATTTGGCTTACAAGTTGAGAATCGACACGCGCATCCTTCTTTTGCAAACTAACAGCGAAATTAACACCTGTCTATGGTCCTACCCTTAATAAGAAAAATGAGGGGATATTTTACCCACTTCCCAACCTTGGTTTCTTGTTTATGACTAGTAACAGCTTAGCTGTCACGTAGCGCAGGGCCCCCAGAAGCGCGGGGCCCGTAGCATTTGCTACTTCTGCTACTAGGCTAATCCGGCGCTGGATGCAGTGAAGCCAGTGATACAGAAGTTTAACCAGTTTGTGGAAGCCATTGAAGCTCTGTGTGATGTCGAAGAAAGCGTCGAGACAAGAGGCGCTGCGCACAATCTGTTGCCAGCTATATGCGACTTTTCTTTCATTTCGTTCTTGTTTTTCTGGGGTGACGTTTTACAAGAAGTCGACTTAGCACAGAAGTACATGCAAACACCAGGTATTACTGTGGACATGGTTGCAACCAAACTAAGGGCTCTCAATGTCTTTTTGGAAGAGCAGCGTACGAAGGTTGTTGACAATGCCGTCCAGCAGGCACTTGCGAAATGTGAAGAACTTGATATCCCTACAGAGAAGAGAATCATAAGAAAGAGAAGATTACCAGGAGAGGAGGCAAGAGATGCTGGATTGTCATTGCAGCAGGAGACCAAGAGAGCAATGTTAGAGTGTCTGGACCGTTTTCAAATGGAGTTAGATACGAGAGGAAAGGCAGTGAATGACATTTTGCTGACTTTTCTGCCGTTCAGCCAGACCATATTATTTGTGCCAACGACGAAGAAATACAGTTGTCTGTTACCAAGCTCACAGCCGTGTATGATGAGCTGTCTGAAGAAGATCTTTGTCTAGAAATACGCTCACAGCCGTGTATGATGAGCTGTCTGAAGTTTATCTAGAAATACGCTCACAGCCGTGTATGATGAGCTGTCTGAAGAAGATCTTTGTCTAGAAATACGCTCACAGCCGTGTATGATGAGCTGTCTGAAGAAGACCTTTGTCTAGAAATACGCTCACAGCCGTGTATGATGAGCTGTCTGAAGAAGACCTTTGTCTAGAAATACGCTCACAGCCGTGTATGATGAGCTGTCTGAAGAAGACCTTTGTCTAGAAATACGCTCACAGCCGTGTATGATGAGCTGTCTGAAGAAGACCTTTGTCTAGAAATACCACGTTTAAGACGACACCTACAAGCAGCCGAAATAAACTTGGAGGAAGCCAAGCACTGGACTGTTCTGCAATTCCTACGGTTTATCATCAAGTGGGACTTTGTTGAATCATTGCCATATCTTACGCTGACTCTAAGATTCTTTCTAACAATATGTGTTTCTGTGGCATCGTGTGAAAGAAGTTTCTCCAAAATGAAACTTATAAAAATTACCTCCAGTCAACCATGAGCCAGTCGAGATTGTCGGATCTGGCTGTTCTGTCCATTGAACACGAGCTTACAAGACAAATAGATTTTGACGATGTCATTGACCTGTTTGCCACAATGAAAACAAGAAGACATTCCTATTAGGACTATAGTGTCGAAGGACATTCTTTTGGTCTGTGCATTGCCGTGTTTTGCATTTAGATGTTCTGAAAGTGAACAGTTGCATTTTAAAAATCTTTGGATTTGAACTATTTGTTTTGTGGTATTGGATTCGGATTTTGTCTTGGATCATACATGTAAGCAGTAACGTACCGGTCAGTAGAGTAAAGTAGAGCCTAGAGGTAGAGTATGTATGAAAATTTAGCTACACCTAACCATTCAGCATAGGGTCGTGTGGGGTCACTGGGGTGACATTTGAACGGACCGCCCCGGGTGACGTTTACTCTAGCTACGCCACTGACTCTTTTACAGTCGGATGTGCCTGTTCACATACACATGGCTGAATTGCCAAACTCGATGCAGCATGTGTGTGATCTACGCCAAAGCTCAGGTTCACGCTGTGCAACTTTCTGACTCGGTGAGATCGTTTCGGATAAACATTTTCAACCGTTTCGAGACTTGTATCGTTTTGTCGCCACCAGATAATTTGGAGCTTTCTCCTGTGTATTTTTCCTTCAAGTGAGCAGAAAATGTCGCTGAGATCTTCATATGTAATAAAGAGACCGGAACACATGGTTATTCGCGGAAGTGCAATGATAATGATTCAATCAATCAATCAATCAATCAATCAATCAATCAATCAATGTTAAGGACTGTGATTAAAGGTTATCCAAAGACACTAGATGGTTTGCGACCAAAGGTCACTCCATGCAGGTCGGCATTGACTGTGGAATTATCCAAAAACATCACAACGTTCAGGTCTACTCTGGATTTACCTGAGAAGGAGACTCATTATAACAACATGAGACGGTATTAATGTACCTTAAGTAAGATGTGTATGAACAAAGATGTAATATCTGTTGATACATTTCCTGTGTATCTCACATTTTGTTTGTTTGATGAAACCTTCTCCTTAGATCGTGTCATACACTTTTTGCAAGTCTACTGAATTAGTAATAACCCTTGCTTCTACCTTGTTGGAGTTATCACATGTTTGGTAAGAGCTAAAATAGTTTACCATTACTTTTTTGATTGTTTGCAGAAGACAGTCTGTGTGTTACTGAAAGATATTCTTGATTGAGACCAGCATCACGCTAGTGTGTTGACGGGGTTTGTAAGTGGAGCAAAGAATAGCAACACAGCGACTTACAAGGCATGTCGTAAGAGATGACTGAGGTAGAGGCATAGGAAGCTACCGTAGTAAATAAAAAGCGTAGCAGTAATCGGATGTGCTGGCCTACTTGAGGCGCATAACTGGCACAACGTACAATCGCTCTTAGGCTCGGATCACATAAAATCACAAAGTGGTTAACAAGGGGTCGGTGTGGAGTGTTTGAAGAAGACCACCAGTCTTGGTCCGTATTTGTTCTCTGAACATTAAACAAAATTGCATTGAGCTTTCCTTATGCTATAGAGGACTGTTCACAATTAATTCAAATGCGTTTGGAAGCTGTATAATTTTCATAGTTTAGTTAATAACATTTAATCATTCGACATGGTGTTGAATCATTAAATTTTACATCTAGTTTACAGGTCAATCACCAGAAGGCGCCACTGTTGTGTTTCTCTGTAAAATACAACATAGGCAAGGCTCAAGAAACGCAATAGTATTGTGGTTAATGTACTTGCTTCAAGTACTGCTGGAGCCGTGAGGGTGAGCGGGCCACTCAAATGTACAAAAACTGGAAAGCCCAGTAGAGGTTGAACCAAGTGCTCGTTTCCCCTTGTAGGGAACTACTAATGTCTTGTAGTTTGATTGGGGACAATCAAAGACTAGCGAAATAAACCGTACACAAAGCTGGAAGGTAGGCAACCCAAGTAGTCCAAAAAAGACAGGCAACCTGGGCAGATGACGCTCAACAACCCGGGAGGGCAGGTCGTTTAAGGGTCGCTACCCTAAAAGAAAATAGCAACTGCTGCCTTGCAGGTTGGCTGGAGATAGTCAAAGGCTAACAGAGAGCGAACCCAGTAAACGCTGGTTGAAATCGGACGCGTCTCCGAAGGACAAGCACTAGAGCTCCAAATGATACTGAAGATTGTGACGTAAACCCCGTTCTTGGCAAAGGCTGTTTATATATCACAGTAAGAAAGATAAAAATGGCCGAAAAAGAACGATCGCAAGAGATATAATGTCTTTAATCGCCTTTGTTATCTCTGAGATCCATCTTTTGCGTGGCGAGCCTTTTGCTTTGTACCCATTATATCGGAGCAGTATTGCTCTTTGAGGTGCACTGTCTGTTGGTAATCTGCTTATGTGGCTGAACCATTTAATTTGTTGTTTCTTGATAAAGTTTAGTACTGATGTACCCACTTTTTTTCCTAATGTCTTCATTTTTCAGCCGGTCTCTTCTTGTTACCCCCAGCATTCTGCGTAAACATTTCATCTCTGTCGTGACTAGTTTTCTTCTATCATTTGTTGTCAGCGTCCAGGTTTGGCACTGGTAGCATCTTCTTCTTCTTCTTTGCGTTCGTTCTTTACACCAATTTTAATCACTCTTTGTAATATGTTTGATCTTTGCCAAGAACGTGTATACGTTGCACATTGGTTTGGTAGGCCCTCAACGCATAGACTTCTACACGTTTAGGACACGTGCATCCGATTTCAGCCAAACCTCCTTAGTCGCCTCTTACGACATGCGTGGCAAGTAGCAGTGGTTATATTCTTTACACCCCAAATGTGGGCCCCGGTAACCACTCGGGCGACTGGTAGCATAATGTGGGGAGAAAGATTGTGTTGAACATTGCTCTTTTTGTGTTCATAGTGGAATTTTTGTATTTTAAGATTGGCTCCATTTGTCCTATCATTTGATTTGCTTTGTTGCATCTGTGTTGAATTTCAATAGTTATTCTTCCATTTGCTGAAAAATACTCCCAGGCACTGAAATCTTTTACTTATTTTAATCGGTGATTGTCGATGGAGATATTGGTATCGCTTTCCTCTCTGGCGAATGTCATTACTTCGATTTTGTCGATGTTTATTCTCATGTTGTATTCATTACATTCATATGTTGAGTATACTCTGAAAAGAAATTATCAAAGAATAACATAGAATGCATTGAGGTAGGACATTGCTGAAGAAATAAAGGACGCCCTAGAGAAACTTTGAAAAGAACTGTACTGAGCAGAGAGGCGAGAAATATCTAGCCCGATTTCTTAGTAATTGAACGAGTTGCCAAGGAAAGATCGGTTTTTATTGCTTATTATTTCATCTGCATTTTCAAAGCTTTCTAGGACTTTAAATTTGTTCTTTATCTTCTTCTCTTCCACCATTTACTTCTTTATAGAAGTGTTAAGGAGTAGGGGGCGGCGTAGTGATCTTGTGTGTGCTTGTTTTAAGGCACTTTGTAAGCTGATATTCATTTTCGAAAGGCTGTTCTTGATGCCGTCGCTCCATCTTTTGCGTGGTCTTTCTTTGCTTTTGTAATCGTTATACTTTTTCTGTGTGGCTCTCTGTGGTAGGCGATACCAGGCCATTCGTCAGGTGTCCAAACCATTTAATCTGGTGTTCTTTTATGAATTGCCTGACTGATTTCACATGCATCTTTCTGATTTCTTCATTTCTAATTTGTCTTGTTGCACACCTGCAGCTCTTCAGACACCTCATTTCTTCGTTATAATTTCTCATTAGTCTGTTATGGGCCATGTTACTGGTAACATAGTGTTGGAAATCTTCATGGATTTGCTTAGTGTTTAGCGTACCCTGTGAAAACGTGTGTTAACGTCCCAGTTAGCTTTGTGCAACGATGATTTGCTATAATACTTCCATGCGGAAATTGCTCTAAGTATTTGGCCTCAATTGTTTGTTTTATTTCTACGTTCTGGAATTTTATTGTAAGGTTTTCTGGTTGTCTACTTATTGGCATTGTCTCTGTCTTTATTATATTTATTTTCATGTTGTACTCCTCCCCTTGATGTTAACTAAGCTCAAATGGTTCTGGAGAGATTCTTCATTTTCTGCAATCAGTACTTGGTCATCTGCAAATAAAAGTTCTGAAATATTATTTCTTCCTCTATTCCTGCTCCTCTACTTATGTTGTCCATGTATGTTATAAACAGCAGTGGGGAGAGCACACATCCCTGTCTAACTCCTGCGTTCTTTATCTGCCGTATACAATTATCATTTACTTCAGTTTCTTTTAGTCTATCGACATCGATTCTGTTTTGAATATTTTCTGTTACCCTGTTTTCTTAATTAAAATTTGACATAAGCTGTGACTACGCTGGTGGTCGCTGCCAACAAGTCCGGATGTTTAAATAAGGTACCCCCTATAACGAGATTATTCATGCCTGCAAAATTTCTCTAAACGACCCCCTTATCATTCCTCACACAACATCCATGTTTTCACATAGTTCTGTAGCTATGGGTGTTGTTGTCTTGTCCTACGTTTGGAGTGTGGTCTACCATAACAATATATAATAACCGTAGCGAGTTGGATGATTAAACATAAATAAAACAGGTGCAAACTATGAAAGATCCTTGAAGAATATGGCGTCCAGGGACAACTATTAGATAATATCATGGCCTTATATCAAGGTAGCCAGAGTACAGTAAGAACAACAGAAGGAATGACCGACTGGTTCTCCATTACATCAGGTGTTAGACAAGGTTGTGTCCTCTCACCACTACTCTTTATTGCATATATGATTAAAATAACTCAAGAGTCAAATTCAGATAATGATGAAATAAATGAACTGCTGTTTGCAGAAGATCAGTGCCTGATACATCAAAATGAACAAGATCTACAACATCATTTGACATCTTGAACAAAAATTGTATAAATCATGACATGAAAATCAACAACACTAAAACAGAAATAATGAATATGGGAAGAAAACATATAAACTAGACATCCATGTCAATGGCACTAAAGTAAACCAAGTGAAAGAATTCAAATACTTAGGAAGCATATTCACAGAAGACGGAAAACTGAATAGAGAGATAGAGGCTAGAGTGCAAAAAGCAAATGCTGTAACTTCCCAGCTAGCCCCATTGTTAAGGCACCCAAAATTTCACAGGCAGCTAAACAACAGATGATCAACAGCATTTTTATACCTCCTTTGTGTTACCAGAGCCAAACATGGACATTGAGCAAAGCAGTCACAAAAATAACTGCATGTGAAATGCGTGCCTGCGAAAAGTTACCAACAACACAAAAAAGACAGAATCACTAACATCAGCATAAGAAAGAAAGTTGGCACAGAATCTTGCTTGAATTACACTGAGAAACAAAGAATGAAGTGGTTTGGCCACTTAATAAGAATGCATCCAAACTCCACAGTATACAGAGTCTTCTACAACAGAACATCGGGAAAGAAGGCAAAGAGGAAAAGATGGTTAGATGGCTAGCAGAATCCTATAAAGAGCAAAATAACAATCACACAAGCCACAGAACAGCGCAAGACAAAAACAGAAAACCACGACACTGGGCAAGAACCCGGTAGCAGTGTGACGACAAAAGAAGACAGTGCTCGAACTCAACGGACAGTACGAGCCCTAGAGGACACGAAGTGCTGAGGGATAATTAGCGAATTACATGAACGCGAGGATATGTACTCTTCGTTTCTGTTAAGGGAAATTGAACACATACATGTCTGCTATAAGAAGGCTATAACCAATTTAATAGCACCTCAAGCTCAGTGTATATATCTAGTGTTTTAATTCCGTAGCTGGTTGGATGGTACAAGTGTCTTAATGGTAACACTAACTGCAAACTGAGAGGTACTAAGTACTGAGTGCAACGAGAGCAGTAGATTTCAACCAGTTTTCCATTAGCATTCAGTATAAATGGTATGCTACTGCGCGCTACCGGGGCGATGTATAGTTTGGTGGAAACCTGTCATGTACTCTTGCATTCTATGTATGTCCCTGTTTACGACATCTAAATCCTACTTTCTACAATCGCAATTAGGTCAAGAGAATTATATGCACGTGGATATCAAAATAATCTCAAACAACATGCTTTCTTGATAAAATGCTAATAAAAGGACATTTAGCATCTTAACTTATACAACATTTCATCACAAATGTTTCACTGCAATTATTAATCTATAGTGTTTTCCAAATACACTATGGTTTTTATGTCCTCTGAAAATATTGTGTTTGCTTCGAGACTATATTGTTACTAAATAAAACACTGGCAGTGCGTCACCCCCTGCACTTCTGACCAAAACATGTCAACTTTGTCTCGAAAAATTTCTAACCTGTCTTCAATTTACTTCCATTCTGAATATCATATACGTTGGCTTATGTTTATAGACCATAGCTTAACTTCTTGGACGCATTGTAGAGCGGTAAAATAATGCCTAAAAATAAGAATTTCAAGAAACGTGGAGGTAAGTTGTTTCTGTAACACACATGTTGCGCCATCTTTGGCTTGTGACCTGTAATATCACGAAAAGCATGGCGTAACTTGTCCGTAATCATGCTAACGAAACATATTATGTCACTGGAGTGATCTAGTCGTTTGTACACAACATTTTTGTAAACAGTGAAGGTTATCTGTTTACGGTATAATATAGTATTATAACTAGTTGCACTGCTAAAAAATAGTCAACTCAAAGTCTTTGACGCATGAAATCACTCGATTGTTTATTTATCATTGCTTGAGATTGACTAGGACATTCAATTTCATATTTTCATTATTGTTGTTTTATGTGCTGACACACACATATATTATATACTATAGTATGAGTATGTTATGTACAGTTGTAGTGCATAATCCACAATAATTATACGTATAACTTATAGGGTAGATAGATGCCACAACACAATTAAATAGTTACATATATAAAATCATGGCTTCTAATTTACTACGTAGTTAACTTTGTTTAGTACTGTTGTGTCATTGTCGTTGTTCTATGTTAGGTCAGCGAATGGGATGTGATCATGAGATGAAACCATAATGTAATGGCATAATAGTCAAGTGTGTTAAAGTGTGTGGGACTTGTGAGTACACAGACATTAAACAATAAACAATACTCAACTGACAATAATATAGTCAAAAACTGACTTAGTGACTACAAATTAAAGTAGTACTGGTGACAGCCAGTAGTGCTACTTACATTAAGTTACATCATTTATCATAGACATATGGTGATGATATTGCTCTTTATTATACTTTATAGTTGATTAAAAACACGATAATTTAACACATTTAAGGGCTCTATAATTTGTTATTGACTTACCCCATCATCTCCGTTATTCCATCTTATTATATATTTTTTTTAGTTTAGTCTGCCGGATCACCATCACTGCACGTCGAACAAATTAATCCATAAGTGCTCTGATCTCTCCCTCAGTATGTCCATCAGCGTGTGGCTACTAATGACACCGGTTCTTTGTTGGTTTACAATTCTTCTTTGTCTGCCAGCATAGCGTTCTTGTCGAGCTACACCACACCTAACTTTGAGTTCTTGCAGTCTGTTTAGTGTTGTAGATTCACCGCTATTACGTGAATCATGTACATGTCCTCTCTCCCGTAAGGAATTGATAATATCAGCCTGGTCCATTGCTCGCCCGCTTTGTACAGCAGCCATACCTACAAGCCTATCCCCCGTTCATTCCCCTTACACCTGCATGCCCTGGCACAAAAATAAAACTGATCTTTGTCAGCTTAGACCTCCCCAGCGACTCCATCCAATGTCTGCTAGCCCATCCTGTTTCAATCTTCCTGAGCATACTCATTGAGTCACTGAGAAAACATGCATGGATAAAAGTCTGTGATTCTAGCCACATCATCGCTTTGGTAACCGCCATGATTTCCATAGTGAGACTGCTCGTTGTCACGGCAAAACCACCAGTCTTCCTTCACAACATCTCCGACCTGAGCAGTGAAAGCCCACGAGCTCCGCACATGTCGAATCACCGAACCATCCGTGTAAATGATTACATCATGCTCAGATGCGTTCTCAGAAATCAATGCCTGAACTGCTGCCTCCACGACAAGTGGGTTGTCTTGTCTGCTGTCTTTATCAGTGCTAGAAAATGACACACAACATCATACACAAACTGGAGACATTCCAAAATAAATGTTAAGAAGAATAAATGAAGAGCATTTAAATGATACAAACTGTACATCACTGGAGAACATCATTAAAAGATGGAGGTGGCGCCCGGGTGGTTACCGGGTCCAAATTTGCCGTAAAGAATAGAACCACTGTTACCTGCCACGCATATTGTAAGAGGCGGCTAAGGAGGTTTGGCTGAAATCGGATGCATGTGTCCTTAACATGTAGAATTCTATGCGTTTAGGTGCCTACCAAATCAATGTGCAACATATACACGTTCTTGACAAGGATCAAACACATCGCAAAGAGTAATTAAAATTGGTCGTAAAGAAAGAACGCAAAGAAGAAGATGGAGGTGGATTGGTCATGTATTTTGTATGCCAGTAGGGGCATTGACTAGGACAGCTCTTGATGGAAAGCGGATAGGGATAGAAGGCCTGGATGTTCAAAGGAAACATGAAGAAGAATGTGGAAAGTGAACTGAAAGATTGGGGCCTGACATGGGAAACAATTGGTAAAACAGCAGCAGAACTGCAACAATGGAAATATTTGTAGAATCCTTATGTTTCAAACAGGGCACAAAGAGAATATAGATTATACTATTATCCTCACCTTAGATTTCACTTTCAAGTCTTACAGCATGTTTGCTGTTGTCAAAATGCTTGCATGTTTTTAAATATCATTCAAAGACAATTGTCAATTTTTTTTAAAGTAACGAAATCAGAGTTAGCTGTTTACTTAATTTTCTTGTATATTTTCAGGTGGGAAAGCACAGGAAGGTACAACCTTACCTGCGCCCGCCTCCAAAACTGATGATGATGATAATGAAAGTGTAACTGATAAGTGGAGTACTCAGAGTGTGTTGTCAAATGATTCAAGTTGGCCAGGTTCAGGTAATTGCACCCATTATTTATTTTTGACAAGATAGAAATTATTGCTAACTCATTTGTTGAGATCAAGTGAGAAATATGCAAGATAATTATATCAAAATTAAAAGTTATAACTGATTTGCTGCATAGTTTTTTTTGGCCTCTGGGCAGAATCATTATTTTAAATCACTAGTGTTCCTCGCCATTCAGGCTTTTCCAATTTTTCTTGTAAGGTCGTTCTAACGTTTGTGTACAATTTTTTTTCTGTTCTAACGTATGTGTGCAAATTTTTCTCATTCTAACGTTTTGTGTACAACTTTTCTTTAAAACAGATCCACCGGCAACTGTGGATGATGACTCGAGGAGCAACAGAGCAGGAGAATTTTGAAGACCATTTTTCTGAGTTCTTGGATGGTCTGTTGCAAAAAAGGTACAGAAAAAAAGAAGTTATTTATGCTTGTACCAAAGACAGGAGTTTACAAACTGCTGACGAGATTAGTTTTTAAAATGATGATACCCAGTGTAGAGAAATTGTTGTTTACAGACCCAGCAGACTTGTCCACTATCAACACATTGAATTGTATTGTTGTAGAGTGCAATTTTATTATCACCTATGTTTTGTTTCCAGACCTCCGAGGGAAAATATGACGAATTTGTTAATAATTAGAGATTTGACAGGCATAATAATTTAAAACTTTTTTTTTCCAGGGTCTTGAATTTACAGTGCCTACATTTTATCATCTGTCTTTAATAGGACTAGGCACTCTATCACACCTATCCTGAGATCAGAACTTACAGGAGAATATATATCGTCTTCGTGTCCCGATTGACACATAAGACTTCCACTGTTGCCGTTCTGCTGCCTTTTTACCAACCGTCTCCCACATCGGGCCACATTCCTTCAACTCTCAACAGTTCCTTACGATGTCCAGGCCTTCTCTTCCCCTCCGCTGTCCATCTGAGAGTCAGCTGGCATATGACACACGTTACTGGAGAATAGTCCAGCCAAATATATACAATGTTCATTAGAAATTGTGTTCCTAGTTGAGCTAACTTATTGATGCTATTACCAACTGTTTTAAGCATTAAAAATACATCAAAACCTTCAGACTTCAACCCTAATGTACACCTCTATCGAAAGTGTATCAGAAATGTAGCTGCCTGCATATGTGAAGCACCAACATGTTCACCAGACCAGATTCAACAAGACTGCTGTAGTTTTGCCAGCATGAGAACGAAATCTGGCCACCCGAAACGATCCTTCAGAACAAACTGTCAGAGATTAGCAAAGACCATAAGCGTACCACAGTGATTATGACCCATACCAGAATAGTTGCATAGCTGAAGTGGAACAACTAACTTCTTGCACCAAAAATGTGTGCACATAGTTAGTTAGTTTGTTCCTTTCGTGCCAAAGGCGGCACATAGGGCAGAGGTTTTAGATCTCCATGTGATGCGGTTGTTGCTAGCAGTTGGAGATCTTGTTTGGTTTTACATCCCAATAGTTTACTTTCTTGTTGGATTGTTCTTCGAAGAGTGGTTTTAGGTCTTCCAAATTTTCTTTTCCCAACTGGTGACAACATAAGAACTTGTCAATTTAGTCTCTGTTCGTCTGATCTAAGAACATGACCTAAATATTTCCACCTTCGTTTCCTTATACTATTTGATACGGGTTGTTGGTGTGTTCTATCTCTCACTGTGTTGTTAGAAACGAAATCACTCCATTTTACTTTTAATAATTTTCGGAGACATTTATTCTCAAAGCTGTCCAGTTTCTTATCAATTTTCTTTATTGATTTCCCAAATTTGCAACCGTAGGTCAGTACAGGAATCACACATGACCGTAACAATTTAACTTTTGTGCATATACTAAGGTCTTGAGATTGCCAGATATTTGTTAATTTAGTGAAGGCACTAGCTGCTATAGCAATACAAGAGTTTATTTCTTTCATCGTGTCTCCGTTGTTTGACACTTTACTACTCAAATATGCAAAATGTTCAACTTTCTCCAGTGTTTGGCCATTTATTACGATATTGTCTGTATATATGTTGTGCACATAGTTGTGTGTATATATCATCTTGAGACATTCCATTGTTTAACCTTTCTTTTCTCTAATCCTGTGTTGTCTCACAGCATCAGGATAAGAAGAGCTTTCTATAACAGGATTTTGTGTGTGTTTCATAAACAAATGTTTTTTGTCGCTTCTGTTAACTTCGGTCAAGATGGCACGGCATGCTGGATGTGAATTTCACTCAACCTCTAACTAAAGTCTATTTTCTTGTGATGGAATTTGTGTATTATAGCCTGAATGTGATAGACTAATGCACAGTGTGACCCATCTAGGGGATTCTGAAGCCACTCTGACAGGCCTAGCAAAGCTGACAGTGGTATAATTTAATTTATGCTCATAGAATTTTGAAGAGATTCTATAACCATATTTAGCAAACTTAAAAGTTGGATGGGAGACTGCTGGTCAGATCGACATTCTTCACCTTTCAACTTCCCAACGGTCTTTAACAAACTTCTTCAAGCCCTTCCTCTCTCTTACCATCCTTTCCTCTTACCTTTCTTTCTTTCTTTCTCGAATCCTGTATGCCTCACAGCGTCAGGTCAGGAAGAGATTTCTAAAACGGCCCTAGTATGCGCTTCGTAGATAGTCTCTTTTGTCGCCTCTGTTATCTCTGAGGTCCATCTTTTGTGTGGCCGGCCTTTTGCTTTGTACCCATTGTATCGGAGCAGCATTGCTCTTTGGGGTGCACTGTCTGATGGTAATCTGCTTACGTGACCAACCATTTAATTTGTTGTTTCTTGATGAAGTCTAGTACTGATGTTGTACCCACTTTTTTCCTGATGTCTTCATTTCTCAACCGGTCTCTTCTTGTTACACCCAGCATTCTGTGTAGACACTTCATCTCTGTTGTGACTAGTTCTCTTCTATCGTTTGTTGTCAGCGTCCAGGTTTGGCACTGGTAACATATTGTGGGGATTAAATTAGTCAGACCTGCCAGACATTGCCCTCCATATTAGCCTACCTTATCGTGGTTGGAGGGTTTGTGTGCCTTTAGGATCCTTCAGGCTATGTCGGCGGAGTCTAACTGTGAACAGCAGTCTTGTTGAATCCTCTTACCTATCCTTTTAATATCAGTCTCCAACTGTCTTCTTCAGGTATTTCCAGGTCTTCCCTATCTCTTTTCCTGCAGGTTCCAAAACAGTGCTTGTCTTGCAATGCTTCAAGACTGCGTTCTCAGTGTGTTCTATCCATCGCCAGCATCTCTTCCATAGCTCTTTTTCTGCTGGTATCTGCTTAGTTCTTTCTCTGTGAGGTCATCATTTGTAATCTTATCAGATGGACATACTAGCTGCTATACGATGATGTAGATTCCAACATAAGAACACATTTTATTGTATATAAACACAGAGCTGTATCAGTGTAGCAGTATATTGAGTTGAAATTTGCATGTTATAAACTTACCCATTCACTCCACCGAGCTGATATACCTGCTCGCTGTAATTCTAAGATGACAAAGCTGGATAATTTAGTGGAAATTGTAATATAAATGCGTCCGGAGATAATAAAAAAAAAGGAACGTAAAAAAAAGTAAAAAAACGTGTTACTGCACGTAGTACCTCTTTTTAGGGCAGCATAGGACAGGTGAAACGAGAGCATGAGGAATTTAATGGCCACGTAGCTAGTGCAGTCGCGAGCTGTTCAGGTTAGGATTTTTCATTATGCCCACAATAGACAAAAATCCTTGGCCGTACCTTGAATTGAACACGTGTAGTGCATGAGAGGCTGCGCTCTTATCCATTCGGTCAGACGCAGAGTAAAAGGGTTAAATTACATTCATTCTTTTTTTAATGTCCAATGTCTTTCTTGATTTTGATATATTTGATTAAGTCCATAATTGTTTGTTCATATAGTGCCAAGTCACGCGTGACTGCTTTACAAGGTATCCAGAACTCACTCCAGAAGAAATATGTGGCAGAATATTTGACAAACAGGTAAATATGAAATGACTTTATCTAGACTTTTCTTAACATTTTTAGGACAAACAAAATTCAGCTGTCCCTCTAAAGAAGATAGAGCAATTTATTTAGAAAACAGAAATAAGTACTGTGACAATTTTGGAAATTCTGAAAGAAATATTAGAACCCTAAATAGGTATAGTATATATATATATATATTCTTAGAGAGAATATATGGAAGTATTACTCTATGAATCAAGTTAATTTTTCATGTTTTGTGACACTTATATTAGCAGAAAAATGAAAATCCTGGCATATCCTTTACATCGTCACCATCTACCACAGTAAGCGAGTCGTTGATTTCCTAGGCACCACTATACGTTCATTAGTTTGCCATTGCTTTCTGAGTGGTGAGGTCTATTTTTACTTTTCGTAAAAATCCTACGGAAAGAATGTGCTTCCAAACTGCATGCCGCGGAGTTTGAACCAGGTACACTTGTGTTGTGATCGAGGTTACTACCGCTTAAGCTGGATTAGAACCTTTGACTCACAAGGCAAGGGCGTAACCACAGAGACCTCCATGTATATGGTGTAGAACAAGAACTGTCTCTAGGTATATACAAATATTTGATCATATCTAGCTAGCTTCTTCATTGTATCTTTTATTTATGTACAAGTTAATATGTAAAATTTCAATGTTTGTTAAGGAAGGAGACTGTAGCAGATGGTGTGCTCAAGTGTTTGCGGAAGGGCAAAGGTGATGAGCAGGCAGTAGCTGCTGAATGCCTCAGCCTGTTGGCTGTGCAGCTGGGCTCAGAGGCACAGTCCATGTTTTCTGTAGCATTGCCTCTTTTGACTAGTATCATGACAGACAATGCCACAAACTACAAGGCCAGAGGGGCATGTGCCACTTCACTAGCCACTTGTTGTCTACTCTGCTGTGATGATTTGGAGGTATGTTTTTGTTTTATTTTTTCTAAGATATGCATAGTAAGAATTAGTGTCTCTCTCTTTCCCTCTCCATCAGTAGAAAGAACACTTGCATGTTTGCATACATCCCTACATTTTCCTGAAGATCTCTTCTAATAATCAACCAGCATTTGACTTTTATTTTATATGTTTAAGTTATCTTTATTTTCTGTTGTCCTGAACATGACATTGTTAAAGTTATCTGTTATCTTCTGTTGTCCTGAACATGACATTGTTAAAGTTATCTGTTATCTTCTGTTGTCCTGAACATGACATTGTTAAAGTTATCTGTTATTTTCTCTGTTGTCCTGAACATGACATTGTTAAAGTTATCTGTTATCTTCTTCTGTTGTCCTGAACATGACATTGTTAAAGTTATTGTTATTTCTGTTGTCCTGAACATGACATTGTTAAAGTTATCTGTTAGTATTCTCTGTTGTCCTGAACATGACATCGCTTAAAGTTATCTGTTATCTTCTCTGTTGTCCTGAACATGACATTGTTAAAGTTATCTGTTATATTCTGTTGTCCTGAAATGACATTGTTAAAGTTATGTTAATCTCTGTTGTCCTGAACATGACATTGTTAAAGTTATCTGTTATATTCTCTGTTGTCCTGAACATGCATTTTGCCTTGTAGTGCGGGCCCGCAAGGTGAAGAAGAATAGTACCTCAGCGATCTACAAGGCATGTCGAGCGACAGTAGGACCTAGGAAGCTACCTAGTAAATAAGCATCGGAAATCTGATGGCCTACTTGTGTGCATAACTGGCCAATGCTTGGCTCAGATCACATACAAATCACACAGAGTGGTTAACAAGTGGTTGATAAGGAGCGTCAAGAACAGAAAGAAGAAGAACATGGCATTTGAACCGTTTGGTCAGTAATGTACCATTTCATTGTATCATTTATTGAAACTGTGTTTATCTTCTCTTTAAGATCTTGCATAGTCAAACTTTTTCATTTGAATTCACAGATGAATTTTTTTCATTTTCATAGTCAGACTGCAATTGTGCAGCCTGTTACTAGGACCACACCTTGAAGCTGAAGTAGGGTCTTGATCCTCTCTGAGTTCATTGACTTCTGTCTTCTCATCTACTTCATCTTAGAGTTATAAATATTTATTATTTCAGTAACCCCCATGTTGTGAAATGAAATGCTTGAGGAAGGCAGTGGGGGTCACAGACTATGAAATGAGAACATCAGAAGCAGAGTGGGCATAATGTCATGTATCAAATACATTGCCCTCCATATTAGCCTACCTTAGTTGGAGGGTTTGTGTGCCTTTAGGATCCTTCAGGCTATGTCGGCGGAGTCTAACTCCTGGCAGGTCTGACTAAGCCGAACAGACTAGACTGAAGGTGAAAGGCCAGACCAAAGGCGGGAGCAGGATGGAGCCTCATAAGGTGACAGCGCAGAACCCACCGGCGAGTGGTAAATGCTCTGGCTGCAACCAACCCATCACCCAGCTATGGGACAAATAGCACTTGTCCTCTCTCTCTCGAGGAGGACATCCTTTTCTTGTCTCGTCTTCTACTTCTATGACACTTTCCCTTAAGCATATGGGATTAAACTACAGTGTCCAGGTAGCACACCCTGCATAAAAGCCTGGGTTGGTGAGCCCGGCAACAAAAGGTCAAATACATTGAAAGATAACAAATCCCATGTATACTTGTAGAAATGTTTGTGGAAATCCATAATCACCTATGTCCGCCTGCATGGCACAGGAGGATGATGTAATTGTGGACGAGTACCACAGACTGCAGAGCACATACAAACTGCAACAAATAGGATATATTGAAACAAAACTCACTGGCCCAGTGACACAACACAGGAAAGAAAATTACACAGATTTCTGTGTGAGCTACAAAAGGCCATGATGCGTATACAAGAGATACTGTATTGTATGGCCTTTTTCATCTTTACATACGATCAATTGGCAAGTGTTTTACTGTGATAACTTCTGAGTGTGCTTGTTTCTCTTGTCTTTCAGCTCATCCCTAATTCTCTTGTGACTTGCTTTCCATGTTGTGTCCGGCGAAAGCAAGGATGAAGTGTCCTTTATTTATGCATAGCCTGCGCAACTTAATATGGGGAATGTGCCTTGCCCATTTTGCACAAACCTCCTCTCTACCCTACTCATCTATTGTCCTGCCGGAGTGGTTACCGGGGCCCAAATTTGGGGGTGTAAAAAATAGAACCACTGTTACCTGCCACGCATGTTGTAAGGGGCGACTAAGGAGGTTTGGCTGAAATCGGATGCATGTGACCACTAGGGAATGCTAACCCGAAACAAATGCTTGCAGAAAACGGATGCACCAGGACGAAAGGCGCATAACGTGGTGCAACGACCCCTCACAATGAGGAATGGGATAACGGATTCTACGGTTGCCAATCTGCCTCGGAGATATAGCCACGCAGTTAGAATGTCAGACCTACCATCACAAGGGTGGTCAAAACTTACTGCAGGAAGAGGTCGGCACAAATGGGGAAGCTGAAATCATAGGAATTATATCCTACAGAACTGCCCCCAGTATGCAGACTAGAAGAAAGAGGTGGCCCACTTACACTAGCATCCAAGACAAACTGTATGGCGTGGCTGATAATCTGAGGCAGACGCTGCCTTTATTAGAGAATCGGAAATCCCAATCTAGTGAGAATGCAAACTGTATTGCGTGGCTGATAATCTGAGGCAGACGGCTGCCTTTATTAGAGAATCCGAAATCCCAATCTAGTGAGAATGCAAAGGAAGATCTATAGGTTTGAAATCCCAAGCAGGGTTTGCAGAAGATGGAACAGAATACAGAATTACCATAAACTTTCTTTTTCTCCAATCCTGTCTTGCCTAGCAGCGTCAGGATAAGAAGAAATTTCTAGAACTAGCCCTTGTGTGCTCTTCATAAATAGTGTCTTTCGTCGCCTCTTGTTATCTCTGCGTTCCACCTTTTGAGTAGTATGCCTTTTGCTTTGTACCCATTGTATCGAGGCAACATTGCTCTTTGCGCTGTCTGTTGGTAATCTGCTTATTTTGCCGAACCATTTAATTTGTTGTTTCTTGATGAAGTTTAGTACTGATGTTGTACCCACTTTTTTCTTGATGTCTTCATTTCTCAACCAGTCTCTTGTTACTCCTAGCATTCTGTGTAGACACTTCCATCTCTGTCGTGATTAGTTTTCTCTTATCTTTTGATGTCAGTGTCCAAGTTTGGCACTGGTAGGATGATGTTGGGAGATTGTGTTCAACATTGCGCTGTTTGTGTTCATGGTGACAGGTTTGCATTTTAAAATCAACTGTTAACAAGAGATAATGCAGATATAGATACTGTATCAAGTGAATGAAATGAAGAAAAGAACAGAGAAATCTGTATGTTTATACTAGAACGAACAAAGAAAAAAACTAGTTACTGCCTGTGGTACCGTTTTTTAGAGTGACGTGGGACAAGAGCATGAGGAATTTAATGGCAGCATCACTAGTGGAGTCAACATGAAGCTGTTCACGTTAGGATTTTTCATTTATGCCCACAACAGAAAAAAGTTCTTGGCTGTACCATGAATTGAACACAGATCTCCCTCACGGGAGCCACACTCTAATCCAGACGTCCCTTAGCGAACAAAGAAGTCAAGAATTATGTTAATTGAATGCAGAATAAATAGAAATGTGTCATCCATGGTCTCCTCCTTCCTGTTTAGAAAATCAAAGCTGTGACTAAAGCCTTGGAGGATATCTTCAGTCTTGGTTATGGCAAAGGGGAGAACTCGCCATCAGTGCCCCCTGAACTGAGCTGGCTGATTGCTCATGCATTGAGTGCATGGTGCTTGCTGTTGACGGTTGCACCACAGTATGAGGTGCAGACACACATCAACAAGTAAGATCATTAGGTCTACTTTACCTGCCAGAAACTATCAAGTCAATCATGTGTGGGTTTTGGGAAGCTTTGTGTGATGGGGATATATAGATTTCACAATTTTGTGTATGATATGGATGTAAAGATTTCAGCAATACTTGTATGTGATGTAGATATAAATATTTACGGAGTATGTGTTGGGAGCCTGCGTTTTTCTGTTCACAACAGATGGTTGTGAGGGTGGACTGTTGACAAAGCGGCAGAGATCATTAATGCCTTTGAATGCAAATGCTACAGAAGAGTACTTAGAATATCATGGACAGAGAAAAGAACAAGTGCTTCTATTCTGCAACAGCTTGTTATTGAAGACAGTTGGTTATCGGGGAGCGTGGAGAATTGGATATTTCTGGCACACCAGACGACATGAGTGCCTAAAGAAGATAATTTTTGAAGGAATGGTGCCTGGAAGAAGAATGAGAGGAGACCTAGAGGACATAGGTGTAAGGTGTCATTGACGATCTGAGAATGACTGCTGCTGATGCCTGTCAACTTGCACTGAACAGAGAGTTTTTTAGGGCTGCTGTCATGGAAGCTATGTTCCGGTGGGGACAAGCTACTTGATGATGATGATGTGTTTGATGTGGATGTGTAGATTTCTGAAGTACTTGTGTACTGTGGATGTATAGATTTCTGAAGTACTTGTGTACTGTGGATGTATAGATTTCTGAATTGTTTGATGTGAATGTATAGATATACCATTTCTTATAAACATAGTGGAAAGATCTGATATGATCTTAATATTTTATAACGTGAATACTACATGCTTCATCTTCAGCCAATGAAAGTAACTGTTCTATTCATCTTGAGTTTCAATTTATCACGCATGCGCCATATGCAGTTTTTACTGAGGCTGATATATTCACTGCATCAGTTGTAGTATCAATAAATATGCCCACCAGCACTAGTGCCACATCACTATTATTGTTTTAGTACTGTTGAAATCCCAAATTCATATCACTATTGTTATTGTTCTAGCTCTTCTTGTTAATGATAGACGAATCAGGTTGCCTCCATGTGCCCCATTTCCAGCCCTTTTTCTGCTGTCCCTGTGGTGTCCATAGCTTGTTTTGGCTACCTTTCTTTTCTCATCCATAGGACTTGTCGTTTTTTTAAATCTCTTAATATCTTCCAGACCAGTTCTTAAAGTCTTGATTACTTGGTTATCGCTAATCATATCCTCCCTGGTATACCCAAGTATTCTAAGAAGTCTACCCTCGACTCCTCTTAACATACTTTCCAAGTCCATAGAGAAGAACTGTCCTACACAATGCTTTGTATATCCAGAGCTGTGTCATAGCGCCATTAATATTAGATATCCAGATGTTGTGAATCCTGCTGTAGGCTGCATTTGCCCTTCCAATTCTTTGTTTAATTTCAACAGTAACTTTTTACTTTTTACTATGCTAAATTATTTTCTATAAGTTGATAGGTAGTTAGGAAATATATAAAATTTACCAAACTCTTGATCTATCCACAATGTAGAAATTGGGAGTCTTGCAGTAGATTAAAAAACCAATATTAAATCAAATATAGTAATATAAATTCAATGCTAATTTTGCATGACACAATTCTTAGCTCAGTGAATGGCAGTTGGGTTATTTTAATAGATAATTTTGATGCCAGCTGTTGCAGTTAATAGCACTCCATATTTTTCTTGTCTTTTTCTAATTACATTTGTTTGTTCGTTCCCCAGTCATCTTGGACATCTACAAGATCTTCTAAAGAACTCTGATGTTGAATTGCGTATGACAGCAGGAGAAGCAATAGCACTGCTATATGAGCTGGCCAGAGAGTTTGATGAGGTAATATAACTTTATTTACCTTCTCTCTGATTGTGGGAGTGTCTGACTGAATGGATTAGTGCACAGGCTCCCATCTGGGAGACCCAGGTTCAATCCCCGGAAAGGTCAAGTATTTATTTAATGAAGGTGGCATTCAAGAAAAAATCCACAAACCTGAACAGTTTTACAGTGATTGCACTAGATTTGCAACCATTGAATTCCTCAGACAGTAAAGACAGTTTTCTTTTATCTACTGTGATTAAAGTGGACATTTAAACAAAACGTTGCTTTATGTATCTTTTGACGCCTGTATGTTGCCAGGGCCCACACGGGATGCAAAGAATAGTACAACTGCGACCTACAAGGCATGTCATAAGGTAGGGGCCTAGGGAATCTTCTTCTTTCTTTCATTCTTTTCTCCAATCCTGTTTGCCTCACAGCGTCAGGTCAAGAAGAGATTTCTAAAACGGGTCCTTGTATGCGCTCGTAGATAGTGTCTTTCGTCGCCTCTGTAATCTCTAAGGTCCATCTTTTGCATGGCCGGCCTTTTGCTTTGTACCCATTGTATCGGAGCGGCATTGCTCGTTGAGGTGCACTGTCTGTTGGTAATCTGCTTACGTGGCTGAACCATTTAATTTGTTGTTTCTTGATGAAGTCTAGTACTGATGTTGTACCCGCTTTTTCCCTGATGTCTTCATTTCTCAACTGGTCTCTTCTTGTTACACCCAGAATTCTGCATAGACACTTCATCTCTGCCATGACTAGTTTTCTTCTATCATTTGTTGTCAGTGACCAGGTCTGTCACTGGTAACATAATGTTGGGAGAAAGATTGTGTTGAATCTACCCTAGTAAATAAAAAAACGTCTCAGAAATTGGATGTGCTGGCCTACTTGTAGGTGCATAACTGGCACAATGTACATTCGATCTTAGCCTCGAATCACATATAAATCACAAAGAGTTGTTAACAAGAGGTCGATATGGAGCACTCGAGGAAGAAGTAAGAATTAATTAAAGTGGACTACAATATAAATTTAGTACGAATGTTTAACTTTTACATTATCAATCACGTGGTGTTTGGTCCGTAAAGAGTTTGATATTTAGGTCACGACCTACTATGTAAGAAGTTTGATATTTAGGTCACAACCTACTGTGTAGTGTAGAGCTGGACATTCCCAGATTCTGTGTGTGTCATGTTGGTAAGGCACCAACCCATAGCCACTGTTACGGTATTAGTAAGTTAGAAGTAAGAGATGTGACAATACCAAGTTTGTATTTTGTTAGCATATTTTGTTTTGTGGTCATGCAGGATTTTGAACATGAAGATGAAGTCACATTGTTTGAACTGTTGAAACAGTTGGCAACAGACTCTGTAAAACATCGAGCCAAGAAGGATCGTAGACAGCAGAGATCTTGCTTTAGGGATGTTCAGGGATATGTTGTGGTAAGTCTCTAGTTCTTTTCTAGTAACATTTTGTTGGTGGTTTTTTACTGACATGTTTCTTTGTTTCCACTCTGTTTTGTTAGTTTGTGACAATACAAAATTGTACACACATGTAGATACAAACTTCTTCTTTGAAATCTCCATATCGACAACTTGTTAAACAACTCTTTGTAATCTGTATGTGATCCAGCCTAAGAGCAATTGTACGTTGTGCCAGTCCTACAAGTAGGCCAGAGCTTCCCTATGCCCCATATCTTAGGCACTTCTTACAATATGTCTTGTAGGTTGCAGTGTGACTATTCTTTGCTTCCCTTGCTCGCTCATCACTGCTAAATACATTCTTGAGGTTGCAGTGTGACATTCATATGCTCAGCTTCTGCTGCAACAATATGCTTGAGGTTGCAGTGTGACTATTCTTTGTGTCCCTGCTGCCTCTTACAAATGCTCTAGAGGTTGCAGTGTGACTATTCTTTGCTTCCTTGCTGCTCGTCTCTTACAAATGTCTTGTAGGTTGCAGTGTACTATTCTTGCTCACCTTGCTCGCTCGTTCTCACAATATGTCTTGTAGGTTGCAGTGGTACTATTTTTTGCTTCCCTTGCTCAGCTCATCTCTTACATCATGTCTTGTAGGTTGCAGTGGTCTATTCTTTGCTTCCCTGCTCGCTCATCTCTTGATATGTCTTGTAGTTTGCAGTGGACTATTCTTTGCTTCCCTGTCGCTCATCTCTTCATATGTCTTGTAGGTTGCAGTGTGACTATTCTTTGCTTCTCTTGTGGTCATCTCTTACAACATGCCTTGTAGTTGCAGTGTGAATTCTTTGCTTCCTGCTAGCTATCTTTCAAATAGTCTTGTAGGTTGCAGTGTGACATTCTTGACTTCCTTCTGTCATCTCTTACAATAGTCTTGTAGGTTGCAGTGTGACTATCTTGCTCACTTGCTCGTCTCTCAGAATATGTCTTGGGTTGCATGTGCTTTCTTTGCTCCGCAGCATCTCTCAATTGTCTTGTAGGTTGCAGTGTGACTATTCTTTGCTCACTTGTCTGTCTCTTCAATATGTCTTAGGTGCAGTGACTATTCTTTGCTTCTCAGCTCATCTCTTACAATATGCTTGTAGGTTGCAGTGTGACTATTCTTGCTTCTTGCTGCTCATCTCTTTACATGGTGCTTGTAGGTTGCAGTGTGACTATTCTTTGCTTCTGTTTATTCTCAGCCATCTCTAATATGCCTTTAGGTTGCAGTGTGACTATTCTTGCTTCCTCTCCTTGTCTCTCTATGTCTTGAGGTTGCAGGTGACTATTCTTGCTTCCTTGCTCGCTTGTTTTTCATATGTTTGTAGGTTGCAGTGTGACTATTCTTCTTCCTTGCTGCCTTATCTTTCATATGTCTTGTAGGTTGCATTGACTATTCTTGTCACTTGTGCTCAAACTCCAATATGTCTTTTAGGTTGCAGTTTACTATTCTTTGCTCACTGCTCGTCGTCTCTTACAATATGTCTTGTAGGTTGCAGTGTGATCATTCTTTGCTCACCTTGCTGCTACAGCTCTTACAATATGTCTTGTAGGTTGCATGTGCTATTCTTCTCCTTGCGCTCATCTCTTACAATATGTCTTGAGGTTGCAGTGTGACTATTCTTGCTCACTTGCTCTTTCAAATCTACAATATGTCTGTAGGTTGCATGTGACTATTCTTTGCTTCTTGCTCGCTCATCTCTACAATATGTCTTGAGGTTGCAGTTGACTAATTTTGCTTCCTTGCTCGCTCTCTCTTACAAATGTCTTGTAGGTTGCAGTGTACTATTCTTTGCTTCAGTTTCTCATCTCTTACAACATGCCTGTAGGTTGATGTGACTATTCTTTGTTCTTGCTCAGATCTTTACATATGTCTGTAAGGTTGCAGTGTACTATTCTTTGCCACTTGCTCCTCTCTCTTACAATATGTCTGTAGGTTGCAGTGTGACTATTCTTTGCTACCTTGACTGCTCGTCTCTTACAATATGTCTTGTAGGTTGCAGTGTGACTATTCTTTGCTTTTGTGCTCTCTCTTACAATATGTCTTGTAGGTTGCAGTACTATTCTTGCTTCCTGCTCTATCTCTTACAATAGTCTTGGTTGCAGTGTACTATTCTTGCTTCCTTGTTCATTCTTACAATAGCTTGTAGGTTGCAGTGTGACTATTCTTTGCTCACCTTGCTGGTTTCAATGCATTTCTAATATGTCTTGTAGGTTGCATGTGACTATTCTTTGCTACTTGTCTGTTGCTCTTTACAAATGTCTTGTAGGTTGCAGTGTGACTATTCTTGCTTCCTTCTCCTCTCTCTTCAATATGTCTTGTAGGTTGCAGTGTGACTATTCTTTGCTCCTTGCTGCTTCGCTCTTACAATATGTCTTGTAATTTGCAGTCACTATTCTTGCTCCCTTGCTGCTCTCTCTTACATATGTCTTAGGTTTGCAGTGACTATTCTTTGCTCCACCTTGCTTGTTCCTCTTACATATGTCTTGTAGGTTGCAGTGTGACTATTCTTTGCTTCCTTGTCGCTTTGCTCTTACAATATGTCTTGTAGGTTGCAGTGTGACTATTCTTCTCACTTGCTGCTGTCTCTTCTTGTCTTTGGTTGCAGTGTGACTATTCTTGCTTCACTTGCTCTTGTCTCTAAATATGTCTTGTAGGTTGTCAGTGTGACTATTCTTTGCTCACCTTGCTCCTCAGCTCTTACAATATCTTTAGGTTGCAGTGTGACTATCTTTTCTTCCTTGCTCTCATCTATAAATATGTCTTGTATTGCAGTGTGACTTTTGCTCCTTCCCATCTCTTAATATGTCTTGTAGGTTTGCAGTGTGACTATTCTTTCTACCTTTAAGCTTCTTACAATATGTCTTGTAGGTTGCAGTGTGACTATTCTCTGCTCCCTTGCTGCTCATTCTTACAATATGTCTTGTAGGTTCATTGTGACTATTCTTTTTCTTCTTTCGTCATCTCTTACAATATGTCTTCTGGTTGCAGTGTGATATTCTTTGCTTACCTTGTTCCTCATCTCTTACAACATGCTTGTAGGTTGCAGTGTGTATTCTTGCTCCCTTCTCGCTCATCTACCACAATATGTCTTTAGGTTGCATGTGACTATTTTTGCTTCCTTGTCTCGCCTCTCAATATGCCTTGTAGGTTGCAGTGTGACTATTCTTTGTCCTGCTAGCTCTGTCTCTCAATATGTCTTGTAGGTTGCAGGTACTATTCTTTGCTTCCCTTTCATAGCTCTTACAATATGTCTTGTAGGGATGTGATATTTTTGCTTCCCTTGCTGCTATCTTTCAAATGCCTGTAGGTTGCGTGTGACTATTCTGGTTTCCATTCCTCATTCGACAATATTCTTGTAGGTTGCAGTGACTATTCTTTGTTCCTTTGCTATCTCTTCAATATGTCTGTAGGTTGCAGTGGAATTCTTTGCTTCCTTCTGCTCTCTAAATATGTCTTGTAGGTTGCAGTGGTACTATTCTTTCTTCCTGCTCGCCATCTCTTCAATATGTCTTGTAGGTTGCAGTTGACTATTCTTTGCTTCCCTTGCTCGCTCATCTCTTCAATATGTCTTGTGGTTTCAGTGTGACTATTCTTTCTTCCTTGCATGCTCATCTCTTCAATATGCCTTGTAGGTTGCAGTGTGACTATTCTTTGTCACCTTCTCGCTCGTCTCTTACAATATCTTTAGTTGCATGTGATATTCTTTGACTTCCTTGTAGCCATCTCTTACAATATGTCTTGTAGGTTGCAGTGTGACTTTCTTGCCTTGCTCGCTCATCTCTTACAATTGTCTTTAGTTGCAGTGTGACATTCTTTGCTCCCTAAGCTCCAATCTCTGAATATGTCTTGTAGGTTGCAGTGTACTATTCTTGCTCCTTCTCAGTGACTCTTACATTGCTTGTAATTCAGGTGAACATGTCCCGCTCGGCCATAGCAATACACTTATCATTGACAAGAGGTTCAGCGAACAAGCTCCTAGATTCATTCCAACTACAGTTAGCTGGTAGGCCCCTAGAGTAGATTGCAACCAAGACCGTAAAACACCTTCAATAAGTGTGCATAGAAAGCATTCAACATTGAGTCATTAACCTTCTTTATTTTTATAAATGTACTCCTTTTTAAACTTCTCTAAAGCATTATATGCAGATAATATATTTAGTTTAATTGTCGGGTCATCATCACTTCACATCGAACCAATTAGTCCATGAGTGCTCCGGTCTCCTCCGTCTTTCAGCATGTGACAACTAACAACACCAGATCTTTGTTGGTTTACTATTCTTCTTTATATTCTGTAAGACTAAATGGCTAATGTAACCTGTCTCTCTTGTGTCAACTAAAGGGGAAAACTGCAGTAAGCTTCTGAACCATAGGTGGAACACATGAGACTGAGGTGGGTAGGGTGCCTTAGCACAGGATCGAAAGTGTTGATCTTGCACCTGGTAAAACTGCCCTCCTTGGTTTATTGTGTTTAGTCTCGGTTCAACATGTCAGAATCGTTGGAAAATACAGAGTGGAAACTTCAAATTGCCTAGTGGCAACAAAGTGATACATGTCCCAAAACGGATGAGAATCTAGATCAGGAACAACCTCGCAGAGTAGGGAATAGTGCCAGAGCATGAATATGTTCTTTGCATAGTTCATACACATGCCGCTTTGTCTGAAAAATGTTCGAAAAATGTATGGGATTGTCAAGTCAAATAAACATACATTTCGTAAGGTCGATTCTTTTCAGATGCGCCTGACCTACATGCGCAGGAACCTATGAATTGAGGTGCAATGCATTCCTGTTCGCGAAACAAACCCCACAAATCAAAAGATTCATTAACTTGGTAGATAATAACGAACATGAAGAAGAAGACTGCCCACTGTGTGTATGTCAGACCGCAACACACACCAGAGCACATCTTGCTTTCCAATTCATATCTACGCCAACAAAACATGGCCTCATGAAACAAACTTACAGAGCAAGTTATGGGGAAGCCACAAGGAACTTCAACTGGTGGGCAGCTTCATAGAGGCAACCCATCTTGTGGTGAACTGCATCGCAAAGAAGAAGAACTTAGCATTGATTGCTAAAGAGCAACAAGTTCAGTAGCAGTAGTTTTCAACATCTTTATCATGTTCACAATATATCATACTTTATTCCGTTTCTGTTGATAATCAGGAAAGAGAAAATCCTAGTGAAGCAGTCAA
Source organism: Arion vulgaris (assembly GCA_020796225.1). Taxonomy (NCBI): domain Eukaryota; kingdom Metazoa; phylum Mollusca; class Gastropoda; order Stylommatophora; family Arionidae; genus Arion; species Arion vulgaris. The sequence continues at coordinate 2,839,337 of CM036765.1, forward strand.
ACTTGGAAAGGAGAACCTTCTAGAACTCAGCAGCTGGACACAGAAGCGACAGTATGACACATTCTGCCATGTTCTAATGACAGGCATGTTAGTTCACATGAAGGTTAGTAGTTTTTTTACTTTTTTGCACATTTCCTTGTGCAGACAGTGTGAATCTGTTTATTATCACTGAATCTACAACCCTAATCAGACTGCAATAATACCATGTCAAAAGTGGTGTAGCTGAACAAGAGCACTATAATGGTAGCCAAAGAAGACTAGTAAACCAAGATAGAACCTGTGTTGTTAGTTAGTCACCACACACTGAGAGACATACTGAGAAGATCGGAGCACTTATGCATTAATTGGTTTGATGTGCAGTGAGGATCTGATGACTAAACTAATTTATCCATATGACTAGCTAAGAGCATGCATATTCCTAGTGGCACTGTAGGGATATGAAATGTAGACATTTATGTGCATTTGAATACTGTGTTAAAAAGAGTCCTACTTATGCTGTGAATTGAGAAGAGAGCATAGATCTATCCAGAAGAAACTCAAAATCAAAGCAAACTGGCTGATGCTACAAACAAGAATGGGAAAATGAGATATTTTGAACATATAAAATGACATGAAGGGTTCGAGATGACCATTATGGAAGGAGGCATTCTGGCAAAAGAAGACCACAGAGAAGATGGATTTAGGATGGGACTAATGATAAGAACATTGGGGCTATGAGAGTAAGACATTCAGAAGGAATATTATGGTGTCAAAGTTCTGCTCAAGATGATTATTTTTAGTGAGTGTTGAGAGAAAATAAATTAACATGCTATTTTAGATCCAGCTGAACATCTCATTTTCATCAGTGGACTTTTTCTAATCACAACTAATCTGAAAAACTGTCAATTCCCAGTCAGTTTTCTCCAATGTTTCCTAAAGTCTTATTACCACCACCATTTTGGTCATCCTATGCATAATCTTCCAAGAACTAAATCCTTCATTGTTGCGCTCGGTGTCTCTCTATCTCTCTCTCTATTCCGCATTGATAATTTGTAAATAATTATTTTTCATTGCAGGCAAATCCAATCTTGAGAGACATCTTTGAGTTAGGGGCTCCAGGCCTGGATGATTACAGTCACACTAAATCTCTGTCGAAAGCTCAGAGGGTAAGTTCATTATTGTTTATCTTTGCTGGTACAAGAGCATGTTATCAACTGATGCTATTCACCATAGGGATCTCAAGGCATATCTGTTGTTGATCTGGGGTGTTGTCTGAAGTTTGCCCCTTATTTTTATTTGCCCTCTATAAATTCACTCATAGTACTTATGGTGCCTCTGACTGATTTTTGCATGAAGCCTTACTTTCATTATCACCGGTTTGCTTTGCCATTCCGGCGAGCCTTAGTCCGACTTCAGAGGTTATTCGTCGGTCCGGTCGTCAACACGGCGGCTGTGAAAATTCCTAACGGATAAACTGTGTGTGATTTTTTTGTGCTTGACGCGGTTTCTGGCCACTATAAGGTACAGAATGTGATATTTAGTGTTTGTGTGTGTATGGTCAGAGCAAGTGCCTGACTACATTGTGGCCACTGAGCATGCTGGCGGCGTATCGGAGAATAGCGTGACCTGTTACCGATAAGTTGCGCACCACGCGGTGATGGACTAAGAGTGAGTCCAACCTGCTGCCTTGTAGGTCAATAAAAGGTGGGCAGCCTGACAGAAACTCTGCAGAAGAAGGATGCACAATGTGCAGTGCAATTCGTTTTATGACGACATCGACTAGTATGTGGAAAAAAGTGGTCAACTGGAGTCTCGACAGACGGCGAGAGTGACCGATCCTAGCCTCCGAACCAGGGGACAGTTAGAAGGGACAAACATAGTGAAGTAAATCATAGAACATTCAACATTATGCTGTGGAATGCAGAAGGAGTATTAAAGAAGAAAGTTCCATTCCATTAACGAAATATCTACAACAGCAGATAGACATAGCATGCATACAGGAGACTCATCTGAATTCTAGCAATAGATTTTCCATTAGAGGATATCAGACCTTCCGACTAGACGGGGAAGGACCCATAGGGGTAGTCCTGATTCTCGCTGAAACCAGATTGCATGTAAAGAAATAACAATATGCACTAGTAGACAGTCAGAAATTGTAGGGATAGACGCAACAACCCCAACTGGGAGCACTCAAATTTATAACATCTACTGCCCTCCAAACAGAGACTTAGTGCTGAAGAACATGAACATAAAACCTAACAACTGCATAGTAGTAGGAGAGTTTAATAGTCACTCCAAGCGGTGGAGTTACCAGGAAACTAATAACAGAGGTGATGAGGTGGAGGACTGGGAGATAGACAGCAACCTACACTTAATCAACAATGCTGAGGATAAACCTATCTACTACTCCAGAACCTGGAAAACCACCTCCACACCAGACCTGTCCTTTAGTACAGGAGACATCCACCACAAATTTGAAAGAATAATGCTAGACCAACTCGCAGGAAGTGACCACAGACCGGTAAATGTGGCATACTCCCCACAGCAATCAAAGCCGCTACCAAGATGGCACTACAAATGGGCAGACTGGGGGGGCACTACAAATGGGCAGACTGGGGAAATTTGCACTCTAGCAGATCTATACTGCGAACCCCATAACATACACAAGAGTATGCTAAAATCTGGGACTGCAGACTTCAACAAAGCTCTCCAAAAGGCAGCCACTGAGTCTATCCCTCGAGGTGCGAGACCAAACTACAGCCCATTCTGGACGGACGAATTAGAACAACTAGAAGTAGAGCTAACAAAAGCTAGATACATTGCAGAAATAGAAAGAACAACAGAAGCAAACATAAAGCTAAAAGCCACATCTGCAAGATACAAACGTACACTTAATGAAAATGCTAGAAACAGTTGGATAGAAAAACAGAAAGCCTGAACCTAGACAGAGACGGAAATAAATTGTGAAAACTAGCCAGGGCACTAAACCAAGAAAATAAATACAAACATACAATCACCATCAAACAAAATGATGAACAGCTAAGCGCGAAACAAAGCTGCCAATATCCTTAGTGAGCACTTTACACAAGTAAATCAGAGATGTTCCTGAAGAAAGGGAGGAAACCATAAAAGAACTAATTGCCCATGACCTCATTCAGGGACCCCCTGAGGAACACATGGCAACTAAATTCACAATGCATGAATTGGAAAAAGCATTACGCTCTCTGAAGAAAAGAAAATCACCAGACAGTCACGGATAACAAACAAAATTTTAAATTAGAACTGGGACGACAAATGAAAAAGAGGCTAATAGAAATTTTTGTTATAAGGTCCTCCAGCGTGTCACAAGAACCATCATTATGCATATATTTTGGGATCTGCTGGGGCAGACTGAGCACATTTTGGTCAACCTGGAGAGCTATAGTCGGTTCAGTTACCAATAACTCTCAACCACTTGGTTCCTCTTTATAAGTTTGTATTCTGGATATTTGTTTTGTGTGAGTAAGCATGTGGTCTGTATTACTCAATGTAGTAAGCATGTGGTCTGTATTACTCAATGTAGTAAGCATGTGGTCTGTATTACTCAATGCAGTAACCATGTAGTCTGTATTACTCAATGTAGTAAGCATGTGGTCTGTATTACTCAATGTAGTAAGCATGTGGGCTGTATTACTCAATGCAGTAAGCATGTGGTCTGTATTACTCAATGTAGTAAGCATGTGGTCTGTATTACTCAATGTAGTAAGCATGGTGTACTCAGTATGTACTCCAATGTAGTCAAGCATGTGGTCTGTATTACTCAATGTAGTAAGTATGTAGTCTATTACTCAATGCAGTAATCATGTAGTCTATTACTCAATGCAGTAACCTATGTTTAGTCTATTACTCCCAATGCAGTAACCATGTAAGTCTGTATTACTCAATGCAGTAACCATGTAGTCTATTACTCAATGTATAGTAACCATGTAGTCTGTATTACTCAATGCAATAACCATGTAGTCTGTATTACTCAATGCAGTAATCATGTAGTCTATTACTCAATGCAGTAACCATGTAGTTTATATTACTCAATCTTCTATTGCAGACATTTATCAATGCAGCTGCCTTCAAAGCCAGGACAAAAGCTCGTGCTAAGAACAGAGACAAAAGGACTGTTACCATCAATGGTTTCTGAAGTAACATCGCTAATCAAGGATATTTAGCACAGTTGTAGTCAACAAGACGGGTTCATTAAAATTTGTCCTTCTTTTCTTTTGCCTGATATTTTTGTGTTTTTGGTGCTTTTATGACTTCTTAGCTTGATTTAAATTATTTTTGGAAAGAAGAGAATGAAAGGAAAAAGGATGTAAAACTTGATCTTAATTGTGAAGTAGTTGCTTTAACAAATTATTTGTGGTTTCATCTTAATGTCTCTGAGTCAGCTAGTAGTATTCTCATGACTTTTATTGTTCCTCTGTTATTATGTCTAATAACACTGCTGGAAAGTCCAATAGTCACCCCGAAGAGAAGAAAGATTTCACCAGATCACACAATGATCACAAGCATTATCTATGGCAATCATGTCTTCTTTTCTTCGAACGCTCTGCTTGTTAACCACTCTGTATGTGATCTGCGTCTAAGAGCGATTGTACGGTGTGCCAGTTATGCGCCTACAAGCACATCCGATTTCTGTGAAACTTTTTTTTTACTAGGTAGCTTTCCTAAGTCCTACATCAGTCACCTCTGATGACATGCCTTGTAGATCGTAGAGGTGTTATTCTTTGCTTCCCTTGTGGGCCTGGCACTGCACTAAATCACTGGCAATCACTAAACGGTTACAAAACACTTGTGTATTTCTGATCATTGTCTGCTAAAGAACATTAAGCTCAGCAAGTAACTGTCAATAATAAACAAGATCTAAATACACTGCTGCATATGACACTGCAATATGTTCTGTTGAAATGTTCAAGACTAACATTGAAAAGAAGACAGCTATTGTCATACAACTTGATGCAGCAAGCATCAGTTATAAAATCCATATTCAAGACTTGCCTCATAGAAGAAAAGTCATACCACTTGAAACACCACTTCAACAGTAACAAAAGTCATACCACTTGAAACACCACTTCAACATTATCAAAAGTCAATACCACTTGAAACACCACTTCACAGTAACAGTCATACCACTTAAACACCACTTCATCAGTTATAAAGTCATCCACTTGAAACAGCACTTCAAAGGTAACAAAACCACACCACTTGAAGCACCACTTCGACAGTAACAAAAGTCATACCATTTGAAACACCACTCATCAGTTAGCAGAATCCATGACTCACCTCGGAGACAAGATAGCTGTTGTCGTACCACTGAAATTACCATTCATCAGCTAACCTAAACACCACTCATTACTTAGCCGTATCCATGACTCACCTCGGAGACAAGATAGCTGTTGTCGTACCACTGAAAACACCATTCATCAGCTAACCTAAACACCACTCGTTAGTTATCTGTATCCATGACTCACCTCGGAGAGAAGAAAACTATTGACACAACACCTAAAAAGCACCACTCAAAAATTACAAAAGCTATGCAGACTCCAAAACTTGGACATTGACTGTGAAAGAAAATTCAGCTCAAGTCACTCTGATTAATAAGTAACATATTAACGATTATGTTGCAGTTTTCATCAATATGATCAGTCAGTTGTAACATCATATTAATACGGTCACGAAACTTAACATTCCACAAAATCAAAACAACACAGCTTGCACTTGACTATTTGTGTATCAGTCAATCAAGTGCCATGCCTGCTGGCTTAGGCGATCATATTTGTGTATACTGCATGGAATGCAACTTGTCAGCTTTACATAAGAATGGAAAGTATTTAACTTGTGTATACTGCATGGAATGCAACTTGTCAGCTTTACATAAGAATGGAAAGTATTTAACCTCAACCAAGTTTATACACATGTTGAATTACATATTCACATCTGACAATCATCATCAGGTGCAGTGCCTGCTGGTGTAGGTGATCATGGATCTCCACAAATCTCTGTCCCTGGTGTTTGCTATCATCTCAGATGTTGACGCTCTTCCGTGCGATGATATCAGGCTATCTAAAAAAAACTTTCTGTCTCGTCTGCCTTTGATTTTACCGGTTGTCACAATGTGTTCTAATCCTCCTCTTCTGATCACATGTCCAAAAAATGATGACTGCCTCTTTCTTATATTGATAATAAGCTTTCTCTTTCTTGGCATTCTGCACATTCGTCATTTTAGCAGTCCATGGGATTCTCATCATTCTTCTGTAAAACCACATCTCTATAACATCTGACAATATGTTATAACTAAATAGTTGACTAGATATGCTCATATATCTACTGTGGCAGTGTATGGATGTTTCTGATTCTAGTCTTTAGTAGCATAGTCTGTTGTTTTACTGCCAATACTATTAGTTAGTTTAGAAATGTGAGTAATAGTCACTTCAGTATGTCAGTAAAATATCATTAGATATGCTATGCAAAAACTGTACTTATCTCAGTATTTTCAAACACATTTATTTACTGTCACAAAGCAATCAGCTCTTATCTCCAATATTTTTCAAACACATTTATTTACTGTCACAAAGCAATCAGCTCTTATCTCCAGTATTTTTCAAACACATTTATTTACTGTCACAAAGCAATCAGCTCTTATCTCCAGTATTTTTAAAAAAGATTAATTTTGTTTATCACAAAGTAAACTTTTATTTTTGACTCTGGTATTTTTAAAAACATCATTTGGTTTGATATTACAAATGAGATTTAATTGCAAGTCTTGTTAGATTTGATAGAAAGCAGCAGGTATTAATATTACCTGCAGTACAATATTAGTTATATTTTCATTATGAAAACCTGTTGAATTAGCAGACGTTTGTTGCATTTCCAGTCTCTTTTCTGAACAGAATACACCACAATCAAAATGCTATTTTTCAGTTGTTTCAATTCTGAAACTGATAATTTTGTACCACTTAAAGTTTATACTTACAAATCTCTCAGATAGGAAATAAGTTGCTACTGTGCTCCAGTCCATCTCTGTAATTAAAACTATGTATCTCCATTTAAGAAGATCTCCCCATGTTAAACTATGTATCTCCATTTAAGAAGATCTATTCTTGACCGTTATTTAACTGTGCTAAGTATCCAGACTTTGCTTACAGTGTCATGTCATCAAATTTTTTTGGGGGGTGAGGCATGTTTGTAATATAATATAAAATTTTAATTTAACACCACTCTGTTGTTTTGTTCCATTTTTTCAAATTGTATTGTTGGTTTTCATTTTTACTTTATTGGTTGCATTTTCAAATTTTTATTGATTTCTTTTTGTTGATGATAATTGTTCTCCTGCATTGCCAGGTTGTGATTTCCCTTATATAATATGTAATATAGTCATAACAATATCATATTTTTCGCAATATTTGGTGAGAAAGTGTAGAAATGTTTGTCAATTTTTAATTTGTTGAAAGTTGAGTTTTCAATCCTTAACATGGACATGTTGAATAAATTTAAACTTGGTTTACAATATCATAACTGCATCTGAGGTCAGAACATCTAAGAATTGCTGAGGTGAAAAGGAAACATGAAGCTAGAAAGGAAAGTAGAATCAACATCGTTGTTGTCTGTTTCCTAAAAGGTTCCAAATGCGAACGATTCACTTTATTGTACCAAGTTTCCCCATATGGCCACGCTCTGTCGGCAGAGGTAGCATGCCATCTGCCAAGAGCATTGCACACAGCATGAACTTTGTAGCTCCGGCAATAATTCTAGGGATCTCATGACAAAATTGTACATGTGTCTCAGACCAGATTTGAACCCACAACCTTCAGTACGACAGGCAAATGATTTAACCACTTTGCCATTGAGACCTGTTGTCTGTTATTCCTGTGTCCCCACATGTGACAGGAGTTTCAGTGCAATAATAGAGCTATAGTTTTTGTACACACTGTTGAGTTTTTACAGCATTTAAGTGATGTTATTGTTGGCGTTGCCTCGATAAAACACATATTTTTATTATATAATATATAAATAGTGGACATCTGTGGCTTAGCGGTAGCGAGCTCTATCACAAGCAAAGAGAACCTGGTTCAAAATCCATGGTTACCTCTGAAGTCGGCGAAGGCGCACCACTATGCGAGAGACACCAGTCAAATTGTAAGCATGCCTCACGCAAAAATCAGTCAGAAACGCTATACCAGGCGCCATGACTGACTCCTGAATTGATTGACAGTGGGCGATCACAGAAAAAAGAAAATAATACATGGTGGGCAGTTTGGAAGAAAATTTGTACCCTTGGATTGTTACTGAAAGATTAAAATAGACCTGACCGTTCCAAAATAATGGCAAACTACTGAACATATAATTGGTGCTTAGAAAATTAACAACTCATTTACTATGATTGATGATGATATCTTGTAAAGTATATGCCATGATTTTCATGCAATATATCAATAAGCAACTGAAGTACTACAACATGCTAACTTGTCATCCATCATGGGAATACTCAGCAGTAAGAAAACTAACATAACTGGGATATGTGAGAAGAATCAAATATAGCCATCCACCACATCAGATTCTGTTCAGTGAACTTCAGAAGGGAAGATGCTCTAAGGTAGACTGCTGCTCAGATTTGAGGATATCTGCAAGACTTCAACAGACTATTTTTATTGGTTCCAACAAATGAGAAAAATTAACCAATGGCCGCGCTATATGGAAAACAACGTAAAGTGGAAATGCATAATTTTTCAAAGAGAAACTTGGAGGTAAGCTTTACGAGATGAGAAACAAGCACAAATACACACTTGCCAAATGACTTTCTTGAACTGATTGACTCCTAGAAGCCTCTGGGAGCACCACTATTTATTTGTTTTAGATCAATCTTTAAGAAAATTCATTTACCTACAAAATGGTATATTACAATGGGGGTCTCTGTGGCTAAGCCCTTTGCCTTGTGAGTCGAAGATCGTGGTTTGAATCCGGACCTCTCCGTCTGTTCACGAGTGCAGTGTTTTCCAGAGACTTCTAGGATTGTTGCAGGAGCTACGGAGTTCGTGCTTTGTGCAATACTCTCGGTAGGTGGCGTGCCATTTCTGGGGAGAGGGACCGAGCCATATGGGGTAAAACCTGGTGCAATGAAGTCAATCCTTGGCTTTAAAATCCTTTATTACTTATACAAATCTGTCAATAAGTAAGAAAACTGCAGCTGAATTTGTACATACACTTGCAATGGGAAAATATGACCGAAATTTATTTCTGCAGCAACCCGTTTTTCAATTCAGTAGCTAATCAGTAAAAGATGATGAAGACCATATGTTATCTATAAGTACATAGAACATCTTTACATACATTTTGTCATCACATTCATTAAGATAGAATGTGATGTTTCCATTGAACTGGGCATCAATTCATCATACAGCTTATGAAGTTGATTTTTTAATGTAATACATTTTGCTTTAAGACTCAAGTGTATTGTTGCTGAACCATCAAAATCTGAACTCATGCATGATTACATGGCACAATTGCACTGAAAAGAACAACATACTAAATATGCAGAAAAATTAATTAATCAACTTTGGACTGACAGGTTTTTGCTGTTAGGTGTTGCTGGATTTGTTGAGGTGGGGATCAGAGCAGCCATGGACATGTCCAGAGTGCTATGAGGATAGTCCACATATAACTGAGAAATATGTCAGAAATGGGTAACTATATTGGTTAGTTAGTTTGTTACTTTCGTGCCAAAGGTGGCACATAGGGCAGAGGTTTTAGAGCTCGATATGATGCGGTTCGTTGCTAACAGTTGGAGATCTTGAATGATTTTACATCTCAATAGTTTACTTTCCTGTAGGATAGTTCTTCGTAGGAATCACTCCCATTTTACTTTTATTAAAGTCGTGGTTATAAATATATTGCAACATCAAAATGAGTTCTGTGATAACATTTTATATCGGTTGCTTATCAATGTTATGATAAGAGAAAAGTTGGAATACAATGTAACAGCTGGTAAGACTGACAGGTGATGAGAAATCAAGGTAGACAGAGGGAAAAGACTAGCACGGCACAGTGCGAAGGCAGTATCAGACATCATCTCTTTTCCAGAGTGAAGGAGATGGGAATGAAAATAAGAACTGCTGGACACAAACACTTTTTCAAGACATAAATCAGACATTTGTTGATTAATCAACTCAGAACAGATGTGATTAGTCGTTATACAGTGATAAAGATATTGGGGAGCACATCTGATTACTTCTTCTTCGAACACTCCATATTGACTACGCTGTGCGATCTGAACCTAAGAGCGATTGTACGTTGTGCCAGTTATGCGCACACAAGTAGGCCAGCACATCCGATGTCTGTGATGCTTTTTATTTACTAGGGTAGCTTCCCTACATTAGTCACCTCTTACAACATGCCTTGTAGGTTGCAGTGGTACTATTCTTTGCTTACCTTGCGGATCACAGCATCACACAGATGAGATTGGATTATATCTGGACCTGTCCAGAGTGCTATAATGATAATCATCACTAATAGTTAGAACAAGAGACAGTTGTGGAAGAACATGATAACGTACGCTTGTTTGCATGGCACTGTGATGATTCATACCGTGAACTTATTTCTTTTATAGGATAATAATTAGGATAATTAATTCATAACTTTATCTAAGTGAGCTTCTATAACTTAAGCGGTAGTGAGCTTGATCACAACCCAAGCCTAACTGGTTCAAACTCTGCGGTGAGCTAGTTTGGAAGCAAATTAGTTGCCTTGGATTTTACGAAGGTAAAAATAGAACTCACCGTTCAGAAAGCAGTGGTAAACTACTGAAGGTATAAGTGGTGCTTATAAAATCAGCAACTTGTTTACTGTGGTTGATGATGATATCTTGTCAAGGATATGCTATGATTTTCATTGATATATCTAAGCAGATAAAGACCTACTATAAAATATTGTATTTCTTGTCATGAACATATGTTTGTACAAAGATGTCATTTCATTTGTGAATCACTTGTCTTGTGTTTAGTCATTTACTTTGTGTGTTGTTTTGTTTAGTAAATCATTTGATGTTGTCATGATATTTCCAATTGCGACAGAGCAACATTTAACTGTCCTTGTAAGAATACAGGCTCCTTCAAATGTATTTCGACTTGGTTGTATGTTTGTACAGATAAAACAAGCATGACAAAAGATATTTGATCAACGTAGAAAAATGGAAAATCTGAACAGTTTTGAATATCTTGGTTCACTGCTAACAAGAGATGGAAATGGGATGAAGGAAATTAAACAAACAACTAATAACAGTATAGAAAGAAACTGATCAGAAAGCAGATCAGAATACTAAGAGCATGCATATTCCCAGTGGCAATTTACAGGTGTAAAGCATGGACATTTAACAAGGCAGTGGATAAAGGTGTATGTGCTTTTGAATATAAATGTTACAGAAGAGTCATCTGTATATCATGGACAAAGAAGAAAACAAATAGATCTATCCAGAAAGAACTTAAAATCAAAGAAAACTAGCTGATACTATGAGAAATAAGAATGAGAAAATTGAGATATTTGTTCCTTGTGACTTCGGGAAGCAATGCAACAAAGTCCATTGTTTGGCAGCCTAGCGATTTCGTCCATGATTATTAGTAATGATTGTCCTAGTATCTCCGCTGATGATGATGATTCTTGTTTACCGCTAGTTGCAGGTCAACTAGTTACATACCATGACAACAACAATTACTATGCAATGGATCCATGGACATCGAAATTACTAGGCAATGATTCCATGGACATTCAAATACATCCGAAAATGATAAAACAAATAGGTCAGCTAAGAAAGGGTCAACACAAGAACAACCAATCACAGCAACAACTCTCACACAGCAAAACAAATCCTAAAAACAACACTGGAAGAGAGGTCTACAGATACATGACAAATGCCAACATCAACCAACACCTTACAAGAAGAGATCAGAGCACCATGTTTCAACTCCTAACCCAACACCACATAGTAGTAACATGAAGAGAACTTAATCACTATGTACAATTATCATGAAACCATTCACCACCACCTTATCATGTGCCAAGCACTGGGTAATGTCAGCAAGATACTTCTTCCTCCATGCACAGATATATGCAACAAACAAACATTAATTTGAAAATTATGGTAGGTAAATTGATACTGACTTTGAAAATTTATATAACATTTTAAAAAGTACGTACGACTACGAATAGACAGTCAAAGGCTCCACAATAAAAAAGAAGTTATCAGCTCGAACTTAATAACATATGGGAAACTTTATGAGAAATGAAGAGAATATTGAGATAAATGGAATAAGATAAAGAAAGATATTTGATGAGGAAAATGAAGAGAATATTGAAGATAAATGAATAAATAAAGAACAGATGGGGAAATTTGATGAGGAAAATGAAGAGAATATTGAAGATAAATGGAATAAGATAAAGAACAGATGGGGAAATTTGATGAGGAAAATGAAGAGAATATTGAAGATAAATGGAATAAGATAAAAGGACACAAATTGTGAGATGGTAAGTAGTAGCGCAGGATTAAAGAAGTTAGACAGGAAACCTTGGATAAGGGATGACACTTGGAAGTGTATTCAAGAAAGATAATATTTACGATATTCAATAGTAAAACAGATGAAATCAAAGCTAAAGAAGAACATAAACCAAAAGACAATGGAGTGAAAAGAGCTGCTAGAAGAGACAAAAAAGCATATATCTATCAACTAGGCAAAGAATTGGAAAAGGCAGCTAAGATTGGAAAACACTACACTAAAACAACTAACTGGAACTTTTGTTTCAGAAGGTAGCGCAATTAAAAACAAAGATGGTAAAGTGCTCATACCAACAGCATCATCAGCATAAGAAAGAAAGTTGACGCAGAACCTTGCTTGAATTACACTGAGAAACAAATAATGGTTTGGTCACTTAAAAAGAAAGTTACAGGACTTCTTGAATTACACTGAGAAACAAATAATGAAGTGGTTGGTCACTGCAAGAAATTGACACAGAATCTTGCTTGAATTACACTGAGAAACAAATAATGAAGTGGTTTGGTCACTTAAGAAAGAAAGTTGACACAGGACCTTGCTTGAATTACACTGAGAAACAAATAATGAAGTGGTTTGGTCACTTAAGAAAGAAAGTTGACACAGGACCTTGCTTGAATTACACTGAGAAACAAATAATGAAGTGGTTTGGTCACTTAAGAAAGTTGACACAGAATCTTGCTTGAATTACACTGAGAAACCAATAATGAAGTGGTTTGGTCACTTAAGAAAGTTGACACAGAATCTTGCTTGAATTACACTGAGAAACAAATAATGAAGTGGTTTGGTCACTTAAGAAAGAAAGTTGACACAGGACCTTGCTTGAATTACACTGAGAAACAAATAATGAAGTGGTTTGGTCACTTAAGAAAGAAAGTTGACACAGGACCTTGCTTGAATTACACTGAGAAACAAATAATGAAGTGGTTTGGTCACTTAAGAAAGAAAGTTGACACAGAACCTTGCTTGAATTACACTGAGAAACAAATAATGAAGTGGTTTGGTCACTTAAGAAAGAATTCATCCACACTCCACAGTATACCGACTTCTACAACAGAACATCAGGAAAAAAGGTGAAAGGAGGACCACGAAAATGATGGTTAGATGGCATAGCAGAATCCTGTCAAAAAGCAAAAATAATTACATTTTAACGAAATTTTTAACAAACCGTAGCCACCAGTACTACTAAAGTTTGATGAAGGAACAACTTTCTTTGAAATAACGAAGAATTGAAGCCAAATACTTAATGGCAATTTTGACATCAGACGGAAGTATTGATAGCGAAATCAACAATCGTTGCACAAAGCTAACCAAGTACTGGGACAGTTAACACCACTGTTGTCACATAAAGAGATACCGCTAACAACTAAAGCAAATCTCATAAGAACGATTTTCTAGCCAACACTATGTTACCAGTGTCAAACATGGCCAATAACAGTAGCTAATGAGCAGAAAATCATAGCGACAGAGGTGAGGTGTCTTAGAAGAGCTGCAAGTGTGACAATAAGAGACAAAATTAGAAATGAAGAAATCAGAAGAAGCCTGGATGTGAAACCAGTCATGCAATTCATAAAAGAACAATAAATGGTTTGGACACCTGACAAGAATGCCCTGGTATCGCCAGCCACACAGAAGTATAACGAGTACAAAGCAAGAGGAAGACCACGCAAAAGATGGAGCGACGCATCAAGAACAGCCTTATGAAAATGAATATCAGCTTATAAAGTGCCTTAAAACAAGTACACACAAGATCACTGTGCCCCCCCGCCTCCCACCACCGATACTTCTATAAAGAAGTAAATGGTGGAAGAGAAAAAGAAGAAGAACGAAGAATTGATAAATATCACTGAGGTCAAGGCAATCCGTTCCCTGATAAACAATATAAGGCAGCTGATGATGACAACATTACTGCAGAAATTCTCCAAGCGACAGATGATACATCAATGATCCAGGTGCAACAACTATTTAACAAAACATGGAACTAGAAACAGTGCAGTCATAACAATGGATAAAAGGAGTTATTGGTTACTAAATTGACATCATTACACTCCTGCCATACCCACTAGAAACAGTGCAGTCATAACAATGGACAAAAGGAGTTATTGGTTATTGGTTACTAAACTAACATCGTTGCACTCCGGCCATACCCACAGGTGCTCAGTCTCCACCCTCCCCCCCAAACTGATATCCAAGAGAATGCATTCTGATGGTTCCGGTAACTCGCTGGTTAAACACACTCTTCACTCTGCCCCTCCTGCATCCAGTTCTATCCCTCTAAAAGATGATCTCAAAGATTGCAAAAGCTGGATAGGGATCACTCTTTTGTCAATAATGACCAAGACTTTTTGTAAAATAATTCAAATAGATTAAAGAAAAAGTGGATACAACCCTGAGAGAGGAACAGACTGGTTTTAGACCTGCGTAGATGAAATATTTATTCTAAGACTAATCTTGGAGGAACATGTTGAGAAGTAAGAACCTCTTATCCTAAATTTTATCTTCTAACGCTCCATAGCGACCACCTGTTAAACCACTCTTTGGGATTTGTATGTGACCTGAGTCTAAGAGCGATTGTACGTTGTGTCAGTGATGCGCCCACAAGTAGGCAATCACATCCTTTGTCTGCAACGCTTTTGATTCACTAGGGTAGCTTCCCTACCTTAGTCGTCTCTTACGGGCTCCCCTATGTCATGTTTTTAAAAAAATTGTCTTGTCATACATATGAAGGCGAACCTGCATAATAGATGTATGCATTTGTGATGACATTGCATAATTTGTTTGTGAATATAGTTTTTGTGGATATGTTTAGTTTTTGTAGTGTTACAACTGAATATAGTTTTTGTGAATGTATTTAGTTTTTGTAGTGTTTTTAGTGATACAATTGAATATAGTTCTAACCACAGAAGAGACTGACATATATGATAGTCTGCTGTATGGTAATACCTACCACATTCACATATTTCTTATTATATGAGTTTGAATATATTGAGATTAATCATTTATTTGTATGTTGAACATAAAGATATCAACATACAAATAAATGACCAAACGCTAAGGCAGGTGAGAGATTTCAAATACCTTGGAAGTATCTTCACATCTGATAGTAGACTGGACAGAGAGATCGAAACTAGAATCCAGCAAGCCAACAACATTACATACCAGCTTACCCCAATGTTGAAACACCCAGCTATTCCAGTAGTGACTAAAAGACAGATTATAAATTCAATCTTTATACCAACACTGTGCTACCAGAGCCAAACATGGGCATTGACAAAAGAACAAGAAAGAAAATTACCACATGCGAAATGAGATGCCTGAGGAAAGCAGTAAATAAAACAAGAAGAGACCTATAATAAATGAGGAAATTAGAAGAACAGTCGGAACAACACCTGCTATTAGATTTATTGAAAAACAGAGACTCAAATGGTTTGGCCACTTGGTCAGAATGAACCCGAATACACCAGTTGCAAGAGCGCACAACCTGAAAATGGAATCATCAAGAGGAAAGGGCAGACCAAGAAAAGATGGGTTGATGGAGTTACAGACATCTTAAAACTCCACAATACCACACCATATCAAGCAACCGAGCATCAGTTAAACCTGCCTAGCGGCAAAAAAGCAGAGAAGGACAAAAGAGAAAAGAAAAGAATATAGTGAGATTAATAAGCTATTATTTGACTATGAGCAGGCTCAGGAAGCTAACAGTTGATGAGATTATAAGAAGTTGTATAAGTGTTGATGAAATCATGAGAAGTTGTATAACTGTTGATGAAATCATGAGAAGTTGTATAACTGTTGATAAGTAATATCTGAGTGTACTAAGGGGAACACCAAAAAAGTAGTAGACATTTATCAATAGATGCCTGCGCAGAGTACTCCATTTTCAATGGTATGACCGGATTACAAACAGGGAATTGTGGGATAGAGCGGGACAACAGCAGGTGGAACAAGAAATAAGGGGCAGAAGGTGGCAACTAACAGGACACACACTGAGGAGACAGCCTCACGAGACAGGTCCTCGGATGGAACCCCCAGGGCAATATAGTTCAGGGTAATGCCCAGTAACACCTGGAGGCGGGATTTGGAGACGAAATACCAGAAGATCGGGAGAGAGTGGAGCGATCTGGAAAAGATGGTCTTGGATAGGGGGGCTTGGAAGACCTAGGTTGCGGACGTATACATCCCTAGGGGTGAAGGGTGTTATCGATGTACTGGAAGACTGTAGTAAGACTATGAAGCAATGGTGAAACACGTAGAAAACAAAGTACTGTAGTTTTACAAAAAACACAATAACAATACACAGCAACGTTTCGACCAAAAGGCCTTTATCAAGCAAAGGAAACAAGGGTGAATGGTGAAGAAGAGTTAATATTCAGTGCATAAGATGTTATTAAATGCAAATATAAATCTACTAATAATGGCTTTATAAAGTCTAACAAAACTGATACATTCATCATTCTATTTGAAGTCTACAATAATGATTATCTCAAACGTTATTTAGTGTTAACATCAAACGTTATTTTGTGTTAACTGTTTAACTTTGTACTGTCATCAGATCGCCTGTGTATTGCCGGAGCTCGCAGGAGGAGCAAAGAATAGTAAGACTGAGACCTATAATGCATGTCGTAAGAGACGATTGAAGTAGGAGCTTAGGGAAGCTACTCTAGTAAATAAAAAGTGTAGTAGAAATTGGTTGTGCTGTCCTACTTGTAAGTGCATAACTGGAACAACATACAATCGCTCTTAGGCTCAGATAACATGCAAATCACAAAGAGTGGTTAACAAGTGGTCAATATGGAGCGTTCAAGAAGAACTGACATCAGATTAGCATTACCGTTTTCCCGTTGTAGAATGTGGTCCTTATCTTATTTAGTGACACGTGAATCATTATCCGAAAGGTGGAGGCTGGTTCGGTGCGCAGGCAATGGACTGAATCACTACAAGCGTCAACAATTTGCAGAATCAAACTTATCTTCATTCCGGGACACATGGGTGTCGTTGGCAATGAGAGAGCAGACATGCTAGCTCTGCCACCATATCAAAGGGTCAGCCTATGGATAGAGCTAATATTCCTAACACCCTCATAGAGTGTGGCCACAAAGATTATTTTCACATAAACCAACCCACTTCAACTGCTAGATTGCAGGAGCTTGGATAAAGGATTGAAGTGGTCAGAAAAGGACAGGTATATGAGTAGGCTCATCAATCAACATCCAACTGGTACGGTCAGTGGCTGGAAGTTGTTGGAGATATTGCGGAGATAGAAACAGCTAAGGACATGTCCGGAGTGCAATGAAGATATTCCAAACTAAAATGAATCAAAATCGTCCATAACTTTCAAGTCTTGTGTTGGCGTAACATAATCTATATCGATGCTGCTCAAACTGCTTTAAAATATATTGTACTTTTATTAATCTCTGTCTCATTGCCAGCTTCAAAATCTCTGTCTCATTGCCAGCTTCAAAATCAAAATAGGTGATATTCTCTTCCTGGCTCTTTCTCGTCAACCCAGATGAACAAATGGGTACCTAACATTTTGAGTTAGGGAATGCGAAAGCTAGCCTGGTCACCTGGTTTTTAAACACAAACGACTGGTACTGTGAGGTCTGCATCGCCTGCAACCATTTGATGAGTTTGGGTTGGTTACCATTCTGTTTGTGTGTGTGTGTTTCTTCTTATTGAATGTGCTAACTGAAATGACATCAAAATATGACTTTTGAAAATACAAGTTTTGTCTTGACATTGTTCTACATATGATAAATGTGGTTAACAATCAGCATACAACATATGTTAACATTATTCTCTCTCACTCACTCACTCACTCTGCCTTTTTAATCCAGATTGGAGCATGCCATGTCTTCCTATCTCTAGCTATCTCCTGCAGCTCCCTCCAGCTCTTATTTATATTGTTTATCTCTGCCTCCAAATCTCATCTCCATGTATTTCTCGGCTTCCTATTCTTTCGCTGTCCCAGCGGGTTCCAGGAAAGGACTTTTCTTGTTATATTTCCCTCTGGTTTTCTCAAAGTGTGCTCTATCCAGCGTCAGCATCTTTTTTTAGCCTCTTGGTTCACTGGAATCTGTCTTGTTCTCTCCATAAGTTCTTCATTTGTGACCCTGTCATACCATTTCAGTCCCTCTCTAGCCTACAAGACACCAGTTGATGAATGTTTGCAATTTATGCATTATTATTTTAGTAGTTCTCCATGTTTCTGACCCATACAGTAGAACTGCTTTAACATTAGAGTTAAATATCCAAATTTTTGTTCCATATTTGATTTCTTTAGACTTCCATATGTTTCCCAGTGCGTTGAAAGCTCCTCTTGCCTTCTGTATTCTTATTTTGAGATCTCTATCTGTTCCACCCTCTTTGTCTACAGTGCTGCCCAAATATGTGTATGATTCTACCTCTGTGGGATTTCTCCCAGGGAGATAGACTAGAAAATAAAACGCATCACAGAAATTGGATTTGCTGGCCTACTTGTAGGTGCATAACTGGCACAACCTATAATCATTCTTAGGCTCAGGTCACATACAAATCACAAAATGTTGTTTAACAAGTGATGGATGTGGAGTGGTTGATGAAGAAGAAGAAGCATCAGAGAAGATTAGAAGAATGTGAGAGTGTTGTCCATGAGAGAGAGAGAGAGCGAGATGTAACATATTGAACTATATCTTTGAAACAATAAGATTGCTTTTATCCATGTATATTTTTCTTCTGGTGGAAGCAACTGAAATAAAACATAATATCACATATTTGAATCTTATTTTTACATTGAACATTTGATACGAGAGACTGCGCACCTATAATTTTGATGTAGTGCTGTGAAATCGCTTCAGTAACATTAAATAGGTATTCCAAATAGGCCCTTTTGATATATGCACTTGTGGCACCAGCAAGTTGACAGAGACACACATCCTGCAAGAGTCTAAAATACAACAGAGAAAACACACATGGTCAACTCATATGTCAGTCCAGGACAAGCTATATTAAGCTGCTTTTCCCAGCATCTATACAATCTTGATGCAGTCCTAGACACGATGGGCAGGACATGTAGCTCGAATGCTGGATTGCAGAATACCCAAACGACTCTTTTATGGTGAGCAACATAACGGTAAACGCTCACAGGGTGGTCAGAAAAAGCGATTCAAAGACACAATCAAGAGCGTGATGAAATCCTTTGACAAAGATGTCAACAACTGGGAGAATGTTGCTCAAGACAGATCAACTTAGCCCCACTTTTCAACACGGTTTTTCAGCTCTCGAGGCAGTAAACAGCACTGGATGGAACAATGCTTTTCGCAGAATGTCTATCACCTACAATCTCTCTCGGAACTTCTCTCGTAGGCCAGATGTCCGCTCTTGCAGCCGCTATGCTTAAATCATCAGTTTCATCCTGAATCAATCTTTCCTTGGTCTTCCTCTTCTCATCTCGTCTGGGATACCTCTTTCCATGATGGTCTTCCTCTTCTCATCTTGTCTGGGATACCTCTTTCCATGATGGTCTTCCTCTTCTCATCTTGTCTGGGATACCTCTTTCCATGATGGTCTTCTCCAACCCTTCTTGCTTCTTTATATGTGAAAAATACTTCGATTTTCATATTTGTGACCACAGCTAGTTTTCTTTGATTATGAGTTCTTTCTGCATATACCTATTTGTTCTCTTCTCTATCCAGGATCTACGAAGGACTCGTTTGTAACACTTATATTCAAAAGCACATACACTGTATATGTTTTTCCATTGCCTTGTTAAATGTCTTTGCATTACCCATACGTTGTCACTATTACGAATACCGATATTATAAATGTCTTTGCATTACCCATACGTTGTCACTATTACGAATACCGATATTATAAATATCTTTGCATTACCCATACGTTGTCACTATTACGAATACCGATATTATAAATGTCTTTGCATTACCCATACGTTGTCACTATTACGAATACCGATATTATAAATAAATCTACATTCCTCTTATGTTCTTGCTCTTCGTTCCTTCTCAGGTGTCAACTTGAAAATGTTAATTGAAACACTTCACCTGGTTCGTCAACTTGAAAATGTTAATTGAAACACTTCACCTGGTTCGTCAACTTGAAAATGTTAATTGAAACACTTGACCTGGTTTGTCAACTTGAAAATGTTAATTGAAACACTTCACCTGGTTCGTCAACTTGAAAATGTTAATTGAAACACTTCACCTGGTTCGTCAAACGTTGCCAAGTCATCATGAAGTAGCATGTCTCTTTGAAAATGTCGCTTTCCTGACAGCCCGCCTGTAAAACTGACTCTAGCAATGTTCTCCTGCCTTCTCCAGTGTCATGTCTAATGTCTCTTTAATGTCCTGCTGCCACCTTTGTCTTCGTCGTCCCCTGCATCGTACGACAAGAACGGTGCCAAGCAGTATCATTAACAAAGAAATATAGTATTAGTTTTCTTCACCTTTCAATTCCTAACGGAGCACAGGTCTTCAACAAACTTCTTTCAGCTCTTCCTCGCTCCTGCCATCCCTTTCAACTCTTTCCCTGTTTCACTTATCATTTTAATATCAGTGTCCAGCTCTCTTCTCCAGGTATGTCTAGACCTTCCCCTACTCCTCTTTTCCTGCGGGTTCCAAAACAGTATTGTCTTGCTATGATTCCAGTCGGTCTTCTCAATGTATGTTATATCCATCGCCAGCATCTCCTCCTGAGCTCATTCTCCACTGGTATCTGCTTAGTTCTTTCTCCACTGGTACCTGCTTTGTTCTTTCTCTGAGTTCCTCGTTCGTAATCTTATCATACCATCTCAGTTCCTTTATTCTACGTAATCATCCATTTATGAAGGTCTGTAGTTTTCTAGTGGTTTCTTTTGCTGTCCTCCATGTTTCTGAGCCATAGAACAGCACTGACTTCACATTTGATTGAAAGATTCTCAGCTTTGTTGTATTCGTTTTAATCATGGCGACAGTGCTGTTATCCGTGACAATCTGCAGTTAAAGATGATCTTACTTAATGTGGATGGATTAGTCTTGAATGCAGGTATATAAGTTATGGTGACCTGTGTACAAGTAGTCTTACATTTCTGTACATTTGTAGCCCTGAAGTTCATGAATAATTAAGTTCAATATGTTTGCTCCCACGCACCGTGCAGATAGTTACACCTCGATGTAGCACATTACTCCTCGCAATAGTGGTCGCGTGGGAGATTCCACGCGCATTTCTAATTATCTCCGGGAAATTTCCATTGATACAACGTTCATAGTTCTAGCATTAACCGTCAATGACGAGAGACATCACAGCTGTTTGAAAGGTAGATATGTTTATAACATTATGTTTAGTTTCTATGTTGTTTGGTTATGTGTGTTGTCTTTGTGTAAGTCAATAATCTAACACAGACATATAATACTATACTAGTGTGTGTATAACATAAAACATAATTGTAAACATTGTGATACGGAATACATAGGCGAAACTGGTAAAATCTTAGTGACTGTTTCGGCCAACATTTACGATATATTCGCAAATGCTCTGTGACCCATGTAGGCGTCAGTGTCGTAGCCAGTGCCGGATTAGCCCTATAGCAGAAGTAGCAAATGCTACGGGCCCGGCGTTTCTGGAGGCCTCGCGCCTAGAGCAGAAAATGTTTAGCTTGTAAAATTTCGGTTTAAATACCCTTTATGAATCGTTACACGGGTACGTCCAAACAATGCGGCCTACATTTTCAGATACTGAGGCCAAAGCCAAAATCATGACTGACTGTGAAGAATATCAGCAACAAACTTCAAGACGACGCAAGCGAAATACTAAGTACGACAATTTCAGGTGTTTCTGGTCATATTTTGATAATGTACTCTCTGCCTTAGCTAAACACACGGAAGCGTACCATAGAGTGACTGGTATATTTGGAATATTTCGGCAGTTAAAATCTCTTACAGCAGAAGAGATCTTGAAAAGAACTCCAAAATATTGTCAGTGCTTACCAAGAGGATTTGGAAGAAAGCTTAGGCGACGAACTTGTGCAGTTCCCTGAACTTCTTAAAACTAATGTAGCTTCTGCTATTACCTACGAAAAGCAGGAGGCTCTTGAACTGGAATTTTATAAACTTATAATGGAAAATTCATAACGGAAAACGTTATTTTTCAACATAAAAGTGTATAAAAAATGAGTTCAGGAACATGATGGGACAAGATCGTCTAAACAACCTTCCCTTAATGAACATTGAAAGTAATTTATTTAGAGAAATTAATTTGTCTAGTATTATCTCTAAATTTGCTCACATTAAATCGAGACAAGTTTGTTTGTAAAAGTTGTGTTTTATTATTTATTATCATACAAAACCTAGGGCCTCTTGGTAACATTTGCTACATGCCCCACGCTGGCTTAATCCGGCACTGGTCGTAGACTGATAATGCCAGATAGTTGTGCCGTAAGAAATACAGGTTTGTGATTGTAATCCTGTGTTTATTCATTTGGTTGTTTTTTTCCGGAACACTCTAATACTTATTCACTGTCTATTCCTTCCTCGTCAATATGCACTGATCTACCCGAATCTTTCGTTATGTTACTTTCCATGTTTTCCAGTAAAACATTGCGTACTTTTAACCTGCATACTGTTATAAAGAACGCAAATGGAAAATTACCACCTGTGAAATGAGATGCTTGGAGGAAAGCAGTAAATAAAACAAGAAGAGAATATATAAGAAATGAGGAAATTAGAAGAACAGTCGGAACAACACCTGCTATTAGATTTATTGAAAAACAGAGACTCAAATGGTTTGGCCACTTGGTCAGAATGAACCCAAATACACCAGTTGCAAGAGCGTACAACCTGAAAATTGAACAATGAAGAGGAAGGGGAAGACCAAGAAAAAGAGGGATTGATGAAGTTACAGACATTTTAAAACATCACAATACCACACCATATCAAGCGCCCAAGCATGCACTATCTCGGAAACCGATCATCAGTTAAACTGTTACGCCTAGCGGCAAAAAAAAAAGCAGAGAAGGATAAAATAAAGATACTGTCATATGAAAAACTGAGGTCAAAGGCGCCGTCATAGGGACAACGTCGCGCCAGGCTTAGTGAGCTGGCACTAATCAAGATCCTACCCTACCCCTACGTGGTGACCCTGGAAACAGACAGATGATCCTGTCTTGCTGAGTGGGTAGTGGTCGAGAGAGAGCTACTCTGGTATAAGTAGTGGTGCAGACGCACTTACGTTTGATGAGATTTGCTCACAACACAAACGAACAGAATCCCTGAGTGATTATTTCTGCACGTCTCTCCCAGCTGATGGGAAAAGCTGAATAAATAAAATACGAATCGTAAGAATTGACAAGATACGAGTCGTCAGGAGATCTATGTCCCCTCGAAACAATAGTCGCACCAAATTTGTCAGTTCTCGGCAAGAACCGGTCGGAAAAGATGCAATGCGTCCCGACGACCCCAGGGAAGATTGCAGTAAACTCCGTATCAGAGACCAAGCGTAGATACATTTATTGGGTAAGGTTGGCCGTATGTAAATCCAAAAGCTGCGTCGTAGTGCCTAACAAAACTGCCCTCCATGGGACAACCGGGCAAGGTATTGTTGCACTAACAACTAACATCCCGGAAGACCTGCTGTGGGTGATGTTGCCGGGCGAAAAATTTTCAGTTGCGTTGCTAGCACCAAATGAAACGACTCTCTAAAATAGCTGTGCGGAGCCCTAGTCCAGTGTTTCCCGGGAAGAGGGCAAATGCAGAGTATACAATGCAAATTGACAAGTGCCGACACGCTACCCATAAAAGGCTGCGAATGCTCTATTCGGGAATAAACTCACAGTGGATAGAAAAGTAAGGCCGATAATGTAAAGGTCTGACTGGTACAAATCCAAACATTGGCGAAGGGCGATACTTTTCGGACGCCGATCCTCCTACTCGAGTAAGATAACGTCCAAGTGGCAAGCCCATCACTTCAACAGTTCTAGGGAAATCTTCTCTAGTTAAAAAAAAGGGTGACAAGAAATCGGATGTGCTAGCCTAGGCACCCAGAGGTGCATAACTGCACAACGCACACTTACTCTTAGGCTCAGATCACATACAAACCACAAAGAGTGGTTTAATAAGTGGTCGGTATGGAACGTTTGCAGAAGAAGAAGAATATGAAAAACTGTGTTTGTGGAAAATGAGCATCTGTTGTACTGAAACGTACAGAAGGTAAATAACTTAGACCAAGTAATCGCTACTGTGTTAGCTAGGTATTACGCATGACAATGATGGCAGGTTTTGGAACTCTTCTGTATTCAGAAAATAAACTAATACATCTTTTTATAATAGAGAAAATATGAACCTAGATTTACAACTGCTCAACTCGGAATACTTGAACCGTTTAAAAACTAATATTGGAAATAACTAAGAGGTAAAAATATACAGAATGTATATTTACACGAGTGAACAGTTGTGCCGTGTATAATTATTTGTTGGCTTTGTATCCATAGCAACAGTGGGGTGCTTTTCTATGTAGAAGATGTTTTTCTGGATCGCTTCCTAGTAAATGTTCTATGCAGTTTCAACCGTTTGCCCAGCGTGTTCGTAGCGCGTTGAACGACGGGTGGCAAGCCCAATGTGAGCGCTGTTCAATTCCGCGGGCTGGCAGAAAAACCACATATTCTCCAGATTTATGGTGTTCGTGGTCCGAGCCGAAGGGTTAACATGTCCATGATACCGAGCCGGAGGGTTGCGATGTCCATGGTACCGAGCCGGAGGGTTGCGATGTCCATGGCACCGAGCCGGAGAGCTGAAAAGCTCAAGTGCTTCTGGATCGGGAAAATCAAATCAAATCAATGTTTACATGTTTTCCTGGCTGCACATATTGCACATGTTCAACAGTTCTTGGTAACCTGACTACATTTGGTAGAGACATTCTGATATATTTTTGTTTCTTACCAAGAAATTATGATATTTTAGATGTTTAATTTTCAATTGTTCACCTGCATTTTGTTCGGTTGCTCACAAGCCTCGACCTTGCGGATCATACTCAATGAATCACTTATAATACACGCATGAGTTTAGTTTTGTGACTCCAGTCAGGGTAATGATTTAGTCACCACCAGTACTTCCATTGTCATGCTACTTGTTGTCATACAAAATATACCACTGGCTTCCTTAACCTTTCTGCTGTAAGAGCTTGCAGAGAAGACCCCATGCAGACTTTTCATGGGAAACTACCGATCTTTCCGTGTAAATCACAACGTCACGTTCATTGCAGTCTTCATTAATGATGGCTTTAACGTCTGCATCCAACGCTACGGTATTCCTATCTCTGTAACCTTTGTCGAATTTAATATCTGTTATTGGTGAAACTAGTGGGAAAACTAACGTGTAACCTCGAGTATTGCAAACTAGTAAAACTACAGCAAATCCTATCCAGCTGTTCTCAGATTGTAGTAACGGGTTACTTTGATAAGGGAGATAACGGTTATTGTGTAAGGGGAAATAAGTATGTTTTCACCAACGTAAACAAATGTTTCTGGTTTGCTGTTATACTTCTTGAACTTATTTAGTCTCGTCAAGTCTGTTTTTCTAGTCTTGATTATGTTAGAAATCAATCAATGAGAAGTAACATCATCATCATCATATATTACATGCATACGCTGTTTATCTTTGCTGGCTGTATCGTTATTTGATTCTATGTTTCAATGTAAACAGTCAGGTTTCTAATACTGTCTTGTGTGTTTTCCCCACTTTTCTTTTCTCTATTGTCTGTAATACCGCTTTTTAGCTTGATGTAGGGCAGGGGGACATGAGACTGAGGAAATTAGTAGCCGTATGGCTAGTGCAGTCGTCATGAAACTATTCAAGTTAGAATTTTGTCTTTATGCCCCGACACATTTTTTAAAGCCTTAATGGGGATTGAAACCGGGTCTCCTGAATGAGAGTCCGCGCTCTAATCAATTCGACCAGGCGCTCCTTCCCGTTTTCATTTCTAGATATAAGCATGGGCGTCCATTCATTAAGGCGGGGGGAATGGAATGTTCCAATGATTAGTTCCAATGTTCCACCTCTGTAGCCATCATGTTCCAATCATTAGTTCCAATGTTCCACCTCTGTAGCCATCATGTTCCAATGATTAGTTCCAATGTTCCACCTCTGTAGCCATCATGTTCCAATCATTAGTTCCAATGTTCCACCTCTGTAGCCATCATGTTCCAATCATTAGTTCCAATGTTCCACCTCTGTAGCCATCATGTTCCAATCATTAGTTCCAATGTTCCACCTCTGTAGCCATCATGTTCCAATCATTAGTTCTAATGAAACGATATAAGAAACAAGAATTATAATCAGTGGTCCTCAACCTGATATTAAAAGTTGACCCTTCCGTAAACTGCTGTGAACTTTATGTTTGGCTCAATAAAACTGAACAGCAACCTTTAACCTTTGCCACACGAACCCTATGTTTATCATCTTAGCTCGAATCATTTTTGTATGATCTTAGTTAAGAGATTTTGAAAGCATACAAATACATCTCTCTCTCTCTCTCTCCTCTTTCTCCTCTCTCTCTCTCTTCTCTCTCTTCTCTCTCTCTCTCTCTCACTCTCTCTCCTCTCTCTCTCCTCTCTCCTCTCTCTTTCTCCTCTCTCTCTCTTCTCTCTCTCTCTTTCACTTTCTCTCTATATCTCTCTCTCAGTCATAATCTCTCTCGCCCTCTATCTCTCATAATCTCTATCTCACTCTATCTCTCATAATCTCTCTCTCACTCTCACTAATTCTCTCACTCTCTCTTTCATTTTCACTCTCATTCTCTCTCTTACACTTTCACCATCACTCTCTCCCTCCCTCACTCTCTCTCTCTCTTTTCCTCTCTCCATCACTCTCTCCCTTTCTCACTCTCTCTTTCCCTCTCTTCATCACTCTCTCCCTCCCTCACTCTCTCTCTCTCTCTCTTTCCCTCTCTCCATCACTCTCTCCCTTTCTCACTCTCTCTCTTTCCCTCTCTTCATCACTCTCTCCCTCCCTCATTCTCTCCATCTCTATCCCTCTCTCCATCACTCTCTCACACGCACACCCTCTCTCTCCCTAACTCTCACTCTCTCACTCATGACTGTTTGTCTAAGACATTAAGAAATGAGCGCTGTTTACTTTAGAAATGAAATTGACAAACAATAACCAGTCTTCCCATAACACAAAATGTTTATCTAAAGAAAAGCCAAAGATAACACTGTCTCTTGAGAACTGACACACTAACACTGAAGAGAGAATTTACCAAAAACTTGTGATATGTTTTTATTGTTCTTGTCATGTGAGCTAGGTAATCTGTAGAAACTGTCATTATGTGGTAACTTTTCATGGAAGAACAAGAAAGAGCAGAGAGCAGGAGGGAAAGAGAAGAATCGAGGAAAACACGTAGAGAGAAAGAGAGAGATGTATATACACAGATGAAAACACGCACATAAACGCATAGACACATGTATAGAAACCCATACACATATTAAGAAAGAAAGCACACACCCCTGAACGAACACACACACAGATAGAGATAGAGAGAGAGAGACGAGCACAGAGAGAGACAGGGAGAGAGAAAGAGAGAGAGAGACGAACACCCACACAAATGCAGAAAGAAAGACACATGCACACACACATACACACACACGTACACAGGTAGACACGAACAGAGACGCATACACAAACACACACGCCAGTATGCAGGCAGAAATATATATATATCGAGAGACAGAGAGACACAGAGAGAGAGAGAGAGAATACAAGACATAAGCAAACATACCAGCTCACGTGCTATCATAAACACGTAGAAGATAAGTCCGTTAGCCAAGTTATCGTTTAGCGATAATGAAGGGTGGCCATGTTTCGGTTTGGTTAGCAGGTTATTATTGTATGAATCTTGATTATATTAACCCTTAAACCCACTGTTATCATTGTACATGTGTCGTATTTCGTATTGGGCAGAAGAGAGTAAGGAGTTTAAAGAAACCCGTGGGGAAGCACCGAAGCCAATGAATATGATCAATAGATAATGAACAAGTATTAGGGGCTATCACAGGAACCATCAGCATGCATACTCTTCGATATATGTTGGGGGAGACTGAGCACCTATAGGTCTGACTGCTCGGAATGCAATGACGTCAGCTTAGTAACCAATAACCAATCCTAGTCTTCTTCTTCTTCGACGAACGCTCCATATCGATCACTTGTTAACCACTCTGTGTGATTTGTATGTGATCTGAGCCTAAGAGCGATTATATGTTGTGCCAGTTGTGCGCCTAAAAGTAGGTTAGCGCATCAGATTTATGTGATGCTTGTTATTTACTAGGGGAGCTTCCTAGGTCCTACATTATCGCCTCTTACGACATGCCTTGTATGTCGCAGTGGTACTATTCTGTCCTTCCCTTGCGACCCCGGTACCACACAACCCCGGCACCACACAACCCCGGTACCACACAACCCCGGTACCACACAACCCCGGTATCACACAACCCCGGCACCACACGGGCTATCAATTATAGTAAAGGGGGAGGATAACTTCCCAGAATCAATAAATCAAGTGCCATGCCTGCCGGCGTAGACGATCATGTCTCTCCACAACTCTCTTTGCTTGGTGCATGTAATAAGTTCTGACGTCGATCTTTTGTCGAACCATGATGTCAGACCATCCAACATCTTCTCCTCTGTCTTCCACGATCTCTCCCCTGAATTTTACCTGTAGTCACCAAATGCTCTAAACCTTCTCTTCGCATTATATGCCCGCAGAACCTTGATTGTCGGATTCTTATTCTTTTGATAAGGTTTCTTTGTGTGCAGACCTGATTTAAAACCTCCACGTTTGTTTTCTTTGCTGTCCATGGAATTCTCAACATTCTTCTGTAAAACCACATCTCTGTGGCTTCCAATGATCGTATTGATTATTTGTTCAGTGTCCATGATTCGCTGCCATACATAAGTATTGGTTCAATATAGCATTGGAGTACTCGTTTTAGCAGTGTCATTGGTAGTGAGTTCACGCATAGTGTGTTCTTCATTTTCATAAAAGCTGCTTTCGTTTGAGCTATTCTACTCCTAATCTCTGTTGTACATCTTCCATCTGGTGTTAGGAATGTTCCCAGATACTTGAATCGATGGACTTGTTTCAGTGTTGTGTTATTTTTTTGATATTGCATGTTGGTGTTTCTTGTTTCTTGGAGACAACCATAACCTCTGTTTTATTTATATTCATGCTTAATCCTTTCTTTCCAGAATAGACAAAGAATAATAAATACTAAAATCACGCTTTCTCATTTAAGATGGCGCAAAATATAACCTAAATCAAAACCATGACCTTCCGAAAATTTGTGTTTGGCCCCACCAACAAAAATGATCACGAGCCGCCACTGTGTTTATATGTTGTTGTAGCTGCTCTCCTGTTGATGAAATGAATGATCACGAGCCGCCACTGTGTTTATATGTTGTTGTAGCTGCTCTCCTGTTGATGAAATGAATGATCACGAGCCGCCACTGTGTTTATATGTTGTTGTAGCTGCTCTCCTGTTGATGAAATGAATGATCACGAGCCGCCACTGTGTTTATATGTTGTTGTAGCTGTTCTCCTGTTGATGAAATGAATGATCACGAGCCGCCACTGTGTTTATATGTTGTTGTAGCTGTTCTCCTGTTGATGAAATGAATGATCACGAGCCGCCACTGTGTTTATATGTTGTTGTAGCTGTTCTCCTGTTGATGAAATGAATGATCACGAGCCGCCACTGTGTTTATATGTTGTTGTAGCTGTTCTCCTGTTGATGAAATGAATGATCACGAGCCGCCACTGTGTTTATATGTTGTTGTAGCTGTTCTCCTGTTGATGAAATGAATAATCACGAGCCGCCACTGTGTTTATATGTTGTTGTAGCTGTTCTCCTGTTGATGAAATGAATAATCACGAGCCGCCACTGTGTTTATATGTTGTTGTAGCTGCTCTCCTGTTGATGAAATGAATGATCACGAGCCGCCACTGTGTTTATATGTTGTTGTAGCTGCTCTCCTGTTGATGAAATGAATGATCACGAGCCGCCACTGTGTTTATATGTTGTTGTAGCTGTTCTCCTGTTGATGAAATGAATAATCACGAGCCGCCACTGTGTTTATATGTTGTTGTAGCTGTTCTCCTGTTGATGAAATGAATAATCACGAGCCGCCACTGTGTTTATATGTTGTTGTAGCTGTTCTCCTGTTGATGAAATGAATGATCACGAGCCGCCACTGTGTTTATATGTTGTTGTAGCTGCTCTCCTGTTGATGAAATGATCCCCTGGTCGTGGCAAAAATCAATTCATTGATGAGTTCTCCAAGGCTGTCTCCACTGATGTTAGCTATTTGATAGATTTGGTTAATATATATGATGAAGAACAGCGGTGACATTACACATCCTTAATTCCTGACTCAACGTGGAACTTTTCCAATAAATATCACATTTATTCTAAAAGTGCACTTGTTGTTTATATAGAGACTCTTACATAGATTAATTAAGTGATAATTTACTTGAGAATTTGATCATATTTTCCACAACTTTTTCTTATCTACCAGATCGAATGCTTTTTCTAGATACACGAACGCAAATTATACATGTTTATCATATTCCAAGTTTTCTTTACTAACTGCCCGTGGGTAAATATTGCGTCGGTACAGCTTGTATTCTGTCGGAATCTCATTAGTGACTTGTTAATCATGTTATAACATGTTTATTGTTATTGTTGGTACTACCTCGCTCGTGGGACGGATTACACTTTTCAATTTATTTATCAAGTTTGCCAAGATGTGTACACTTCTTCAATTTCTTTCCTAAACGTAGTGCAACGGTTCTCTCCATTAAAGAAGCAGCTATCCAGTTCACCAGCCAAGGATTAACTTCACATTTAATCAAAGAGCGCACCATTATTGAAAAATTCACCTTGTTATAAGCATCCTCCAAGTCGATGGCCACAGCAACAGTCTCTTGCTTGGATTGGAAGCCTTCATAAACATCATATGCAAACGTGCCAGCATTGTCCCATGTCGTTTTCATTGGCTGGTAGCTACCCAAAGTGTCAGGGAGCATGTGGTCATTCTCTAAGTGACACATTACCTTTCTGGCCACTATTTTCTCTAGTAATTTGCCATATACATTTTGCAAGGTGAGTATGCGGTAGCTGCTGAGCAGTTTAGGATCCTTCCCATGTTTGTGGAGCGGTCGTAAATAACTATGAAGCCAATCCTCGGTACCACAGCATTCTGTTCACTTTTATTAAAATCCATCACAACTGCATTAATAACAGTCTCGTCCAGCTGTTTGATGTGATGATATTGGACACCATCAGGCACTGGAGCGGTGCTGTGGCTTGCCTTGAGTGCATTAACAACATCCTCCTTTGTTATTAAGTCAATGTAAGGTTCTCCAGAGCTAGTAATATCACGAAGAGCACTTATGATATTATGGCGGTCAGTTTTATCACCTTTTTCTGTTTGTTCCACGAAACGATGAAGGAACCCCTTCCCCTTTTCTGCATCTGTTGTCAAGACGGAGTCTGACGTGTCACGTAAAGTATGAAAAGACTGGCTGGTATTCCTCCTGTTCATTTTGCGATGAAACTGCCAGAATTGATATAGAGACTTGTCGCCACAGACTTGCGTTATGAAAGTCTCCCATAACCCACTCTTTGCTTCACTAGCCAATACTTTGAAATCCCCAGTGGCTTTGTGGCGAATAGCAGACTTTTCAGCCACATCACAGATATTTCTAGATCGCTTCTTTCGTGCTCTCTGCCATGACTTTGCAGCAGCCTCTTTTGCCAGCCATACTTTTTGAACATTTTCATCCGTTTAGGAACATGGACATCGGATCCTGCACGTATATGCCGGGATTACCCCAGGGTTCTCCTCTATCACCCGTGTTGTTTAATATTTACAAGCAAATGTAGCTAAAATTCAGCCAACCGGATTGGGTCGGACATTGACATTTGCAGATGATATCTTAATATATAGGACTGGGTCAGATAGACGAGAGATGGTTGACGACATTCAGAAAACATTGCGTACCATCTCGGGTTGGTGTAGAGAGTCTCGCTCTCATGTCAATCCTGAAAAAGCGTGTATGTTGTGGTGCTCGTTGAATAATCACATCGTCAAGGCTGACCTACCCTGTGTAATCTTTGATGAACATACCATCGAGCGCAGAGACAGGTTGCGCTATCTTGGAATAACCTTTGATCGTAGTCTATCTTTCAAACACCATATTGAACAGACG
The DNA here is from genome assembly GCA_020796225.1 of Arion vulgaris. Classification (NCBI taxonomy): domain Eukaryota; kingdom Metazoa; phylum Mollusca; class Gastropoda; order Stylommatophora; family Arionidae; genus Arion; species Arion vulgaris. Next base: position 2,872,117 of record CM036765.1, read on the forward strand.
ATACAAGGGTCCAAGCGTGGTCTTGCTGCTCTCAAAGTTATGGTGGCCGCACACCTTGAGTAGAGACTACTTGCCATTTTGTTCGATCGACTGGTAATGTCAGTGGTAGATTACGGACTCGGAATTCTTACGATATCAAGATCCCAATGGGAACGACTCGAACGGGTTCAGAATGAAGGTATGCGTATAGTTCTGGGCTGCACTAGAGATACCCCATTGTGAAGATGAGATATATGCTTGGCCTTCTGTCACTACGCTCCCGTCATGCAATCGCCCAAATACTGGCATATATGCGGGTTACTTCGGATAAGAGACATACACTACACAAGAACACTAATGATGTTAAGGGCACGAGAATCAAGCGTGGCATGTCGTGGATGGCCCAGGCTGAGAGAACAATTGGCCAGGTGACTACGGTTGCGACCCTACCAAAAGGGGAAGAATGGATCCCAACAGATGGAAGAATGATGAACTATCTCAACGTTATCATTACTCTTGGAAGAGAATGTAGAGATTGGGGCAACATGAAGGCTGATCTCGCAGTTAAGCAGCTGATAGAAGATAATGCAAGGGATGAGGATGTTGTTGTATATACTGATGGGTCGGTTCAACGTGGTGAGAAATCCGCTGGGGTTTCTTGGCTAATGCGCATGGTAGGGTTGTTGCAGAGCGAAGTGGGGCATACAGGACAACTACTTCTAGTATGAGGATGGAGGTTGAGGCCGTTACTGCTGCCCTCCATTGGATTTCTGGGACTTCATTTACTGGGGCAGTTGTTGTATCTGACTCTCAGTCGATGCTTCAAAAGATCCAGAAGGGCAGGTTTCGGTATGAGTGGATGTCGTCTATAGAAGTTTCTAACCTCCAGCGGTTTACGTGGATATTCTGTCCTGGGCATGCGGGTGTTTACGGTAATGAAGAGCGGACAGGCTTGCATCAACAGCATCGATTGTTGGGGAGTTGAAGATGGATAAGGAGGATATTCTTCGGTCTCTTCGTGACTCTCTGTTGGATGAGGACACTAAAATCGATGCTGAATCGATCAAGCGATTTAAGCAGTTTGGAGTTACCCGTTGTTCAAGTCGAACTGGATGCCTGAGAGGCAGAGTGAGAGGTGTGTTTAATCAGCGAGCCACATGAACCATCAGTATACATACTCTTCGAGGACTGAGCACCTATGGGTCTGCCCGGAGTGCAATGACGTCAGTTTAGTAACCAATAACCAATCAATTTCTTTATCAAGTTTGCCAAGATGTGTACACACTTTTCGTATTTATCGCATTTATTCTGACACAAGAAGTTGGTTCCACCATTTTCAGTTTATGTTCCTCATCGCAGACACATCGCAGACACATCGCAGACACATCGGAAGTGGTCATCTAGTGCCTGTAACGTCAACATCTCTAAACTTAGTGCTACATCCCCTTGCGATTTTCTCACGGTCCAGATATGATTAAATCACGTCGCTGTGTCATCATCATCAGGTGCCGTCTCCACATCGAAGGTTGGCTGCAATGAATCTCCAGCATCCTCTGTCTTTCGCCTTGGTGTTGCACACTGCCAGACTGTAACCTGTCCATTTCTTAAAGTTTCCTCCCACTTATCTCTCGGTCTTCCTCTTGCTCTTTTCCCCTCAACTTTCCCATCTAGTAAATGTTTTATCATGGTGTCATGCCTTTTATGTGCCCAAAATACTTTACTTGTCTGAATTTTATTTCTCTTAATAATTGTTTCTTCATGCCTAGTTTTCCTAAAACTTGTTTATTTGTCTGTTTTTCTGTCCATGAAACTCTGCTTATTCTTCTATATATCCACATCTCAAATGCATCAATTCTGTCTTCTAACTGCTTGTTCATTGTCCATGTTTCCGAGCCATACATTAATATAGGATATATATAGCATTTGATCATTCTAATTTTTAGCCTGTTTGTGATTTGTTTGGATGTCAGTAACTTTCTCATACTATTGAAATTATCCTGTCGCTGTGTATCGAACACAAAATTAATCAGATGAGTTCTATAGCACACGTTTATCTGTCATTTTCAATCATCAATAATCATTCTTCTCTCGAAATCTTTCAATTTCTGTCAATCTTTTTCTTTCTATTAATCGTTTCTCTTCTGTCGATCTTTCCTTCAGTATTCCCTTCTTTCTCAATCTCTCATCTCTCCTCTCTCTCTCTCTCTCTCTCTCTTTCTATCTTTCGTTAATTTCTCTCTACACACTTTTCTAAATCTTCCCATTTCAGTCTATCTTTTTCTTTCTCTTGACGTTCTTTCTGTCGATCTTTCCTTCAGTCTCAATCTTGCCTCGCTCACCTAATATCTTTCTTCATTTCTCTCTGCCCACTTTTCCAAACCTTTGGCTCTCACAAATTTCATACTTCTCGCTACCTCTCCGTTTCTCTATCATTTTTCTGTTTTTATCTTGACATGTCCGTTTCTCTTTCATTTTTCTGTTTTTATCTTGACATGTCCGTTTCTCTATCATTTTTCTGTTTTTATCTTGACATGTCCGTTTCTCTATCATTTTTCTGTTTTTATCTTGACATGTCCGTTTCTCTATCATTTCATGTTTAATGTTTCTTTCCTTCCCAGTATTCTCCTCTCATGTATATTCCTCTCTCTCTATTAATACTCAACATCATCATCAAGTAGCTTGTCGCTTCCGGAACTTTGTTCCTATGACAGCCAGTCCTGAAAACTCTCTATCCTGTGCAAGTTGACCGGCGTCAGCAAGTCATTCTCAGATCGTCAATGACATCTTGCCCCTATCGTCTTCTAGGTCTTCCTCTCATTCTTCTTCCAGGAACCAATCTATCCAAAATTATCTTATCTAGGCACTCATGTCGTTATGCTACTTCTAATAATAATAGCAATATTAATATAGTTAGGCTGTCGATACTTTCTTCAGTGAAAAATGAAAGTGTAGGGCTGGAGGAGAGTAGTCATCGATAATACTTAGTTCTATGATGTATTTTGTTTAGTTTTACTTGTGTATGTATGTGTCCTTGACGTATAGTCGAAATGTTGGACATTTGTTAGTTTTATCATTTAATAATTCTTTTTGCTTGCTTATGTGATACACATGTGAGAGTCTGTAGCTGAAGTGATAGTGAGAGTCTGTAGCTGAAGTGATAGTGAGAGTCTGTAGCTGAAGTGGTAGTGAGAGTCTGTAGCTGAAGTGGTAGTGAGAGTCTGTAGCTGAAGTGGTAGTGAGAGTCTGTAGCTGAAGTGGTAGTGAGAGTCTGTAGCTGAAGTGATAGTGAGAGTCTGTAGCTGAGTGATAGTGAGGTCTGTAGCTGAAGTGATAGTGAGAGTCTGTAGCTGAAGTGGTAGTGAGAGTCTGTAGCTGAAGTGGTAGTGAGAGTCTGTAGCTGAAGGGGTAGTGAGAGTCTGTAGCTGAAGTGGTAGTGAGAGTCTGTAGCTGAAGTGGTAGTGAGTGTCTGTAGCTGAAGTGGTAGTGAGTGTCCGTAGCTGAAGTGGTAGTGAGAGTCTGTAGCTGAAGTGGTAGTGAGAGTCTGTAGCTGAAGTGGTAGTGAGAGTCTGTAGCTGAAGTGGTAGTGAGAGTCTGTAGCTGAAGTGATAGTGAGAGTCTGTAGCTGAAGTGATAGTGAGAGTCTGTAGCTGAAGTGGTAGTGAGAGTCTGTAGCTGAAGTGGTAGTGAGAGTCTGTAGCTGAAGTGATAGTGAGAGTCTGTAGCTGAAGTGGTAGTGAGAGTCTGTAGCTGAAGTGGTAGTGAGAGTCTGTAGCTGAAGTGGTAGTGAGAGTCTGTAGCTGAAGTGGTAGTGAGAGTCTGTAGCTGAAGTGATAGTGAGAGTCTGTAGCTGAAGTGGTAGTGAGAGTCTGTAGCTGAAGTGGTAGTGAGTGTCTGTAGCTGAAGTGATAGTGAGAGTCTGCAGCTGAAGTGGTAGTGAGAGTCTGTAGCTGAAGTGATAGTGAGAGTCTGTAGCTGAAGTGGTAGTGAGAGTCTGTAGCTGAAGTGGTAGTGAGTGTCTGTAGCTTAAGTGATAGTTAGAGTCTGTAGCTGAAGTGGTAGTGAGCTCGATCACAACTCAAACGTACCTGGCTCAAACTCTGCAGCGGGCAAGTTTGGAAGCAAATTAATTCCCTTGGATTTTTATTAACTGTAAAAATAGACATCGTTCAGAAAGCAATGGCAAACTACTGAACGTATAAGTGGTGTCTAGAAAATCAACGACACGTTTACTGTGGTTGATGGCTACGTCTTGTAAAAGATTGGCCGCGATTTTCATTTTCAAGTGATACCATGCATGCGTGTCTTTGTCATAAAACGCAAATTTATAAAGTATCACCACAGCCACTCCTCGGTTTTCTCTAGATCTGATTTTCTCTCTCTTGCGTTCCCGGGTCTCTTCTTGCGTTCCCGGCCTAGACTGTGGACCAATTTTTATCATGAATTTTACTGTTGTTTTTAGGGACTCTGTTCCTCCGTACAGCTTTTCATGAAGCTCTGTGTTGTGGCCATGACTCTTTCCTTATACCTGCTAACCGTTGACAGTCTTGCAAGACATGTTCTGCCGTCATTCCTGCCATTTTGCAGGGGCACAGGCTAGTTGTGCCAATTTTAAATTTATGGAACATGTGGGCTCTGAGCTTGTTGTGTCCAGTACGGAGGCGAAATATGGCAACTTGTTCACTTCGAGAGAGACCATAGTATCCGTCACTGTCTGTGTACTGAGGGTGGTCTTTTGCCCATTTGCTTCTATAGTGCGAACCGATGGTTGTTTTGACTTCCTCATAACTGATCTCGAGATCAGTCTGAGGCAGTCGCCCGCCCTCTTTGGCTAGCTTGTCGGCTGCTTCGTTTCCCTAACGTTGCAGTGTGACGGTATCCACTGGATGACGGTGCGTTTGAGTGAACTCGTTAGTTCAGCGAGGGACGTTTTGAGCTCATTCATCTCAGTTTTGCCAACGCATTTGAGTGCCGTGATGACCGATAGAGCATCGGTGAATATCAAGACCTTGTTGCGTGTAGTGTTTCTTCTCTCAAGATCATTTCGGCCGCCTCTTTGATTGCCTCTGCCGCTGCTAGGTAGTTATTCGAGTATTTGCCAGTGGCAATCGCTTTCTTGACCGTTACTTTCTTTGAGATTTTAAGCACTATTCCTCCTCCGCCATCGCTTATTGCGTTATTTGCCGATCCGTCCGTGTAGACGTGCATCCACTCATTTTCAGGGTACTCTGATTCTATGTACTCTTCTGTTGCAATTTTTCTCTCTAGGTTTTTTTGCTCTCTTTTGTTCAGTATGCCTGGGATTGATTCCCTTAGTTCTGGCATTTTGGTTTTCCATGGCGGGCACTTGTCGATTGCCGGGATTGGTTTGGCTGTGCATTTAGAAAGGACTGGATGGTCTATGGTCAGTGCCTTAGAGATTCTAACGAAGTTAGATCTCGGTATTCTCCACTTTCCGAATTCATACATTCTTTCATGCATTGGATGAGATTCGAGCCGTTTGAGTTTTTCTGCAAGTACTAATACTTTTTGTCCCTTCGATCAGTCATTGGTTGGATGCCGGTGATTGGGCCGGGTCTGAACTGATACGCCCTGACCACCTCAGCTTTGTAGGCTTCCGTACATCGCCTAGGACAATAGAATGGTAACAAAATAAACAACGCCGCGTTCAACAGTGCAGCAGTGGAAGGTCAAAACAGAGAAGAATAGCGTGTATTTATTTCTATCCTAACCACGGGCTAGCGAGCGAGAGAGAGAGAGAGAGAGAGAGAGAGAGAGAGAGGAGAGAGGAGTATCCATGGAATCCATACTTGCTTTATGATTGTGACTTTACTGTTTCAGAAAACAGGAAACAAAATTCACATTCTATTTGACAGATTAGAATGGAAATAACCTACCTACCAACCCACCTACCCACCGACCCACCCACCCACCCACCCACCTACCTATCTATCTATCTATCTCTCTATCTCTCTATCTGTCTATCTGTCTGTCTGTCTGTCCGTCATCTGTCTATCTATAATCTGTCAGTCTATCGGTCTATCGGTCTGTCTGTCTGTCTATCTGTCTATCTATCAATCTCCCTACCTATCTATAAATCTACCAACATATCTGTCTGTCATACCTGCTTGTCTAATCTGAATAGTCTGTCTTGACTAGTTCAGTCTGTCTTGTCTAGTCTGTCTTGCCTCGTCTAATCTGTCTTCTCTAGTATGTCTAGTCTGTCTTGTCTAGTCTGGTCTAGTCTTGTCTAGTCAATTTGTCTTGTCTAGTTTGTCTTGTCTAGTCTAGTTTTGTCAGCCTGTCTTGTCTTGTCTAGTCTTGCATAGTCTGTCTTGTCTAGTCTGTCTTGTCTAGTCTGTCTTGTCTAGTCTGTCTTGTCTAGTCTAGTCTTGTCTATCCATCATCTGTATGTCCGATTATCTATTTATTTTTAACAATAGAAAACTAATGTCTATTTCACATCTCCAGCCTGTTCTTATGTTTTAGAGATGCCCTAATCCTAAACTCAATGGCTGTGTTAACGAGAGCATTTCTTTCCAATATTCTCAAGGTAACTGGATTGTGACCTAACTTGTTCAGCATTCTAACCGGGACTAGAGTCAACACTTGTAACGTTTAACACAGACGGACTGTAACTTCTGCTGCTGTCTAGTCTACGTCTGTAGAAGAGATATTCTTCTTGTGGTACCACAATGATGGCAGAATCTGACGGTGCCAGAATAGTGGCTATAGCAATCGATGAGAGCGAGCATTCAGAGAATGCTTTTCAGTGTAAGTTTTCTTCTTGTCTTCTGTAGATTTACTTATGTTTGATTGATTGATTGATTGATTGATTGATAGGACCATCAACATTGAACTTCGGTGAGTAACCATTTGCGTTCTGGTCTCTTTCTTACGTAGGAAGATCTCAGCTGCAGTACACGAACTCCGTAGCAACGGCGAGGGTTCCCAGTGTAATTTTGAAGATAGTGACGATATTTATGTAGAAATTTTTATTTAAAATCTTTTCTAATGAATTTTACCTGGTCAGCGGCTTTCCATCCTGGTCTTCTCAATTTTGAACCGCCACAGGTTTTTTACGTCCTCAAATTGAACACGTAACCTACGTTTTATCGTTCATCTCCGATAGGACTAGGAACTCGATCTCACCTACACTGAGATCAGTGATCTCTGGAAAAATTCATATGGCTCTCAGGAGCGAACCTGGTACCTTTGGCAGGAAGAGACGAGCACCTAAACTCTAGGCCACAAAGACCCTCTTTGAACTTTGAACTTACTTCTGTTTATTTGTTAGCATTCGTTCTATCAACTAAGTTAACTAATCTTTGTTCTTCCTTCCATCCTCTTATTCGCTGGAGATAGTGTTGATATGTTCAATGTTATATCTTGCATACCTCTATTACCTCTATTACCTCTATTACCTCTATTACCTCTTACCTCTATTACCTCTATTACCTCTTACCTCTATTACCTCTATTACCTCTATTACCTCTATTACCTCTATTACCTCTTACCTCTATTACCTCTATTACCTCTATTACCTCTTACCTCTATTACCTCTATTACCTCTATTACCTCTATTACCTCTTACCTCTATTACCTCTATTACCTCTATTACCTCTATTACCTCTATTACCTCTTACTTCTATTACCTCTTACCTCTATTACCTCTATTACCTCTATTACCTCTATACCTCTTACCTCTATTACCTCTATTACCTCTTACCTCTATTACCTCTATTACCTCTATTACCTCTTACCTCTATTACCTCTATTACCTCTATACCTCTTACCTCTATTACCTCTATTACCTCTTACCTCTATTACCTCTTACCTCTATTACCTCTATTACCTCTATTACCTCTTACCTCTATTACCTCTATTACCTCTATTACCTCTATTACCTCTATTACCTCTATTACCTCTATTACCTCTATTACCTCTTACCTCTATTACCTCTTACCTCTATTACCTCTTACCTCTATTACCTCTTACCTTACCATCCTTCCCTTACCTCTATTACCCTGGCGGGTTCCACCAGAAGGACTGTCTCGTGAGGCTGTCGGGAGATTTCCTCAGCGTGTGTCCTATCCATCGCCACCTTCTGCTCCTTATCTCTTGTTCCTCATCTCTTGTTCCTCATCTCTTGTTCCTCATCTCTTGTTCCTCATCTCTTGTTCCTCATCTCTTGTTCCTCATCTCTTGTTCCTCATCTCTTGTTCCTCTTGCCGTTGTCCTGCTCTATCCCACAGTTTCATGTTATGGTCTTGTCATACCACGGCAGATGGAGTATCCTGCGCAGGCATCTATTAATGAATTCTATAACTTTTTGGTGTTCTCCTTAGTGTAGTTAGTGTAGTTAGTGTAGTTAGTGTAGTTAGTGTAGTTAGTGTAGTTGTCTGTCTAGTATTATTTCAATGCAGAAACACATAAAAACAAAGTAATATAGTTTTAAAATACCAAAACAATAAAAGTACATAGCAAAGTTTCGATCAAAATGCTTTTATCAAGTAAAGGATACAAGAGAAGGGAAGAATATTTCACTTCTCACACAGGACACCGCATGTGAACTCAAAAAATAAGTTACCAACGGACCTAAAATGAAAATCTTTGACTAAAGATGAATGTATCCTTTGTTTGATAGAGATCTTTTGGTCGAAACATCGATGTGTATTGTTATTGTTTTTGTATTTTGTAAAACTACAATATTTTGTTTTTACGAGTTTCGCCATTGCTACAGTTTTATTGCAGTCTTTCCTTATATCATTGCTACAGTTTTACTGCAGTCTTCCCTTATATCATTGCTACAGTTTTACTGCAGTCTTCCCTTATATCATTGCTACAGTTTTACTGCAGTCTTCCCTTATATCATTGCTACAGTTTTACTGCAGTCTTCCCTTATATCATTGCTACAGTTTTACTGCAGTCTTCCCTTATATCATTGCTACAGTTTTACTGCAGTCTTCCCTTATATCGTTAATATTATTATCTCACTAAGCCAGAGAGTAGAGTTTACCTCAAGTATATCATATTTGGAACAACTAAGCCAGAGAGTAGAGTTTGCCTCAAGTATATCATATTTGGAACAACTAAGCCAGAGAGTAGAGTTTGCCTCAGTATATCATATTTGAAACAACTGTTAAAATTATGTGCTCTGTAGTTTGAGATGTCTGTCCACATATAAACGTGCCTGAATTGCCAATCTGGAATTTTGTATACATGTGTCTGCGGTGTCGATTATTTCTGTTCTGAAGCTCAGAATGACAACTTGGTATAATCTGCTCATAATACAGTAGTTGTCTTGTGATGGTCTTCAGATTGATTTAATCATCCCTTTATTTTAGTGGTAAGTAACTGGTACATTTGGTTTCTCTCCTGCAGCATCTTTATTGGTCTTTATAAATAGAATAAAAACCAACCCATATAAAATGTTGATTGCAATCCTACAAGAGGAAGATAACTTAACAAAGGGAGACCAACATTTTTTGAGGTGGACAAATAAACAGTTTACTATAGAGTAGCGATATAATATTCGAATCTTGGATTCTTCACAAGGAGTTCATTCTTATTATTCATGTTTGTTGGTATGCGCGCTCTGATATAACCGAACAAGGTTCGCCCAAAGGGTCTAAAGCTGACGTATTGACTTCATTGCACCGGGTTTTACCCCATATAGCTCGGTCTCTCTCAGTAGAAATGTCACGCCACCTGCAGAGAGTATTTCACAAAACACGAACTCTATATCTCCGCAACAATCCTAGGAGTTCTGGAATAATCTGCACTCGTGAACAGAACGGTTCTGGGATAAACTGCACTCGTGAACAGAACGGTTCTGGGATAAACTGCACTCGTGAACAGAACGGTTCTGGGATAAACTGCACTCGTGAACAGAACGGTTCTGGGATAAACTGCACTCGTGAACAGAACGGTTCTGGGATAAACTGCACTCGTGAACAGAACGGTTCTGGGATAAACTGCACTCGTGAACAGAACGGTTCTGGGATAAACTGCACTCGTGAACAGAACGGTTCTGGGATAAACTGCACTCGTGAACAGAACGGTTCTGGGATAAACTGCACTCGTGAACAGAACGGTTCTGGGATAAACTGCACTCGTGAACAGAACGGTTCTGGGATAAACTGCACTCGTGAACAGAACGGTTCTGGGATAAACTGCACTCGTGAACAGAACGGTTCTGGGATAAACTGCACTCGTGAACAGAACGGTTCTGGGATAAACTGCACTCGTGAACAGAACGGTTCTGGGATAAACTGCACTCGTGAACAGAACGGTTCTGGGATAAACTGCACTCGTGAACAGAACGGTTCGGTCCGGGTTCGAACACACGACATGTGGAACGCAAGGCAAAGGGTTAAGCTCTTAACCACAGAGCCGCCCCGCCCCCACATTAAAACTCGTCCTTAGGTTAAACGGCTTTAACCCCCAACACAACAAAGTACCGATATGATCAAAGAGAACCCATGATTACGCTTCATTACACACATTCTAAATATTGATCCATATATTGATTGATTATCAGAGAGTACTTTAGTATTATAACATAATTATTATGGGGGCTTTTTACCTGCATAAATTAATCACAGTCTGTTAAAAGTTCATCAATCGAAGAGCACTACTACCTAATTAAACATCAGAAATAGAAGAGCACTACTACCTAATTAAACATCAGAAATCGAAAAGCACTACTGCCTAATTGAACATCAGAAATCGAAGAGCAGTACTGCCTAATTGAACATTAGAAATAGAAGAGCACTACTGTACTACCTAATTGAACATCAGAAATAGAAGAGCACTACTGTACTACCTAATTGAACATCAGAAATCGAAGAGCAGTACTGCTTAATTAAACATCAGAAATCGAAGAGCAGTACTGCTTAATTAAACATCAGAAATCGAAGAGCAGTACTGCTTAATTAAACATTAGAAATCGAGACTACTACCTAATTAAACATCAGAAATCGAAGAGCAGTACTGCCTAATTGAACATTAGAAATAGAAGAGCAGTACTGCCTAATTGAACATCAGAAATCGAAGAGCAGTACTGCCTAATTGAACATCAGAGATCGAAGAGCACTACTACCTAATTAAACATCAGAAATCGGAGCACTACTACCTAATTAAACATTAGAAATAGAAGAGCACTACTACCTAATTAAACATTAGAAATAGAAGAGCACTACTGCCCAATTAAACATCAGAAATCGAAGAGCAGTACTGCTTAATTAAACATCAGAAATCGAAGAGCAGTACTGCCTAATTAAACATTAGAAATAGAAGAGCACTACTACCTAATTAAACATTAGAAATGAGAGAGCACTACTACCTAATTAAACATCAGAAATCGAAGAGCAGTACTGCTTAATTAAACATCAGAAATCGAAGAGCATTACTGCCTAATTAAACATCAGAAATCGAAGAGCACTACTGCCTAATTAAACATCAGAAATCGAAGAGCAGTACTGCTTAATTAAACATCAGAAATAGAAGAGCACTACTGCCTAATTAAACATCAGAAATCGAAGAGCAGTACTGCTTAATTAAACATCAGAAATCGAAGAGCACTACTGCCTAATTGAACGTCAGAAATAGAAGAGCACTACTGCCTAATTAAACATCAGAAATCGAAGAGCAGTACTGCTTAATTAAACATCAGAAATCGAAGAGCATTACTGCCTAATTGAACATCAGAAATCGAAGAGCACTACTGCCTAATTGAACGTCAGAAATCAATGCTACTCATGTTTATATAGGTGTATCCCAAATGTAGACAACTTGGCAAAGCGAGTTAACGAAGCGAGTGAGTGACCAGGCTATGATAGTATTGATTGACATTACAGAGTTCTAAAATATTTCCATGCAGATTGGAACGGGTCAAGAGGCAGTTATATTGAATAGAAGTTGATGTGTGTTTGGCTGTTCTCCGTGTCCAAGTGGTTAACGAGGTTGCCTGTTGTTCTGAAGGTTGTCAGTTCAAATACGGACTGAGTCACAAGGGCAATTTTTTCATGAGATCACTAGAGTTGTTGCTGAAGCTACGGAGTTTGTGTTTTGTGCAACATTCTCGACATTTCTGTCTACATGGATGAGGTCATATGGAGGAAATTGTCTACATGGATGAAGTCATATGGTAGAAATTGTCTACATGGATGAAGTCATATGGTAGAAATTGTCTACATGGATGAAGTCATATGGTAGAAATTGTCTACATGGATGAAGTCATATGGTAGAAATTGTCTACATGGATGAAGTCATATGGTAGAAATTGTCTACATGGATGAAGTTATTCTTCCATTACCTGAGTCCATTGGCTGTATGAGTTTAGAGTTGGTTGTGGAAGTCGTTAGTTATTCTTCCATTACCTGAGTAATGTCAGTGGTAGATTACGGACTCGGAATTCTTACGATATCAAGATCACAATGTGAACGACTCGAACGGGTTCAGAATGAAGGTATGCGTATAGTTCTGGGCTGCACTAGAGATACCTCTATTGTGAAGATGAGATATATGCTTGGCCTTCTGTCACTACGCTCCCGTCATGCAATCGCCCAAACCAAGGCATATATGCGGGTTACTTCGGATAAGAGACATCCACTTCACAAGCACACTAATGATGTTAAGGGCACGAGAATCAAGCGTGGCATGTCGTGGATGACCCAGGCTGAGAGAACAATTAACCAGGTGACTACGGTTGCGACTCTACCAAAAGGGGAAGAATGGATCCCAACAGATGGTAGCATGAACTATCTCAACGTTATCATTACTCTTGGAAGAGAATGTAGAGATTGGGGCAACATGAAGGCTGATCTCGCAGTTAAGCAGCTGATAGAAGATAATGCAAGGGATGATGATGCTGTATATACCGATGGGTCGGTTCAACGTGGTGAGAAATCCGGATGGGGTTTCTTGGCTAATGCGCATGGTAGGGTTGTTGCAGAGCGAAGTGGGGCATACAGGACAACTACTTCTAGTATGAGGATGGAGGTTGAGGCCGTTACTGCTGCCCTCCATTGGATTTCTGGGACTTCATTTACTGGGGCAGTTGTTGTATCTGACTCTTAGTCGATGCTTCACAAGATCCAGAAGGGCAGGTTTCGGTATGAGTGGATGTCGTCTATAGAAGTTTCTAACCTCCAGCAGCTTACGTGGATATACTGTCCTGGGCGTGCGGGTGTTTACGGTAATGAGAGGCGGACAGGCTTGCATCAACAGCATCGATTGTTGGGGAGTTGAAGATGGATAAGGGGATATTCTTCGGTCTCTTCGCGACTCTCTGTTGGATGAGGACACTAAAATCGATGTTGAATCGATCAAGCGATTTAGGCAGTTTGGAATTACCCGTTGTTCAAGTCGAACTGGATGCCTGAGAGGCAGAGTGAGAGGTGTGTTTAATCAGCGAGCCACAGGAACCATCAGTATGCATACTCTTCGATATCTGTTGGGAGAGACTGAGCACCTATGGGTCTGCCGGAGTGCAATGACGTCTGTTTAGTAACCAATACCTGAGTCCACTGGCTGTATGAGTTTAGAGTTGGTTTGTGGGAAATCGTTAGTTATTCTTCCATTTACTGACAAAATGGGCCCAAATATATAAAGTATTGAACATGCTTTAATTGATGTTTGTCGATGGAGATATTGGTAATGTTTTCTTCTCTAGCGAATGTCATTCGTTTGGTCTATGTTTATTTTCTTGTTGCAGTTAGTGCATGTTAACTGGAATCTGTTAATGTATTGTTGTACCTGTTCTTCTGTTGATATGATTGCCTGGTCGTCGGCAAAAATCAATTCGTTTAAGAGTTTCCCAAGGCTGTCCTCTTCACTGGTGTTAGCTATTTTACAGATAGTGTCCAGTATAAAATATACTAGTCACGACATAGATGAAGCGTCTCAGAGACGCAGAATGCTAGGAGTATCAAGACGAGATCAGTTGAGAAATGAAGACATCAAGAAGAAAGTGGGTACAACATCAGTACTGAACTTTATCAAGAAGAAAGTGGGAACAACATCAGTACTGAACTTTATCAAGAAGAAAGTGGGAACAACATCAGTACTGAACTTTATCAAGAAGAAAGTGGATACAACATCAGTACTGAACTTTATCAAGAAACAACAAAATTAAATGGTTCAACCATATAAGCAGATTACCAACAGCCTCAAAGAGCAATGTTACTTCGATACAGATGATACAAAGAGCAATGTTACTTCGATACAGATGATACAAAGAGCAATGTTACTTCGATACAGATGATACAAAGAGCAATGTTACTTCGATACAGATGATACAAAGAGCAATGTTACTTCGATACAGTGGATACAAAGAGCAATGTTACTTCGATACAGTGGATACAGATCAAAAGGACGTCCACGCAAAAGGTAGACCTCAGAGGTAACAGAGGCGACGAAAAAACTGTTTATGAAGAGCGTACAAATGCCTGTTCTAGAAATCTCATCCTATCGTGAAGCTGTGAGGCAAATCTCATCTTATCGTGAAGCTGTGAGACAAATCTCTTCTTATCGTGAAGCTGTGAGGCAAATCTCATCTTATCGTGAAGTTGTGAGGCAAATCTCATCTTATCGTGAAGCTGTGAGGCAAATCTCATCTTATCGTGAAGCTGTGAGGCAAATCTCATCTTATCGTGAAGTTGTGAGGCAAATCTCATCTTATCGTGAAGCTGTGAGGCAAATCTCATCTTATCGTGAAGTTGTGAGGCAAATTTCATCTTATCGTGAAGCTGTGAGGCAAATCTCATCTTATCGTGAAGCTGTGAGGCAAATCTCATCTTATCGTGAAGCTGTGAGGCAAATCTCATCTTATCGTGAAGCTGTGAGGTAAATCTCATCTTATCGTGAAGCTGTGAGCAAATCTCATCTTATCGTGAAGCTGTGAGGCAAATCTCATCTTATCGTGAAGCTGTGAGGCAAATCTCATCTTATCGTGAAGCTGTGAGGCAAATCTCATCTTATCGTGAAGCTGTGAGGCAAATCTCATCTTATCGTGAAGCTGTGAGGCAAATCTCATCTTATCGTGAAGCTGTGAGGCAAATCTCATCTTATCGTGAAGCTGTGAGGCAAATCTCATCTTATCGTGAAGCTGTGAGGCAAATCTCATCTTATCGTGAAGCTGTGAGGCAAATCTCATCTTATCGTGAAGCTGTGAGACAAATCTCATCTTATCGTGAAGCTGTGAGGCAAATCTCATCTTATCGTGAAGCTGTGAGGCAAATCTCATCTTATCGTGAAGCTGTGAGGCAAATCTCATCTTATCGTGAAGCTGTGAGGCAAATCTCATCTTATCGTGAAGCTGTGAGGCAAATCTCATCTTATCGTGAAGCTGTGAGGCAAATCTCATCTTATCGTGAAGCTGTGAGGCAAATCTCATCTTTTCGTGAAGCTGTGAGGCAAATCTCATCTTATCGTGAAGCTGTGAGACAAATCTCATCTTATCGTGAAGCTGTGAGTAAATCTCATCTTTTCGTGAAGCTGTGAGGCAAATCTCATCTTATCGTGAAGCTGTGAGGCAAATCTCATCTTATCGTGAAGCTGTGAGGCAAATCTCATCTTATCGTGAAGCTGTGAGGCAAATCTCATCTTATCGTGAAGCTGTGAGGCAAATCTCATCTTATCGTGAAGCTGTGAGACAAATCTCATCTTATCGTGAAGCTGTGAGGCAAATCTCATCTTTTCGTGAAGCTGTGAGGCAAATCTCATCTTATCGTGAAGCTGTGAGGCAAATCTCATCTTATCGTGAAGCTGTGAGGCAAATCTTATCGTGAAGCTGTGAGGCAAATCTCATCTTATCGTGAAGCTGTGAGGCAAATCTCATCTTATCGTGAAGCTGTGAGGCAAATCTCATCTTATCTAGCTGTGAGGCAAATCTCATCTTATCGTGAAGCTGTGAGGCAAAACAGGATTAGAGAAAATAAGAAGATAAACAACAGCGACGATAGTATATATCCTTGTCTGACTCCAGATCATATCCTTGTCTGACTCCAGATCATATCCTTGTCTGACTCCAGATCATATCCTTGTCTGACTCCAGATCATATCCTTGTCTGACTCCAGATCATATCCTTGTCTGACTCCAGATCATATCCTTGTCTGACTCCAGATCATATCCTTGTCTGACTCCAGATCATATCCTTGTCTGACTCCAGATCATATCCTTGTCTGACTCCAGATCATATCCTTGTCTGACTCCAGATCATATCCTTGTCTGACTCCAGATCATATCCTTGTCTGACTCCAGATCATATCATTGTCTGACTCCAGATCATATCATTGTCTGACTCCAGATCATATCCTTGTCTGACTCCAGATCATATCATTGTCTGACTCCAGATCATATCATTGTCTGACTCCAGATCATATCCTTGTCTGACTCCAGATCATATGATTGTCTGACTCCAGATCATATCATTGTCTGACTCCAGATCATATCCTTGTCTGACTCCAGATCATATCATTGTCTGACTCCAGATCATATCCTTGTCTGACTCCAGATCATATCATTGTCTGACTCCAGATCATATCCTTGTCTGACTCCAGATCATATCCTTGTCTGACTCCAGATCATATCATTGTCTGACTCCAGATCATATCCTTGTCTGACTCCAGATCATATCCTTGTCTGACTCCAGATCATATCCTTGTCTGACTCCAGATCATATCCTTGTCTGACTCCAGATCATATCATTGTCTGACTCCAGATCATATCATTGTCTGACTCCAGATCATATCCTTGTCTGACTCCAGATCATATCCTTGTCTGACTCCAGATCATATCCTTGTCTGACTCCAGATCATATCATTGTCTGACTCCAGATCATATCCTTGTCTGACTCCAGATCATATCCTTGTCTGACTCCAGATCATATCCTTGTCTGACTCCAGATCATATCCTTGTCTGACTCCAAATCATATCATTGTCTGACTCCAAATCATATCCTTGTCTGACTCCAGATCATATCCTTGTCTGACTCCAAATCATATCATTGTCTGACTCCAAATCATATCCTTGTCTGACTCCAGATCATATCATTGTCTGACTCCAAATCATATCATTGTCTGACTCCAAATCATATCATTGTCTGACTCCAGATCATATTATTGTCTGACTCCAAATCATATCCTTGTCTGACTCCAGATCATATCATTGTCTGACTCCAAATCATATCATTGTCTGACTCCAGATCATATCATTGTCTGACTCCAAATCATATCATTGTCTGACTCCAGATCATATCATTGTCTGACTCCAAATCATATCATTGTCTGACTCCAAATCATATCATTGTCTGACTCCAAATCATATCATTGTCTGACTCCAGATCATATCATTGTCTGACTCCAAATCATATCATTGTCTGACTCCAGATCATATCATTGTCTGACTCCAAATCATATCATTGTCTGACTCCAGATCATATCCTTGTCTGACTCCAAATCATATCATTGTCTGACTCCAGATCATATCATTGTCTGACTCCAAATCATATCATTGTCTGACTCCAGATCATATCATTGTCTGACTCCAAATCATATCATTGTCTGACTCCAAATCATATCATTGTCTGACTCCAAATCATATCATTGTCTGACTCCAGATCATATCATTGTCTGACTCCAAATCATATCATTGTCTGACTCCAGATCATATCATTGTCTGACTCCAAATCATATCATTGTCTGACTCCAGATCATATCCTTGTCTGACTCCAAATCATATCATTGTCTGACTCCAGATCATATCATTGTCTGACTCCAAATCATATCATTGTCTGACTCCAGATCATATCATTGTCTGACTCCAAATCATATCATTGTCTGACTCCAAATCATATCATTGTCTGACTCCAAATCATATCATTGTCTGACTCCAAATCATATCATTGTCTGACTCCAAATCTAAAACAGAACCAACTATAAACTTATGGGACTTCGGATTCAGGTAAGAATAATGGGAAATCAGACCACAACTACACCACGTGACCTCGCATTCTAGTATTGGTGTATATAGATGAATTTATTTTAAAATCAACACAAAATTCTACATTCTAAATCGAAGTTATATTATGCAAAAAATTAAGTTTAACAATAAGGAATATCAATATTATGAATATTTTCACCAATAAATAACAATAGACACAGAGTTGAGTAAAATTGCAAAAAGCTTGCAGTGTTCTATCAAACATATATACATTCCAGCCCCCTTCTCTGATCGAGGTCTAGGATTCCCCGGTCAGTTGTCTGGCCTAGTTATCTAGAGTTGACTGTGCCTAAAGTGAAACGTTTCTGAGAGACCTGTGTTTATTATAATTATCGTACACTGGATGTTTATGCAGAGATTCTTGCTAAGACTAACTAAGTGGTTGTACACTGGCTGTTTATGCAGAGATTCTTGCTAAGACTAACTAAGTGGTTGTACACTGGCTGTTTATGCAGAGATTCTTGCTAAGACTAACTAAGTGGTTGTACACTGGCTGTTTATGCAGAGATTCTTGCTAAGACTAACTAAGTGGTTGTACACTGGCTGTTTATGCAGAGATTCTTGCTAAGACTAACTAAGTGGTTGAACACTGGCTGTTTATGCAGAGATTCTTGCTAAGATTAACTAAGTGGTTGTAAACTCCATATTTTCACAATATTTTCCACAAATGTTTCCTATCTACGCACTCGAACGTTATTTCCAGTTTTATGAACTCAACGTGTAGGTGTTTATCAGATTCGACAGTTATCTCCCCTTAAGCGCATGATGTCGGTACAGATGTTTTCCCAAATCTCATTAACGAGTTTTTAAGCTGTAGGTCGATGATAGCTCATTTACGAGTATTTTATCAAATACCCCCTCCCGGTGAGGCACAGTAACCTTATTCCTCTATATTTTGAATAATCTCTGTAGCTACCTCTCTTCTTACAGATGGGAGTTTCGACCTGGTCGAGTTTATAACAGTATTACTTAAGAAAGGACAATTAAAAGGAAATATAAAAATGATAACATTTATATTTAATATTTCGCTCGTGTGTTGTTGAGGCTCGCAAGGGGAGTAAAGAATAGCAACACTGCGACGTACAAGGCATGTCGTAAGAGGCGAATAAGGTAGGGAAGATACCTTAGTAAGTAAAAAACGTCGCAGAAATCGGATGTGCTGGCCTACTTGTAGGCGCATAACTGGCACAACATATGATCCCTCTTAAGCTCAAATCACATAGAAATCACAAAGAGTGGTTATCAAGTGATCGATGTGGACCGTTTGAAGAAGAAGAAGAAGAAGAATATTTCAAACTACCATCTACAATTTATTTCATTAATATTGTCCTCCCTCTCCCCGTTCCCCAGGAACAATTACTTTAGAAACCCATGAGCTACATTATTCTATCAATGATTACAGCGTATGATTGTTCAACTAGGTAACAAGAAAAAGTCGCAAGAGTTACAATCAAATGAATATACGTTTCCATGGCAATATTCCTCCAAGCACGTAGCTGTTGTTTACCAGCCCTCGAGTGATTCATTTTGTCTCATCGGATATCACATTTCAGACGCATATTCTATTTTCGTGATTGGAGATACTACACTTTTGTCCGTGTTAACATGAGGAAGGAAGCACACACAAAATTAGACAAGAGCTTTATGCTGACGAGTAAATATGTAGTCTGTCAGAAGTGACAGCTTTTCTAAGAACTGACGAGTAATTGCATTCTATGAGGTTATCTCCCTTACCCCTGTTCCCAAGATTCATTTCCATTTTCTACAACAAGTATTCTATGAAAATATTGAAAACCACATTCCTGTTTTTCTGCATGTGACAATCTATGCGCCTACAAGTAGGCCAGCACATCCGATTTCTTCTATGCTTTTTATTTACTAGGGTAGCTTCCTTATGTCCTACATCAGTCGTCTCTTACGACATGCCTTGTAAGTCGCAGTGGTACTTTGCTTCCCTTGCACCACACGGGAGTATAGAAAGATTGAAGATCACATTCCTGATGTTCTCATTGTTAAAATCACATTCCTGATGTTCTCATTGTTAAAATCACATTCCTGATGTTCTCAATGTTAAAATCACATTCCTGTTTGTTGTTCTCATTGTTAAAATCACATTCCTGTTCTCATTGTTAAAATTACATTCCTGTTGTTCTCATTGTTAAAATCACATTCCTGTTTGTTGTTCTCAATGTTAAAATCACATTCCTGTTTGTTGTTCTCATTGTTAAAATCACATTCCTGTTGTTCTCATTGTTAAAATAACATTCCTGTTTGTTGTTCTCAATGTTAAAAGTAAACGATATTCGTGTTATTCTATTCCGTCTTGATAGCTTCATTAACACAATAACATACATTTTTTCTGCGTGGGGCAGTAAAATCTGTGTACAGTTTTATTAGTAAAATATTACATTTTGATACGACGTGTTACAGTACATTTCCAGATGAAGTCTTATTGGAGAACTGAAGGATGATCGACTGTCGTATGCCATAAATAAAACAGTCAGAGACCAGGAAAGGTGACGAACAACTCTTTTTAAAGCCGAAGCATTGGCTACATTGCACCGGGTTTTACCTCATATGGCTCGGTCCTCTCTGCAGAAATGGCACGCCACCTGCCGAGAGTATTGCACAAAGCACGAACTCCGTAGTTCCGGCAACAATCATAGGTAGTAGTAAAGGAACCATTTCATACCTCGTAGTATATAGGTCAATACAGTGTTAGGCCTGTATTTTTCATTGACCGTCGGCACACGATGGGTGATGTGGTCAGCATCACGCCGGCCGCCTTTACTTTCCCAGAGCATGTCTGGTACCCAGTTGAGGCTGGGTCGACCTGAGAGCCGTCGCGGTCGGGAAAAATTCCACGCGCATTGCGGAGCTGAACCCAGACCACCAGCCTTGCGAAGCGAGTTCACTAACAACTACGCTACAGCGGCTCTCAACAATCATAGGGGTCTCTGGAAAAAACAGCACTCGTGAACAGAACGGCGCGGTCCGGATTCGAACCCACGACCTTCGACTCACAAGGCAAAGGGTTAAATCCCTTAGCCACAGAGACCCCCAAACTGTTGAGACTCTCTACTCCACGGGGAGCGGAGAGGAATAACTTGATAAAACATATAGTCTCACTGTTACACTTTGTTCAGTTTTTACTATCGCATTGGAAGAACAGATGATTGTGTTCGTGCAGAAATCTATTGAGTCTGGAATTGAATGAGCTCAGTTAATCAGTCCATCGATCCATTTCACCAGGTTCCTGTCTGTGACACGTTTATAGTGTTTTTCACAGGCGCATGCTTTTTGTGTATACTTGTGTGCAAATGTCATTCTTTTGATAGAATTACACTCTTACAGATCATTAATTGATTGATTAATTGATAGGGTCATTATCATTGCGCTTCGATGATTAGCCATGTGTGCTATGATATCCTTCTTATACAAGATGATCTCAACGATAGTGCACTAACCCCGTAGCACAGACGAGGGTACACGATGTAATTTTGAGAATAGAGAAGATTTGTGTAGACCTTATAGTCGCTGATATTAAAGTTGATAACATGGGGAACTAGTGGACCCGTGCCGCAGATATTCCAGGGTTTGAGGACGGCTCAGGCCAACAATTCTCGGTGTGCAGTCGGTATGTGGTTGGTCTACAGGAAACCCTGATCCTTTACTTGGGGATCTAAATTACATGTACATCTGAGGTCGGAGCAAGGTTCATCTGAATGATGAGGGACACTTGTGATAAAGAAAGCAAGCCTTCAAGCAAACATCCGCCAGGATTGACTCATTAGGTACAAGAATATACAGTGAACAAGTATTAGCGACTTTTTTGTTGTTACCAGAGACAGGATTCGAACCACAAACCACTATATCTTACGGCATCCGTTGTCTAGCCATACAGATGAGCGTTTCAAAGATGAGCGTGTCAAAGATGAGCGTGTCAAAGATGAGCGTGTCAAAGATGAGCGTTTCAAAGATGAGCGTTTCAAAGATGAGCGTGTCAAAGATGAGCGTGTCAAAGATGAGCGTTTCAAAGATGAGCGTTTCAAAGATGAGCGTTTCAAAGATGAGCGTGTCAAAGATGAGCGTGTCAAAGATGAGCGTTTCAAAGATGAGCGTTTCAAAGATGAGCGTTGAAAATAGAATTTCCTGTAGCCTTTCCAAACCTTAAGTTATGAAGTTATGAAGTGCCTGTCACTTCATATTACTAGATAGCTACACCCCCCCCTCCCCCAAAGTTACAATGGACAATGACGGCACCTGGGGTATAGAGGTTAGGTACTCGTTTCTAAAGGTAGCAGGTTCGCTCCCTCGTGGCACCATCTGAATATTTTTCCAGAGATCTTTGACCTCAGTGTAGGTGAGATCGAGTTCCCAGTCTTATCAGAGATGGGCGATAAAACGTTGGTCCCGTGTTCAATTTAAGCACGTAAAAGAACCATTAGCGGTTCAAAATCGAGAAGAGCAGGCTGGAACGCCACTGCCTGGGTAAAATTTATTAAAAAAGATTACAAATAAAATTTCTACAAAAATGTCCTTACCATCTTCAAAATTACATTGCATGTGCCACGGAGTTTGGGCATTACAGCTGAGATCTTCATGTGTAAGAAAGAGATCGGTACACACATGGTTACTCACCAAAGTGCAATGATGATGGTCCTATCAATCAATCAATCAAACTGCGCTTGTAGTCATATCGAGCTAGTCAAATAATCTATTTGTGCTAATGAAATCTTGTCAATACTGTATTACAAAGATTGTTTGAATCTTGGTCTCCAGGGTACTGTGATCACATCTACATGTTTGGTGACTACTTGTTGCTGATTCATATCCCGGAGAGCTATGACTTCACAATGGCAAGTGAGTGGACAAGAGCTGGTCGTGAGTGGTCATCCCTGATCTCTCGTTTATTCTCAGTTTAATATTAGGAAAGATAGATAGATAGATAGATAGATAGATGGATGGATGGATGGATGGATGGATGGATGGATGGATGGATGGATGGATGGATGGATGGATGGATGGATGGATGGATGGATGGATGGATGGATGGATGGATGGATGGATGGATGGATGGATAGATAGATAGATAGATATACCATGAAAGAGAAGGAATAATCTATATAAAAGAGAGAAATAAACCTGTTATATAACACACAGAGTAATTTAATAAGAAAAAAAGTAATTGTTTTTCAAGAATAAGATTAAATCAGATAATAAGGAAGAAAGATG
Organism: Arion vulgaris; assembly: GCA_020796225.1. Taxonomy (NCBI): domain Eukaryota; kingdom Metazoa; phylum Mollusca; class Gastropoda; order Stylommatophora; family Arionidae; genus Arion; species Arion vulgaris. Next base: position 2,895,335 of record CM036765.1, read on the forward strand.
GAATCATAATTATGATTATAGATGATTTAATCTTATTACATTGGAGATGTATGCTTATGACATTGGAGATGTATGCTTATGTCATTGGAGATGTATGCTTATGACATTGGAGATGTATGCTTATGTCATTGGAGATGTATGCTTATGACATTGGAGATGTATGCTTATGTCATTGGAGATGTATGCTTATGACATTGGAGATGTATGCTTATGTCATTGGAGATGTATGCTCATATTACATGATAGGTAGAGGATGAGAGAAATGAGAGAGAGAGAGAGAGAGAGAGAGAGAGAGAGAGAGAGGTTAATATTAAATGAAAGAGAGATAAATAGATAATCATTTCATACAAAACAGAGAATCATAACATAGGAAAGATGTAAGTCATAACATTTGACGGAGAGAGAGAGAGAGAGAGAGAGAGAGAGAGAGAGAATCAGAATTCCAGATATAGACAAAAAAGCTATACAAACAGATTGCATCCTGAGAGCAAATACACTAGAACACATAGACATCTCATACACCTAACCCGAGTAACTATATATATATACAAATGAATCATCTGACACGACAGCGAGTAAAGGTAGGGGGCGGTAACACCATTATACTCCAAGATGGCATCATAATAAAAAATTCAAGTGTCATCGAAGAACTCTCAACACATTCCAGAGATAAACAACAGGTAACATTATGCTACCTGTGTCAAACCTGGACGCTGACATCAAATGGTAGAAGAAAACTAGTCACGACAGAGATGAAGTGTCTACGCAGAATGCTGGGTGTAACAAGAAGAGACCGGTTGAGAAATGAAGACATCAGGGAAAAAGCGGGTACAACATCAATACTGAGCTTCATCAAGAAACAACAAATTAAATGGTTCGGCCACGTAAGCAGATTACCAACAAATAGTGCACCTCAAAGAGCAATGTTGCTCCCATACAATGAATACAAAACAAAAGGCCGGCCACGCAAAAGGTGGACCTCAGAGATAACAGAGGCGACGAAAGCAACTATTTATGTGGCTCACACAAAAGCCCTTTTTTGAAATTTCTTCTTATCATGAAACTGTGAGACAAAACAGGAATGAAGAAAGAAAGAAAGAAAGAAAAGAACAAAAGGCAAGTGTCGATGCCAGGGAAATGATGTAGGAAAGAAACATACGAAATAGCAAAGTTGTCTTTCTGTGTGAATATATGTCAGTCCTGCAGGACACAGAAAAGGAACCACTAGATAATATAAAGTTGACACTGCAGCTTAACAAACTCTCAGGAAACAATAACATTATTATCCAGTGGATACGATGTGCGGAAACATATACATCTGTGGTGGTCAGAGCGGATCAGATCAGATCTGGAGAAAACTGTGAGGAGGCTGCGGTGATACGTAATAAATTGGCGTTTCAGGACAAAGACACGTATGTATGGTATCACATTAAGCCAACAAAAATGAATAATACAAGTGACATATCATGAAATGAAAGAGCAGAAAAGCTGGTTAAGGAGGAGACAAAGTTGATACAACCCAAACATCAAGTGTCACTACCAGATATCAAGACACACATCAAACAAAAATACAAACATCAAGTGTCACTACCAGATATCAAGACACACATCAAACAAAAATACAAACATCAAGTGTCACTACCAGATATCAAGACACACATCAAACAAAAATACAAACATCAAGTGTCACTACCAGATATCAAGACACACATCAAACAAAAATATAAACATCAAGTGTCACTACCAGATATCAAGACACACATCAAACAAAAATACAAACATCAAGTGTCACTACCAGATATCAAGACACACATCAAACAAAAATACAAACATCAAGTGTCACTACCAGATATCAAGACACACATCAAACAAAAATACAAACATCAAGTGTCACTACCAGATATCAAGACACACATCAAACAAAAATACAAACAGCTGTGGTACCAACAATACAATAACAACACCCACAAATATCTCTCATCTGCAAACTCAAATAGAATCAAAGCGACAAACACAACATCCTTTCATTTCAGTACAGGACACTACATGCTGAATCACATCATCATCAAATAGCTTGTCCTGAGCAGAACTTTGCCACCCTAACAGTCCACCGGAATTTCTCTCTCTCATAGGCCAGATGTCCCGCATCTGCAGCCGTCATGTTCAAACTATCAGTCACATCCTGAATCCATCTTCTCCGTTGTCTTCCACTTCTTCTCTTCTAAAGAAGTTTACAGAGCAAGATACGGGGAACTCTCGAGAAACTCCGACTGACATGCAATTTCATAGAGGCAACCAATCTCATGATTTAGACTGATCATATGAAACAGATCACAAAGAATAAGAACTCAATGTCATAGAACATTTCATGAATGTCTAAATCTTTTCTTAGATCTCAATGTCATAGAACATTTTATGAATGTTTTAATCTCTTCTTAGATCTCAATGTAATAGAACATTTGATCGATGTCTAAATCTATTGCAGGTCCTGCTGTAGTAGAGCAGCTGTTAAAAGAACTGGAAGAACGGGTGGACAATCTTGAGAAAAAGTACAGAGACAAATTGTTATCAAAACGTGTAAGTTGCTATACAAGTCAGGAACATGAACGAGAGAAGAGGTTAAACTTGGGATATAAACTTTAAGGGTGATACACAATAGACAATAGACTTTAAGGGTGATTGACAATAGACTTTAAGGATAGACTGAAGGTGGGGTACACTTGTTTCTCTCTCTCTATCTCTCTCTCTCTATCTATCTCTCTCTCTCTCTCTCTCGTGCCGGTTTAACTCCGATTTGGGCAGTAATCCTCACCCATTCTATGCCTGCCAAGTTGTCCCATATCTAAATATCTCTTGAATCTCTTTCAATCACTTCTCCATATCGTTGATCTCTGCTCTCAAATCTCTTCAGTTCTGGAGATAGTTCTAGGTAAATATGAAGATAGTCAGGAGTTCGGATTCTTTCTTGCGTCACTTCTTTAATGAGTCCTTTAATTTTGTTTTCTACACATGAGATCAATAAACGAATCGTTTCTTACAACATGAGATCAATAAACGGAATCGTTTCTTACAACATGAGATACAATAAACGTAATCGTTTCTTACACATGAGATCAATAAACGGAATCGTTTCTTACACATGAAGATACAACGGAATCGTTTCTTACAACATGAAGATATAACGGAATCGTTTCTTACAACATGAAGATCAATAAACGGAATCGTTTCTTAACATGAAGATCAAAAACGGAATCGTTTCTTACAACATGAAGATACAATAAACGGAATCGTTTCTTACAACATGAAGATACAATAAACGGAATCGTTTCTTACAACATGAAGATACAATAAACGGAATCGTTTCTACAACATGAGAATAAACGGAATCGTTTCTTACAACATAGAAGATAAACGGAATCGTTTCTTACAACATGAAGCATAAACGGAATCGTTTCTACAACATGAAGATACAATAAACGGAATCGTTCTTACAACATGAAGATACAAAAACGGAGGATACAGCCAGAGCACAACAACTAAGAACTGAAAAGAGGGACCCCAGTCTTCAAACTGAGAAGGATACTGCGGTATCGAGCACACCTCCAAGAATGGGTCTCAAGACTCGGCCACACGTGAAGCACCAAGCAGTCACTAAAGACATCCTGCAAGATGTCCCAGCCTGAGTAGTGCAGAAGGGAAAATAACCAAGGAACGACCATTCAGAACAAACTATGCAGGACCGGTGAAGACCTTAAGCGCACCGCCCTGTTTATAACACATACCGGTGTAGTCGAATAGGAGAAGTTGATCACAGAAGAAAAAGAAGTCTCTTACGATAAGCCTTGTATGGAACAGTGTTACTATTCTTTGCTCGCATTGGGGGCTCAGGCAACACACGACAGAATTAAGTGACTGCCAATTGTTTGTTGCCCAGCCTCATTAAACACTTGTCTAATGTCTACTTATTTACTACATCAATATTCTTCGAACTTATTTATTCGTTTACCACGTTATTGTGTTGACCACGTTATTGTGTTGCTTTGAACACGTTATTGTGTTGACTAAACTTTGAACACGTTATTGTGTTGACTAACTTTGAACACGTTATTGTGTTGACCTAACTTTGAACACGTTATTGTGTTGACCTAACTTTGAACACGTTATTGTGTTGACATTTGAACACGTTATTGTGTTGACCTAACTTTGAACACGTTATTGTGTTGACCTAACTTTGAACACGTTATTGTGTTGACCTAACTTTGAACACGTTATTGTGTTGACCAAACTTTGAACACGTTATTGTGTTGACCAAACTTTGAACACGTTATTGTGTTGACCAAACTTTGAACACGTTATTGTGTTGACCAAACTTTGAACACGTTATTGTGTTGACCAAACTTTGAACACGTTATTGTGTTGACCAAACTTTGAACACGTTATTGTGTTGACTAACTTTGAACACGTTATTGTGTTGACCAAACTTTGAACACGTTATTGTGTTGACCAAACTTTGAACACGTTATTGTGTTGACCAAACTTTGAACACGTTATTGTGTTGACCTAACTTTTAACTATTTGTTTATTGTACTGTTAGATATCAGGTAAATTCCGAACAGCATCAGGAAAACCAGGTGAGAAGATCGTCAGCATTGCAAAGGAAGAAAAGGCACGACTTATTATCACCGGTACTCGAGGACTTGGCAAGATTCGAAGAACTCTCATGGGAAGTGTCAGCGATTACATCGTTCATCACTCCAATGTACCAGTACTTGTATGTCGATGGAAGACACACGAAGAACATAATAAGTGAATTGCTTTATTTGGTGAAAGACAGACAATAAACGATATTTTTCGATGATGCGAAGAATAAAATGTTCATGTGATGCATGTGTTCATGTATGGTTATATCTATTCCATCTTGCTGCCAATATGTCAATGTTTATTAATATGAATATTATATTTGTATTTTCCATGTTTTATAAAATAGTGAACATTGTTCAACACAATCTTTCTCACAGTATGATGCTATCAGTGTCAAACTTAGAAGAAGCTGACATGAAATGGTAGAAGAAAACTATGTCACAAAAGAGATGAAATCAGGACCATGCCGTGCAATGATATAGAGAGGCGGACGCATCAGGCGGTACCGTAATGGAGGCGGCATAAGAAGCAGAATCAAAATTACAATTGAACGTTATTTTAAGGAAAAAACATTTGAGAGGTGGCGTTTCGAAGACTTGCATCATACTGAGAAAATATACCGCACGGCCCTGGATGAAGTGTCTACTCAGAATGCTGGGAGTATCAAGAAGAGACTAGTTTAGAAATGAAGACATCAGTAAAAAAAAATGTGTACAACATCAGTACTGAAATTTATCAAGAAACAACAAATTAAAGGGTCTGGTCACATAAATAGATTATCAACAGACAGTGAACCTCAAAGAGAAATTCTACTCCAGATGTACGTTTGCCAACGCCATTTTTTAAGAAAGTGTTTTATGGGGCTCTATCTGGAAGTGCCAATACGAGTGGCCCCAGTTACGGTTGACGTATAAAAACTCCGAGCGTCGTCCTTCTTTCCAATGTGAGCTGCTCGGAATTTGTTTAAAAGTACTAAGTTGCCTATTGACTCTATGAAGGATCCCACCATTTGCCCGAGATCACCTGGCACTGCGCTTGGATCTTAGTTTGCCTGAGATCAACTGGCACTGCGCTTGGATCTTAGTTTGTCCGAGATCAACTGGACACTGTGCTTGTATCTTAGTTTGCCTGAGATCAACTGGCACTGCGCTTGGATCTTAGTTTGCCTGAGATCAACTGGGCACTACGCTTGGATCTTAGTTTGTCCGAGATCAACTGGGCATTGTGCTTGGATCTTAGTTTGTCCGAGATCAACTGGACATTACGCTTGGATCTTAGTTTGCCTGAGATCAACTGGGCACTACGCTTGGATCTTAGTTTGTCTGAGATCAACTGGACACTGTGCTTGGATCTTAGTTTGTCCGAGATCAACTGGACATTACGCTTAGATCTTAGTTTGTCCGAGATCAACTGGACACTGCTTGATCTTAGTTTGTCCGAGATCAACTGGACACTGTGCTTGGATCTTAGTTTGTCCGAGATCAACTGGGCACTGTGCTTGGATCTTAGTTTGTCTGAGATCAACTGGACACTGCAATTTGATCTTAGTTTGCCTGAGATCAACTGGGCACTACGCTTGGATCTTAGTTTGCCTGAGATCAACTGGGCACTACACTTGGATCTTAGTTTGTCCGAGATCAACTGGGCACTGTGCTTGGATCTTAGTTTGTCCGAGATCAACTGGACATTACGCTTGGATCTTAGTTTGCCTGAGATCAACTGGACACTGTGCTTGGATCTTAGTTTGTCCGAGATCAACTGGACATTACGCTTGGATCTTAGTTTGCCTGAGATCAACTGGGCACTACGCTTGGATCTTAGTTTGTCCGAGATCAACTGGGCACTGTGCTTGGATCTTAGTTTGTCTGAGATCAACTGGACACTGCAATTTGATCTTAGTTTGCCTGAGATCAACTGGACACTGTGCTTGTATCTTAGTTTGTCCGAGATCAACTGGGCACTGTGCTTGGATCTTAGTTTATCTGAGATCAACTGGACACTGCAATTTGATCTTAGTTTGCCTGAGATCAACTGGGCACTGCAATTGGATCTTAGTTTGCCTGAGATCAACTGGACACTGTGCTTGGATCTTAGTTTGTCCGAGATCAACTGGACACTGTGCTTGGATCTTAGTTTGTCCGAGATCAACTGGACACTGTGCTTGGATCTTAGTTTGTCCGAGATCAACTGGACACTGTGCTTGGATCTTAGTTTGTCCGAGATCAACTGGACACTGTGCTTGTATCTTAGTTTGCCTGAGATCAACTGGACACTGTGCTTGGATCTTAGTTTGCCTGAGATCAACTGGACACTGCATTGGATCTTAGTTTGTCCGAGATCAACTGGACACTGTGCTTGGATCTTAGTTTGTCCGAGATCAACTGGACACTGTGCTTTTATCTTAGTTTGCCTGAGATCAACTGGACACTGTGCTTGGATCTTAGTTTGCCTGAGATCAACTGGGCACTGCAATTGGATCTTAGTTTGCCTGAGATCAACTGGACACTGTGCTTGGATCTTAGTTTGCCTGAGATCAACTGGACACTGTGCTTGGATCTTAGTTTGCCTGAGATCAACTGGGCACTGCAATTGGATCTTAGTTTGCCTGAGATCAACTGGGCACTGCAATTGGATCTTAGTTTGCCTGAGATCAACTGGACACTGCAATTGGATCTTAGTTTGTCCGAGATCAACTGGACACTGCAATTGGATCTTAGTTTGTCCGAGATCAACTGGGCACTGCAATTGGATCTTAGTTTGCCTGAGATCAACTGGACACTGCAATTGGATCTTAGTTTGTCCGAGATCAACTGGACACTGCAATTGGATCTTAGTTTGTCCGAGATCAACTGGGCACTGTGCTTGGATCTTAGTTTGCCAACGGTTTTAGAACTGTCGTAGTTAAGAGCTTGTTTGTTTTTTGTTTGGTTGTTTGTTTGTTTGTTATGTATGTTATTAAGCATCTATATGGCCGATGCAGACTTCTTTCAACCTAACAGGTGTCTTTCTTGGATATATCAGGGCGTAATGGTCTTTTTTTTCTTGATGTGGCCATGTGGTCTGGGACTCGTCCTTGTGCGGACAGTGTATTGAATATAGCGTGCTAGCTTCCTAACAAGATCAACGATATATCTAGTCGCAGGGGTAGAAAACTGATAACGATATGTCTAGTCGCAAGGGTAGAAAACTGATAACGATATGTCTAGTTGCAAGGGTAGAAAACTGATCTAGTCAAGGGTTTAAGCACCGATTCTACAATAGAAAGAGGATTAAGATGACAGTAGAAAAGCAAATTGTTCTTGATATTGAAGTAGCGAAGGGACGCTACCGAATATATTATGTGCTAGATTTATGGGATGAGTGTTCTCCCTGAGAACATCTTCCCTAAAAAAAAAAGTAATCTCCATGAAAAACAAGTACATATACCTGAGAAACGATCAGCAATAAAAAAATAAATCACATTTGCTTCGTTTTATGTGCCTAATCTGAGTGGGATAACAACTGAATTTAAATTATTTTTTTAAATGAATTTTGTTCTTATGTCAATCATCAGATTACAGGACCCAGTAGCTTTGATTTACTATAAGTGTTACGTCATAGACTCAAAGACAGATAATACATGCAATATTCATACCAACACTGTGCTACCAGTGCCAAACATGGGTACTGACAAAAGAACAAGAAATGAAAATTACCACCTGTGAAATGAGATGCCCGAGGAAAGCAGTAAATAAAACAAGAAGAGACCATATAAGAAATTAGGAAATTAGAAGAACAGTCGCAACAACACCAGCTATTAGATTTATTGAAAAACAGAGGCTCAAATGGTTAGTCCACTTGATCAGAATGAACCTGAATACACCAGTTGCACGAGCGTACAGCCTGAAAATGGAATCATCAAGAGGAAGGGGCAGACCAAGAAAAAGATGGGTTGATGGAGTTACAGACATCTAAAAACACTACAATACCACATCATATCATCAACCAAGCGTGCACTATCTCGGAAACCGATTATCAGTTAAACCTGCTACGCCTAACGGCAAAAAAGTAGAGCAGGACAAAATGAGAAAGAAAAGAAGTCACTTCATATCATTCATATAATCTCTCAGGTTCGTAAATAGTCCCGTCTCGGCAGTGCCGTTTTATCGTGTGGGCATGATGGACATTTCTCAAGAATCCACGAGTAAATGGGCCCATGAGGTGACTAACTGTGCAGGAGAACGGTCCTTTCAAAACTTAAACTAATAAATAATCAGCCTCGTAGCATAATGGGGTAGGACTGTTTATACTCGCTTTCACTGATGTGTATGACAGCTGAAAAAAACCCAATTATTTCAAGCCAACAATAAAACACTTTGTCAAGAAAATTCTCGCAAAAAATTGCGTTTGAATAACAAAACATTTTTAAAAAATATACAATTGAATATTGGAACATTTTTTCCTATTTCGAGGTATATTGGGTAACACGGCGTTGGGTCCGTATTTTTCATTGACCGTGGGCACACGATGGCCAAAACGATGATTTGGCTAGAATCACAGACTTTTATCCATGCATGTTTTCTCAGTGACTCAATGAGTATGCTCAGGAAGATTGAAACAGGATGGGCTAGGAGACATTGGATGGAGTCGCTGGGAGGTCTAAGCTGACAAAGATCAGTTTTATTTTTGTGCCAGGGCATACAGCTGTAAGGGGGAATGAACGTGCGGATAGGCTTGCAGGTATGGCTGCTGTACAAAGCGGGCGAGCAATGGACCAGGCTGATATTATAAATTCCTTAAGGGAGAGAGGACGTGTACATGATTCACGTAATAGCGGTGAATCTACAACGCTAACCAGACTGCAAGAACTCAAAGTTAAGTGTGGTGTAGCTCGACAAGAACGCTATGCTGGCAGACAAAGAAGAATTGTAAACCAACAAAGAACCGGTGTCGTTAGTCGCCACACGCTGAGGGACATACTGAGGGAGAGATCGGAGCACTTATGGACTAATTTGTTCGACGTGCAGTGATGGTGATCCGACGACTAAACTAAACACGATGGATGATGTGGGCAACATTATGTCTGCCACCTACACTTCTCAGTGCTTTTTCTTGTTTCCAATCGAGTCTTGATCTACTTGAAAGTTAACTGTAATTTTTGTTTTGTGCTGTCTCCGTATGTGTCGTACATCAGTTAACATATTGTGTATGAACTAAACTGTGTTAGTTCCCAAGTTTTGGTTATATTGTTCAGACATTTGAGCTGATTAATCTTTGATATACAAGTTTTTGTAACCTCTTAAAAATCGATTTTGAATACAAGTACCAATAAATACACGTTTAATTCTATTGAAGTTTTACGTTTTAATTTCTGAGAGTGGCTGTGTATATGTAAGGGCCACAATGCAATACTTTGTTTGCAAGTTTTTTTCTCTGTTTAGTTTGGTTTAGTTGACAGACTATCCTTACATCACATCAACGGTGAATCTCAATGACGAAATGGTCGTTCGCCTATGGTACTGAGGGACGTGGGTTCGAATCCGGACCGAGACACATGTGCAATTTTTTCTTGAGATTCCTAGGATTGTTTCCGGAGCTATGGCGTTCGTGTTTTGCTAAATATTCTCGGCAGATGGCGTACCATCTTTACCGACAGGGACGGAGCCATATGGGGAAACTAGGGGAAATGAAGCAATGCTTCGCCTTTGGACCCTTTTTTAAACTGATAGTGGGATACATCAACTGTCCTCAGTAAACGAAGTCGTCAGGAGGAAAATATTCACGTCCCCTCGATGTAATGGTGGCAACGCCTTTGCCAGCTCTCGACACGGATCGTCGGAAAAGGTACAATGTGACGACACAAGGGAAGATTGCAGTTAACTCCGTACAAGAAGACAAGCGAAAATATATCTATTGGGTAAAGTTGGCCGATCGCAAATCCTAAACTTACGTTTTAGCGACTAACAAAACTGCCTTCCCTGAAACAACCGGGCACGGTACTGTTGTTTTAACAACTAACATCCCCGGAGAAACCGGGGCGGGTAATGTTTGGCGAGCGCAAAATCTAAGTTGCGCGGATAGCGCCTTATGAAACTACCTTCTACATTATTTGTGCGCTGCCCCAGTCCAGTGTTGTCCGGGGCCAGGGAAAATGCAGAGTAGAAACTGCAAATTGCCAAGTGCTCCTCGAAAAGGCAGAGAATGTCCCTATTCCGGAACAAACTCAACGAACTAAGAAAAGTAAGGCCGACATTGTAAAGATTTGACAGGCTGTCCAGCTCCGAACAATGGCGAAGGCAAACACTTTTTACTGTGTGTTGTACGAGTAGATGCTGTCCCAGAACAAGCTTATGTGCCCCAAAAATACTGAGAAATGTTCCTAATCCGGAATGACCTCACATAGTCAGAAAGGGTGCACAGCTCTTTGACGTAGATCATAGTGCCCAAATATTCGGTGAAAGATGATTGTAAAAGAGCAATTCTAGGGCAAGCTACCCTAGTAAATAAAATGCTGGCAATACGTTGGATGTGCTGGCATAGTCACCATAGGCGCATAACTTGGCACAACGCACAATTCGCTCTTTGGCTCAGATCACATACAAACCACAAAAAATGGTTTAATAAGTGGTAGAAAAGGAGCGTTCGCGGAAGAAGAAGAAGAACTGCATTGAGAAACAAAGAATGAAGTGGTTCGTCCACTGAATGGAATCTCTTCTACAACAGGAAAGACGGCTAGCGGAATACCCCGTAAAAGATGGATAAATAGCAAAACGTAATTCTGTCAGAAAGAATAAATGTCACCAAAGCCACTAGAGCAGCCACCCGTGGGATACCGGGGCCCACAACGGAAGCAAAGAATAGTTTCCCTGCGACCTGCAGGACATGTCGTAAGAGGCGACTGAGGTGGAACCTAGGAAGCTTCCTAGTAAATAAAAAGCAGCGCAGAAATCGGATGTGCTGGCCTACTTGTAGGCGTTTAACTGACACAATGTACAATCGCTCCTAGGTTCAGATCACATACAAATCACACAGAGTGGTTAACAAGTGGTCGATATGGATCGTTCAAAGAAGAAGACTAGAACAGCGCAATACAAAAACAGAAAACGACACTAGGCAATAACCAGTAACAGTGTCACAACAAAAGGTATAGAAGAAATGGGGTTTTTTACACTCACTAAAAAGTTTATCGTCTGTCTCCGATAGGACTAAGCACTTTACACTTCTGTCCTTATTTGCTGTCGGGGTCACTGTAGAAACATACAGAAATGTGGCTGAACAGATGGGTCATGGGAGACACGGGAAGAGAGGTTTACAGACATATGGCTAGCCCTAATCAGAGCCGGATTAGACTAGCGCGGGGCCCGTAGCAAATTTTAGCGCGGGCCCTAAGTTTTGTATGATAATAAATAATAAAACATAAATTTTACAAACAAACTTGTCTCGATTTAATGTGAGCAAATTTAGAGATAATACTAGACAAATCAATTTCTCTAAGTAAATTACATTCAATGTTCATTAAGGTGAGATTATTTAGACGATCTTGTCCCATCATGTTTCTTAACTCACTTTTATACGCTTTAATGTTGAAAAAGAACGTTCTCCGCTGCAGTTAGTAATCATTAAAGACAAGTAAATTCGTAAGACTATTTCTACATTTGGGAAACACGACTCTAATGAATTTTTCATTATAAGTTTATAAAATTGCAGTTCAAGGGCCTCATTCTTTTCGTTGCTAATAGCAGCAGCTACATTAGTTTTAAGAAGTTCAGCGAACTGCACAAGTTCGTCGCCTAGGCTTTCTTCCAAATCCTCTTGGTAAGAGCTGACAATATTTGGAGTTCTTTTCAAGATCTCTTCTGCTGTAAGAGATTTTAACTGCCGAAATGTTCCAAATACATCAGTCACTCTATGGTACGCTTCCATGCGTTTAGCTAAGGCAGAGAGTACATTATCAATTATGACAATAAACACCTGAGTTTCAAATTTTTGTTTGGGTGTTTGATTTTCTACAACTTCATCGAGCGTAGTAGAGCCACTAAAATCGTCGTACTTAGTATTTCGCTTGCGTCGTCGTGAAGTTTGTTGCTGATATTCTTGACAGTGAGTCAGGATTTTGGCTTTGGCCTCAATATCTGAAAATGTAGGCCGCATTGCTTGAACGTACCCGTGTAACGATTCATAAAGAGCATATCCCGTGTTAAGGTCTTGATCAGGTGACTGTAATGAAGCGCTAGACGCTTGCAAGCGTTCTAGAATTCCGTTCCATAAAATGCTAACTATTCCCGTTTCCAACTTACTCATCTCCAAAACTAGCCCATACGCTTGATTACGACACTCTACCTTTTGATCCATGTTATTTGAGATGTCATCCAAAACTTGTTTGATAATGGTAAAACCACATAAAAGTGCTTTTGTCGCATCAGCTCGGGAAGACAACCTGGTGTCCGACAGTCTCTTCAAAGTCGGGATTTTGAACCTGTATCTTCCAGTGCTTTTGTAAGAATGCCCATCGATAGGTAGAAGCGGAAAAGAATGTATAGAGACTTTCAACAAAATCGAAAAAAATGGATGCTTCTATACAACATTCTGCAGCACTTCGCAACCAAATTCAGTGAATGTGCAAAGCAGGGAATGTATTCTGCGTACTTATTTATCTCCTTAATGCGTGCTTGTAAGCCGTTGTATTTCCCACTCATGTTGCTGGGATTGTCATAGCTTTGACCGCGATGGGTGCTTCGTAATTTAACCACTTAGCATGACTATAACTCTGATTTAAAACATTTGAATTCATTGAAAACGAAAAATAATAGAAACTATTTTTAAAAATTAATTTCTCACTGAAACATAAAATTAGCTATGTAAAATAAAATAATAATAAAATAACAAGATGGGAGGATTTAAATACATTCAAAGTTAGCAGAACAAATAAAAATTACTCTCTGTGTCCGTTTGTGTGCTTCTCTGTAAAATTATGCAGCTCTGTGTTGCGGCTTCTTGTTGCGACTCCTTCAAGTGTGTCCAAGTTTTCTGTTTAATCATTTGGCCCTCCTTCGCATTATTTTCTGGGACATCTAGTCGAGTGCAAAACAGTTTCTCACAAAAACGTGAATGACATGAAATTTATTTAGGAGTGCCCAGATCTGCTCATGTCTTAGAACAATATTTCATACGCCCACTTGCATTTATTTTAAACTAAGTTTCGCGCGCAAAAACTACTGAACGAACAGAGACTTGAACTGGGTTATGAGTCAAATTTAATTGTTCTTTTGTTCAAGCTTTCAAGTTTTCGTTTATTAGAAGCGTGTGCACACAAGAGACACTCCTATACAAAAAAGTAAAAACACTGTTACGTTGTTAATGAGCTCAGTGTGACCGCCCAATTAAGTCGGAAATTGAGTAAACATGACCTTGGCCCTAACCTCAATAAAAAAATGAAAGGGGGAAATTATTACCCACCTCCCAAACTTGGTTCCTTGTTTATGACTAGTGACAACTTAGCTCCAGAGGCGCGGCCCCCAAAGCGCGGGGCCCGTAGCATTTGCTACTTCTGCTACTATGCTAATCCGGCTCTGGCCCTAATCTTAATAGTTTAGTTTAGTCGTCGGATCACCATCATTGCACGTCGAACAAATTAGTCCATAAGTGCTCCGATCTCTTCCTCAGTATGTCCATCAGCGTGTGGCGACTAACGACACCGGTTCTTTGTTGGTTTACAATTCTTCTTTGTCTGCCAGCATAGCGTTCTTGTCGAGCTACACCACACTTAACTTTGAGCCCTAATCTTAATAACAACATCAACCACCTTTCAAGAAGAGATCATCGGTATAAGGGAGTATTGCAGTAAAACTGTGCAGCAATGGCGAAACACGTAATAACAAAGTACTGTAGTTTTACAAAATACCATGACAATACGCAGTAACGTTTCGACCAAAAGGCTTTTATCAAGCAAAGGATGCTAAAGAAGTGAAGAAGTTCATCGCGAGCTCCCAAATGGTCCGTTAAAATGAAATGAGTATCTGCAGAGGTCACAGATATCACGTACGTGTTGGCCGAAACAGTCACTAAGCATTTTGCCAGTTTCGCATATATACGCCCTTGTCACAACGTTTATAAGTGGTGACGTAGATTATATTGCGAGACTCGCATGTAAAACCATCCTCAATAACAAAAGCGGTTTTAGGAAAAGATACAGTACGGGTCTGCATCACATAAGCACATGTATGACATTGCCGACGGTCACACTGGACGGGGTCAAAAGGACCCTGGACATTGTATTTAAGGCGTCTCTGTGCCAACATATCCTCAAGCTTTCTGTCCCTTCTGTAAGCCACCAGGATTATAATTTTGGAAGACTGAACGTGTCTCTGGATCCAACTTTGTATTAAAAGAAGAGATCATAGCACCATTTTTATAATTAGAACCCAACACATAGCACTTAATAATCACTAGAACAGAATTCAACAACACACTCCAGAGTGCCAGCTGTGTGTACATCATCATGAAACCGTTCACCACCACCTCTTCTTGTGCCAAGCACTAGATGACGTCAGGAAGATCCTCCTTGCTCCAAGGCAATAAAATAAGAACACATTATACGGAACAAAAGAACAACTTACAAACACATGCAGATACCACTACATAGCACTCACTTTGAGCCGAAAGGCAAGAGCTCAAGTGCCGCTGGATAATTGAAGAAGAATAATATAAAGGAGTTTGCTTTTATTATTTGCTAGTATTGCGTCATCATTATATGCCGTTTTCGATTTGCTGACCGTCGACAGGAAGTGCTTTTTGACAGGAAACTACCGTTGACTTGCCAAACAAACAGAAACACCGTGTTGAGACTTGAGATTAAATGATCATGAAAACAAGTGCCAGGGGAATAAAGAGCTAGTACTAACAACACAACGTCTCTACAAGTTGGCATACCATATCAGCAGTTAAAATGAGTTTGGGGTAACAAAAATAAAGCAGCAATTTATTGAAAATTACTTAATGTGTTACTGTTTTAAAATTATTTTCGTGCCCATAAAAGATGAAATTATTGAAAAAGTTCAAAAAGAGAATCATTCATTTCAATCATTCATGATTCATTCAAATCGTCAGTGGTTCAAAATGAAATTAGCAAAATGGATCACGTTGAATAGATCAGATACCGATAATTAGACAAAAGTCTGATGTTTCGTGTAATGAAGAACTTATAGATTTCTTTGATTCTTAATATAATACATTTTACCTAAAAATGTCATACCATGATTGGCATGATAACCTTTACTTTAAGTCAAATTAAGTTTTATCTCTTTTTTTTGCTTTAACTCTGAACTTGATTGTCGGAGTAGCATATACATAGTAACATACCAGATGACTGAGATGATACCTAACCTACACTTACGAGAAATTAAATAAGTATTCACACTTCATGATGTTCAGAAAACACATGATAATCAGTTGCTGCAAATGTAAGTAACTATTAACACTAGGAAGGTTTATTGCATTGAGACATAATATATTTTTGTCTTGAGGGTTTTTCTACCATGCCAGAAGAATTTTCTGAATAATTTATGTAATTTACAGTAAGTTTTTGTATTATGCCAATAGCTTCACGTTTATACATAAATAAGTATAGTATCAAAATGTTCAGAAATAAAATTTGAAAGAAAGTCATATATATATATATATATATATATATATATATATATATATATATATATATATATATATATATATATATATATATACTTCTTCTGCGTTATCACTAAATTGGAATTTGATTCTCTAATAAAGGCAGCCGTCTGCCTCAGATTATCAGCCACGCATACAGTTTGTCTTGGGCCTAGTGTAAGTGTCCTCTTTCTTCTGAAGTCTGCATACTGGGAACAGTTCTGTAGGAGTGTGTTTAACCAGCAAGTCACAGGAACCATCAGTATGCATACCCTTCAACATTGTTTGGGGGAGACTGAGCACCTATGGGTCTGCCCAGAGTGCTGTGATGTCAGTTCAGTAACCCAGGATCAAACTCTTGCTGGGAGTGGGATTTTTCTTACTATACTGCTTTCATATCAACCCCACCACAATTCGATACAAGAGAAAAGCAGGAAAGTAAGGGCTGTCCAGTCCTTATGATGTTGACCACACCACCCATTGTCTTCTGTTGGTTAAAGAAAAATTTGGATCAAGAAACAAAGTGGTTAAGTCCTTGCTTCCGTTCCGAAGGTCATGGGTTCAAATCCGGGCCGCACCATTCTATTCACAAGGGCATTTTTTACAGAGACTACTAGGATTGTTGCAGGAGCTATGGAGTTGATGCTTTGTGCAATACTATTGGCAGGTGGTGTGCCATTTCTGCGGAGAGAGACTGAACCATATGGAAGAAAACCCGGTGCAGTGAAGTCAGTCCTTCTGCTTTTTACCCTTTAGTATTCTCCAATATATCTCATGGTATGATAACCCGCTCTTTATATACTTGGTCTATACATTTATTTTACAGGAATACTAGAACAGTTCATCTTGCAGTGAGAAAAAATGTTGGAGAGTCAGGCATTTTTCTTCAGAAAGGTATTTGCAGCTGTTTGTTATGTTACTCTGTATTTTAGCAGGGTTTAACTGACGTCATTGTGCTCCGGACAGATCCATAGGTGCTCTGTTTCCCCAACAGATATCAAAGAGTATGCGTACTGATGATTCCCGTTGCTCTCTGATTAAACACACTCCTCACTCTGCCCTTCAGGCATCCAGTTCTACTTGTACAACGGGTAATTCCAAACTTCGTCGCTGGATCGATTCAACATCTATTTTAGTGTCCTCTTCCAACAGGCAGTCGCGAAAAGACCGATGAATTTTAACAGGGAAGAAGGGAGTTGTTAATAGCAAAGTTGGTAACTTGCTGTGCTAGTGACAACATGCCTGTTTCCTGTATTTTATTCTGTACAATAATGATTGTCTTCTTCATCTTTGAATGCTCCATATCCACCACTTGTTAATCAATGTGTTATTTGCATGTAATCTGAGTCTAAGAGCAATTTTACGTTGTGCCAGCTATGGGCCTACAAGTAGGCCAGCACATTCGATTTCTGTGGTGCTTTTTATTTCCTAGGTAGCTTCCTAGATCCTACATCAGTCGTATCTTACGACATACCTTGTAAGTCGCAGTGGTACTATTCTTTGTTTACCTTGCAGGCCCCAGCACCACACTGATGAAATAATAATTGTACATTATATGTTTGTTTTGTTGCAATTCTCATCCTGTGTTGCTTAGTCTTTTTATAATTTTTCCCATTTTAATATTAGAAAGGATTTCTCTATTTTACATACAAACCTTAACTTAAAGTTCATCGCTGTTTGCTATGTATGAATGATGTGTTATATGTGTATACTTGTGTGAATGTATGGTGTTGTTTCATCTCATATATACATGCACAAAAAGCTTATCAAATCTGTGCAAACACTGTTCTAGCAAATCTGACCTAACTATTCTGTGTTCAACAGCCAATGCTGTTTATGAAAGACACAACTTAGTGAAGCTCTTTTTTAGAGCTAACTGGAGATGTTATTAAAAACACTTGTCTGTAGTACTAGGCTATGGGTGACGTAAGAAATAAAGGTTTGTGGTTCAAATCCTGTGTTTGGTAATTTGTATTTTCCAGGAAACCCCTAATATTTGTTCACTGTCTATTTATTGATGATATTCATTGGTTCTGGTGCTTCCCCAGGAGTTCTCAACTCTTAGTGCACCAGGACAAAAGCTATGTTTTTACAAGCCAATTGTTTTTAGAATAAAAATCGCCCTTTAGTTTGACTACTGGTAAAAAGGTGTCCAACCCAAAACCACATAGTGTGGCATTTGTTCCACAAAGAGTTAAATCTCCTTATTCTCTTCTCTAGCAAGATTGTAATGTCACATTTTGTATTTGAGAAATTTTAGACAACAATTTGATATTCGAGTCATTGCAGGACTTACAGTGTCAGTTCTCTGCTGCTAACACCTTCAGCTGAAATGTACTGAGAACCTATGGAGGCACTCATGAGTGTACAGATGTTGATTATAATAAGTGTTATACCAATATTTTTGTTATTGTTTCCCTAGCTCATTAAGTCATACATAATTTGATGTTTGACTGGACATAGACTGCAATAAGTTATCATAGTAATGTTTGTGTTGATGGAATAACTCAATAAGATCATACATTGTTGTTGGACATAGACGCAATAAGTAGTGTAAGATGTTGATTGATGGACATAGATGTTAATAAATTATCTGTTATTGTTGTCTTACTCATTAGTCATAAGTTATCATAATTATGTAGTGTGTTGACTGGGACATAGACTGTGCCAATAAGTTATCATAGTATGTATGTGTTGTGTTGACTGGGACATAGACTGTGCCAATAAGTTATCATAGTACGTATGTGTTGTGTTGACTGGGACATAGACTGTGCCAATAAGTTATCATAGTATGTATGTGTTGTGTTGACTGGGACATAGACTTTGCCAATAAATTATCATAGTACGTATGTGTTGTGTTGACTGGGACATAGACTGTGCCAATAAGTTATCATAGTATGTATGTGTTGTGTTGACTGGGACATAGACTGTGCCAATAAGTTATCATAGTACGTATGTGTTGTGTTGACTGGGACATAGACTGTGCCAATAAGTTATCATAGTACGTATGTGTTGTGTTGACTGGGACATAGACTGTGCCAATAAGTTATCATAGTACGTATGTGTTGTGTTGACTGGGACATAGACTTTACCAATAAATTATCATAGTACGTATGAGTTGGTGGGACGGATTAACATAATGCATAGATGTTGCTTATCACTCGGACACGAGGTTGTGGGTTCTTTTTTTTTTTTCTTTTTTCTTTTTTTCTTTTTTTTCTTTCGTCCGCTTTCAACTCAGACGAAGTTTCATCTCTGAAACTGATTTTTGCGTGAAAATCTGTTTTTCCAATTTCTTACAATGGCAGCAGCGTGCACATTGTAAATTACTTTACACTGGCAGCCGTGTGCTCAGTGTACTCGTAATTAGTATTCCCTCGCCATACAGGCAGATTTTCTCCGACTTCAGAGGTACTCATGTTATCGTCCTGAGTAAGACCAGGGGACTCGAACAAATGCCGGACAGTAGGTTCGAACCCGAGCTATGAGGCGTCTCACAGCTAGCAGGCCGAGCTACTATCAACTACTCTAGGCAGTCCCCGGTTGTGGGTTCAATCCCACACTTGATGTTCCACACATGAGGAAAGGGATTGGCCCTCCTACCTCCTGCACACTTATCTTATCTTAACCACATTTGCTGTGAAGCATCGTGGGAAGATTTAGTTTTCTATCTTGTGCCAGGTGTGTTGCGCTGACGTTGTGCTTTCGCAGGAACTCTGAGATGTTATCTATCCATCGTGTTCTTGGTCTGCCTCATGCTCTGCGCTCTGAGTGTCGATTATTGTAGGCACGTGATGGTAGTAAATATGGTTCCATTCTCATTAGATGGCCGTACCACTTAATTCTTTGCTTCTCAATGTACTATATGCATGGTATAGTACCAACGATTCTTCTGGTATTCTCGTTTCTCACTCTATCTCTCTTTGCAGCGTTGACAGCTTTTCATAGACATCTAATTTCTCATGTTGTAATCTTTCTTTGTTGTGTCTTAGTCAGAGGCCATGTTTGGCACACTATAGACTAGAAATGTGAAGTGACTTCATACCCTAAGATCTGAGAAAGTCAAGGAACCCTTTTTCATACTTCGTGGTATTTTGGGTAATGCAGTGTTAGGCCCATATTTTTCATTGAACTTCAGCACACGATAGATGATGTGATCAACATCATGCTGGCAAACTTTACTTCCCAGTGCTTTTCCTGTTACCCAATTGAAGCTTAGTCGACATGTGAGCCATTATAGTCGGACAAAATATTCCATGCCCACTGTGAAATTGAACCTGGAATATATGCTGAAGAAGTGTGTTCACTAACAACTATGCTGCTGCGGCTCTCCAGTGTCAATTTCAATGGAAATTGAAAATTTATATGTATGAGTTGACTTGTCGACTCTCTAACCACTTAGACACCACAGAACTGAAACATATAACACATTAAATTTAATTACAGAGACATGTTGTTACTTTTATCACTTACCTCTTCTATTCTTTTCTCCATTTTCAGATCAGCAGAGAAATGAACAGAAAAAGGTAAACAAATATATTGTGTATTTTAAAAGATGACAAATAGATCTATTCAGAAAGAACTCAAAATCAAAGAAAACTGGCTAATGGGCAATTGTGTACATGTGGACAGGCAACCCAGACAGCAGAGCACATAATTCAAGACTGCCCTGAATATGATATACTGAGGTAAACTCACTGACACAACAAAACAACACTGGACATAAAACTACACAGAGCTCTGTGTGAGCTACCAAAGACAGTGAAGTTTATACAAGATACAATGTTGAATATATAGACAATATTTCAAGCGAACAAAAGGTAAGGAGGAAGGACTGATGGTTTGAGCATGACGTCTGCAGAGGCTGGACATCTGGCCTATGAGAGAGAGAAAACTTCAAAATGACGGTTAGGGTAGCAAAGTTCTGCTCAGGACAAGATATTTGATGATGATGATTTTAGACATGTTGTTAAACAGTTCAGCTCTTATAAACATTCTTGTCCATTGGACAAGTTAGTGTGTTCTGTGTTCTCCAATGTAGCAGTAATCTCAATGTTCCAACGCTTTCCACAAGTTACTGATTAGCACATCTTCTCTCTTCATTTAACCTCCATGTCAACTAGGGTGTTCAATGCTGCTGATTTGAACCTTATTTGTCACTTATTAAACAGACCACATTTATGATGTTTCTTCTTCTTTGAACGCTCCATATCGACCACTTGTTAACCACTTTTTGTGATTTGTATGTGATGTCCAAACTTACTTGTCTTGTATAAACTAATAATTTCTTATATCTATCTCTTACATGATGTGCAGTTTGGTTACAAGACAAGAAAACTGCGTCATGCACTGAGGCACACGGATGAACAAGAGGCTCTCATTCACGAAGAAATTGCTAAAGAAGAGGACAGGAAGAAGTTCAACAAGACGAATAAAGATTTTGTCCGCAAGAATAAACAGCGGTATGCATTTGTTTTAAAACATGATTTTTTGTCATTCTTCCATTTACGTTACCTTATATAACCATTCTTCTTCTTCTTTTGTCGTCATACTGCTACCGGGTTGTTGTCCAGTGTCTTGGTTTTCTGTTTTTGTCTTGAGCTGTTCTGGTGGCTTGGGTGATTGTTATTTTTGCTCTTTGACAGGATTCTGCTATACCATCTATCAGTTTCTGTCTTGCGCTGTTCTGTTGGCTTGGGTGATTGTTATTTTTTTGCTCTTTGACAGGATTCTGCTATACCATCTATCTGTTTCTGTCTTGCGCTGTTCTGTTGGCTTGGGTGATTGTTATTTTTGCTCTTTGACAGGATTCTGCTATACCATCTATCAGTTTCTGTCTTGTGCTGTTCTGTTGGCTTGGGTGATTGTTATGTTTGCTCTTTGACAGGATTCTGCTATACCATCTATCTGTTTCTGTCTTGTGCTGTTCTGTTGGCTTGGGTGATTGTTATGTTTGCTCTTTGACAGGATTCTGGTATACCATCTATCTGTTTCTGTCTTGTGCTGTTCTGTTGGCTTGGGTGATTGTTATGTTTGCTCTTTGACAGGATTCTGCTATGCCATCTAACAATCTTTTCGTGGTCTCCTCTCACCCTCTTTCCTGGCGTTCTCTTATAGAAGACTCTGTATACTGTGGAGTTTGGATGCAGTCTTATTAAGTGGCCAAACCACTTTTTTCTTGGTTTCTCAATATAACTCACGCAAGGTTCTGTACCAACTTTCTTTATTATTGTTAGGAATATTATTTTTAATTTTACTAATGAATTTTACCAGGGCAGTGGCTTTCCAGCCTGGTATTTTCTTCTTCTTCGAACGCTCCATATTGACCACTTGTTAACCACTCTGTGTAATTTGTATGTGATCTGAGCCTAAGAGTGATTGTACATTGTGCCAGTTATGCGCCTACAAGTAGGCCAGCATATTCAATTTCTGCTATGCTTTTTTTTTTTACTAGTAGGCCCCTACCTCAGTTGCCTCTTACTCAAGTATTTACTCTATTTTCTATTTGTATCTGTTCTATTGTATTTACTCTATTTTCTATTTCAGTTTTGTGCCCAAAGAGCCAGCTCAACATGCACATTCAGGAAGCACGCAGATCAAACCAGGAACTGTAACCTTGACCCAAGAACAACTTGCAGCACTACTGGCATCATTAGGGAAACGTGCTGACAAGGACAACCCATTAAAGATTAGCATAGGTACTTGTGTTGTATCTGATATGTTAGATCACATTCTGAGTCGAGGGAAATACCTTACTATATTGCAGAACATTTTATATTTCTCAACTTGATCAGATCAAGTACCATTTCTACATAGAAGATTAGTTGTAAACTGTATATTATTTATACTGACTTACTTATTCCTCTCTCTGCTTCTTGTGGAGCATATGACCTTAACAGTTGTTTGCCACTATTCCCAGGCTTGTTTTCTTTATGGTTTCCCAGGACAGTCCAGCACCCATTAGTTCCTCAATAAAACTTTATCTTCAGGGCTGTTTAGGATGTTCCATTTTCATTGTGGGTTCTACTCAAGTGTATGTCTAGTGACTCTCAACTGTGTCTTCCATAGGGTATTCCCGATCCATCATCACCATTTTCTTCTCTTAACCTGGGTCATCATGGGTTCCTGTCCTGTTCTTTTCTACATGTCTGTGTTTGCAACTCTGTTATACCATCTCAGTCTGAGAATCCGCTGAAGACATCCATGGACATAGGTCTGAATCTGATTTAATCTGCATATACTAAGACATAATCAACCAGCCATGCCCATATTCTGGACCAGTGTAAATCTGCACTAATGGTTGCCAAACTGATCTATTTCATTCAGGGGTGATGTTTATCATAGAATTTCTGTTGTATGATTACATCATATGTTTGTTCACTAGATATGGTTGTTCATGCATGAACCACCTGAACTTCAAGGTGACGTCAAGATATGTAGCATTTATTATATCGAAGAGTGTGCATACGACGGTTCCTGTGACTCGCTGGTTAAACATACTTCTCTCTCTTCCCCTCAAGCATCCAGCTCTACTTGTACAACAATGTAATTTCAAATTCCTGAAATATCTGGATTAATTCAACATCAATTTTAGTGTCCTCATCCAACAGTAGGTCACCAAGAGGCCAAAGAACATCCTCCTTATCCTATTCTAAACTTCCTAACAATTCTAGCATTGTCGGTATAAGGGAAGACTGCAGTAAAACTATGTAGCAATGCAAGGCAAGACTACAGTAAAACTATGTAGTAATGCAAGGCAAGACTACAGTTTAGTCGTCGGATCACCATCACTGCACGTCGAACAAATTAGTCCATAAGTGCTCCGATCTCTCCCTCAGTATGTCCATCAGCGTGTGGCGACTAACGACACCGGTTCTTTGTTGGTTTACAATTCTTCTTTGTCTGCCAGCATAGCGTTCTTGTCGAGCTACACCACACTTAACTTTGAGTTCTTGCAGTCTGGTTAGTGTTGTGGATGCACCGCTATTACGTGAATCATGTACACGCCTTCTCTCCCTTAAGGACAGACCGCACCCTATATTTAACGATTTTTCTTAAAAATGAAATTTGAGTTTTTAAAATTTTAGGTAATACATCCAATTTCGAACAAGAATCTATCTTTAGTTTTAAAAAAAAAATGTAGTTTTGTATTTTAATTAATTTTTTAACTAGGCATGTATATGTTTTTTTTAGCTTATTATATAGGAAATATCATAACTTTGCTTCAACAGATGGTAGCAAAGTGTTTATAGTAATATGGTAGTGCAGATAGATTAACTAATAGCATCATTAAACTTATGCAGCGTGATTATGATGTAACTTGTATGAAAAATTCTGGAAAATTAGAGAACATTGGTTGGATAAATAGTATTTGAGCCATATTTAAACATCACAAAGATAACCATGAGAACTGCAATAGGCTGAGTAGCTTGTGCCCTAAAGATAAAGTTTTAGTTGATTGAGAACAAACTGCCTAATTTTATTTTTGGCAACATAATGCAAGTATTTGTTAAGCTATCTTGCGACTTCGTTGACAAAATATATTCATGGTGGTTCTCACAATGCTAATGAATCTTTTCATAATCTTATATGGACTTGGTGTCCTAAGATCTCATTTACTTTGAGAAGGAGCTTAAAAATAACTGTCAATGATGCCAATATTGTAGTTAATAATATGAAATTGTGCCGATATGAAACTTTTGTTTTAGTTTAACTTTTCCTTTGGAAAACATTATTTTCAGTATTTTGCTGTCATCTATAAAAACCACATATCTTCCTTGCTAATACAGAATTTAGGCACAAAAAGATAGAAAGATGTAAAACAACTAGCATGGCATACAAAGCATGTGATGAGGCAAGTTTGTATGCTCCAAGGGATCTTAAAGTAAATTAATTTGGTCAATAATTGAAAATATGTTAGTTTTTGGCTTTTTCTCAAAATTGTTATTTTCCATAAATGTATGTCACTAAATACACGTTTTTCAAAAACTACTCAAAGGATTGTTGTATAAATGTGCATACTTCTTATGCATATTTGATCATCCCCTACCACTTTAAAAAGAATTCATTGAACAGTTTCTGTGTCTCATGCAAAAGAATATCTCCTACCCCATATTTTTTAGTCAAAAATCTGGATTTGCATTAAAAAATTCAGAAAAACTCATTTTATTATACTTTATAAATATTTTGCTACCAGTTCAAGATATGCCGATTTACAATAACATCTGAAAGTTCTATAGTGCTAACCTGAATAGAACATAAATCATCCTGTATTTTGCAAGGTTACTTTTTGAGCATTTTTCCTTTAAAAACCCCTCTATATTAAATTTTTTCATAGAATATACATGCTTGGATTTTTTGAAATTTTTTTCCGAGTTTTAACATCAAGTTGATCATTTAGAATCATAAACGCAACCTCAATGATCAATATTTCTGTTTAGGGTTGCCGTCTGTCCTTAAGGAATTTATAATATCAGCCTGGTCCATTGCTAGTCCGCTTTGGACAGCAGCCATACCTGCAAGCCTATCCGCACGTTCATTCCCCTTACACCTGCATGCCCTGGTACAAAAATAAAACTGATCTTTGTCAGCTTAGACCTCCCAGCGATTCTATCCAATGTCTCCTAGCCCATCCTGTTTCAATCTTCCTGAGCATACTCATTGAGTCACTGAGAAAACATGCATGGATAAAAGTCTGTGATTCTAGCCAAATCATCGCTTTGGTAACGCCATGATTTCCATAGTGAGACTGCTTGTAGTCACGGCAAAACCACCACTGTCTTCCTTCACAACATCACCTCCGACCTGAGCAGTGAAAGCCCACGAGCTCCGCACATGTCGAATCACCGAACCATCCGTATAAATGATTACATCATGCTCAGATGCATTCTCAGAAATTAATGCCTGAACCTCTGCCTCCACAACAAGTGGGTTGTGTTGCCTGCATTCTTTATCAAGTTCGATGCATACAGAAAGGATGTAGCGATTGCTCTTGGCACTGGTATCCATTCTTCACAGGGATCAATGTCTTCAAGTGTACACACCTGTTCAATACAGTCCTCGCCCTGACCCATCCAAGATTTTCCTCTTTTTAACCTATTTCCTTTTGTCTCTTTATTTCCAAGTGCAGAGGATGTTGTGTGTCAGCATTGACTCGAAGGTATGCTCGTGCACGCCTCATCAGTATTCTATACTCCATAGTAGGATAGTCAAGGAGATAGCGCATCGCCCTGCACGACGTGTCTTTAGTGCAACCAAGTATAATGCGCATTGCCTCGTTCTGTATTCTTTCCAGTCGTTCTATCTGACTATGACTGAGAGTCAGGATCGCCAGCGCATACTCAAGCACAGAAAGGACCAGACCCTGGTATAAAATACAAAGATGGCGCTGTTCACAATCCGCCGCAGCCATTACCCTCATCGCCAGCAAACCTTTCTTCGCCTTCATTATCACATGAGCTATGTGTTCCGTAAAGCTAGACTACGATCAAAACGCAACCCCAGGTATTTCATAGACTGAGATCGCTCCACTACCTCTGAACACAAAACCACAGATGGTGTTGGAGTGTTGACGATAAGACTACAGTAAAACTATGTAGTAATGCAAAGCAAGACTGCAGTAAAACTATGTAGCAATGCAAGGCAAGACTGCAGTAAAACTATGTAGCAATGCAAGGCAAGACTGCAGTAAAACTATGTAGCAATGCAAGGCAAGACTGCAGTAAAACTATGTAGCAATGGCGAAACACATAAAAACAAAGTACTGTAGTCTTAGAAAATACAAAAATTTATTGTTATTGATTTTGTAAAACTACAGTACTTTGTTTTTATGTGTTTCAACATTTCTAGTACCATATCTCATTATATAACAGCACAGTATGAAAATGGTTTCTTTATTAACATTTTTTGGTCCTTTCTTGAAAAAAGAAAGAACACTGATGTCCGGAAAGAACTAAATGTTAAAGAGAATTAGCTGATAAACAAGATACTATACAGAAAAATTACATACTTTGGTCACATCCAGCGTCACGATGGCCTGGAAAGAACAATACTAGAGGGCAAGGTCCCAGGACGCAGAGGCAGACCAAGAAGAAGTTGGCTACAAGATATTAAAGAAACCATGAACATGACCATCGCAAGTAGGTGAACTGGCAAGAGACAAAGTGAATTTCAGATGTGCTGCAAAGAGAGCAACGTCTTATAAAGGATACGCACCTTGATGATGATGATGGTCCTTTCTTTTCTCTAATCCTGTTTCACCTCACATCGACAGGATAAGAAGAGATTTCTAGAACGAGCCCTTGTGTTCGCTTCATAAATAGTGTCTTTCGTCGCTTCTGTTATCTCTGAGATCCACCTTTTGCGTGGTTGGTCTTTTGCTTTGTATTTATTTTATCGGAGCAATATTGCTCTTTGAGGTGCACTGTCTGTTGGTAAGCTGGTTATGTGGCCGAACCATTTAATTTGTTGTTTCTTGAATAAGTTCAGTATTGATGTTGTACCCACTTTTTCCCTGATGTCTTCATTTATCAGCCAGTCTCATCTTGTTACACCCAGCATTCTGCGTAGACACTTTATCTCTATTGTGGCTAGTTTTCTTCTATCATTTGATGTCAGCGTCCAAGTTTGGCACTGATAGCATAATGTGAGGAGAAAGATTGTGTTGACCATTGCTCTTTTTTGTGTGTTCAAGGTGGACATGTTTGCATTTTTAAATTGGCACCAATTCCTATAATTTTTTTGGGTTGTACTTATGATAGAGGTCAACAGCTTTTTTTTTATGATCCGGAAGCACTTGAGCTTTCAACTCTTCGGCTTGGTGCCACGAACACCGTAAATCTGGAAAATCTGTGACTTTTCTGCCAGCCCGTGAATTTAACCATACTCACAGGGGCTTGTCACCCATCATCCAACGTGCTACAAACACGCTGGGCAGGCGGGCAGTTCTACAGCTTAAGAAACTGACAATGTTATTGTATTAATTTTGTTACAGATGCCAGCAGCAATAAGATTAAAGTGGAAAATTATGGGGCTGATGACAGTGAGGACAATGACGAGACATTTAAATATGGAGGTCAAGGCCAATCTTCTACTGATGAGACAAGTGGTATGACAGACGTAGGAATTGGTGCCTTACTGGGCAAGGTCAGGGAGTCTGAACAATCCAATCGCAGAAAGAATACAGACAGTGACAAAAGGTATGCTTTTTGTGATCATGAACAGTTATACTGTGTTGTCCAGGAAAAATGGAGGTTTATAACTCAGATGTATAATCATCATGTATAAGCGTGAGATGTGTGGTACTCTGGTTTCTTGTGCACCTTCTGGCCTAGTATTGTTGACTTCAGCATCTTTTCAGAGAGAGAGATGGCTCATCTCTTTTAACTTCGTATTCAAGCTAACACCAACATCGTATGTCTGCAATGGTCAGCGGTGAAACATCGGACTCCATCCCACTCCAGGGCGATCATCAATCGAAAACAGAATTCCAACAATGAACAGACTGAACAAACACTTATACAGACTTTGATTGTCTCCTTCCCTTTTGTGTCCCTCTGGCACTGCTGATCAATCCACAGAACATGTCATGCAAGACTGTTCTCTGTATGTCTTCCTCAGAAAGAGATGCTGCCCTACAACACATCACTATAATCAAAACTAAATGGGAACTAGAGATGAGCTCCAGACAACAGTCGGCTTCATCATAAGAACAAGTCTGACGGTATAATCATAAAAATAGCGCTCGTAAAGTAGTAGAAGAAGATCTGAGATTTTGGACATATAAAAAGATACAAAGAGTTGAAGAAGATCATTAGCTCCAGACTACAGTCGATTTCATCATAAGAACGCGTCTAACGGTATAATCATCAAAAGCGATCACAAAGAAGAAGAAGAAGATCATTATGGAAGGTGAGTGAAATTTCAAAGGACTGTTAGGGTGGCAAATTTCTGTTTAGGACAAGCTATCTGAGGTATAGAGACCTCAGAAACAAAATGTCATATGATCCTATTTGCTGCTCCTTAGAATATTCAGAGCTCATTTGACCTGCAACATGAACCTATTTTCCCTACTTTATTGACTTTGAATTTTTGTATTGTTTGAAAACAAAACTACTTTTGAAGGGAAACACATTTTCTTCTAAACTCAAGTGCTGTGAGAGGAAATATTAATGTTGAAATCATAGAAGCAGCCAATTCATCATGGAACCTACTTTATCTAAAAAAAAAAAAAAAAAAAAGATGGAGTCTAATGGGGAAGGATTGGCTTGATTGCACTTGGTTTCTCCATATGGCTCCCATATCGGCAGAAATTGCACACCATCTGCAGAGAGTGTTGCACAAACTCCGTATCTCCAGTAACTTATTCTTCAGCGATCTCTGGTCATGCGCTTAGTTTACTGTGGACCACAAACTGGGCAGTCAGCTTCAGGTCTGTCAGGTTCCCCAAAACTTAGTTTTTAGGTCAACTAGGTGTGGCCACATGTTGCTTCTCAGCTCACCCAGGAGAAGACAGACTTGCAGGACAAGCTCTAGTGTCTGTTCCTCCTGTTCACACTGGCAAAGAGTTGTTTGACTTATTCCTAGTCTATATTAGTGTTTGTTGCGTCTTCAGTGTCTGGTACATAGGCGAACTATAATGACCTGGTCTATTCTGCTTAGGTCTTTGAGGAAGTCTTTTCTATAATCATATCCAGTGTTTGTCTTCCAGTCTACTGCAGATTTTCTCTGGTTTCGACCTCCTCAAAAAAACAGGGGTTGGTAAATTTGCGCTTTGACACTGCTTCAGTAACAATCCTAGAGATTTCATGAAAACATTGCACGTGTGACTCAGTCCAGATTTGAACAAGCAACATTCATAACACAGACAGTCTCAAACAGCAAGATTACTACGATACAGTGGACACAAAGCAAAAGGTCCTCCATGCAAAAGAAATAACAGAGATGATGAAAAGCACTATTTATGAACCGCACACAAAAGTTAGTTCTAGACATCTCTTCTTATCCTGACGCTGTGAGA
Organism: Arion vulgaris; assembly: GCA_020796225.1. Taxonomy (NCBI): domain Eukaryota; kingdom Metazoa; phylum Mollusca; class Gastropoda; order Stylommatophora; family Arionidae; genus Arion; species Arion vulgaris. Next base: position 2,925,633 of record CM036765.1, read on the forward strand.
AAAAACAGGTTTCGAGAAAAAGACCTTCAAACGCCCTAAACATTCTAACCACTTCGCTATAGAGACACTTTTTCTGCAATATTTAAATACGAACATCTCGTTATCGACATGATGAAGTCTGTGCATTCATTTTCATTGACTTAAGTTGACACATAAATACTTAACAATGTTAGTGTTTTCATTCTACAGACAGCAGGAAGTGAGTAAGACAGTATCTGGGGGGCAACAGAAGACTCAAAGTTCTTATAACATAGTGAACCACCAAGAGCTAACTTTACAGTCTCAGTTGTCTGGAGAAGAAGGGATGCAGGGTGCTCGGAATCTTCCAGACCTGGTGCCTTGGACACATCTGACTGTGGGAGAGAGGAAAAGACTTCAGTGGGCAAGGGAAAGAGGTTGGTGATGCAGATTGTGGGGGTGTAAGATGTTAGGAGATTATTGTATTTATCATAGTACAGGTGCTAATGGTACAAATAACGCTCATCATAATCATCAAATAGCTTGTCCTGAGCAGAACTTTGCTGCCCCAACAGTCCTCCAGAATGTCTCTCATAGGCCAGATGTTCTGCCTCTGCAGCTGTCATGTTCAAACCATCAGTTACATCCTGAATCCATCTTCTCCGGGTCTTCCTCTTCTCTTTGCTGGTATGCCTCCTTCCATGATGGTCTTCTCAGCCCTTCATGTCTTTTTATATGTCCAAAATATCTAAATTTTCTCTTTCTTATTTGTAGCATCAGCTAGTTTTTTTTTTATTTTGAGTTATTTCTGGATAGATCTATTTGTTCTCTTCTCTGTCCAAGATATACGGAGGTCTAGATAGATTTGTTCTCTTCTCTGTCCATGATATACGGAGGACTCTACTGTAGCACTTCTATAACAAATAATTGACCCATTTAAAAAAATGTGGTTACAGAAACCAAAACAGCCAGAGATTGAGAAAAGTGGCAAACAACTGTTGAGACCCTATGCTTCTCGAGGAGCGGTGAGGATTAAGTAAGGCCCTATTCCACCTCTAAGTGATGGAACTGGTAGTGGGCTGCATCATTGCAGTCTCACTCGGACAGTAGGGAATCAAAGAGAAAAAATAAACAGTCCCAAAATACTGCGTTGCAAACGAATAAAATTTGCCAAACATAAATTGTGACAAACCATAGCAAACAGTATTTACCTGATTAGCAAAGAAGAAGAAAAGGAGTCTTTCTTAATACGTAAACAAGTCCTAGAAACCACCAGCATACATATGCTTCAACATCTGCCTGGGGAAACTGTGCACCTATAGGCATGCCTCAATAACTTTGAGGTTGTTTCAACACAGCATTTAGCATGTCTAGTTTGCAGTTACAGAATATTAAACAACTAAAAATGGTATGGGATGTAACTGATAGGAAAACAAAGATCATAATACTAAGAGCATGCATATTCCCAGTGACAACTCGGGTGTGTTGTAGATGATCTAGCACTCCTCTCTCACAACCATCAACAGATGCAAGAGAAAACAACTAAACTAGAAACAATCTCACAACAACTGGGTCTGACTGTTCATGGGGAAAAATGAAGATCATGAGATTAAATGCTAATTCCAGAGACCCGATTATATTGAGAGGGGCGCCATTAAAAGAGGTGGACACATTTACATATCTGGGAAGTGTTATCAACATTCAAGGTGGCACAGATGAAGATGTTAGGATTAGAATAGAAAAGGCAAGATCAATATTTGCCATTCTGAAGAACATATGGAGTTCAAGAATGATCAGGAATAAAACTAAGATAATGATATTTAACTCAAATGTCAAGGCTGTCCTTCTATATGGAGTTGCAGACATCATCAATAGATGCCTATGCAGGATATTCTATCTACGATGGTATGACAAGATCCCAAACAAAGAACTGTGTAATGGAACTGGAAAATGGCAAGTGGAACACAAGATAAGGGACAGAAAGTTGCGATAGATAAAACATACACTGAGTAAATCTCCTGACAGCATCACGAAACAGGCCCTCAGATGGAACTCACAGGATAATAGAAGTAATGGAAAATCCAGGAACACCTGGAGATCTGAATTGGAAATGGAATGCAAGAAAATGGGGAGAAAGGGTAGCGATCTGGAAAAGATATTCGTGGGATATACATGTGTAGAGGTCATGGAAAACCTTGGTTGCAGACATATGCCTCCCTAGGTCTGAAGGGTGAAAAATGAAAGTATGGGTGTGAAGCATGTACATTTAACAAAACAGTGGGAAAATATATATATGTGCTTTTGAATACAAGTGTTACAGACGAGTTCCGTATATCATGGACAGAGAGAAGAGAACAAATAGATCTATTCAGAAAGAACTCAAAATCAAAGAAAACTGGCTGATGCTACAAATAAGAATGAGAAAATTGAAGTATTTTGGACATATAAAAAGACATGAAGGGTTGGAAAAGACCATCATGGAAGTATGCCCTCCTGACAAATAGAAGAAGAGAATACCATGAAGATGATGGATTCAGGATGTAACTGATGGTTTGAGTATGAGGGGGCAGAGACAGGACAGCTGGCTTATGAGAGAGAAAAGTAGGACTGTTAGGGTTTGAAAAGTTCTGCTCAGGACAAGCTATTTGATGATGATGAGTTTGCAGTATGAATAAAGTGATATGTCATTAGTTGCTGTATTGATTCTAACCTTTGTTCTGATTGATTGATTGATTGATTGATTGATTGATATGATCATCATCATTGCACTTCAGTGAGTAACCATATGTGCTCTGATCTCTTTCTTACACAGGAATATCTCAGTGACAGTGCATGAACTCCGTAGCACCAGCGAGAGTTCCTGATGTTATTTAGAAGATGGTAAAAATACTTTTTGTTAGGTATTTTATTTTTTCATCTTTGTAATGAATTTTGCCCTGTCAGTGGCCTTTCAGCCTGCTCTTGTTTATTTTAAACTCTCAAAGGTTCTTTTATGTGCTCACTTTGAACACATGACCAACGTTTTATCATCCATATCCAATAAGACTTAGAAACCCTTATCTCACCTACACTGACAAATATCCAGATGGCTCCACATGGAGCAAACCAAGTACCTTTGGAATGAGAAGCAAGCACTTAACCTCAACACACACTCCCCTGTTTGAATCTAAACTTTGTTCAACCTTTTATGTTCATTGTAACTATCTTGTATGTGTAGAATCTAGTGTGTCTGAAACCAGCCTGTTCTTCTCACCACTTTATTTATTTGTAATTTGAATACTTCTTACAGCAGAGGCACAAGATGATTATGATCCATGGGGAAGACCAGGTGCTGGTGCACCAATGCACAAGAAGGAAGATGAACTTCAACCACATAACCTTGAAGATGGTGTTAAAAGAAAATTTAAATCAGACATAGACACTGACAGGAGACATAAGCAGGTAATTCAAATCAGACATAGACACTGACAGGAGACATAAGCAGGTAATTCAAATCAGACATAGACACTGACAGGAGACATAAGCAGGTAATTAAAATCTGACATAGACACTGACAGGAGACATAAGCAGGTATTCAATCTGACATAGACACTGACAGGAACATAAGCAGTAATTCAAATCTGATTGCAAAATTAAGGTATAGTTTGTGTGTTATGTACGGGATTTGGGGCAGAGTGCGCCAAAGAGCTATATTACTTCGATACAGTGGATACAAAGCAAAAGGCTGGCCACTCAAAAGATGGACCTCAGAGATAACAGAGGCGACGAAATACACTTTATAAAGCACACACAAATGCTCGTTCTAGAAATCTCTTATCCTGAAGCTGTGAGGCATTTCAGGATTGGAGAAGAGAAAGAAAGACAAGGCGCATGGGAGTCTCACCCCAGATGTCTCCTTTTTTGACCTGGCGCTAAATGGCAAAACAGGATTAGAGAATAGATATGGGATTAAAGCACTTTTAAGGCACGTATTTTTCAACCTAAGGACACACCTTGTTTTATTTACCTTAGATCGTGTAGGCTAACAAACATGAAAAATAAGACTCAACTTGTTACGGAGAATCCAAGTATATCGAAAGTAGATTCTTCTTCTTTCTCTCTCTCTTTAGCCTTCTATTTTAAAGAGAGCCTCTCATCTGCCCCTCTGTATGCACGGACATCCAGCAATGATGTTCTAAATTGTGTATTTATGCACATATGGTCAATCTGAGATGCAGAAAGAGAAGTGTTTAATCAGAGAACTACGGGAACAATTAGTATGCATACCCTTTGACATTTGTTAAGAGAGAACCAACATCACTGGATACTGATGATAAAACATAGGCCTTGTGTTTAAGTTGAGTATGCACAAGAACTCTTGGCAGTTGAAAATTGATAAGAGCAGTTGACAATGTTCTACAAAATTGATAAAAAGAATATTGAAATAAAACTCTTACAAACTTTGTACCATCTTCAAAATTACATTGGGGATTCTAGCCGGTACTACCAAGTTTGTGCCCTGCCACTGAGATGAAATCTTTGTATGAAATAGATTAGAGCACACATGGTTATTGACCAAAGTGCCGCCTGTGTGTTGCCAGGGACCACAAGGGGAGCAAAGAATAGTAACACTGCCACCTACAAGGCATGTCGTAAGAGGCGACTGAGGTAGGCGCCTATGGAAGCTACCCTAGTAAATAAAAGCGTCGCAAAATCTGAAGTGCTGGCTTCCTTGTGGGCGCATAACTGACACAATGTACAATTGCTGTTAGGCTCAGATCACATACAAATCAACCAAGAGGAAAACTTGGGTGGGCAACATCAAAAGCTGGTAGGTCACAATATCTCCACACTTGTCAGAAAAGTTGAAGATATAGAACTGTCACATACTTTTTGTACTGACGTCTCGACTTTGACATTGGTTTAGAAATGAAGACATCAGGAAAAAGTGGGTATAACATCAGTACTAACTTCATCAAGAAACAACAAATTAAATGGTTCAGCAACATAAGAAGGTTACCAGCAGACAGTGGTTCTCAAAGAGCAATGTTACTTTGATACAATGCTAAAGGGTGTCCAGGCAAAAAGTGAACCTCAGAGATAACAGAGTCGAGGAAAAACACTTTATGAAACACACAAAAATCTGTTCTAGAAATCTCTTCTTATTCTGACGCTGTGAGGAGACAAAACATGATTAGAGAAAGAAGAAAGTCTCCACCATGACATCTCTAACATCCTAATGAGTTATGGATTTTATTATAATATAATTGTTTGTTTGTTCTTCTTTTGTTTGTTTCTTTGATAGGATCTTATTGTCAATGAGATTGAAAGACTTCAGAAAGAAATAAGACATGCAGAACACAAGAAGTTCAATGAAATAGAAAGAGCTTTGAAGAAGAACAAGCAAGATGATCAAGTCGAGCAGAAAGGGAACAGACATGAGACAAACAGAAATAAACAGGGAAGAAAAAATAATACTCAGAATCTTACCGATGCACAGACAAAAGCAGAAAACAAAATTCATAGTAGTCAGCACAATGATGATGATCAGGTACAGATATTTATAAAACTATTGAGAAACATAGAGGAAAATAGAACACTTAAGACAGTGAGAGTAGAAGTGAAGAGATTAAAGTATTAGAAGCCATTTTATACAGTCAGTGAGGTATGTTGGAGAATATGTTATGTCTGTACTTTGTCTTTGACCAACACTTGATGAGTTTATTTTAGTTTAGTCATCGGATCATTATCACTATACATCGAACAATTAGTCCATAACTATTCCAATCTCCTCCTCAGTATGTCTCAACGTGTGGCGACTATTGACTCTGATTCTTTGTTGGTTTACTGTTCTTCTTTGGCTACCAGTATAGTGCTCTTGTCTAGCTACACCAAATTTGACTTGGTATTCTTGCAGTCTGGTTAGTGTTCTAGATTCACCACTATTACTTGAATCATTTACACAACTTCTCTCCCTCATGGTCAACATTACACCAGCTCGAAGGATGATCTACTGTTTTGAATCCCAGTTTTAGTCGATGCTTTGGAAAGTCCAAAACAACAGGTTTGTCTATGCTTCTAGCGTCCTGAGACTTAAAGGGATCTACTATTCAGGACATGCTGATCCTGGCTGTAATCAAAGAACAGACATAATTACTATTATATTAAAGACTATTGTAAGAATGGCTACCACTACTATTGTGATAATGGCTACCACTACTATTGTGATAATGGCTACCACTACTATTGTAAGAATGGCTACCACTACTATTGTGATAATGGCTACCACTACTATTGTGATAATGGCTACCACTACTATTGTGATAATGGCTACCACTACTATTGTAAGAATGGCTACCACTACTATTGTGATAATGGCTACCAATACTATTGCTATTATTATGATAAAGGCTTCCACAACTATTATTATGTTAAAATCTACTAATACTATTATAAATTCCTAAGGAGAGGAAGTTAAATGATTCAAGTAATAGTGCTGAATCTACAACACTAACCCGACTGCAAGAATACCAAGTCAAATGTGGTGTAGCATGACAAGAACACTATGCTGGTAGCCAAAGAAGAACAGTAAACCAACAAAGAATCGGCGTCATTAGTTGACACATGCTGAGAGACATACCAAGGAGGTGATCAGAGCACTTATGGACTAATTGGTTCGATGTACAGTGATGATGATCCAATGACTAAACTAAACTGAGAGACATACTAAGGAGGTGATCGGAGCACTTATGGACTAATTGATTCGATGTGCTAAACTACTATTATATTATATTATAGTAAAGGCTACTACTACTACTATTGTGATAATTTGAATACTTGTTTTGTCATTCTAGAACTATCTGGGTCTTGTTGACAATACAACTGAGCTTAGTAAGAAGGAGATGGAAAAAAAGAAGTGGATAACAGATTTAGGTATGTGAACAATGTACCCTTGTCTATATGTATCTGTACTATCTAGATTGTTTTCCTTCTAGATGTTCTAATCTATCTTCATCAGGTGTTATGCCGGCTGGCGTAGGTGATCATGGATCTCCACAAATCTCTGCCCCTGATATTTGCTATCATCTCATATGTTGACACTCTTCCGTGCCATGAAGTCAGACTGTCTAATATTTTCTCTTTCTGTCACATCTCCCTTAGATTTTACCGGTTGCCACAATCTGTTTTAAGCCTCCTTTTCTCATCACATGTCTGAAAAATGATGACTGCCTCTTTCTTATATTAATAATACGTTTCTCTATGTCTTGATCTATGATGTCTATTTCAGTCTATCTATATCTTCTTCATATCATAGTTGACACTTAAGACATTGAGAAGTGGTCACCATTGCTGCTGGTTTGTGCCTTTCTGCTCATGGTATCCCATATCAGTCCCACAAACACTCTCATTTCCCTTTCTACTTTTCTTTTCCATGTTTCTTCTTTGCGATCGGTATTTAGATGATTCTAACGCATCAGACGCATTCTTATGATGAAGTTGTTTGGAGCCCATCTCCGGTGCCATGTAGTTTTAAATGTAGTGTTGTAAGGCCAGCATCTCTTTCTAGGGAAGACATATGAGGGATAGTGTTCTTCATGTTTCATTTACTATATTCGTGTCTCCCTTATGTCTGCTGTCCTTTGAATAGCTGTCTTTGCCAATATGTCCATCTTTTATTATTCTCATTTTGCCATCAGTGTGTTTTTCCCTCTGATCTCACTTCCTGGTTCCTCAACTTGAGATGCAGAGATACCACAAATCACTAGGAGTAAACACTTTTGAGGAATAGAGCTTGACACTCCATTCCCTTTGCGGGATTCAACAGATGAAGCAACACATTGTTTGTTTAATTTTCTGATTTACTTATGAAGTAGATGTATGACTGGGATTTTTAGTTACTTCTAAAGTAATCAGTAGTCAATCGAAGTCTATGTACATCTCCATATATCTCATCTTGGACTGGCATGAGAATTTGTCTTGTGTTTTTCCTATGTTTATTCTGTGTTGGGCACTCTTGCAGGATATGTGTCTCTGTCAACTTGCTGGTGCCACATGTACATATGTCAGTAATCACATATTAAACAGACGTTATCATAGCCTATTGTGCCCAGTACGTAGCCAGAAGATGACAACCTGTTCTTCTCTACTGAGTTAGTAGTAGGTACCATCTAAATACCCATCGCAAAGAAGAAACATGGAAAGAGAAGATAACTAATAAACATGTACTTCAGCAACAGCTAGGAGTAAAAAGAAAACTGTTTAAGGAGATATAAATGAGATAAATGAGATAAATGAGATGAATGAGATAAATGAGATGAATGAGATAAATGAGATGAATGAGATGTTTTGGTTCCAATTAAGAGACAAGTGGATTCCATATTTCAGACCAACAAAGAGAAGAACAGCGCATGAGAAAACAGCAAGAGAAAGAGAAAGACCGTGAAGGTATTCAAGATCAGTTTGCTGACAGATTTGTGTACCATAAAACAGCGGAACACATTTCTCCTAGACGTGAACAGTCTACTTCACACATGTAAGTGTGATGTAATAGATGTGCATGCTATGTTAGTAAGTACTTGTATAATCCACATTAAAGGTTAGCTGTAACAGTCTTCAAACAAGTTCTCTCTGTCCTATATCCTGACTGTATGCTCTTCAAACAAGTTCTCTCTGTCCTATATCCTGACTGTATGCTCTTCAAACAAGTTCTCTCTGTCCTATATCCTGACTGTATGCTCTTCAAACAAGTTCTCTCTGTCCTATATCCTGACTGTATGCTCTTCAAACAAGTTCTCTCTGTCCTATATCCTGACTGTATGCTCTTCAAACAAGTTCTCTCTGTCCTATATCCTGACTGTATGCTCTTCAAACAAGTTCTCTCTGTCCTATATCCTGACTGTATGCTCTTCAAACAAGTTCTCTCTGTCCTATATCCTGACTGTATGCTCTTCAAACAAGTTCTCTCTGTCCTATATCCTGACTGTATGCTCTTCAAACAAGTTCTCTCTGTCCTATATCCTGACTGTATGCTCTTCAAACAAGTTCTCTCTGTCCTATATCCTGACTGTATGCTCTCCAAACAAGTTCTCTCTGTCCTATATCCTGACTGTATGCTCTCCAAACAAGTTCTGTCTGTCCTATATCCTGACTGTATGCTCTCCAAACAAGTTCTCTCTGTCCTATATCCTGACTGTATGCTCTTCAAACAAGTTCTCTCTGTAATATATCCTGTCTGTATGCTCTTCAAACAAGTTCTCTCTGTCCTATATCCTGACTGTATGCTCTTCAAACAAGTTCTGTCTGTCCTATATCCTGACTGTATGCTCTTCAAACAAGTTCTGTCTGTCCTATATCCTGACTGTATGCTCTTCAAACAAGTTCTCTCTGTCCTATATCCTGACTGTATGCTCTTCAAACAAGTTCTCTCTGTCCTATATCCTGACTGTATGCTCTTCAAACAAGTTCTCTCTGTCCTATATCCTGACTGTATGCTCTTCAAACAAGTTCTCTCTGTCCTATATCCTGACTGTATGCTCTTCAAACAAGTTCTCTCTGTCCTATATCCTGACTGTATGCTCTTCAAACAAGTTCTCTCTGTCCTATATCCTGACTGTATGCTCTTCAAACAAGTTCTCTCTGTCCTATATCCTGACTGTATGCTCTTCAAACAAGTTCTCTCTGTCCTATATCCTGACTGTATGCTCTTCAAACAAGTTCTCTCTGTCCTATATCCTGACTGTATGCTCTTCAAACAAGTTCTCTCTGTCCTATATCCTGACTGTATGCTCTTCAAACAAGTTCTCTCTGTCCTATATCCTGACTGTATGCTCTTCAAACAAGTTCTCTGTCCTATATCCTGACTGTATGCTCTTCAAACAAGTTCTCTCTGTCCTATATCCTGACTGTATGCTCTTCAAACAAGTTCTCTCTGTCCTATATCCTGACTGTATGCTCTTCAAACAAGTTCTCTCTGTCCTATATCCTGACTGTATGCTCTTCAAACAAGTTCTCTCTGTCCTATATCCTGACTGTATGCTCTTCAAACAAGTTCTCTCTGTCCTATATCCTGACTGTATGCTCTTCAAACAAGTTCTCTCTGTCCTATATCCTGACTGTATGCTCTTCAAACAAGTTCTCTCTGTCCTATATCCTGACTGTATGCTCTCCAAACAAGTTCTCTCTGTCCTATATCCTGACTGTATGCTCTTCAAACAAGTTCTCTCTGTCCTATATCCTGACTGTATGCTCTTCAAACAAGTTCTCTGTCCTATATCCTGACTGTATGCTCTTCAAACAAGTTCTCTCTGTCCTATATCCTGACTGTATGCTCTTCAAACAAGTTCTGTCTGTCCTATATCCTGACTGTATGCTCTTCAAACAAGTTCTCTCTGTCCTATATCCTGACTGTATGCTCTTCAAACAAGTTCTCTCTGTCCTATATCCTGACTGTATGCTCTTCAAACAAGTTCTCTCTGTCCTATATCCTGACTGTATGCTCTTCAAACAAGTTCTCTCTGTCCTATATCCTGACTGTATGCTCTTCAAACAAGTTCTCTCTGTCCTATATCCTGACTGTATGCTCTTCAAACAAGTTCTCTCTGTCCTATATCCTGACTGTATGCTCTTCAAACAAGTTCTCTCTGTCCTATATCCTGACTGTATGCTCTCCAAACAAGTTCTCTCTGTCCTATATCCTAACTGTATGCTCTTCAAACAAGTTCTCTCTGTCCTATATCCTGACTGTATGCTCTTCAAACAAGTTCTCTCTGTCCTATATCCTGACTGTATGCTCTTCAAACAAGTTCTCTCTGTCCTATATCCTGACTGTATGCTCTTCAAACAAGTTCTGTCTGTCCTATATCCTGACTGTATGCTCTTCAAACAAGTTCTCTCTGTCCTATATCCTGACTGTATGCTCTTCAAACAAGTTCTCTCTGTCCTATATCCTGACTGTATGCTCTTCAAACAAGTTCTCTCTGTCCTATATCCTGACTGTATGCTCTCCAAACAAGTTCTCTCTGTCCTATATCCTGACTGTATGCTCTTCAAACAAGTTCTCTCTGTCTTATATCCTGACTGTATGCTCTTCAAACAAGTTCTCTCTGTCCTATATCCTGACTGTATGCTCTTCAAACAAGTTCTGTCTGTCCTATATCCTGACTGTATGCTCTTCAAACAAGTTCTGTCTGTCCTATATCCTGACTGTATGCTCTTCAAACAAGTTCTGTCTGTCCTATATCCTGTCTGTATGCTCTTCAAACAAGTTCTCTCTGTCCTATATCCTGACTGTATGCTCTTCAAACAAGTTCTGTCTGTCCTATATCCTGACTGTATGCTCTTCAAACAAGTTCTGTCTGTCCTATATCCTGACTGTATGCTCTCCAATCAACTCCAATGTGTAGAGAGCTACGAATATCTGGGTTCAATAATTAACAATAAGGTGACTGCTCCAAAGAGATCTCAAGAAGATTGGCAATAGCAATCAAGAAGTTAAACACAACGAAGAACATGTGGCAAAGCACCAGCAAAATACTAAAATTAAAAATATTGAGAGCATGCATTTTCCCAGTGGCTACTTATGGTTGTGAATCATGGACTATTACACAAAAATTAAGAACGAAAATCCAGTCCTTTGAAACTAAATGCTACAGAAAGATCATACGAATACCATGGACAGAAAAAGAAAGAACACTGATGTCCTGAAAGAACTAAATGTTAAAGAGAATTGGCTGATAAACAACATACTATACAGAAAAATTACATACTTTGGTCACATCAAGCGTCACGATGGCCTGGAAAGAACATTACTAGAGGGCAGGGTCCCAGGACGCAGAGACAGACCAAGAAGAAGATGGCTACAAGATATTAAAGAAACCATGAACATGACCATCGCTGAAGTGGGTGAACTAGCAAGAGACAGAGTGAATTTCAGATGTGCTGCAAAGAGAGCAACGTCCTATAAAGGATACGCACCTTGATGATGATGATGCTCTGTCAGATGTTCACCTCCTGATGTTTCTCTCCCAATTGTATCTCTTGTCTTCCCCTTGTTCTTCTACCTGCCCTACCAAGATAGTTTCAATCAGAGTGCCTTGTCTCTTAATGAAACCAAAACATCTCATTTATATCTCCTTCAACAATTTTCTTTTTACTCCTAGCTGTTGCTGAAGTACTTGTTTATTAGTTATCTTCTCCTTCCAGGACACTCAGCTTATTATTCTACATATCCACATTTCACAAGCTTCAATTCTTCTCTCCATCTGTTTATTCATTGTCCACACTTCCTATACAAGAATCATAGAAAAGATACCCACCATTAAAGAAAGCAGTGATCAGTCAGAGGCTGTTAACATTTCTAAAGAACTTGCCTCAAAACTATACTGATGATGGTCATATCATCAGTTTTTATTGTTTCTCATGTACCTTTGCAACAAATGTTCTATTGTCATTTTGTTCATACCACAGTAGTTCACATTCATCAGAACTTCTTCTTTGAACGTTCCATATTGACCACTTGTTAACCACTCGATGTGATTTATATGTGATCTGAACCTAAGAGTGATTGTATATTGTGCCAGTTATGCGCTTACAAGTAGGCCAGCACATCCGATTTTTTCGATGCTTTTTATTTACTAGGGCAGCTTCCATAGGTCCTACATGAGTCACCTCTTACGATATGCCTTGTAGGTCGCAGTGGTACTATTCTTTGCTTCCTTGCAGGCCCGGCACCACACGGGTGCTTAAATCACTGAATTGATTCACTGTCAATGTTAGTGTCCTCATCCAACAGTAGGTCGCAAAGAGACCGAAAAACATCCCCCTTATCCATCCTAAACTCCCCCAACAATTCATGCTATGTTCTGATCAAAATTGTTATTATCAAGAAAATGATAAGTGCTAACAATGTTGCAGTAACTATTCTGTTGAAGTAACATCTTCTATTTATGTACTGCTGTCACAATTTTATGAGCGTCTGTAGCTTAAGTGGTAGTGAGCTCGATCACAATCCAAGCATACCTGGTTCAAACTCCACGGCGGGCAAGTTTGGAAGCAAATTATTTCCTTGAATTTTACGAACTGTAAAAATAGACCCTCACCGTTCAGAAAGCAATGCCGCCCGAGTGGTTACCGGGCCCAAATTTGGGGTGTAAAGAATAGAACCACTGTTACCTGCCACGCATGTTGTAAGAGACGACTAAGGAGGTTTGGCTGAAATCGGATGCACATGTCCTAAACGTGTAGAAATATATGCGTTTAGGGGCCTACCAAACTAATGTGCAACGTATACACGCTCTTGGCAAAGATCAAACATATCACAGAGTGATTAAAATTGGTCGTAAAGAACGAACGCAAGAAGAAGAAGAAAGCAATGGCAAACTACTGAATGTATACATGGTGCCTAAAAAATTGACAACTCGTTTCCTGTTGATAGCTACGTCCTGTACAGGATATGCCACGATTTTCATTTCATGTCACAATTTACATTTGGAGAAATGCCTCCAATTTACAGTTTTTCATAATATTTCATGAGCTTTTATTAGTAACCAGTGTTATCCATTTATTTATATTTACTTTTGCCTTGTTACACCTGCTCATATCTTCATAGTTTCTTGTTTGTGGTGCATAACTTTGTCCTGTTGTTTTCTACAGGGTTAGCCACAACACAAGAGATGTGGGTTCTGTGTTAGGGCATTCACATGAGAATCTCTTAGAAACCATTATTCCACCTGCTGCAATGAGAAGTGCAATGGTGACTGGGGTAAGTGTTTTTACTGCTTCTACTAACATTAATGATTAGTGATTAACAGCGATCATCATCATCATCATTTAGGAAACAGACTGAGAAGTAAGTCATTAGCTCATAGAATATGATAAGCCACCTTACAAACCATGTGATAAATACCAATTTTCAGAGAAACCACATGACTTGCCAAAACGTTTTACTTCCTCTACTAACGTTAATGATTAGTGGTTAGCATTGATCATCTTTACATAGGAAGCAGACTGATTTATTGATTAATAGGATCGTCCATGTATTGCAGGGGCTCGCAAGGGGAGTAAAGAATAGTAGCACTTTGACCTAAAAGGCATGTCGTAAGGGGCGACTGATGAAGGGGCCTAAGGAAGCTACCCTAGTAAATAAAAAGCATCGCAGAAATCAGATGTGCTGGCCTATTTGTAGGTGCATAACTAGCACAATGTACAATTGCTCTTAGACTCAGATCAGATACAAATCACACAGAGTGGTTAACAAGTGGTCGATATGGAGCGTAAGAAGAAGAAAATAGACAAGTAGGCTGGAAAGCCGCTGCCTAGGCAAAATTCATTAGAACGGATTTTTTAAAAATTCTGACAAATATTTTCACCATTTTCAAAATTACATCGGGGAACCTCGTCGCTGCTACAGGATTTGTGCACTGCAATTGAGATCTTCCTGTGTAAGAAAGAGATCAGAGCTACACCTAGTGACTCACCGAAGTGCAATGATAATGGGCCTGTCAACCGATCAAACAATCACTAGATATTTGTTATATCAACAAAGAACGGAAGGGATCCAGAAGAGATCAGTTACTTTACGCGGATTGTAATGTTGAGAAAGAGATCTGTTCACCTATGAATCTGTCTGGAGTATAGTGATAACTCTCACTAAGTGGATCTGTCTGGAGTATAGTGATGATAACTCTCACTAAGGATCATCATCAAGTTCAAGTTCTATGGTAAAGTCCATAGGTGATCAGATCTCCTCCCACAACCATCATCAGCGTATCATGTTTCTCATTTTCATTCTGATCGCTCAATATCTGATTGCAATGTTTAAATTCTCTCAGACTGGCACACTTAATGAAGGAAGGTATGATAATGCAAGATCAGAGGAAAAACGCAAGTGGTTAGAGGAGCTTGGTAAGTAGATACTCACAGATCTCAGTAAGAATATAGTTTGTTGTCAGCAAGGTGCTTCAGAGATGTTGGGTCAATGATTTGTCTATATTATTTTGTTTTTAAAACAAGTCGTTTGTGCAATGTATTTTGCTTAGGTGAGAGTGGAACAAGAGATAAGGGGCAGAAGATGGCAATGAATAGGACATATACTGAGGAAACCTCCTGACAGTATCATGAGACAGGCCCTCTGATGGAACCCAAAGGGTAATAGAGGTAAGGACCCAGGAACACCTTAAGGTGGGAGTTGCAGATGAAATGCAAGAAAATAGGAGAGAGTGGAGAGATCTGGAAAAGATAGTCTTGGATAGTAGGGTTTGGAAAACTTTGGTTGCAGATGGCGGGTACAGAAGAAGACAGTGATTATGAGTTTGGTACAAACATTTCTTCACATCCTTCCTTCCTTCCTTCCTTTCGTTCACTTGAAATATGTCTATATATTCAATGTTGTCTCTTGTATGAACTTCACTGTCTTTTGTAGCTCACACAGAGGTCCGTGTAGTTTTCTGTCGAGTGTTGTTTCGTTAGGCCAGTGAGTTTGCCTCAGTGTATCATATTCGGGCAGTCTTGAAGTATGTGCTCTGCAGTCTGGTTTGCCTGTCCACATGTACACATGGCTGAATTGCCAATCTTGAATTTTGTATACATGTGGCTGCGGAGTCGATTGTGTCCTGTTCTAAGACGCAGAATAACAACTTGTTCCAATCTGCTCATATTATAGTAATCGTCTTGTGTTGGTATTTGTGGCTTTCTCATTGATTTAATCATCCTTTTCTTTTGGTGGTAGGTAACTGGCACATCCGGTTGCTCTCCTGCAGCACCTTCCTTGGCCAATCGGTCTGCTGTTTCATTTCCTGGTATTCCACAGTATTCACATCCATTAAGACGCTTGTCATTTGATTTTCTTTCTAGATTTAGACCATTCTCTTTGGTGTAGTTTATAAAGTTTTTAAATTTGTCTGGACATGTTTTTCTACTATGAAGATTGACATCTATAATCATAGTTTCAATGTATATTTTGATCATTTGATGATAAGCTTATGCTGTTCTCTGCATTTTTTGTTTATAGCTACCTCAGGGAGAAGATCATATTTCAATTCAGCAAATTATGCACAGAAACCACACTTTAAGTACACCCTGTAAATCAGTTTGTTTTTTCTCAAACCAGGCATAGTAGAGTGTGATGACGACAGCATATATAAATATTTGCCACTCAGTGAATTTTATTTTCTAACAGTGTTCACTTATTTGTGAATGTGAATTTATTAATTGATATATAAAAATTGTGAATATTCACAGATCGACAAAGAGAAGAGCAGCGTGTAGCTAGGGTGACGCAGAAGGTAACTGACAAACAGGATGCTGGAATTTGGGCAGATCGATATCCTGCTGATCACCAGAAGCTACGACAGGCAAATGAAATTCTCCAGAACC
Source organism: Arion vulgaris (assembly GCA_020796225.1). Lineage (NCBI taxonomy): Eukaryota > Metazoa > Mollusca > Gastropoda > Stylommatophora > Arionidae > Arion > Arion vulgaris. The sequence goes on from CM036765.1 coordinate 2,941,941, forward strand.
AATCCATTTCCCCAAGGGAGAGTAACCCTGTGAGTACTCAGCGGATTAATAGTGCTCCACATACTACAACGATGGATCCTGAGCAAGACAGTGTTTCACCGTAAGAAAAAGCAATGCTGTTTTTTTTATTTCAATCATTTCAATGTTAAGGCACCCAAACATCTCACTGACAGCTAAACAACAGATGATCAACATCATTTTCATACCTACTTTGTGTTACCAGAGCCAAACATCTCATTGACAGCTAAACAACAGATGATCAACAGCATTTTCATACCTACTTTGTGTTATCAGAGCCAAAGATAGACAATGAGCAAAGTGCAGTCACAAAAAAATAACTAAATGTGAAATGCCTATGAAAAGTTACCAACAACAGCAGAAAAGAGAGTCACCAACATCAGCATAAGAAAGAAAGTTGGGACAGAACCTCGCTTGAATTACATTGATAAACATAGAATTAAGTGGTTTGGCCACTTTAGATTGCAACCAAAGAATACTAAGAATACAATCAAACTCCACAGTATACATAATCTTCTACAACAGAACATCAGGACTAAGAATACAATCAAACTCCACAGTATACAGAATCTTCTACAACAGAACATCAGGACTAAGAATACAATCAAACTCCACAGTATACAGAATCTTCTACAACAGAACATCAGGACTAAGAATACAATCAAACTCCACAGTATACAGAATCTTCTACAACAGAAAATCAGGACTAAGAATACAATCAAACTCCACAGTATACAGAATCTTCTACAACAGAAAATCAGGACTAAGAATACAATCAAACTCCACAGTATACAGAATCTTCTACAACAGAACATCAGGACTAAGAATACAATCAAACTCCACAGTATACAGAATCTTCTACAACAGAACATCAGGACTAAGAATACAATCAAACTCCACAGTATACAGAATCTTCTACAACAGAACATCAGGAAAGTAGGCAAGAGAAAGATCACAAAACATATGGATCAATGGCATAGCAGAATCCTATAAAAAAACAAAAATAACTATCACTAGAGCAGCGCAAGACAAAAACAAAAATAACTATCACTAGAGCAGCGCAAGACAAAAACAAAAATAACTATCACTAGAGCAGCGCAAGACAAAAACAAAAATAACTATCACTAGAGCAGCGCAAGACAAAAATAACTATCACTAGAGCAGCGCAAGACAAAAACAAAAATAACTATCACTAGAGCAGCGCAAGACAAAAACAAAAAAAACTATCACTAGAGCAGCGCAAGACAAAAACAAAAATAACTATCACTAGAGCAGCGCAAGACAAAAACAAAAATAACTATCACTAGAGCAGCGCAAGACAAAAACAAAAATAACTATCACTAGAGCAGCGCAAGACAAAAATAACTATCACTAGAGCAGCGCAAGACAAAAACAAAAATAACTATCACTAGAGCAGCGCAAGACAAAAACAAAAATAACTATCACTAGAGCAGCGCAAGACAAAAACAAAAATAACTATCACTAGAGCAGCGCAAGACAAAAACAAAAATAACTATCACTAGAGCAGCGCAAGACAAAAACAAAAATAACTATCACTAGAGCAGCGCAAGACAAAAACAAAAATAACTATCACTAGAGCAGCGCAAGACAAAAACAAAAATAACTATCACTAGAGCAGCGCAAGACAAAAACAAAAATAACTATCACTAGAGCAGCGCAAGACAAAAAACAAAAATAACTATCACTAGAGCAGCGCAAGACAAAAATAACTATCACTAGAGCAGCGCAAGACAAAAACAAAAATAACTATCACTAGAGCAGCGCAAGACAAAAACAAAAATAACTATCACTAGAGCAGCGCAAGACAAAAACAAAAATAACTATCACTAGAGCAGCGCAAGACAAAAACAAAAATAACTATCACTAGAGCAGCGCAAGACAAAAACAAAAATAACTATCACTAGAGCAGCGCAAGACAAAAACAAAAATAACTATCACTAGAGCAGCGCAAGACAAAAACAAAAATAACTATCACTAGAGCAGCGCAAGACAAAAACAAAAATAACTATCACTAGAGCAGCGCAAGACAAAAACAAAAATAACTATCACTAGAGCAGCGCAAGACAAAAACAAAAATAACTATCACTAGAGCAGCGCAAGACAAAAACAAAAATAACTATCACTAGAGCAGCGCAAGACAAAAATAACTATCACTAGAGCAGCGCAAGACAAAAATAACTATCACTAGAGCAGCGCAAGACAAAAACAAAAATAACTATCACTAGAGCAGCGCAAGACAAAAACAAAAATAACTATCACTAGAGCAGCGCAAGACAAAAATAACTATCACTAGAGCAGCGCAAGACAAAAATAACTATCACTAGAGCAGCGCAAGACAAAAACAAAAATAACTATCACTAGAGCAGCGCAAGACAAAAACAAAAATAACTATCACTAGAGCAGCGCAAGACAAAAACAAAAATAACTATCACTAGAGCAGGGAAGACAAAAACAAAATAACTATCACTAGAGCAGCGAAGACAAAAACAAAAATAACTATCACTAGAGCAGCGCAAGAACAAAACAAAAATAACTATCACTAGAGCAGCGCAAGACAAAAACAAAAATAACTATCACTAGAGCAGCGCAAGACAAAAACAAAAATAACTATCACTAGAGCAGCGCAAGACAAAAATAACTATCACTAGAGCAGCGCAAGACAAAAACAAAAATAACTATCACTAGAGCAGCGCAAGACAAAAACAAAAATAACTATCACTAGAGCAGCGCAAGACAAAAACAAAAATAACTATCACTAGAGCAGCGCAAGACAAAAACAAAAATAACTATCACTAGAGCAGCGCAAGACAAAAACAAAAATAACTATCACTAGAGCAGCGCAAGACAAAAACAAAAATAACTATCACTAGAGCAGCGCAAGACAAAAACAAAAATAACTATCACTAGAGCAGCGCAAGACAAAAAAAACTATCACTAGAGCAGCGCAAGACAAAAATAACTATCACTAGAGCAGCGCAAGACAAAAACAAAAATAACTATCACTAGAGCAGCGCAAGACAAAAAAAAAAATAACTATCACTAGAGCAGCGCAAGACAAAAACAAAAATAACTATCACTAGAGCAGCGCAAGACAAAAATAACTATCACTAGAGCAGCGCAAGACAAAAACAAAAATAACTATCACTAGAGCAGCGCAAGACAAAAACAAAAATAACTATCACTAGAGCAGCGCAAGACAAAAACAAAAATAACTATCACTAGAGCAGCGCAAGACAAAAACAAAAATAACTATCACTAGAGCAGCGCAAGACAAAAACAAAAATAACTATCACTAGAGCAGCGCAAGACAAAAACAAAAATAACTATCACTAGAGCAGCGCAAGACAAAAACAAAAATAACTATCACTAGAGCAGCGCAAGACAAAAACAAAAATAACTATCACTAGAGCAGCGCAAGACAAAAACAAAAATAACTATCACTAGAGCAGCGCAAGACAAAAACAAAAATAACTATCACTAGAGCAGCGCAAGACAAAAACAAAAATAACTATCACTAGAGCAGCGCAAGACAAAAATAACTATCACTAGAGCAGCGCAAGACAAAAACAAAAATAACTATCACTAGAGCAGCGCAAGACAAAAACAAAAATAACTATCACTAGAGCAGCGAAGACAAAACAAAATAACTATCACTAGAGCAGCGCAAGACAAAAACAAAAATAACTATCACTAGAGCAGCGCAAGACAAAAACAAAAATAACTATCACTAGAGCAGCGCAAGACAAAAACAAAACCATGACACTGGACAACCCGGTAACAGTGTGATGACAAAAGAAAGATGTTATAGAGATCTGAGGATGTTATTGAAAGTGTACAGGTTGTTGCAAGATTATGAAGAACTTATACTGCAGTAGTTTTTTATTCTAGAAAAAAAATGGATGCATGCCATTATAACCGAGACTGTCCCACTCTGGTTTGTCAGTGTTAATCGCCCGAGTGGTTACCGGGGCCCAAATTTGAGGTGTAAAGAAAAGAACCACTGTTACCTACAAGCATATCGTAAGAGGCGATTAAGGAGGTTTGGCTGAAATCAGATGCACATGTCCTAAACGTGTAGAAGTCTATGCGTTTAGGGGCCTACAAACCAATGTGCAACGTATACACGTCCTTGGTAAAGATCAAACATATCACAAAGAGTGATTAAAATTGTTGGTCAAAGAATGAACGCAAAGAAGAAGAAGAAGTCAGTGTTAATCTTTGAGCCCATAATGTATCATCTGGTTGCAAACCTTGTCTCTTTTTATTACTTGACAATTATCATTCAATAACTTGTTCAGATCAGAACTTTGCCACACTAATAGTCATTCGGAATTTCTCTCATAGGACATATGCCATGCCTTTGTTGCCATCATATTCAAATCATATGTCACATCCTGAATCCATCTTTATCATGTCCTTCTCTATGCTGGGATTACTTCCCAAATTGTCTTTTACAGCCCTTCATGTATTTGTCTCTAATCTTGTTTTGTCTCACAGCGTTAGGATAAGAAGAGATTTATAGAACTGGCTTTTGTGTGTGCTTCATAAATAGTGTTTTTCATCGCCTCTGTTTTTTTGGAGGTTCACTTTATGCATGGATGGCATTTTGCTTTGTATCCACTGCATCGAAGTAGCATTTAAGAACTTCCAGTCAAGATGGCATGTCATGCTGGATGTGAATTTCAGCCGACTTCTAACCAAAGTCAATTTTCAGTTTTATTTGAATGGAATTTGTGTATTCTAGCCTGAATATGATAAGACAAGTGCACCTTGTGACCCATCTAGGGGATTCTGAAGCCATTCTGACAGGGCGAGCAAGCCGACAGTGGTATAATCTAATTTATGCTCATAGAACTATTAAGTAGTATTATATCCATCTGTATTGAATTTGTTGAATATATTCAGAACCAAAGTGAGGGAGCTACAGAGAGAACATTTATCATCATCAGGTGCCATGCCCTCTGGCATAGGTGATCATGGACCTCCACAAATCTCTGTCTCTGATGTTTGCTATCATCTCAGATGTTGCTACTCTTCCGTGCCATGAAGTCAGGCTAACCAAAATTTTCTTTCTCTGTCTTGTCTCCCCTCTATTTTACCGGTTGTTACAATGTGTTCTAAACCTACCTTGCTCATCATAAGTCTGAAAAATGATGACTGCCTCTTTCTTATATTGATGATAAGCTTTCTCTGTGTCTTGACCTCATTCAATACCTCCACATTAGTCATTTTTGCAGTCCATGGGATTCTCATCATTCTTCTGTAAAACCACCTCTCTGCGGCCCTCTATTGTGTGCTTGTTCAACACAACAAATATTCTAATTAGAAATGATGAAGATCTAAACGAGTTTACCCAAATTGAGTTTACCCAAATTGAGTTTACCCAAATTGAGTTTACCCAAATTGCCAAATGTATTCTAAATTCCCTAAGGGAGAGAGAACATGTAAATGATTCAAGTAATAGTGGTAAATCTACAAACCTAACCAAACTGCAAGAATAACAAGTCAAGGGTAGTGTAGCTAGACAAGAGCATTATACTAGTGACCAAAGAAGAATAGTAAACTAACAAAGAACCAGTGTTGTTAGTCTCTACATGCTGAGAGACATACTGAGGAAGAGATCAGAGCACTTATGGACTGACCGATTCAATGTGCAGTGATGATGATCCGACGACTAAACCAAACCCAAATTGCACAATGCACGGTGTCCTGGCAATACAGTCTCCGACTTCAGAGGTCATTCAAATCTGAATACTGTCGTCTCACTGCTTGTTCAGTGTCTAACTTTCTGTACTATAATAAAATGAATTGGTTATTGGTTACTGAACTGACGTCACAGCACTCCGGGCAGACCCATAGGTGCTCAGTCTCCCACAACAGATGTCAAAGTGTATGCATACTGATGGTTTCTGTAGCTCGCTGGTTAAACACACTCCTTTCTCTGCCCCTCAAGCATTCAGTTCTACTTGTACAACGTGTAATTCCAAACTCTTTAAATCGGTTGAATGATTCAACATCAATTTTAGTGTGTTCATCCACCAGTAGGTTGCCTAGAGACCAAAGAACATCCCCCTTATCCATCCTAATCTCCCCAACAATTGATGAAATGAAGAATATATAGATAGATATATATATCAAAACTTGTAGAAGATTGACATTTTTAAATGTTGAGATTTTGTTTTCATTGACAGACCATCATTTCTGCGAGGGCAAGGAACATACATTGACCCAGTGACCAGAAAGGAGCAAGAGGAGAAGAGAAGAGTTCAAATGGAATATCAGGTTTGATATTAGCCACTTGTGTTTGTAAGGGATCTAGAATAGAGTTCATGAAATTTGAATTTCAGACCCAGTGTTTCATAAAAAAAATCAAATCAAGAAACCATTTTTTCATATCATGAGATATGTTGGGGGCTACAGTTCTTCTTCTTCACCCTTTGCCCCTAGGGAAGCATAGGTCAGCAACCAAGGCCATCTTTTCCAGATCTCTCCACTCTCTCCCCATTTTCTTGCAATCCATTTACAACTCTCTTCTCCAGGTGTTCCTTTGTCTTTCCTTACCTCTATTGCCCTGATGGTTCCCTCAGAGAGCCATGTCTTGTTATGCTGTCAGGGAGTTTCCTCAGTGTGTGTGTTCTATCCATCCCCACCTTCTGTTCCTTATCTCTTATTTCACCTGCCGTTGTCCAGCTCTATTCCACAATTCCTTGTGTGTGGTCCTGTCATACCATCGCAGATGGAGAATCCTACGCAGGCATCCATTGATGAATGTCTGCAACTTTTTGGTGTTCCTCTTAGTTGTTCTCTGTGTCTCTGCTCCAGTGTTACACCCATATTGTTCCTTGACCATCGGCACATGATAGGTCATGTGGTGAAATGTATTTGATATGTTAAGTAGTCTAAAGTAACCTTTTTTTGTGACTTTTATTCAAGTTGTTGATCTTGTCTACAGGCTCAAGTTAAAGCTCAGATTGAAGAAAAAGAAAGAACAAAGAGAGAACAGCGGGAGAAAAAAATGAGAGAGGATATGGAAGAGGAGAGAAAGCTGCAGATGGAGAGAGATTCTCTGAACCAACAGTTGCAGACAGAGCAGAGAAAGATTAGAGCAAAGGAGGTAAGTAGAAGACTAAATTGTGTTGACCTACACGTTCTGATATAACCAAAAAAGATATGTTCTTAGGTTGAAATGGCGCGCCTAGACTTTAATCCCTTACATAATAAACAAGTTTCAGATCTATCTATACTTCTACTTCTTCGAACACTCCATATCAACCCCTTGTTAAACCACCCTTTGTTATTTGTATGTGATCCTTTGTTATTTGTATGTGATCCTAGGAGTGATTGTACGTTGTGCCAGTTATGTGTTTTCAAGTAGACCAGCACATCTGATTTCTTCTATGCTTTTTTGTTTTTACTAGGGTAGCTTCCCTAGACCCCTACATCAGTCGCATCTTACGACAAGCCTTTTAGGTTGCAGTGTTACTATTATTTGTTCCCTTAGAGCCCTGACCACACTATCAATACTAATAGTATTTGATTCATTTACTGTAAGTTTTATTGATTGATTGAGAGGACCATCTTTGTTGCACTTCATTGAGTAACGATGAGTCTCCATCTTCAGAATTACAACGGGATCCCTCACGGTGCTATGGACTTCGTGCACTGCAGCTGAGATTTTCCTGTGTAAGAAAGAAACCGGAGCACACATGGTTCACACAAGAAATCTGTGCAATAATGATGGTCCAATCAATCAATTAATAATTTTTTAAAAAATCCAAATGCATAGATTAACCATAGAGAATTCATTTGACAGGAGTTACGTCACAAGCAGATGGCTGTGCTAAAGTCAGCCTTAGATGATGCACAGGAAAAAGCTCAGGAGGAGAAAAATGTGAAAAGGATTCACCATCTGCAACAACGTGGTCATGATACCTCACAGCTCAGGGCAACTTATGAAGGTAAAACTTTAGAAGTTACTCATTTAAAGAAGAACAGCAACTAGACATGATAGATAAGCAGGTATTGAAGTAGGATGCGAAGAGTTCAAGAAAGAAAGGAGCCTAAGGAGACCCTGAAACAAACTTTGCTGAGAGGGGCAAGAAATATCGGTCTCAGTTCCATGGAGAAGATGGAGCGAGTTGCCCAAGATAGAGTAGTATGGAGAAATTGCTTTGCAGGCCCTGTGTAACCTATAATAGTACGAGAGGTATTATTATTAACTAGATATGATGCTAATCTTTAGTAATTATGTCTCCTTTATCACGTCTACTAAGGGGATAGGGACTCGGCATTTAACCCCGACGTTCTGAGTTCAAATCACGCTGCGGACAGTTTGGTGGCAAATTGTTTCGCGTGGATTTTACAAAGGACAAAGGCACCACCCGTTCAGAAAGCATTGGCAAACTACTGACCGTAATAATGCCTAGAAAAATCACAAACAGGGTTTAAAAGCTGGGATTGATTCGCCAAGTCCCGTAAAGGATATACAATTACATTTTTTTTTTACCACTTCTCTCATATAATTCTTGCATATACTGAAATCTGATTTCCAATTTCTTGTTAATTCTTGCATTGGTTGGTTATTGGTTACGGAATTTACATCATTGCACTCTTTGTAGACCCATAGGTGCTCAGTCACCCCCAACAGATGTCGAATGGTAATAGCCGTCCATCATAAGCGATGATATTAGCCTCAGACATGTGCTGCTGCACCTCTCTGCTCTCTGGTGTGTGCAGAGGTGACTGTAGAGTCCAATCCTCGAACACAATCCCTACTACAGGTGGGGCATACATGTTCAAGGTTAGAAATGTGGGTGTTGTGTGTTTTGTCTTTTCGTGCAGCTTGTTTTCTCCGTCCCTCAAAGGTTCGATGATTCTCATCTATGCGAGTTTCTCTTGTGTTGTTACAGCACCACATTTGACGATCTTGCGCAAGGGATTCTCAGCATGTGTGGTGTCTATATCGAAGCATTTTAGAGATACTTTAAGAGTGTTTTTAAAGAGTTTATTCTGACCACCAGCAGAACGTCTGCCCCTTCAAGTTCGCCATACATCAACTGTTTTGGGATGTGTTTATCAGACATTCGAGCAACATGACCGTCCATCTCACTTGGGCCTTCTATAACAGGATGTTGACGCTTGGGATCTTTGCTCTTATGACGACTTCGTTATCTGGAATTTTGTCCTGCCAGTTTATTTTTAGTAGTCTCCGTAGACAACTTGTGTGGAAGTGGTTTAACTTTCTTGCGTCGTGTCTGCTATACACTCTCCGTGTCTCGCTGGTGTACAGCAGTGTGGTTAGCGCTATTGCACCTCTGAAGTCAGAGAAGGTCTGCCTGTATGGCGAGGAAACCAATAAAACGGTAAGCAGGCTTTCACGCAAAAATCAGTCAGAAGCGCCACACCAGACGCCATGGCTATGCCTGAATTTATAGCGGGCAAATGCAGAAGAAGAAGCTCTATGGCCTGGTAAACTCATCTTCTCATTATTTTATACTTACACAAAGATCACCATTATTTTCACCTTACTCAAAGATCACCATTATCTTTCACCTTACTCAAAGATCACCATTATTTTCACCTTACTCAAAGATCACCATTATTTTCACCTTACTCAAAGATCACCATTATCCTATCCTTACTCTTCTTCTTCAACGATCTCTGGTCATGCGTCTAGTTTACTGTGGACCACAAACTGGGCGGTCAGCTTCAGGTCTGTCAGGTTTCACCAAAGCTTAGTTTTCAGGTCGACTGGGTGTGGCCACATGTTGCTTCTCAGCTAACCCAGGAGAGGACAGTCTTGCAGGATATGCTCCGGTGTCTGTTCCGCCTGCTGAATCTGGCAGAGAGCTGTTTGACTTATTCCTATCCTTACTCAAAGATCACCATTATTTTCACCTTACTCAAAGATCACCATTATTTTCACCTTACTGACGAACATCATCTTCTTTTGAACATCTGCTTTTAATTACCAATATCTCCATCGACAAACACCCATTAAAACAAGTCAAAGACTATACATACCTAGGAAGCATTTGTTCAGCAAACGGAAGAATAACTAACAAAATCCAACATAGATGCAACCAAGCAAATCAAATAATAGGATAAATGGCGGCAATTTTAAGATGCAAACATATTACCATGAGCACAAAAAGAACAATGTTCAACACAATCTTTCTCCCCACATTATGATATCAGTGCCAAACCTAGACTCTGACAACAAATGATAGAAGAAAACTAATCACGACAGAGATGAAGTGTCTACGCTGAATGCTGGGAGTAACAAGAAGAGACCGGTTTAGAAATGAAAACATCAGGAAATGAAGACATTGCCTCAAAGAGCAATAGATACAAAGCATAAGGCCATCCACACAAAAGGTAGACCTCAGAAATAACAGAGGCGATGAAATACACTGTTTATGAAGGGTACACAAAAGCCTGTTCTAGAATTCACTTATTATCCTGACGCTGTTAGGCAAAAAGTATTAGAGAAAATAAGAAGAGGCTTTAATGACTGTATTAACATCAACTTTCAATGACTGTATTAACATCAACTTTCAATGATTGTATTAACATCAACTTTCAATGACTGTATTAACATCAACTTTCAATGACTGTATTAACATCAACTTTCAATGACTGTATTAACATCAACTTTCAATGACTGTATTAACATCAACTTTCAATGATTGTATTAACATCAACTTTCAATGATTGTATTAACATCAACTTTCAATGATTGTATTAACATCAACTTTCAATGATTGTATTAACATCAACTTTCAATGATTGTATTAACATCAACTTTTAAATTGAAATCAAGTTTCTCTTTCTTAGATACTACTAGTACACAAAAGTCTGTCAGGCCAAAATCACAATCATTGCCCAGTCTCTCCAGTTGCCCAAGCGTTTCACAAACTTCAATCAAATCTAGTCAATATTACAATAACCAGGATACTTCCACATTTTGTGAACATTCAAAGTTATTTTAGTTTGACTTTTTGTCACAAAATTGTGTTTCTTATGAATTTAATTCTGTTTTAACTTGAAAAACAGGCCAGAGATTTCTGATACATCTGCCCAACACTAGTAAGGGCCTAAGGGGGTGCAACGTTCTAACCGTTCATGACAAAGACCGTTTATACATCACAATAAAAATTATTAATATGGTCAAGAAGAACATTCGCAAACAAACAACTTGAAAATCATCGAGTGGTATTATCGTTATACAGGAAGACTGCAGTAAAACCATGTAGCCGCTCATATGTTGCCAGGACCTGCATGGGCTAAAAATAAGAGTAACACTGTGACCTACAAAGCATGTTGTAACAGTCGACTAAGGTAGATGCCTAGGGAAGCTACCCTAGTAAATAAAAACGTCACAGAAATCGGATGTGCTGGCCTACTTGTAAGCACATAACTGGCACAACGTACAATCGCTCTTATCCTCAGATCTCATACAAATCACAAATAGTGGTTTAACAAGTTGTCGATATGAAGCGTTTAAAGAAGAAGAAGATTCTGAGGATGAACTACAAAGCAGAATTGTAAATAAATAAATATGTGGCTCCATTCTATTCAAAATGCATGGATTATCAATGCGGTATGTTGAGTTCTTGCATGCATTTTTATTCAATTTTCTTTCCAGAGCACGAAATAGAACAATATTTAACTCAATAAAAGCTCCTTTGCATGCATAAACTATTTATTGTTAGATTGTCCGGAATGTAGTTCTGCATGTTTTGATACCAAAAGTAGAAATTTAACTCACACAGGCATATTAGGTATAATTCCAAGATCACTTTGAAATTTTTGCTAGAAATGTGCTCTGGCAGAGCGTGACCAAACCACAAAATTTCACTGCAGATTCTTCTTCAAACGCTCCACATTGACCACTTGTTAAATCACTCTTTGTGATTTGTATGTGATCTAAGCCTAAGTGTGATTGTAGTTTGTGCCAGTTATGCGCCTACAAGTAGGCCAGCACATCCAATTTCCGAGGCTTTTATTTACAGGCTTTTATTTACCAGGACAGCTTCCCTAGGCCCCTATCTCAGTCGCCTCTAACAACATGCTTTGTAGGTCACAGTGTTACTATTCTTTGCACCTCTTGGGGGCCGTCAACACACGGGCGTTACTGGAGTTTAAGAGTTACCTAGTCAAGACAGAGATGAAGTGTCTACACAGAGTTCTTTGAGTATCAAGAAGAGACCAGTTTAGAAATTAAGACATCAGTACTGAACTTTATCAAGAAATATATTAAATGATTCAACCACATAAGTAGATTACCAACAGACAGTGTGACTCAAAGAGCAATTCTACTCCCATACAGTGGATACAAAGAAAAAGGTGATCCACACAAAAGATGGACTTCAGCAATAACAGAGACAGTGAAAAGCATTATTTATGAAGTGCAGACAAAGGCTTGTTCTAGAAATCTCTTCTTATGCTTATGTTGTGAGACAAAACATGATCAGAGAACAGAAGAAAGAAGATACTTGGGGAAGTATAGTAGGCATCAAGAGAAACAAAAGATGTTCTCCTCAAGGGAGAGAGAGAACTGCTATTTGTCCCGTAGCTGAGAGATGGGTTGCTTGCAGCCAGAGCATTTACCACTTGCCGGGTTGGTTCTGTGCTCCTGCCTTAGGGGGTTCCATCCTGACTCACACAAGAGCCTTTTCTAGAAATCTCTTCCTATCCCGACCATATGAGGACAACAGGATTAGAGAAAAGTAGGTTTTGTTGACTTCTTGGATAGCATAGACATACACCTTTATCTTGGATAGCATAGACATACATCTTTATCTTGAATAGTATAGACATTCATCTTTATCTTGGATAGCATAGACATACACCTTTATTCAAGCAGTATCATGTCCTTTGCGGAACGTCTCTTTTATCACAGCACGTCTAAAATAAACTCCTCGTCTCTAGTAAGTTCTCTCGCCTCCTCAAGCATCATATTCAAGGCTTCTTTGATGTTCTGCTGCCATCTTTGTCTTTATCGTCCCTGCCTCATACTCCAGGAACAATGCCTTCCATAACCGCTCTACTCCACACCACAGGACGTTTAACGAGGACAAAATATTTCATCTTCCAGGACTTCCTCTCACCTTCCTTCCTGATATTCTGTTGTGGAAAGTATCATAGGCCATACCAAATCTGTTCGCATTCTTACCAAACCACTTCATTCTCTGTTTTGCTATATAATTCAAGCACGATCTTGTTCCAACCTTTTCTCTGATGCTGGTATTCGTTACTCTGTTGATTCTTGTGTTGTTGGTGACTTTGCGGAGACATCTCATTTGCATGTTGCCATTTTTGTGTATGTTTCTTAGTCATTTTCCATGTTTGGCATTGGTAACATAGAGTGGGTATGAAGATGCTTGTTTCAAAAGCTTCAATTTTGTTCTTTAATGTTCGTGTTATTGTCCACAATTCACATCCATGTGTTGCCATAGTTAATATGCATATTCTCAGAAGTCTTACTTTTGTTTCTTTATTTGTGTCCTGCCATAGTTTTCTTCATACTGACTACCCTCTTGAGTACCTTGGCTAGGTTTTCTTCATACTGGCTACCATCTTGAGTACCTTGGCTAGGTTTTCTTCATACTGACTACCCTCTTGAGTACCATGGCTAGCTTTCTTCATACTGGCTACCTTCTTGAGTACCATGGCTAGGTTTTCTTCATACTGGCTACCTTCTTGAGTACCTTGGCTAGGTTTTCTTCATACTGACTACCTTCTTGAGTACCTTGGCTAGGTTTTCTTCATACTGGCTACCTTCTTGAGTACCTTGGCTAGGGTTTCTTCATACTGTCTGCCCTCTTGAGTACCTTGGCTAGGTTGTCTTCATACTGGCTACCCTCTTGAGTACCTTGGCTAGGTTTTCTTCATACTGGCTACCTTCTTGAGTACCATGGCAAGCTTTCTTCATACTGGCTACCTTCTTGAGTACCATGACTAGTTTTCTTCATATACTGGCTACCTTCTTGAGTACCATGACTAGTTTTCTTCATACTGGCTACCTTCTTGAGTACCATGGCTAGGTTTTCTTCATACTGGCTACCATCTTGAGTACCATGACTAGTTTTCTTCATACTGGCTACCCTCTTGAGTGCCTTGGCTAGGTTTTCTTCATACTGGCTACCTTCTTGAGTACCTTGGCTAGGTTTTCTTCATACTGGCTACCTTCTTGAGTACCATGGCTAGGTTTTCTTCATACTGGCTACCATCTTGAGTACCATGACTAGTTTTCTTCATACTGACTACCCTCTTGAGTACCATGGCTAGGTTTTCTTCATACTGACTACCATCTTGAGTACCTTGGCTAGGTTTTCTTCATACTGACTACCACCTTGAGTACCTTGGCTAGGTTTTCTTCATACTGGCTACCTTCTTGAGTACCTTGGCTAGGTTTTCTTCATACTGCTACCTCTTGAGTACCTTGACTAGGTTTTCTTCATACTGGCTACCCTCTTGAGTACCATGGCTAGGTTTTCTTCATACTGGCTACCATCTTGAGTACCATGACTAGTTTTCTTCATACTGGCTACCCTCTTGAGTACCTTGGCTAGGTTTTCTTCATACTGGCTACCTTCTTGAGTACCATGACTAGTTTTCTTCATACTGGCTACCTTCTTGAGTACCTTGGCTAGCTTTCTTCATACTGGCTACCTTCTTGAGTACCTTGGCTAGGTTTTCTTCATACTGGCTACCTTCTTGAGTACCTTGGCTAGGTTTTCTTCATACTGGCTACCTTCTTGAGTACCTTGGCTAGGTTTTCTTCATACTGGCTACCTTTTTGAGTACCATGCTAGTTTTCTTCATACTGGCTACCCTCTTGAGTACCTTGGCTAGCTTTCTTCATACTGACTACCTTCTTGAGTACCTTGGCTAGGTTTTCTTCATACTGGCTACCCTCTTGAGTACCTTGGCTAGGTTTTCTTCATACTGGCTACCTTCTTGAGTACCTTGGCTAGGTTTTCTTCATACTGGCTACCTTCTTGAGTACCTTGGCTAGCTTTCTTCAAAACTGGCTACCTTCTTGAGTACCTTGGCTAGTTTTCTTCATACTGGCTACCCTCTTGAGTACCTTGGCTAGGTTTTCTTCATACTGGCTACCTTCTTGAGTACCATGACTAGTTTTCTTCATACTGGCTACCTTCTTGAGTACCTTGGCTAGCTTTCTTCATACTGGCTACCTTCTTGAGTACCTTGGCTAGGTTTTCTTCATACTGGCTACCTTCTTGAGTACCATGACTAGTTTTCTTCATACTGGCTACCTTCTTGAGTACCTTGGCTAGGTTTTCTTCATACTGGCTACCTTCTTGAGTACCTTGGCTAGGTTTTCTTCATACTGGCTACCTTCTTGAGTACCATGACTAGTTTTCTTCATACTGGCTACCCTCTTGAGTACCTTGGCTAGGTTTTCTTCATACTGGCTACCTTCTTGAGTACCTTGGCTAGGTTTTCTTCATACTGGCTACCCTCTTGAGTACCTTGGCTAGGTTTTCTTCATACTGGCTACCTTCTTGAGTACCTTGGCTAGGTTTTCTTCATACTGGCTACCTTCTTGAGTACCATGGCTAGCTTTCTTCATATACTGGCTACCTTCTTGAGTACATGTAGTTCTTCATACTGACCTTGAGTACCATGCTGTTCTTCATACTGCTACCTCTTGAGTACCATGGCTAGCTTTCATACTGGCTACCTTCTTGAGTACCATGGCTAGGTTTTCTTCATACTGGCTACCTTCTTGAGTACCATGGCTAGGTTTTCTTCATACTGGCTACCTCAGACCTGTGTTTCTTTATAGCTACCTCTTTAGTACCATGGCAGTTTTCTTCATACTGGCTACCTTCTTGAGTACCATGGCTAGGTTTTCTTCATACTGGCTACCTCTTGAGTACCTGGCTAGGTTTTCTTCATACTGGCTACCTCTTGAGTACCTGGCTAGGTTTTTCATACTGGCTACCTCTTGAGTACCATGGCTAGGTTTCTTCATACTGGCTACCTTCTTGAGTACCATGGCTAGGTTTTCTTCATACTGGCTACCTTCTTGAGTACCATGGCTAGCTTTCTTCATACTGGCTACCTTCTTGAGTACCATGGCTAGCTTTCTTCATACTGGCTACCTTCTTGAGTACCATGGCTAGCTTTCTTCATACTGGCTACCCTCTTGAGTACCATGGCTAGGTTTTCTTCATACTGGCTACCTCTTGAGTACCTATGGCTAGGTTTTCTTCATACTGGCTACCTCTTGAGTACCATGGCTAGGTTTTCTTCATACTGGCTACCTTCTTGAGTACCATGGCTAGGTTTTCTTCATACTGGCTACCTTCTTGAGTACCTTGACTAGTTTTCTTCATACTGGCTACCCTCTTGAGTACCATGGCTAGGTTTTCTTCATACTGGCTACCATCTTGAGTACCATGGCTAGGTTTTCTTCATACTGGCTACCCTCTTGAGTACCATGGCTAGGTTTTCTTCATACTGGCTACCTTCTTGAGTACCTTGGCTAGGTTTTCTTCATACTGGCTACCCTCTTGAGTACCTTGGCTAGGTTTTCTTCATACTGGCTACCTTCTTGAGTACCATGGCTAGGTTTTCTTCATACTGGCTACCCTCTTGAGTACCATGGCTAGGTTTTCTTCATACTGGCTACCCTCTTGAGTACCATGGCTAGGTTTTCTTCATACTGGCTACCTTCTTGAGTACCATGGCTAGGTTTTCTTCATACTGGCTACCTTCTTGAGTACCTTGGCTAGGTTTTCTTCATACTGGCTACCTTCTTGAGTACCATGACTAGTTTTCTTCATACTGGCTACCTTCTTGAGTACCATGGCTAGGTTTTCTTCATACTGGCTACCTTCTTGAGTACCATGACTAGTTTTCTTCATACTGGCTACCTTCTTGAGTACCATGCTAGGTTTTCTTCATACTGCTACCTTCTTGAGTACCTGCTAGTTTTCTTCATACTGCTACCTTCTTGAGTACCATTGACTGAAGATTTCTTCATACTGGCTACCTTCTTGAGTACCATTGGCTAGTTTTCTTCATACTGAGCTACCTTCTTGGATTTCAGGTAAGGCACCTTGGCTTGAGGTTTCTTCTCCATACTGGCTACCTTCTTGAGTACCTTGGCTAGGTTTCTTCATACTGGCTACCTTCTTGAGTACCATTGACTAGTTTTCTTAAATTACTGGCTACTCTTGAGTACCATTGGACTAGTTTTCTTCATACGAACTACCTTCTTGAGTACCTTGGCTGGTTTTCTTCATACTGGCTACCTCTTGAGTACCATTGAGCTAGGTTTTCTTCATACTGGGTACCTTCTTGAGTACCTTGGCTAGTTTTCTTCATACTGGCTACCTTCTTGTTAGAGCTCAGTAGGCTAGTTTTCTATCTGGCTACCTTCTTGAGTACCATGACTAGTTTCTTCATACTGGCTACCTCTTGAGTACCTTGCAGGTTTTCTTCATACTGGCTACCTTCTTGGAGTACCATGACAGGTTTTCTTCATACTGGCTACCTTCTTGAGTACCTTGTCTAGTTTTCTTCATACTGGCTACCTTCTTGAGTACCTTGGCTAGGTTTTCTTCATACTGGCTACCTTCTTGAGTACCATGACTAGTTTTCTTCATACTGGCTACCTTCTTGAGTACCTTGGCTAGGTTTTCTTCATACTGGCTACTTTCTTGAGTATCTTGGCTAGGTTTTCTTCATACTGGCTACCTTCTTGAGTACCATGCTAGTTTTTCTTATACTGGCTACCTCTTGAGTACCTTGGCTAGGTTTTCTTCATACTGACTACCTTCTTGAGTACCTTGGCTAGGTTTTCTTCATACTGGCTACCCTCTTGAGTACCTTGGCTAGGTTTTCTTCATACTGGCTACCTTCTTGAGTACCTTTGGGTAGGTTTTCTTCATACTGGCTACCTTCTTGAGTACCTTGGCTAGCTTTCTTCATTACTGGCTACCTTCTTGAGTACCATGACTAGTTTTCTTCATACTGGCTACCTTCTTGAGTACCATGGCTAGGTTTTCTTCATACTGGCTACCCTCTTGAGTACCATGGCTAGCTTTCTTCATACTGGCTACCTTCTTGAGTACCATGACTAGGTTCTTCATATGGCTACCTTCTTGAGTACCATGGCAGGTTTCTTCATACTGGCATACCTCGAGTACCATGGCTAAGGTTTTCTTCATACTGGCTACCCTGAGCGATAACCATGGACTATAGGATTTTCTCAAGCAGGACACCCTCTTGAGTACCATAGGCTACTTTACTTCAATACTGGCTACCATTCTTGAGACATGACTAGTTTTCTTACCTTTATTGAAGTGTTAACATATAATAACATGAGGCAGACTAAAGAAGAAGAAAAATAAAAATTAACACCTGATGAAATGAAATCTTCAGGAAAGCAGTAAACTAAATACAGCAGAAGAGACCATATAAGAAATGAAGAATTAAAGAACAGATGAACAACAGTATTAGATTATATTGAAAACAGAGCCAAATGGTTTGTGCATTTGGTGAATGTACCTAAATCACACCAGTTACAATTGAAGCTGTATAACCTAGAAATATGGCAATTATCACGAGAAGGGGCAGACAAGCAAAAGATGGATGTTGATGGAGTTACAAACATCTTAAAACTCCACAATACCACAACATATCGAGCGACTGAGCTTGCACTATCTCGGAAACCGATCGTAAGTTAAACTTGCTAAGGATAACGGCAAAAAGCAGAGAAGGACAAAAGAAAGAAGAAGATAATAAACAATTAAAATATTTAATTGAACATTAAATTGTTATAAAGATGAAAATTTACAATAACTTTATTGTGACAATTTTGTTAAGTTCTTCATAATCAGCAACTATGTTTATTTATATCTTTAGTGATAGGTGGTGTTTTAACTCGTAGAATGTGATAAGCCATCTCACCATCCATTCAGACAGTACACATTTTCTGACAAAACACTTCACATGCCAAAATGTTTTTTTCTTCTTCTTCCAATGCTCCATATCGACTACTTGTTAAACCACTCTTTGATTTGTGTGTGACATGAGACTAAGAACAATTATACATTGTGCCAGTTATGAGCCTACAAGTAGGCCAGCACATCCAATTTCTGCGACGTTTTATATTTACTAGGGTAGCTTCCTTAGGCCCCTACCTCAGTCGCCTTCTTACAACACGCTGTTTAGTTCACAGTATTATTACCTCAGTCGCCTCTTACAACACGCTGTTTAGTTCACAGTATTATTGTTCTTTTCTCCCCTTGCAAGCCCCGGGAACACACAGGCAGGTTTTTTAAAAAAAAGTTATTTGCAGGATCCATTTGATGCTGTTTGTCTGTAATCATTTGTAGAATATAACAGATAACTCTATGAAATATAAAAATGTCAAACCTGCACTCTCTGGTATATGAAATAGTAATCTGGTGTTTCATTGAAAATTGTAATTATAAAATCAGTTCTTGAAAACATTTTGTTTCAATCTGTGTATACTCAGTGTATATCTGTGTATAAATTGGAAGCTCACTCATGTGTTGCCGGGGCTCAAAAGGGGAGCAAAGAATAGTAACACTGCGACCTTCAAGGCATGTAATTAGAGGCAACAGAGGTAGGAGCCTAGGGAAGCTACCATAATAAATAAAAAGAGTCGCAGAAACCGGATGTGCTGGCACCGGATGTGCTGGCCTACTTGTAGGCACATAACTGGCAGAATGTGCGATCGCTCTTATGCTTTGATCACACAAATCACAAAGTGTGGTTTAACTAGTGGTCGATATGATGCATTCGAAGAAGAAATTGGTAGCTGATACTGTATTATTGATGTTTGTTGTTTGTTTGTGTACGTTCTTCTCTACCACTTTGATCATTCTTATTGTTCAAAGTTCATATGTCGTTACAACTTCACTGCAACGGGTCACCCCATAATTATTCTGTTCTTGTGCCAACGAAAATACACCAAATGCTAACAACTGTCTCCTGTGGAGTGTGTGAACTAATTCCAGAATGAAGCAGCCATACCGCCACAAAAAGCAACCTGCACCGCATAAATGCATATTGCCATCGCTAAAGTGTCAACACAAAACTATTCATCACTTGAATTGCAATTCATGTCGAAGGGAACATCAGTCACAACAAAATCCAGCTTTCTGCACATGCAATCTCACTGCATATGGCAGGTTGAGTCGGTTCGTCATAACCGCAGTCCGTCATTTTCTGAATACACACAGCAAAAAGCATTCCATGTAACATTCATAGCTCACATCATTGCTCAAGCACTAACTCAGTAGCTCGGCAAATGAAACCGGAAAATACCCGACCAAACATGGTGGATATGCACTAGCAAAGTCGTGTCCAGAATCAAACAGTCCTGATTCTGAATGGCCTTCCCGGATTTCGCCATTGCTGGCCAGATTTTTGTAATATATAAACAGTCTTATATAAACTGTCAAGAACGGTTACAACGTTGCTCCCCTCCCCCATTATTCCCCTACCAGTGTAGGACAGGTGAATCTGAAACAAAAGTTGTCAGCCTTGTATTGTTGATGAAAGCAGTAACCAGCATCAGGACAGGTGAATCTGAAACAAAAGTTTTCAGCCTTGTATTGTTGATGAAAGCAGTAACCAGCATCAGGACAGGTGAATCTGAAACAAAAGTTTTCAGCCTTGTATTGTTGATGAAAGCAGTAACCAGCATCAGGACAGGTGAATCTGAAACAAAAGTTGTCAGCCTTGTATTGTTGATGAAAGCAGTAACCAGCATCAGGACAGGTGAATCTGAAACAAAAGTTGTCAGCCTTGTATTGTTGATGAAAGCAGTAACCAGCATCAGGACAGGTGAATCTGAAACAAAAGTTGTCAGCCTTGTATTGTTGATGAAAGCAGTAACCAGCATCAGGACAGGTGAATCTGAAACAAAAGTTTTCAGCCTTGTATTGTTGATGAAAGCAGTAACCAGCATCAGGACAGGTGAATCTGAAACAAAAGTTGTCAGCCTTGTATTGTTGATG
Source organism: Arion vulgaris (assembly GCA_020796225.1). Taxonomy (NCBI): domain Eukaryota; kingdom Metazoa; phylum Mollusca; class Gastropoda; order Stylommatophora; family Arionidae; genus Arion; species Arion vulgaris. The sequence goes on from CM036765.1 coordinate 2,963,012, forward strand.
AAAGCAGTAACCAGCATCAGGACAGGTGAATCTGAAACAAAAGTTGTCAGCCTTGTATTGTTGATGAAAGCAGTAACCAGCATCAGGACAGGTGAATCTGAAACAAAAGTTTTCAGCCTTGTATTGTTGATGAAAGCAGTAACCAGCATCAGGACAGGTGAATCTGAAACAAAAGTTGTCAGCCTTGTATTGTTGATGAAAGCAGTAACCAGCATCAGGACAGGTGAATCTGAAACAAAAGTTGTCAGCCTTGTATTGTTGATGAAAGCAGTAACCAGCATCAGGACAGGTGAATCTGAAACAAAAGTTTTCAGCCTTGTATTGTTGATGAAAGCAGTAACCAGCATCAGGACAGGTGAATCTGAAACAAAAGTTGTCAGCCTTGTATTGTTGATGAAAGCAGTAACCAGCATCAGGACAGGTGAATCTGAAACAAAAGTTGTCAGCCTTGTATTGTTGATGAAAGCAGTAACCAGCATCAGGACAGGTGAATCTGAAACAAAAGTTGTCAGCCTTGTATTGTTGATGAAAGCAGTAACCAGCATCAGGACAGGTGAATCTGAAACAAAAGTTTTCAGCCTTGTATTGTTGATGAAAGCAGTAACCAGCATCAGGACAGGTGAATCTGAAACAAAAGTTGTCAGCCTTGTATTGTTGATGAAAGCAGTAACCAGCATCAGGACAGGTGAATCTGAAACAAAAGTTGTCAGCCTTGTATTGTTGATGAAAGCAGTAACCAGCATCAGGACAGGTGAATCTGAAACAAAAGTTGTCAGCCTTGTATTGTTGATGAAAGCAGTAACCAGCATCAGGACAGGTGAATCTGAAACAAAAGTTGTCAGCCTTGTATTGTTGATGAAAGCAGTAACCAGCATCAGGACAGGTGAATCTGAAACAAAAGTTGTCAGCCTTGTATTGTTGATGAAAGCAGTAACCAGCATCAGGACAGGTGAATCTGAAACAAAAGTTGTCAGCCTTGTATTGTTGATGAAAGCAGTAACCAGCATCAGGACAGGTGAATCTGAAACAAAAGTTGTCAGCCTTGTATTGTTGATGAAAGCAGTAACCAGCATCAGGACAGGTGAATCTGAAACAAAAGTTGTCAGCCTTGTATTGTTGATGAAAGCAGTAACCAGCATCAGGACAGGTGAATCTGAAACAAAAGTTGTCAGCCTTGTATTGTTGATGAAAGCAGTAACCAGCATCAGGACAGGTGAATCTGAAACAAAAGTTGTCAGCCTTGTATTGTTGATGAAAGCAGTAACCAGCATCAGAAATCTCTTGTATTGTTGATGAAAGCAGTAACCAGCATCAGAAATCTCCTTTTGTTCTATTTAATGTTGTGTTTTCTAAACAATGAAGTTTATTGTTGGTTCCCTTCTGTTCCATATATTTTCCATATATTTCCATATTGCTTATATAGACATAGCTTTTACAGATCACATAATCAATGTTTTAGCTAGTTTGGTATACATAGTCCTATCTGCAGGTCAAATATGGTAGGCTTGTGTAGTAGACATAAATATGTTATTTGTTTTAAATACAAATGTAGGTTAGGCTTTTACAGGTAACACACTTTCCTTATGTTGCTATAGAAATGTAAGGTAGGCTTTTACAGGTAACATAGAGTAGGCTTATACAGGTAACATAGAGTAGGCTTATACAGGTAACATACTTTCCTTATGTTGCTATAGAAATGTATGATAGGCTTTTACAGGTAACAGAGTATGCTTATTCAGATAACATATGTACTTTCTTAATTTTGACATCAAAATTTAATATTAGCTTGTACAGCTAACATAGATACTATCCATAAAGAAAACATTCTAAGCTGGACCGTTTCTCGGTGAGTGTCTAGCCATGCGGCCATAAGATTTCACAAGCTCATGTCTCTCTGGTCCTACACTGCCTACAAAATGATATTACAGACAGTAACGACAGTTATAACTACTATCCTTATGTTGCTATAGAAATGTAGGCTAGAATTTTACAGGTAACATAGATACTTTCTGGAATTTAACATACAGATTTAGTGTTTGCATATAACACTTTTTTTAAAAAGAACTATTAAACATTTGCTGAAATATCAAAAAATGTTAAATAGTTAACGAAATTTTATTTTGTACAATTTCATCTGAAACTGAATTGTCTCAAATGACAAACATTTGGAACATTCTAGAAGGTTTTATGGGTTTAAAGGATTTTAAAGCTGAAGGATTGACATCATTGCACCAGGTTTTACCCCATATGGCTTGGTCTCTCTCTGCAGAAATGACACGCCACCTGCCGAGAGTATTGCACGAAGCATGAACTAGTTAGCTCCAGCAACAATCCTAGGGGTCTCTGGAAAAAACTGTGCTTGTGAATAGAACGGTGCAACCTGGATTCGAACCCATGACCTTTGACTCGAAGGCAAAGGGCTTAACCACTTGGCCACAGAGACCCGCCTCATTCTAGTAGGGCAACTAGACAGACATGGATACGATCTGTAAACAGAGACCCCCTAATGGATACGATCTGTAAACAGAGAAAGAGAAGAGACGTGAAAGACCTGGAATGAACTAAGATTGCTTGCTCCAGACAGATCTGGTTAGAGGAGAATTGTTGATGTCTTATACTTCAAGGGCAGTTAATAGATTAAGAAATAGAAGAGACACTAAACAAATAGATTAAGAAATAGAAGGGACACTAAACAAATAGATTAAGAAATAGAAGAGATACTAAACAAATAGATTAAGAAATAGAAGAGATACTAAACAAATAGATTAAGAAATAGAAGAGATACTAAACAAATAGATTAAGAAATAGAAAGGACACTAAACAAATAGATTAAGAAATAGAAGGGACACTAAACAAATAGATTAAGAAATAGAAGAGATACTAAACAAATAGATTAAGAAATAGAAGAGATACTAAACAAATAGATTAAGAAATAGAAAGGACACTAAACAAATAGATTAAGAAATAGAAGGGACACTAAACAAATAGATTAAGAAATAGAAGAGATACTAAACAAATAGATTAAGAAATAGAAAGGACACTAAACAAATAGATTAAGAAATAGAAGAGATACTAAACAAATAGATTAAGAAATAGAAGAGATACTAAACAAATAGATTAAGAAATAGAAGAGACACTAAACAAATAGATTAAGAAATAGAAGGGATACTAAGCAAATAGATTAAGAAATAGAAGGGATACTAAGCAAATAGATTAAGAAATAGAAGGGATACTAAACAAATAGATTAAGAAATAGAAGGGACACTAAACAAATAGATTAAGAAATAGAAGGGATACTAAACAAATAGATTAAGAAATAGAAGAGATACTAAACAAATAGATTAAGAAATAGAAGGGATACTAAACAAATAGATTAAGAAATAGAAGAGATACTAAACAAATAGATTAAGAAATAGAAGAGATACTAAACAAATAGATTAAGAAATAGAAGAGATACTAAGCAAATAGATTAAGAAATAGAAGGGATACTAAGCAAATAGATTAAGAAATAGAAGGGATACTAAACAAATAGATTAAGAAATAGAAGAGATACTAAACAAATAGATTAAGAAATAGAAGGGATACTAAACAAATAGATTAAGAAATAGAAGGGGCACTAAGCAAATAGATTAAGAAATAGAAGAGATACTAAACAAATAGATTAAGAAATAGAAGGGATACTAAACAAATAGATTAAGAAATAGAAGAGATACTAAACAAATAGATTAAGAAATAGAAGAGACACTAAACAAATAGATTAAGAAATAGAAGGGATACTAAGCAAATAGATTAAGAAATAGAAGAGATACTAAACAAATAGATTAAGAAATAGAAGAGACACTAAACAAATAGATTAAGAAATAGAAGGGATACTAAGCAAATAGATTAAGAAATAGAAGAGACACTGAACAAATAGATTAAGAAATAGAAGGGATACTAAACAAATAGATTAAGAAATAGAAGGGCACTAACAAATAGATTAAGAAATAGAAGAGATACTAAACAAATAGATTAAGAAATAGAAGGGATACTAAACAAATAGATTAAGAAATAGAAGAGATACTAAACAAATAGATTAAGAAATAGAAGAGACACTAAACAAATAGATTAAGAAATAGAAGGGACACTAAGCAAATAGATTAAGAAATAGAAGAGATACTAAACAAATAGATTAAGAAATAGAAGGGATACTAAACAAATAGATTAAGAAATAGAAGAGATACTAAACAAATAGATTAAGAAATAGAAGAGACACTAAACAAATAGATTAAGAAATAGAAGAGATACTAAACAAATAGATTAAGAAATAGAAGAGACACTAAACAAATAGATTAAGAAATAGAAGGGATACTAAGCAAATAGATTAAGAAATAGAAGAGACACTAAACAAATAGATTAAGAAATAGAAGGGATACTAAGCAAATAGATTAAGAAATAGAAGGGATACTAAACAAATAGATTAAGAAATAGAAGGGATACTAAACAAATAGATTAAGAAATAGAAGGGACACTAAACAAATAGATTAAGAAATAGAAGAGATACTAAACAAATAGATTAAGAAATAGAAGGGATACTAAACAAATAGATTAAGAAATAGAAAGGACACTAAACAAATAGATTAAGAAATAGAAAGGACACTAAACAAATAGATTAAGAAATAGAAGGGATACTAAACAAATAGATTAAGAAATAGAAAGGACACTAAACAAATAGATTAAGAAATAGAAAGGACACTAAACAAATAGATTAAGAAATAGAAGGGATACTAAACAAATAGATTAAGAAATAGAAAGGACACTAAACAAATAGATTAAGAAATAGAAAGGACACTAAACAAATAGATTAAGAAATAGAAGAGATACTAAACAAATAGATTAAGAAATAGAAGAGATACTAAACAAATAGATTAAGAAATAGAAGGGACACTAAGCAAGGAAAGTGACTTGTGTTCAGTTCAAGATTCATGCAAGGAAAAAATGATGCTGAGAGGTCAAGACTGGGATTAGTTTCAAGAAATCCAAACAAACTAAATGTTTAGCCAAAAACAATTAATATTTTGTTCCATGTGAGAGACTAAATCGTTTCTTAGGCTAGTGGTCCGGGCCTCAATCCCACAGTGGGCATGAAATATTTTTCAGATGGTAATGGCTCTCAGGTGGACCCAGCCTTAATTGGATACCAGGAAAAGCACTGAGAAGTCAAGGTGGCTGGCGCGATGTTGATCATATCATCCATCGTGTGCTGGTGGTCAATAACAAATATAAGCCTAACATCATATTACTCTATATACCTTGAAGTATAAAAAGGGAAAAGAAAGAAAGACTACATTGATGGTTGTGAGCTGTAGACATCTTTTTTTTTTTTTTTCTTTTTCTTTCGTCCGCTTTCAACTCAGACGAAGTTTCATCTTCTGAAACTGATTTTTGCGTGAAAATCCGTTTTCCAATTTCTTACAATGGCAGCAGCGTGCACATTGTAAATTACTTTACACTGGCAGCCGTGTGCTCAATGTACTGGTAATTAGTATTCCCTCGTCACACAGGCAGATTTTCTCTGACTTCAGAAGTACTCACGTTATCGTCCTGAGTAAGACCAGGGACTCGAACAAATGCCGGACAGTAGGTTCGAGCCCGAGCTATGAGGCGTCTCACAGCTAGCAGGCCGAGCTACTATCAACTACTCTAGGCAGTCCCCTGCTGTAGACATCTGATTGTACTTATAAGCAATATATCTGCTGTTGCATAGTTGTTGTTGCAATATAAATGGAAACTGCAGTAAACTATGAGAATGTGAAGCACTATTTGCTATTATGTGTTTCATCATAGTTGTTGCAATAAGATGGAGACTGCAACTAAAACTATGTAGAATAGTGAAGCACATACTTTGCTATTACGTGTTTCATCATAGTTGATATGCATCGACCGCAGAAGCTGAATGTCGTAGATAAAAATAAAAGTGGTCCTTAACTATTTTTGTATGGGTTATACATAGATTATATGTATGAGAAAAGGTTGCAGGGGTGAAACTGCCATCGATTGGAAATGTTAAAAAAGAAATTATGATATGAATTGGCAAAGCAACATCAGCTTTTTAAAATCTAAATAAAATATGGAACTGCAAGTTATATAGTATTAAAACTAAATTATGAATTTTCATTTCAAATGTTGTATCAATGCTAAAATATGTTAGCGAGAGTTGGAAAATGACTAAAGATATAGAAAGTAAGTTGAATACATTTGAAAATAGATGTCTCTAAAAATAATGAACATAAAAGGGGACGGTTTCAGAATGTGATGTAATCAGAGAAATATCTGGTCAACCACTAGTAACAACTGTTATAAAAAAGAGAAGATGGAGATTTGTTGGGCATAATTTGAGATGAAAGGATCATAGAATCACAAAGCAGGCATTAAAGTGGCTCAAGAAAGAAAGGACTCCTAGGCAAGCATGAAATGAAACAAACTTTGCTGAGAGAGACAGAGAAATCTTGGACTCAATTCCATGGAAGAGGAGATTGAGCGAATTGCCCAGGACGAGAGTTGCCCAGTATGGAGAAATTGCTTGCAGACCCTATGAAACGTATAATTTTTTTTTTTTTTTCGTCCGCTTTCAACTCAGACGAAGTTTCATCTCTGAAACTGATTTTTGTGTGAAAATCTGTTTTTCAACTTTCACAATGGCAGCAGCGCACATTGTAAATTACTTTACACTGGTAGCCGTGTGCTCAATGTACTTGTAATTAGTATTCCCTTGCCATAAAGGCAGATTTTCTCCGACTTCAGAGGTACTCACGTTATCGTCCTGAGTAAGACAGGACTCAACAAATGCCGACAGTAGGTTCGAACCGAGCTATGAGGCGCTCACAGCTAGCAGGCGAGCTACTATCAACTACTCTAGGCAGTCCCCCAAACGTATAATGACATGAGAGGAATATATATATACATATATATGAATTATGTACTGTAGCATTACGAGGCAATAATTTGAGAATAAATCATCACAGAATAGCAAAGCAGGTATTGAAATGTAGAAGAAATTGCTTGCAGGCCCTATATAACGTATATCATTCAAATGAAATATAATGATACATAGAGTGTCTCATATGCAAGTAGATTTTATCATAGATTTTATCAAAACAAGTAGATTTTATCATAGATTGTCTCATAGATTGTCTCATATGCAAGTAGATTTTATCATAGATTGTCTCATAGATTGTCTCATATACAAGTAGATTTTATCATAGATTGTCTTATAGATTGACATAGATTGTCTCATATACAAGTAGATTATCTCATAGATTGTCTCATATGAAAGTAGATTTTATCATAGATTATCTCATAGATTGTCTCATATACAAGTAGATTTTATCATAGATTCTATGATTGTCCATAGTGTCTCATATGAAAGTAGATTTTATCATAGATTATCTCATAGATTGTCTCATATGAAAGTAGATTTTATCATAGATTGTCTCATAGATTGTCTCATAGATTGTCTCATAGAGTAATTTTATCAGTAGATTATCTCATAGATTGTCTCATATGAAAGTAGATTTTATCATAGATTGTCTCATAGATTGTCTCATAGATTGTCTCATATGAAAGTAGATTTTATCATAGATTGTCTCATATGAAAGTAGATTTTATCATAGATTATCTCATAGATTGTCTCATATGATTGTCTCATATACAAGTAGATTTTATCATAGATTGTCTCATAGATTGTCTCATAGATTGTCTCATATACAAGTAGATTTTATCATGTCTCATATACAAGTAGATTGTATCATAGGTTGTCTCAAAATGTAAGTAGATTTTCATAGATTGTCTTATATAGATTGTATCATAGATTGTCTCATATACAAGTAGATTGTATCATAGATTGTCTCATATACAAGTAGATTTTATCATAGATTGTCTTATATGTAAGTAGATTGTATCATAGATTATCTCATATACAAGTAGATTTATCATAGATTGCCCTCATATACAAGTAGATTGTATCATAGATTGTCTCATATACAAGTAGATTTTATCATAGATTGTCTCATATACAAGTAGATTGTATCATAGATTGTCTCTATACAGTAGATTGTATCATAGATTGTCTCATATACAAGTAGATTTTATCATAGATTGTCTTATATGAAAGAATAAGATTGTATCATAGATTGTCTCATATACAAGTAGATTGTATCATAGATTGTCTCATATACAAGTAGATTGTATCATAGATTGTCTCATATATCAAGTAGATTTATCATAGATTGTCTCATATACAAGTAGATTGTATCATAGATTGTCTCATATACAAGTAGATTTTATCATAGATTGTCTCATATACAAGTAGATTGTATCATAGATTGTCTCATAGATTGTATCATAGATTGTCTCATAGATTGTCTTATAGATTGTCTCATAGATTGTCTCATATACAAGTAGATTTTATCATAGATTGTCTCATATACATGTAGATTTTATCATAGATTGTCTTATATGCAAGTAGATTTTATGAAGTTTCACAGAAATCAGTTTTATTTTTGTGCCAGGGGATGCAGGTGTAAGGGGAGATGAACGTGTCGATAGGCTTGCAGGTATGGCTGCTTTACAGAGCGAGTGAACTATGGACCAGGCTGATATTCTGAATTCCCTAAGGGATAGAGGCTGTGTATATGATTCAAGTAATAGTGATTAATCTACAACACTAACCAGACTGCAAGAATTCTAATACTAATGTGGTGTAGCTAGACAAGAACACTATGCTGGCAGTCACAGAAGAATAGTAAACCAACAAAAACCGGGCCATTAGTCGCCACATGCTGAGAGACATACTTAAGGGCAGATCGGAGCACTTATGGACTATTTGGTTCGACATGCAGTGATGGTGATCCGACAACTAAACTAAACAAAGAAAAAGGTTAAAATATTGAATTGTTTTATTTTGAATCTTGCCGCTTGTGTTCAAACTGATGCAGTTTCTAATTTTGTTTTTATCGTTCTTGTCTATAGCCAGTACCGCCCATGTCAAAGAATATGAAATGACCTCAATTCCTGGAAGAGGAGTGGACTCATCAAGAGAACATCAGACATACATGGCGATGCCTTCTCTCCTTTCTACATACAATATTGACACTGACATTCTCAGGAATGACAGGGATCCATTGAAAGAACTTGGAAATCTTCGGCAAAACTACACGAAAGATCCATACATTGAAGATCGGATTTTGACACCAAGCTCATACAGGAATCCTAGCAAGCCACATGATATTCCAGACTCTCCTAAGAGGGAGTTTGGTACACAGACATGTATGTATATGTTTTTTGCCTGTTCTTATAGGTAAATAAATGGTTAAACAGTTATATTAGAGGAGCCTCTCACTTGTGTGTTGCTGAGGCTCAAGGGAGCAAAGAATAGTAAGACTGTGACCTACAAGATATCTCTAAGAAGTGACTGAGGTAGGGACCTAGGGAAGATACCCTAGTAAATAAAAAGTGTCGCAGAAATCGAATGTGCTGGCCTACTTGTAGGCGCATAACTGGCACAATGTACAATCGCTCTTAGGCTCGAATCACATACAAATTACAAAGAGTGGTTAGCAAGTGGTTGATATGGAGCGTTTGAAGAAGAAGAAAAGGAGTGTCTGGCGAATGAATTGAGCGCTGGCTCCCATCTGGGAAACCCTGGTTCTATCCCCGGTAAGGTCAAGGAGTTTTCTGTCTGGGACTAAAGAAAAATATAATCTGAATAGTTTCAGTGTCTGCACTAGCCATGCGAGTTTACAGTGTCTGCACTAGCCATGCAGTTTCACAGTGTCTGCACTAGCCATGAGTTTCACAGTGTCTGCACTAGCCATGGAGTTTCACAGTGTCTGCACTAGCGAGTTTCACATGTCGCACTAGCCATGAGTTCAGTGTCTGCACAGCCATGCGAGTTTACAGTGTCTGCACAAGCCATGCAGTTTCACAGTGTCTGCACTAGCCATGAGTTACAGTGTCTGCACTAGCATGGAGTTTCACAGTGTCTGCACTAGCCATGAGTTCACAGTGTCTGCACTAGCCAGCGAGTTTATAGTGTCTGCACTAGCATGCGAGTTTATAGTGTCTGCACTAGCCATGAGTTCACAGTGTCTGCACTAGCCATGCGAGTTTCACAGTGTCTGCACAGCCATGAGTTTCACAGTGTCTGCACTAGCCATGCGAGTTTCACAGTGTCTGCACTAGCCATGCGAGTTTCACAGTGTCTGCACTAGCATGCGAGTTCACAGTGTCTGCACTAGCCATGAGTTTACAGTGTCTGCACTAGCCATGGAGTTTCATAGTGTCTGACTAGCCATGGAGTTTATAGTGTCTGCACTAGCCATGAGTTTCACAGTGTCTGCACTAGCCATGAGTTTCACAGTGTCTGCACTAGCATGCGAGTTTACAGTGTCTGCACTAGCCATGCGAGTTTACAGTGTCTGCACTGCATGCGAAGTAAAGTGTCTGCTGACTGAGCATCGAGCTCTCACTAGTGTTCATGCCTAAGGCAGGAGTTTGACAGTGTCTGCACTAGCCATCTGAAAGTTTCACAGTGCCTGCACTAGCCATGCGAGTTTCAAGTGCTGCACTAGCCATGAGTTTCACAGTGCCTGCACTAGCCATGCGATTTCACAGTCCTGCACTAGCATCGAGTTTCACAGTGCCTCACTAGCCATGTGACCATTAAATTGTTCAAGCTCAACTCTCTCCATGTTATCCTACTCTCTCTCCATGTTATCTTACTCTCCATGTTATCCTTTCTCTCTCCATGTTATCCTTCTCTCCATGTTATCCTACTCTCTCCATGTTATCCTACTCTCTCCATGTTATCCTTCTCTCTCCATGTTATCCTACTCTCTCTCCATGTTATCCTACTCTCTCCATGTTATCCTTCTCTCCATGTTATCCTACTCTCTCCATGTTATCTTACTCTCCATGTTATCCTACTCTCTCTCCATGTTATCCTACTCTCTCCATGTTATCCTTCTCTCTCCATGTTATCCTCTCTCTCAAGTTATCCTACTCTCTCTCTCTCCAAGTTATCCTACTCTCTCCAAGTTATCCTCTCTCTCTCTCTCTCCAAGTTATCCTGCTCTCTCTCTCTCTCCAAGTTATCCTGCTCTCTCTCCGTTATCCTGCTCAAGTTATCCTCTTTCTCTCAAGTTATCCTGCTCTCTCTCTCTCAAATTATCCTGTCTTCACTCCACACCAGTTATCCTGTCTCTCCTCACACCAAGTTATCCTACTCTCTCTCTCTCAAGTTATCTCTCTCTCACTCACACCAAGTTATCCTCTCTACACCTCCACACTCACACACCAATTATCTTCAACTCTTTATACTGTTATATAACCTTCTCCATACATTTGACTTTCAGTGGAACTCAAAGACCTCCAGGCAATTCTACAAAACCTACCCAATGATGTACAGATTGAATACAAACAAAAAGTAGAGGAAGCTTTACAAGAGAAAGAGAGACAAAAGCAGGCTCCAACTAGAAAAGTGCATGTTAAACATCCAGACAATAGCAGAGATGTTAGTAAGTTTGTGAAAGAAACACAATCCAGAGAGAAGGATCTGAAGGTGGATAGACCTCTATGGAACCAGAGAAGGAGAAAACAGTGATAAAAACTCAGAAAAGATCCATTCTACTTACAGAAGAGGAAGAAGCAGAATTGAGAAGAGAAGAAGAGAAAACAGTTGTTTTATTTGCAAGAACTGAACAAAGAAAAATTCCTTCAAGTACAAAAAGTCCTGTCAGAGGCATCAGTGAATCACCAGAAAGCATAAAACAAACAGATAGAAGAAGCAGAAAAGTAGCACCAACAAGAACTCAGGGAGAGAGATCTACAACAGACCACGATAGGGATGCTTCACCCAACATTTTGTCATTGTTGAGTAATGGGAATAAGAAGCAGGTGTCCAACTCCTCAAAGAACAATGGACGAAGCTCACCTCCAGTACCTACTGTACGACACCGAACAAATACCAAAAATGACATGGACAAAGACCCCTATGAATATGCCAATAACTACCTCCAGACGACACAGACAGATTCTAAATACAGGGATGCTACTATTGCTCCTGTTGGGGATGAGTTTCTGCCTTTCATGCGAACCACAGAAATCCTTGATCCTTCCAAAGCCGATGAACCTGTGGCAATATCCAGGGAAAACTCTCGAATGGAGAGAGCAAGGAATGCATACTATGAGACTCACCATCCTGCTAACAAGGGTAGAAAATTGGATGTGTATCGGGATAAGGATCGAGAGATAACTCTGAAGGTAATTTAACAACTCTTTGTTTACATAAGTTGGCTATTGTCTTTCCCTAGGTGGATGAAGGAATTGGTTGTCTTTTCTTGTTGTTAAGTGTAGGGGTGGGAGCTTTAATTTGTGTTCTAGGGCCAGATGAGTCACCCTTGTTGTGTTATATCCGTGTTTATTTAGTGTGGTCTTGATATTGTCTATCCATCTTTTCTCGGTCTTCCCTTGGCTCTAGTATCTGATCTCTTTTTATTGTATGCTTTTATGGTGGTTGGTTGTATTCCATTCTCATTAAATGTCCAAACCACTGAATTTATTGTCTTTCAATCTATTCGGTGCATGAAGCTATGCCCACTCTGCTACTAATGTTCTTGTTTCGTAGTCTATTTTTCCTTATGACCCCCACCGCCTTTCTCAAGCATTTCATTTCAACGGATGAGCTTTCTTTGGCGTGTTGCTGTCAGGGGCCAACTTTTGCACTGGTAACAAAGTAGGTCACCGCTTTTGCTTTTTTGGCATCTTGTCGCTATTTACCTGTTGAGTTTACATACATTCCTTCTGATAATGCTAGCTTCAGTTGTGGTTTGGTCTTAAGCAATGTATTGGTTTGGTCTTAAGCAATGGTTTAAGCCGTCCATCGCAAGCAATGATGACAACAGCCTCAGACGTGTGCTGCTGCACCTCTCTGTATGTGCGGAGGTGACTGTAGAGTCCAATCCTAGAAAACAATCCCCTACCACATGTGGGGCATATACTGGCTAGAGCAAGAGCTTTGCAGGTGGGCTGGAAACGATGTTCATCAGAGGACTTAAAGTTGCAACAGACTGCTACTCTAAGATTCCTTAGCATTCAAGTCAAGTAGTAGCATGTCCTCGAAACTCGCTTCATCACAGCCGTTGAAACTCTCAATCAAGTCAAGTAGTAGCATGTCCCTTGCGAAACATCGCTTTCATCACAGCTCGTTTGAAAACTCTCAATCAAGTCAAGTAGTAGCATGTCCCTTGCGAAACATCGCTTTCATCACAGCTCGTTTGAAAACTCTCAATCAAGTCAAGTAGTAGCATGTCCCTTGCGAAACATCGCTTTCATCACAGCTCGTTTGAAAACTCTCAATCAAGTCAAGTAGTAGCATGTCCCTTGCGAAACATCGCTTTCATCACAGCTCGTTTGAAAACTCTCAATCAAGTCAAGTAGTAGCATGTCCCTTGCGAAACATCGCTTTCATCACAGCTCGTTTGAAAACTCTCAATCAAGTCAAGTAGTAGCATGTCCCTTGCGAAACATCGCTTTCATCACAGCTCGTTTGAAAACTCTCATTCAAGTCAAGTAGTAGCATGTCCCTTGCGAAACATCGCTTTCATCACAGCTCGTTTGAAAACTCTCAATCAAGTCAAGTAGTAGCATGTCCCTTGCGAAACATCGCTTTCATCACAGCTCGTTTGAAAACTCTCAATCAAGTCAAGTAGTAGCATGTCCCTTGCGAAACATCGCTTTCATCACAGCTCGTTTGAAAACTCTCAATCAAGTCAAGTAGTAGCATGTCCCTTGCGAAACATCGCTTTCATCACAGCTCGTTTGAAAACTCTCAATCAAGTCAAGTAGTAGCATGTCCCTTGCGAAACATCGCTTTCATCACAGCTCGTTTGAAAACTCTCAATCAAGTCAAGTAGTAGCATGTCCCTTGCGAAACATCGCTTTCATCACAGCTCGTTTGAAAACTCTCAATCAAGTCAAGTAGTAGCATGTCCCTTGCGAAACATCGCTTTCATCACAGCTCGTTTGAAAACTCTCAATCAAGTCAAGTAGTAGCATGTCCCTTGCGAAACATCGCTTTCATCACAGCTCGTTTGAAAACTCTCAATCAAGTCAAGTAGTAGCATGTCCCTTGCGAAACATCGCTTTCATCACAGCTCGTTTGAAAACTCTCAATCAAGTCAAGTAGTAGCATGTCCCTTGCGAAACATCGCTTTCATCACAGCTCGTTTGAAAACTCTCATTCAAGTCAAGTAGTAGCATGTCCCTTGCGAAACATCGCTTTCATCACAGCTCGTTTGAAAACTCTCAATCAAGTCAAGTAGTAGCATGTCCCTTGCGAAACATCGCTTTCATCACAGCTCGTTTGAAAACTCTCAATCAAGTCAAGTAGTAGCATGTCCCTTGCGAAACATCGCTTTCATCACAGCTCGTTTGAAAACTCTCAATCAAGTCAAGTAGTAGCATGTCCCTTGCGAAACATCGCTTTCATCACAGCTCGTTTGAAAACTCTCAATCAAGTCAAGTAGTAGCATGTCCCTTGCGAAACATCGCTTTCATCACAGCTCGTTTGAAAACTCTCAATCAAGTCAAGTAGTAGCATGTCCTTGGAAACATCGCTTTCATCACAGCTCGTTTGAAAACTCTCAATCAAGTCAAGTAGTAGCATGTCCCTTGCGAAACATCGCTTTCATCACAGCTCGTTTGAAAACTCTCAATCAAGTCAAGTAGTAGCATGTCCCTTGCGAAACATCGCTTTCATCACAGCTCGTTTGAAAACTCTCAATCAAGTCAAGTAGTAGCATGTCCTTGCAAACATCGCTTTCATCACAGCTCGTTTGAAAACTCTCAATCAAGTCAAGTAGTAGCATGTCCCTTGCGAAACATCGCTTTCATCACAGCTCGTTTGAAAACTCTCAATCAAGTCAAGTAGTAGCATGTCCCTTGCGAAACATCGCTTTCATCACAGCTCGTTTGAAAACTCTCAATCAAGTCAAGTAGTAGCATGTCCCTTGCGAAACATCGCTTTCATCACAGCTCGTTTGAAAACTCTCAATCAAGTCAAGTAGTAGCATGTCCTCTTAACTCGCCATCACAGCTGTTGAAACTCAATCAAGATGCTTCCTTCATCTCATCAGCCTGCTTGAAAACTCTCAATCTCTAACAGTTCTCCTACCTCTTCCATCACCATGTTCAAGGTTTCTTGATGTCCTCTGCCACCTTGTCTTGTTGCTCACTCATACTCAGAACCATGCCTTCATTATCATCTCTCTAAACCACTGTAACTTTTAACGTGGCAAATATTTCATCTTCCGAACATGATATTATGAGAATGCTTCTCAATAAGCATGTCTTGTAGGATGTCTTTGTTTTTTTCTCTTCTCTGTTCAGCATGTTCTGAGAACATTTCTGCTCAGAATTAAGATGCAATATATCAGACTATGTATGTTGTATCAATCCTAACATAAGCCAAGGAGAGTTGGAGAATGACTAAACATATAAAAATTAAGTTGAATATATTTGAAAATGAAGTCTGCGAAAAATAATGAACATAAAATGGGACGTATTCAGGAGAAGTGATGAAATCAGAGAAATGTCTGATCAACCACTAACAACAACCTTAAGAAGAAATGATCGAAGAATATCAAAGGAGACATTGAAGTGGGAGACAAAGGGTTCAAGAAAGAGAAGATGTCCTAGGGAAACCTTGAAACAAACTCTGCTGAGAGAGGCAAGAAATATTGAGCTCAATTCCATGGAAAAGATTGAACGAGGTGCACAGGATAGAGCGGTATGGAAATATTTCTTGCAGGCCTTATGTAACATATAATGGTATGAGAGGAATTTATATATATTATGTACTGTAGGATTAAGATATGATATATCATAATATGTACTGTAGGATTAAGATATGATATACTCATAATATGATACTGTAGTAGATTAAGATATGATATATCATAATATGTACTGTAGGATTAAGATATGATATATCATAATATGTACTGTAGGATTAAGATATGATATATCATAATATGTACACTCTAGAATTCAAGCAAGATAGGCATGGTCTCATATTACAAAAGAACAACATACCAAATATGCAAAGAGATTGATTAATCAACATCGAACTGGTGTGTTGGGTTGCTGAATGCTGCTGGATGCTGCTGGATTTGTTGAGGCGGAGATCGGATCACCTATATACATGTCCGGAGTGCTATGATGATAGTCCTCATATAACTTTCTCTCGCGATTCCCACCTAGACTGATGAACAAAATTTTATCATGAATTTTCTCATATAACTAATGTAACTGATATTACAAATTTGCTGTGCTTAAAGGGTTTAAAAGCCAAAGGATTGACTTCATTGCACCGGGTTTTAACCCATACGGCTCGGTCCCTCTCCGCAGAAATGGCACACCACCTGCCGAGAGTATTGCACAAAGCACGAACTCCGTAGCTCCAGCAACAATCCTAAGGGTCTCTGGAAAAACTGCACCTGTGAACAGAATAGCACGGTCTGGACTCGAACCCACGACCTTCGACTTACAAGGCAAAGGGCTTAACCACAGAGACTCCCCATTTGCTGATGTGATAGTCCTCATATAACTGATGTAACTGATATTATAAATTTGCTAATGTGATAGTCCTCATATAACTGATGTAACTGATATTATAAATTTGCTAATGTGATAGTCCTCATATAACTGATGTAACTGATATTATAAATTTTCTAATGTGTATTTATTACTAAAGTTCTCCATTCTTGTCTTTTTATATTTATTTTTAATATTCAGTCATCCCAGAATCCTCTGTTGCATCCAGAACTTGTATCAGACCACCCCACAGTTAGACAGGAAATGATATTGCAGCAATTATCTTCCCTTAAGCAGGTATACCTTATTTAACTTATATATCTTACTAAAGAATATTACCTTGCTTGTTTGATTGATTGGATCATCATCATTGCACTTCAGTGAGTAACCATGTGTGCTCCGATCTCTTTCTTACACAGGTAGATCTCAGCTGCAGTGCACGGACTCCGTAGCACCGGCGAGGGTCCCCGATGTCATTTTGAAGATGGTGAAAATATTTTGTAGGAATTTTAAAAAAACAAATATTTTTAATGAATCTTGCCAGGACAGCAGTTTTTCAACCTACTCTTCTAGATTTTGAACTGCCAATGGTTCCTTTACCTGCTCAAAATGAACACAGGACTTAGTTTTATCTGTCCTTCTCTGGTAGGACTAGGAACTCGATCTCACCTACACTGAGATCAGGGATCTCTGGGAAAATATCTTGATGGCTGCACAAGGGAGCGAACCGAGTACCTTTGTAATGAGAGATGAGCACCTAATCTTTATACCACAGAGAAGCCCCTGGGAGAGATCTAAGACACAGTTTATAAGATAACAGAAGGCATGAGAAGAGTATTGACCAAATCACAAAAGCTCCATAGCTCCTGCAACAATACTAAGGGATCTCTGAGGAAAATGCACTTGAATGAAGAAAACGATACAATCTGGATGTCCTTCAGAAAACAAGGCAAATGCTTAATCGCTTCGCATCAAAGACTCTTTCCACTCAAGACAAATGCAAGACTGGCAATATCAGAACCAAAGTTGTACAAGAACAAATAGAATGCTCATCCGTAGTATCTTCTTCGGACGCTCTACATCGATCATTTGTTCAACTACTCTTTGTGATTTGTGTGTGATCTCAATTAAAGTGTGATTGTACGTTGTGCCAGTTATGTGCCTACAAGTAGATCAGCAC
Organism: Arion vulgaris; assembly: GCA_020796225.1. Taxonomy (NCBI): domain Eukaryota; kingdom Metazoa; phylum Mollusca; class Gastropoda; order Stylommatophora; family Arionidae; genus Arion; species Arion vulgaris. Next base: position 2,980,824 of record CM036765.1, read on the forward strand.
ATCCGATTTCTGTGACGCTTTTTATTTACTAGGTAGCTTCCCTAGGCCCCTACCTCAGTCGCCTCTTACGACATGTCTTGTAGGTCGCAGAGTTACTATCTTTGCTCTCCTTGCGGGCGTTGACAACACAGAGGTGCTTCAGTATCTAACTGATCTTGCAATGTGACTGAAACATGGACAATATACACAAAGAAAATAAGTCAGACACAGCTTTATCGGTCATTGCTTACACTGTCCATTGTACACAACATGACAAAACTAAATCCTGAAGTTGAGAAGAGTCGTTCTATAAGTAGCAAGGACACATTGAGAAAAATGGAACAGAGATTGATTAGTTCAAGATGACATGAAGATCACTAAAAAAAAAGACAATGGAAAAGTATACATTGTTTTATAAACATATCAAGAAAAGCTGCTACAGCAAATCCACATGCAGTGTTAAAACTGCTGAGCTGAAGTTTGAGGTCAAAACAAGCGTGCAACAAGGATGTCTAATGTCAGCCCATCATTGTCATAGGTTTGCATGGCAGGTGTGCGGTTTCTGTTCTTTAAGCCCGATTCTGGCCTGGAAACTTCATTGCTTCTATTAATGTAGAATTTATTACACTTTGAGATTTGACTTAAAGAGTAGAAAAATTATTTCAAAAAATATGTAAGACAGTTGCCATGAAACAATACAAAATTGCAGCCAAACACAAAATTTTAAATCGCTACGGCTTTGAAAGTAATGAATATAAATAAATTCTGTTTTCACTCTAAGGTGAGCAATTGTAATATCTAAATAATTACACTGATTTTAGGATATATTAAATATTACATTTTTATGAATTTTTGGGTAAACACACCCCCCCCAAAAACAGCTTTTTGAAGGGAATTTTACCAAAATTTATAAAAAATTAAATATTTAATATATCCTAAAAATCATGTGTAATATTTTAGATATTACAATTGAGCACCTTAGAGTGAAAACAGAATTCATTTACATTCATTAGATTCAGAGCCTTAGGGATTTGAAATTTTGTTTTTGTGGCCATTTTGTATTGTTTCCATGGCAACGCTTTGACATTTTTTTTACTAATTTTTTCTACTATATTATCTTTCAAAATGGTTATACAAATTTACATTAATGTTTAAACAACGAAAATAGCTTCATGATCCCCACACTACCGAACCCCCCCTCTCAAGCTGTTTGCCTTATATTGCAAAGGTTATTGGCTCAAATCAAGACCGCACTATTCTGTTCATAGTTGCATTGTTTTCTTAGATCTGTAGGATTCTTGCAAGATCTACAAAGTTTGTACAATGTGCAATACTCAGCAAGTGACATATCATTTCTGGGTGAGGACGAGCCATGGGCAAACCGTGCAATCTCTAGCAGGTGACATGCCATTTCTGGGGTGGCGCGAGCATATGGGCAAACCGTGCAATACTCAGCAAGTGACATATCATTTCTGGGTGAGGACTGACAATATGGAAACCCTGTGCAATACTCTCAGCAAGTGACATATCATTTCTGGGGTGAGGGACTGAGCACATATGGGAAAACCCTGGTGCAATACTCTCAGCAAGTGACATATCATTTCTGGGGTGAGGGACTGAGCACATATGGGAAAACCCCGGTGCAATACTCTCAGCAAGTGACATATCATTTCTGGGGTGAGGGACTGAGCACATATGGGAAAACCCCGGTGCAATACTCTCAGCAAGTGACATATCATTTCTGGGGTGAGGGACTGAGCACATATGGGAAAACCCTAGTACAATGAAGTCTATCCTGTTTCTTTATGTTATCTTTATTATAATAAAATAAAGCAAGCCTTTCTCATACCTGGAGGTATATTAGCTAATATGATGTTAGGACCTTGTTTTTCATTGACTGTCAGCAAACAATGGGGGGATCTGGTCAACATCATGTTGGCCGCCTCTACTTCCCAGTACTTTTCCTGGTACCCAATTGAGGCACGGTTGACCTAAGAGCTATTACCGTCAGAAAAATATTCCATGCTGACTGTGAAATTTTTCTTCTTCAAACGCTCCACATCGACCACTTGTCAACCACTCTGTGGTTTGTATGTGATCTGAGCCGAAGAGCAATTGTATGTTGTGCCAGTTATGCGCCCACAAGTAGTCCAGCACATCCGATTTCTGCTCTGTTTTTTATTTACTAGGGTAGCATCCCAGGGCCTACATCAGTCGCCTCTTATGACATGCATTGTAGGTTGCAGTGGTACTATTCTTTGTTTCCCCTTGCTGGCCCCGGCACCACACGGCGGACTGTGAAATTGAACCCAGACTAGCCTAAAAGAAAATAAAACCAAGTTCACTAACAATCGAGCTACTGCAGCTCTCAACTTTATGATAGTTTGATATGTGTAACTTGTGTGCAATAATAGTATGTGCACATCTTGTACTGTTTGTGACATGTATATGTTGTATATGTGACTTCTGTACTCATCTTCAGACTCTCAAGCAGAGACAGAGAGAACTTGAGGACTACATGTCTCCCAGTGATCTGCAAGAAGGAACAGTTAGGGGTTAGAGATGGTGCCTTCGGAAATCTAATGTACATATACTTGATTGTATGTGTGTATTGTATATTTACCTATACTACTGCAATACTATACTGCTGCCACTATTGCTATTATTACTATTATTACTACTACTACTACTACTACTGCTACTACTACTACTACTACTGCTACTACTACTACTACTACTACTAAACTGTCTTGTTCCCATGAAAACATAAGCTCGACTGTCGCTCTCAATCAAACTAAATTCTCGGTCATCCTCTTCCACTGTGCCTTTGAGGTTGCGACCTCTTCTTTTACTGTCTGTCAGCAGATATTATTTGATGACCTCACTTTTCACTTTCTCTGTGGGTTCCAGTCACATACAGTGTGATACTTACATGCAGTGTGATACTTACATGCAGTGTGATACTTACATACAGTGTGATACTTACATACAGTGTGATACTTACATGCAGTGTGATACTCACATGCAGTGTGATACTCACATGCAGTGTGATACTGACATGCAGTGTGATACTCACATGCAGTGTGATACTCACATGCAGTGTGATACTCACATGCAGTGTGATACTTACATGCAGTGTGATACTCACATGCAGTGTGATACTCACATGCAGTGTGATACTCACATGCAGTGTGATACTTACATGCAGTGTGATACTTACATGCAGTGTGATACGCACATGCAGTGTGATACTTACATGCAGTGTGATACTTACATGCAGTGTGATACTTACATGCAGTGTGATACTCACATGCAGTGTGATACTTACATGCAGTGTGATACTCACATGCAGTGTGATACTCACATGCAGTGTGATACTCACATGCAGTGTGATACTCACATGCAGTGTGATACTCACATGCAGTGTGATACTTACATGCAGTGTGATACTCACATGCAGTGTGATACTCACATGCAGTGTGATACTTACATGCAGTGTGATACTTACATATAGATGTGGATATTCTTCTTCTTCGAACGTTCCATATCAACCATTTGTTAAACCACTCTTTGTGATCTGTATGTGATCTTCTGAGCCTAAGAACAATTGTACGTTGTGCCAGTTATGTGCCTACAAGTAAGCCAGTACATCCGATTTCTGCTGCGCTTTTTATTTACTAGGGTAGCTTCCTAGGACCCTACCTCAGTGCCTCTTACGACATGCCTTGTAGGTTGCAGTGTTACTATTCTTTGCCTCCCTTGGACCCTGACAACACACAGGCATTGTGGGTATTGAAGATTATTCAAAGAAAAACTAGCTGATAAACAAGTTATATGAAAAACAACATTATGATATGGTGCAGAATATTTTGGAAAGAAACTTAACGATGAGCTTGAAGGTAAGAGAATCAACCTCAGAATTGGTCACAACTACACACTTGCTGTATGTGCCCTGGAAGCACGAGGACTAATGATGATGATGAATGTTACAGTATATTTTTATCCACAGAATATCTACTCTCTGAAAGTTATGTGTTCCTCCGTGCCAAGATTTGAACCTAAATAAGTTTGGTGTTTGATCAATCAAGCTAACTGTTGTGATAACGTGAGTTATAAGTGAATTATAGACTGACCACTCTTGTTTGTTGAACTTGAGACATCAGTTATTTTCTTCACTGCATTTTCAGTTAAACCATTTGTCTTGCATTCTGAAGGTCATAGGTTCGAATCCGGACTGCATCATTCAGTTCATGAGTGCATTTTTCAGCAAATTCCTAGAATTGTATCTGGAGCTACGGAGTTTGTGCTTTATACAACACTCTTGGCAGATATCATGCCATTTCTGCGGAAAGTGGCCAAATCATATCGGGTTACCTGGTGCATTAGTGCGCTCTTTGGCAGTTAGATCTTTTTCTTTTGAACTACTCTTTTGGCCTGACTTAGATATGATATATTATTGTTGTTTCTTGCTGGTGTGGTGCCCAGACCCGCAAGGGAAGCAAAGAATAGAACCACTCCTACCTACAAGGCATGTCGTAACAAGATGTATGACCTAGGGAAGCCACCTTAGTAAATAAAAAGCATTACAGAAATCAGATGTGCTGGCCAACTTGTAGGCACATAACTGACACAACGTACAATTACTCTTAGACTCAGATCACATAAAATCACACAGAGTGGTTAACAGGTGGTCAGTGTCGAGCATTATCAAAAAGAAATTTATTTCTCTTGAACAACACACAGATAAAGTAGTTAGTAGATTACATACGTTGTGATATCTTGTAGAACAACAACACACAGATAAAGTAGTTAGTAGATTACATACGTTGTGATATCTTGTAGAACAACAGCACACAGATAAAGTAGTTAATAGATGACATAAGTTGTGATATCTTGTAGAACAACAACACACAGATAAAGTAGTCAGTAGATGACATAAGTTGGGATATCTTGTAGAACAACAACAACACACAGATAAAGTAGTCAGTAGATGACATAAGTTGTGATATCTTGTAGAACAACACACAGATAAAGTAGTTAATAGATGACATAAGTTGTGATATCTTGTAGAACAACAACACACAGATAAAGTAGTCAGTAGATGACATAAGTTGGGATATCTTGTAGAACAACAACAACACACAGATAAAGTAGTCAGTAGATGACATAAGTTGTGATATCTTGTAGAATAACACACAGATAAAGTAGTTAGTAGATGACATAAGTTGTGATATCTTGTAGAACAACAACAACACACAGATAAAGTAGTTAGTAGATTACATAAGTTGTGATATCTTGTAGAACAACAGCAGCACACAGATAAAGTAGTTAGTAGATGACATAAGTTGTGATATCTTGTAGAACAACAACACACAGATAAAGTAGTTAATAGATGACATAAGTTGTGATATCTTGTAGAACAACAGCAGCACACAGATAAAGTAGTCAGTAGATGACATAAGTTGTGATATCTTGTAGAACAACAGCAGCACACAGATAAAGTAGTTAGTAGATGACATAAGTTGTGATATCTTATAGAACAACAGCAGCACACAGATAAAGTAGTTAGTAGATGACATAAGTTGTGATATCTTATAGAACAACAGCACACAGATAAAGTAGTCAGTAGATGACATAAGTTGTGATATCTTGTAGAACAACAGCACACAGATAAAGTAGTTAGTAGATGACATAAGTTGTGATATCTTGTAGAACAACACACAGATAAAGTAGTCAGTAGATGACATAAGTTGTGATATCTTGTAGAACAACAACAACACACCGATAAAGTAGTTAGTAGATGACATAAGTTGTGCTATCTTGTAGAACAACAGCACACAGATAAAGTAGTCAGTAGATGACATAAGTTGTGCTATCTTGTAGAACAACAACAACAGCACACAGATAAAGTAGTTAGTAGATGACATAAGTTGTGCTATCTTGTAGAACAACAACACACAGATAAAGTAGTTAGTAGATGACATAAGTTGTGATATCTTGTAGAACAACAACAACACACAGATAAAGTAGTCAGTAGATGACATAAGTTGGGATATCTTGTAGAACAACAGCACACAGATAAAGTAGTTAGTAGATGACATAAGTTGTGCTATCTTGTAGAACAACAGCACACAGATAAAGTAGTTAGTAGATGACATAAGTTGTGATATCTTGTAGAACAACAACACACAGATAAAGTAGTTAGTAGATGACATAAGTTGTGATATCTTGTAGAACAACAACACACAGATAAAGTAGTTAGTAGATGACATAAGTTGTGATATCTTGTAGAACAACAACAACACACAGATAAAGTAGTCAGTAGATGACATAAGTTGTGCTATCTTGTAGAACAACAACAACAGCACACAGATAAAGTAGTTAGTAGATGACATAAGTTGTGCTATCTTGTAGAACAACAGCACACAGATAAAATAGTTAGTAGATGACATAAGTTGTGATATCTTGTAGAACAACAACACACAGATAAAGTAGTTAGTAGATGACATAAGTTGTGATATCTTGTAGAACAACAACAACACACAGATAAAGTAGTCAGTAGATGACATAAGTTGTGCTATCTTGTAGAACAACAACAACAGCACACAGATAAAGTAGTTAGTAGATGACATAAGTTGTGCTATCTTGTAGAACAACAACACACAGATAAAGTAGTTAGTAGATGACATAAGTTGTGATATCTTGTAGAACAACAACAACACACAGATAAAGTAGTTAGTAGATGACATAAGTTGTGATATCTTGTAGAACAGCAACAACACACAGATAAAGTAGTCAGTAGATGACATAAGTTGGGATATCTTGTAGAACAACAGCACACAGATAAAGTAGTTAGTAGATGACATAAGTTGTGATATCTTGTAGAACAACAGCACACAGATAAAGTAGTCAGTAGATGACATAAGTTGTGATATCTTGTAGAACAACAACACACAGATAAAGTAGTCAGTAGATGACATAAGTTGTGATATCTTGTAGAACAACAACAACACACAGATAAAGTAGTCAGTAGATGACATAAGTTGTGATATCTTGTAGAACAACAGCACACAGATAAAGTAGTCAGTAGATGACATAAGTTGTGATATCTTGTAGAACAACAGCACACAGATAAAGTAGTCAGTAGATGACATAAGTTGTGATATCTTGTAGAACAACAACAACAGCACACAGATAAAGTAGTTAGTAGATGACATAAGTTGTGATATCTTGTAGAACAACAACACACAGATAAAGTAGTCAGTAGATGACATAAGTTGTGATATCTTGTAGAACAACAACAACACACAGATAAAGTAGTCAGTAGATGACATAAGTTGTGATATCTTGTAGAACAACAGCACACAGATAAAGTAGTCAGTAGATGACATAAGTTGTGATATCTTGTAGAACAACAGCACACAGATAAAGTAGTTAGTAGATGACATAAGTTGTGCTATCTTGTAGAACAACAGCACACAGATAAAGTAGTCAGTAGATGACATAAGTTGTGATATCTTGTAGAACAACAACACACAGATAAAGTAGTCAGTAGATGACATAAGTTGTGATATCTTGTAGAACAACAGCACACAGATAAAGTAGTTAGTAGATGACATAAGTTGTGATATCTTGTAGAACAACAACACACAGATAAAGTAGTCAGTAGATGACATAAGTTGTGATATCTTGTAGAACAACAACACACAGATAAAGTAGTTAGTAGATGACATAAGTTGTGATATCTTGTAGAACAACAACAACACACAGATAAAGTAGTCAGTAGATGACATAAGTTGTGATATCTTGTAGAACAACAGCACACAGATAAAGTAGTCAGTAGATGACATAAGTTGTGATATCTTGTAGAACAACAACAACACACCGATAAAGTAGTTAGTAGATGACATAAATTGTGCTATCTTGTAGAACAACAGCACACAGATAAAGTATTTAGTAGATGACATAAGTTGTGATATCTTGTAGAACAACAACACACAGATAAAGTAGTCAGTAGATGACATAAGTTGTGATATCTTGTAGAACAACAACAACACACCGATAAAGTAGTCAGTAGATGACATAAGTTGTGATATCTTGTAGAACAACAACAACAACACACAGATAAAGTAGTCAGTAGATGACATAAGTTGTGCTATTTTGTAGAACAACAATACACAGATAAAGTAGTTAGTAGATGACATAAGTTGTGCTATCTTGTAGAACAACAGCACACAGATAAAGTAGTCAGTAGATGACATAAGTTGTGATATCTTGTAGAACAACAACAGCACACAGATAAAGTAGTCAGTAGATGACATAAGTTGTGATATCTTGTAGAACAACAACAACACACAGATAAAGTAGTTAGTAGATGACATAAGTTGTGATATCTTGTAGAACAACAACAGCACACAGATAAAGTAGTCAGTAGATGACATAAGTTGTGATATCTTGTAGAACAACAACAGCACACAGATAAAGTAGTCAGTAGATGACATAAGTTGTGCTATCTTGTAGAACAACAACACACAGATAAAGTAGTCAGTAGATGACATAAGTTGTGATATCTTGTAGAACAACAACAACACACAGATAAAGTAGTTAGTAGATGACATAAGTTGTGATATCTTGTAGAACAACAACAGCACACAGATAAAGTAGTTAGTAGATGACATAAGTTGTGATATCTTGTAGAACAACAACACACAGATAAAGTAGTCAGTAGATGACATAAGTTGTGATATCTTGTAGAACAACAACACACAGATAAAGTAGTTAGTAGATGACATAAGTTGTGATATCTTGTAGAACAACAACACACAGATAAAGTAGTTAGTAGATGACATAAGTTGTGATATCTTGTAGAACAACAACAACACACAGATAAAGTAGTCAGTAGATGACATAAGTTGGGATATCTTGTAGAACAACACACAGATAAAGTAGTTAGTAGATGACATAAGTTGTGATATCTTGTAGAACAACAACACACAGATAAAGTAGTCAGTAGATGACATAAGTTGTGATATCTTGTAGAACAACAACACACAGATAAAGTAGTTAGTAGATGACATAAGTTGTGATATCTTGTAGAACAACAGCACACAGATAAAGTAGTCAGTAGATGACATAAGTTGGGATATCTTGTAGAACAACACACAGATAAAGTAGTTAGTAGATGACATAAGTTGTGATATCTTGTAGAACAACAACACACAGATAAAGTAGTCAGTAGATGACATAAGTTGTGATATCTTGTAGAACAACAACAACACACAGATAAAGTAGTTAGTAGATGACATAAGTTGTGATATCTTGTAGAACAACAACACACAGATAAAGTAGTTAGTAGATGACATAAGTTGTGATATCTTGTAGAACAACAGCACACAGATAAAGTAGTTAGTAGATGACATAAGTTGTGATATCTTGTAGAACAACAGCACACAGATAAAGTAGTCAGTAGATGACATAAGTTGTGATATCTTGTAGAACAACAACAGCACACAGATAAAATAGTTAGTAGATGACATAAGTTGTGCTATCTTGTAGAACAACAACAACAGGACACAGATAAAGTAGTTAGTAGATGACATAAGTTGTGCTATCTTGTAGAACAACAACAACAGGACACAGATAAAGTAGTTAGTAGATGACATAAGTTGTGCTATCTTGTAGAATAACAACATCTCTCCACCTGGCTCGGTCTATGATTATCCATTGCATAGTTTCCCAAGTCTGACCCACAGTGTTCATCTTTATTTACTTAGCATAGGGACTCCAACAGTTCCTCTCCACTTCTCCCAAGATAGTCCATCACCCTTCAGTTCCTCACCACTTCTCCCAGGATAGTCCATCACCCTTCAGTTCCTCACCACTTCTCCCAGGATAGTCCATCACCCTTCAGTTCCTCACCACTTCTCCCAGGATAGTCCATCACCCTTCAGTTCCTCACCACGTCTCCCAGGATAGTCCATCACCCTTCAGTTCCTCACCACTTCTCCCAGGATAGTCCATCACCCTTCAGTTCCTCAAGAAGGGTCTGCAAGTAATTTCTTCATACCACTCTATCCTGGGAACTCGCTCAATCTCGTCCATGGAATTGTGACCGATATTTCTTCCTTCTCTCAGCAAAGTTCATTTTAGTCTCTCCTAGGAGTCCTCTTTCTTGAACCCTAGGTAATGATGAGGAGTGAAAAATCTCCAAATGTTGTTTTTGGTGGACAAAAAGTCATTCTGGTCTTGTTCATTATTTTATTGATATTCTTGCAAGATCTCCCATCTGATGTGTTAATATACTTTCCATTTATTTGATTATATTTGCTGCCTCTGTCTCTTTTTTATCTGTTATCAGTTATATGAGGACTATCGTCATAGCTCACCGGCCGCATCCATAGGTGCTCCGATCTCCATGCTCACCGGACACATCCTTAGCTGCTCCGATCTCCATGCTCACCGGACACATCCATAGGTGCTTCGATCTCCATGCTCACCGGACACATCCTTAGTTGCTCCGATCTCCATGCTCACCAGACACATCCATAGGTGCTCCGATCTCCATGCTCACCGGACACATCCATAGGTGCTTCGATCTCCATGCTCACCGGACACATCCATAGTTTCTCCGATCTCCATGCTCACCGGCTGCATCCATAGGTGCGTTGATCTCCATGCTCACCGGACACATCCATAGTTGCTCCGATCTCCATGCTCACCGGCCGCATCCATAGGTGCTCCGATCTCCATGCTCACCGGCCGCATCCATAGGTGCTTCGATCTCCGTCTCAACAAATCAAACAGCGGCCCAACATGTCAGTTTGATGTTGATTAATCAATCTCTTTGCATATTTGAGATGTTGTTCTTTTTGAGCTATACCAATATCGACACCATTCTCTCTCAATCTGGTCAGCGAGTGGGATTCACAAACATGAAACTCCTCTGTTTGAAAAGACTCAATGCGTGAAGAATGTCACTTCGATCCATGGCAGCTCCTCTGATATTGTAACGAAGCCAGTCAATCTATCAGCTCGTTCATTACCCCTAACTCCTGCTTGCCCAGGATAAAAATAAAGTAATTTCTCTGATCACTGTCTGTGATCACCAGCCACTTCCTCCCAGTTTCGTCTCACCTTTTTCTCTATTTTGAATTAGTCTAGCTGCTTAATTTTTAGCATCACAACTTGTTCTTATTTTTTTTAAATGTCTACTTAACCTGTTTACTCCTGTTTTATTTTTTTACCTCTGTTCTCACTATTATTGCAGTGTATATGGAATTAGCCAGTGTACTGACTTTGAGTTATCTTAAAAAATGCAGTGAGCCAGTATATTGGCTCAGATGTGTGAATGGGTTAATACCACTTGTTGATTGTATTTATGCAAGTGTGTGTGTGTGTTTTTCTCTGAAATATGTTGGTAGAGATGGACTAGCAATGCTATAAAACCTGATGGGTCTAAAGTCGAAGAATTGATTTCATCGCGCTGGGACTAGCAATGCTATAAAACCTGATGGGTCTAAAGTCGAAGAATTGATTTCATCGCGCTGGGTTTTACCCCTTATGTCTTGGTCACTCTTTGCAGAAATGACACACCTCCTGCTGAGAGTATTTTTGCCAAGTACAAACTCCATAGCTCCTGCAACAATCCTAGGGAAGACTTGGGAACAGGGCGGTGCAATCCAGGTTCGAACCCACGACCTTCAAAATGCATGTAAAGGCTTAACTACTTTGTCACAGAGAACCCTGTATAACTACTTTGTCACAGAGAACCCTGTATAACTACTTTGCCACAGAGAACCCTGTATAACTACTTTGTCACAGAGAACCCTGTATAGTTACTTTGTCACAGAGAACCCTGTATAACTACTTTGCCACAGAGAACCCTGTATAGTTACTTTGTCACAGAGAACCCTGTTTAACTACTTTGTCACAGAGAACCCTGTATAGTTACTTTGTCACAGAGAACCCTGTATAGTTACTTTGTCACAGAGAACCCTGTATAGTTACTTTGTCACAGAGAACCCTGTATAACTACTTTGTCACAGAGAACCCTGTATAACTACTTTGTCACAGAGAACCCTGTATAGTTACTTTGTCACAGAGAACCCTGTATAACTACTTTGTCACAAAGAACCCTGTATAACTACTTTGTCACAGAGAACCCTGTATAACTACTTTGCCACAGAGAACCCTGTATAGTTACTTTGTCACAGAGAACCCTGTATAGTTACTTTGTCACAGAGAACCCTGTATAACTACTTTGTCACAGAGAACCCTGTATAACTACTTTGCCACAGAGAACCCTGTATAACTACTTTGCCACAGAGAACCCTGTATAGTTACTTTGCCACAGAGAACCCTGTATAGCTACTTTGTCACAGAGAACCCTGTATAGTTACTTTGTCACAGAGAACCCTGTATAACTACTTTGCCACAGAGAACCCTGTATAACTACTTTGTCACAGAGAACCCTGTATAACTACTTTGTCACAGAGAACCCTGTATAACTACTTTGTCACAGAGAACCCTGTATAGTTACTTTGTCACAGAGAACCCTGTATAACTACTTTGCCACAGAGAACCCTGTATAGTTACTTTGCCACAGAGAACCCTGTATAGTTACTTTGCCACAGAGAACCCTGTATAGTTACTTTGCCACAGAGAACCCTGTATAGTTACTTTGCCACAGAGAACCCTGTATAGTTACTTTGCCACAGAGAACCCTGTATAGTTACTTTGCCACAGAGAACCCTGTATAGTTACTTTGCCACAGAGAACCCTGTATAACTACTTTGCCACAGAGAACCCTGTATAGTTACTTTGCCACAGAGAACCCTGTATAGTTACTTTGCCACAGAGAACCCTGTATAGTTACTTTGCCACAGAGAACCCTGTATAGTTACTTTGCCACAGAGAACCCTGTATAGTTACTTTGCCACAGAGAACCCTGTATAGCTACTTTGCCACAGAGAACCCTGTATAGTTACTTTGTCACAGAAAACCCTGTATAGTTACTTTGTCACAGAGAACCCTGTATAGTTACTTTGTCACAGAGAACCCTGTATAGTTACTTTGCCACAGAGAACCCTGTATAGCTATAAAACTTGCATATTCTAAGTCTTCTATTGTGAACATTGTACATTATATTCCTCTAAAAATGGCAGTGTGAGTGTTGTGATGGCTTAGTAGTTAGCACACTTGTTTCTTAGCAGCTCGGTCCGGGTTCAGTTCAACAATGAAAGTGGGATTTTGTTCCCAACTGTGGTGGCTCTAAGTTCAGAAAAGCATTGGGAAGAAAAGGCGGCCAGCATGATGTTGATCACCTCATCCATCGTGTGCTGATGTTCAATGAAATATATAGGCCTATCACTATATTACCCAATATACCCTCAGTTGATGAAAACAAGTTCTTTGACTTCAACTTTTTGTATAGTGGAAGTGATAAAATGATTAGAATATATGAACAAGAAAAGTGTATACATATGATGATGACAGAAAACTGCTATAACACTCACCAGTACCATTACAGAACAAAAAGCAGAAAGAGAGAGATATCTATAGCCATAGGGGGTCTCTGTCGGTAAGTGGGGGTTCCTTGCAGTGCGATCCAAAGGTTAGTAGAAGTTTGAATCCAGACCATGTCATTCTGTTCACAAGTGCATTTTTTTCCAGAAGCACCTAGGATTGTTGCAGGAGCTACAGAGTTTGTGCAATATTTTCGGCAGGTGGCGTGTCATTTCTGTAGAGAGGAGAGGAACCAAACCATTTGGGTTGACCTCTCATGACTTCTCTCGTGTTTTTATACTCAGTGACTCCATGAGTATGATTCGTAAAGTCAAAACAGGAATGGTGAGATGATACTGTGTGTGGGTACTGGTACAGACAAGGATCAGATAAATCAACTTCATTTTTGTCTCTGGGCACGCAGGAATCAGTGGTAATGAACAAACTGATAGACTGGCTGGTATAGCTATGGTATCAGAGGAGCTGCCATGAACCGAAATAACAATCTTAATGCACTGAGAGTCTTTTCCAACAGAAAAGTTTCAGGGTTGTGAGTCCCACTCGCTGACCAGATTGAGAGATATTGGTACAGCCTGAAATGAATGATATACCAAATATGCAAAGAGATTGATTAACCAACATTGAACTGGAGTGTTGGATGCTGCTGGATTTGTTGAGGCATAGATCGGAACATCTACGAACATGCCCAGAGTGCTATGATGATAGTCCTAGTGAAATGAAGTCAACCCTTCAGCTTTAAACCACTTGTAGCCTTAGAATGACTACTTTTTTTTCCGACCAAATATTCAAATTGACTTCTAAAACCTGTACATAAAAGAAGAAAAGAACACATTTTGTTCTCCTACCAACAGATCAGTGATGTGCCATTTTAGATTTATTTATTTGTATATATGCTGTTTGTAAATGTTCCTGTTCGTAAAGACTCTCGCAATGCGTGAAGAATGTCATTTCAATCCATGGCAGCTCCTCTGATATTGTAGCCAAGCCAGCTAATCTATCAGCTCGTTCATTACCCTAACTCCTGCGTGCCCAGGGACAAAAATGAAGGTGATTTCTCTGATCATTGTCTGTACCAGTACCTCCACCCAGTTACGTCTCACCATTCCTGATTCGACTTTACGAATCATGCTCATTGAGTCACTGAGTATGAAAACACGAGAGTAGTTGTGAGATGCCAACCATTTCACCGCCTCGGTAACCGCCCGAACCTCCATTGTCAAACTACTTGTGGTTGTTGCGTAGGCCCCACTGGCCTCTCTTATTATTTTCCTCCTGAGCGTGCTGAAAAAGCCCAAGAAATGTGTTGTTAGCGAATGACTGAACCATCGGTGTAAATAGCCGAATCTGTATCATTGATGATGTCATTCAGAGGCATCCACCTCTACGTTAATCAGTGATAGATTATTTTGTTCGCAGTCTTTCTTAATTGATGTAATAACGGTGAAAGCAGTCTGAAATTAAGATGGCACAGCAATCCATTCCTCTCCTGTTTCAATTCCGGAAGGATCACATATTTTCCTGAGAGTATCTTCCGCCTGACCCAGCCATGATCTGCCTCTCTTGAGTCTACACCCTTTCTCCTAATGAGTTCTTCATGGAGAGGATGTTCCTTGTTTGCATTGATTCTTAGATATGATCGAACCCTCCAAGTTTCAATTCTGTTAGCAATAGTTGGGAGGTCAAGAAGGAATTGCATTGACACTCCTGGTATATCTTTGGTGCATCCCAGAATGATGCGCATAGCCTCATTCTGAATTCTTTCCAGTCTCACTGTTTGCGTAGGGCTAATTGTTAGGAGATTGCATGCATATTCTATACATGACAGAACAATACCTTGGTACAAGAGCACAAGAAGGCGTTGCTCAATGTTAGCAGCCGCCATGATTTTCAGTGCGGATAGTGCGTTGCGAGCCTTGGCAATAACTTGGTCTATATGGTCCCTAAAGCATAGACTGCGATCAAATTTACACCCAAATAACTCATAGATGCTGTTCGGGTAAGTGTATGTCCATCTAAAGTGACATGTGGTGTGTCAGACTTCACAATGTGATTATCTAGGGAGAATCATGATAGCACAGCTTTGGTATGGTTTATCGTTGCACCAGAAACATCACACCAGGCCATTATGCAGTTCAGTTCTTCCTGGAGTTTATTAGCAATTTCATCCCTGTTTCTCCCCTGTCTGTACACCATGATGTCTGCAAATGACAGTGTTCGTCCGCTGCCAGATAATTGCTGCTTCGTAATCATTATGGTGAATAACATTGAATAGTACTGGAGATAGTAGGGACCCTGGGTAGGCCCGGTGAAATTTTTGTCGGCACAGGGTACCAATTACCACACCTGAGTGCCACTTTTCTCTCAAACAAGGCCCTTGCAATCCATCTTATGAGCAATGTATTGATATTGAGTAGCGTGAGCATTTGTATAAGGTCTGTGATTGAAACTTTGTTGTAAGCATCCTCGAGATCTAGTACAACAGCACAAGTCTCCAAACCAGCCTGGAAACCTTCAAAGACGTCATAGGAAAAATCTTTATTACGCCTGTATGCGCCGAGGGTGGAAGGAAACATGCGACGTTCCTCCAAATCCCGATCGAGTCTGCATGCCACTAACTTTTCCAGAAGCCTGCCCACTGTGTTCTGCATTGCAATTATTCTAAAACCGCTTATGTGTTTGTGATTTTTGTTATGTTTTGCCAGTGGTATTAAGTAACTATGAAACCATTCCTCCCTGATCTCGCCATTGTTTAAACTAGTGTTGAATCCTTTACAAAGCCCATTCATGTCTTTGTCCGATATCCTGCTTATGTCACTGTATTGGATACCATCGGGGCCTGGTGAATCTCTATGTATTGTGTGATCTCTTAAGCATTGCATGTATTTCATCACTCGTGAATTCAAGATCGTCATTCCACTCCATGGCGACACATTGTTCAGATAACGGCGAAATGATATTGAGTCTTGCTTCCCTATCATTTTGATTTGACTGTTGAATAAAATGATCCAGAAAGACCATTCCTTTATCTTCATCAGTTTTCCGCCACACCAGATTGTGATCTTGAAAATCTGGTATGATATGTCTGTGTGGCGCGCTGTTCATGACCTGGTGAAACCGTCAAAATTTCTGAGAGGAGCTATCGGAAAACATTTGTGCACAAAATTCTTCTTACCTTGCTGACTTTGCTTGGGTAGCACAAATTTTAAAAAGTGTCATTTTCTCATCCATGTCCACTTTCAACTCCAAGATATGCTCAATCAGGCAAAGCTGCGGCTGCTCGGCGTGCCTTTTGCCACGCATTAACCGCTCTCCTTTTGGTGCGCCAAATGGTTTAAATCTCCTCATTCCACCACAGGGGCTGTGTTATATTCTTCCGCACCTGATGAGATACTTGGACCTTGGCATGTCGAATTTTACCAATCGTGTCTCGAGCTGCGTTGTCATACGTGAACGCTTTCGATGTAATCTGACTTCTGCTCGATCGGTGCCTCTCGATTAAGACAACGCATGGGCAGTAATCACTACCATGGTATCCCAAGACATCCCATCTACAGTAGGGAGCAAGGGCGCATGAAACCAGTACCAGGTCAATTGCTCCATCTGAATCGCCCGGTCGTTTAGCCAGCCTGGTTACTTGACCTGTATTAAGGCATACCAAATCTGTTGTGATCAATGTATCCTCCAATTCCTTTCCCTGTCGATTGGTAATGATATTACCCCACTGTTGTCCTCTGGCATTGAAATCACCACAAAAAGGATATTCCTTGCCACCTGGAGGCATCTACCCTTCCGTTACATGCATATACATTGACAATAACAAGGGGTGTTGATGCCCGTATTCTAACAGTATGTATTTGCAAATCATCGCAATTCCACCCCGATACATCTACTTCAGACGCATGCAAGTTATTGCGTACAAAGATAGCCTGTCCAAGATGTTTTCTGTTGTAGAATACATGAAATCCAGGGACTTGGATTGTACCAGTACCCAAGTTGGTCTCCTGTAACGCAATCACATCAGCGCCGTAAAGAAGTTTGTCCAAGATGGGACACTTTTGTCTGACGCCGGCGCAATTCCAGTACAGTATTCTAACGTGGTGGTGACCCAATCTATCAGATTTTAGCTGTCTCTTTCTAGCTCCTGCTCGATTTTTCTTTCTGCGCCCTCTTCTCCTACGTGTACCTAAGACAGACACGACCATACCTTTTGATGTATCCATATCCGTTGGTAACGTTGAACACTGCGTCTTTGCTATGACGGGTTCTGGCGCTAGTGCACGATACTCCGTAGCACGGTCAGAAGTCCCGTTTCACGTTAGCGACTGATTCTATCCTCAGCCATACAGCTTGTCAGCATGTGAAAAACTTTAAGCTTGGATTTAGTCATGTATTTATGTAGCTTTGTACATTATCATTGTAACGGAGCAAAATTTAACAGCCATCTTGCCGGCACCGGATATGACCCCATCTTCATTTGTTTCATGTTTGTTGACCTACACTCTGATATAACCCAAACAAGGTTAAATGGGCTTGCTTCGGCTTAAAGCAGCTTTAACATAACAAACAGCAAATTATCCGTAAGATAGAATATGTAGACCGGCAGAGAGCAGGGCTGTTATCGTAAATATCAAGGACATAGTAATGATTTTAAAAGTAGTATTTTACTGTGATGTGAAGTATGGACGTTTAACAAGGCAGTGGAAAAACATATGTGCTTTTGAATATGTTTGAGAAGAATCCTCTATATATCATGAACAGAGACAAGAAGAAATATATCTAAACAGAAAGATCTCAAAATCAAAGAAAACTGGTTGATGCTACAAATAAGATGAGAAAATGGAAGTATTTTGGACAATATAAAGGGTTGGAGGAAACCATTCTTCTTCTTCAAACGCTCCATATTAACCACTTATTAACCACTCTTTGTGATGTGTATATGATCTGAGTCTAAGAGCGATTGTACGTTGTGCAAGTTATGCGCCTACAAGTAAACCAGCACATCCGATTTCTACAACGCTTTTTATTTACTAGGGTAGCCTCCTAGGCCATATCTAAGTCGCCTCTTATGACATATCTTGTAGGTTGCAGTGGTACTATTCTTTGCTTCTCTTGTAGACCCTGTAGGTTACAGTGGTACTATTCTTTGCTTCTCTTGTAGACCCTGTAGGTTACAGTGGTACTATTCTGTGCTCCCCATGCAAGCCCTGTAGGTCACAGTGGTACTATTCTGTGCTCCCCATGCAAGCCCTGACACCACACAGGCAAAAACCATTATGGAAGGAGACATCCCGGCAAAGAGTAGAAAAGCAATAGCATGGACAAGATAGATTTACGATGTAACTGATGATTTGAGTATAACAGCAGCCCAGCGTGATCGTAGCGCATTGGACTACGGGTGACAAGTCCTCTGTGTGTGCGGGTTCAATTCCGCGGACTGGCAGAAAAGCCACAGTTTCCCCAGATTTACGGTGTTCGTGGCACCGAACCGAAGGTTACGATGTCCATGGCACCGAGCCGAAGGGTTACGATGTCCATGGCACCGAACCGAAGAGTTACGATGTCCATGACAGTGAACTGAAGAGTTACGATGTCCATGGCACCGAGCTGAAGAGCTGAATGCTCAAGTGCTTCTGGATCGGGAAAAAACCAGCAGCAGCAGAGGTAGAACATCTGGTCTAGAGAGAAATTCTGAAGGGCTGTTAGGGTGGCAAACTTCTGCTCAGGACAGGCTACATGATGATGATGAACTTAGTCAAGTTGTTCATAGAATTGACAAGGATATTTTATTGTTTATTTGATTGAGTTGTGAGATCTACTTATTTTTTGCATCATGTATACTGTGGTTTTTTTCATTTTGAAACCCAACATGTCTGAAAGTTTTGAAAACAATACAAATATTATATGTCTATTCTGATGTGTGACCTCTGTATCCTTCTCTCTCTGTCAGCTTTCTCTCTTTTTCTCACTCACACATCCTCACTTTTTCTCTCTGTCAACTTTTCCCTATTTTCTTTCTATTTTTCTCTCTCTCTCCCCCTCTCTCTCTCAACTTTCTCTCTCAACTTTTTTTTTCTCTCTCGTCCTCTCTCTCTTTTCCTCTCTCTCTCTCTTTCCCTCTCTCTTTTCCTCTCTCTCTCTCTCTTCCTCTCTTTTCCTTCTTCCCTCTCTCTCTCTCTCTCTCCTCTTCCTCTCTCTCTCCTCTCTCTCTGCCAAGGATTCTTTTATGTGCTCATCTTAAACACTGGATCTATGTTTTATCGACCGTCTCCGATACGGTCACTGGACACTTAGTTTGTCCTTCTGGACACTTAGTTTGTCCTTCTGGACACTTAGTTTGTCCTTCTGGACACTTAGTTTGTCATTGTTGTCCTTCTGGACACTTAGTTTGTCATTGCTGTCCTTCTGGACACGTAGTTTGTCCTTCTGGACACGTAGTTTGTCCTTCTGGACACGTAGTTTGTCCTTCTGGACACGTAGTTTGTCATTACTTTCCTTCTGGACACGTAGTTTGTCATTGCTGTCCTTCTGGACACGTAGTTTGTCCTTCTGGACACGTAGTTTGTCATTACTTTCCTTCTGGACATGTAGTTTGTCATTGCTTTCCTTCTGGACACGTAGTTTGTCATTACTTTCCTTCTGGACACGTAGTTTGTCATTGCTTTCCTTCTGGACACGTAGTTTGTCATTGCTTTCCTTCTGGACAGTGATAGTTTGTCATTGCTTTCCTTCTGGACACGTAGTTTGTCATTGCTTTCCTTCTGGACAGTGATAGTTTGTCATTGCTTTCCTTCTGGACAGCGACTATGCTAGTCGGAGATCATCTGCCTGCATAAAGAACAAATAATAAAAGTCAATAATAAAAAGCTAACCAGGTACTGGGACAGTTAGCACCACTGTTGTCACTAAAGAGATACCGCTAACCAGGTACTGGGACAGTTAGCACCACTGTTGTCACTAAAGAGATACCGCTAACCAGGTACTGGGACAGTTAGCACAACTGTTGTCACTAAAGAGATACCGCTAACCAGGTACTGGGACAGTTAGCACAACTGTTGTCACTAAAGAGATACCGCTAACCAGGTACTGGGACAGTTAGCACCACTGTTGTCACTAAAGAGATACCGCTAACCAGGTACTGGGACAGTTAGCACAACTGTTGTCACTAAAGAGATACCGCTAACCAGGTACTGGGACAGTTAGCACCACTGTTGTCACTAAAGAGATACCACTAACCAGGTACTGGGACAGTTAGCACCACTGTTGTCACTAAAGAGATACCACTAACCAGGTACTGGGACAGTTAACACCACTATTGTCACATAAAGTTAAACCGCTAACAACTAAAGCAAATCTTATAAGAATGATTTTCTGGCCAACACTATGTTACCAGTGTCAAACATGGCCAATAACAGCAGCTAATGAGCGGAAAATCATAACAACGGAGATGAGGTGTCTTAGAAGAGCTGCAGGTGTGACAATAAGAGACAAAATTAGTCATGCAATTCATAAAAAGAACAACAGACTAAATGGTTTGGTATGCCCTCAAGAATGCCTTGGTATCGTCTACCACAGAAAGCCACACAGAAAAAAGTAAAATGAGTACAGAGGAAGACCATGCAAAAGATGGAGTAACGGCACCAAGAACAGCCTTAAGAAAATGAATAACAGCTTACAAAGTACGTTAGAGCAAGTACACACACAAGATTACCACATTTCCCCCCACTCCAACGCTTCTATAAAGAAGTAAATAATGGAAGAGAAGAAAATATAAATATTCTGATGCTGTATTTATTTTCTAATAGCTGTTAGAATTTGATGTTGCATCTCTTTATTTTCTTTAATAAACCTTGACAAATTATTTTTTATACTTAAAAAAAAAAGAGACTTAGACGGTTGTCTTGCGTTCTGTAAGTTATACGTTCGAATTGGAATCGCGTCATTCAGTTCACATACGCACTTTTCCCGAAGATTCCTGGGATTATTTCTGGAGCTACGCAGCTCGTGCTTTGCTCAATATTCTAGACATGCAGTTTGTCATTTCTTTCGAGACAGTCGGAGTCATATGGAGATACCTGTTGCAATGAAGACAGTCGGAGTCTTTGAACCCTTCATAGAACAATATCTTCATAGAACAATATATCCATAGAACAATATCTCCATTGACAATCTCCCATTAAAACAAGTCAAAGACTTGACATATCTAGGTGCAGTTTTTCAGCAAA
Organism: Arion vulgaris; assembly: GCA_020796225.1. NCBI lineage: Eukaryota > Metazoa > Mollusca > Gastropoda > Stylommatophora > Arionidae > Arion > Arion vulgaris. The sequence goes on from CM036765.1 coordinate 3,002,549, forward strand.
CAGAAGAATAACTAATGAAATCCAACACAGATGCAGCAAAGCAAATCGATAAAATATAGGACAAATGGCGAAAATGTTGAAATGCAAACATGTCACCATGAATACAAAAAGAGCATTGCTCAACACAATATTTCTCCCCACATTATGCTATCAGTGCCAAACCTGGACGCTGACAACATATAATAGAAGAAAACTAGTGACGACAGAGATGAAATATCTACGCAGAATGTTAGGGGTAACAAGAAGAGACCGGTTGGGAAATGAAGACATCAGGAAAAAACAGTGTGTACAACATCAGTACTAGACTTCATCAAGAAACAACAAATTAAATGGTTCGGACACATAAGCAGATTATCAACAGATAGTGCACCTAAAAGAGCAATGTTGCTCCGATACAATGAATACAAAGCAAAAGGCTGACCACGCAAAAGGTGGACATCAGAGATAACAGAGGCGTCGAAAGACACTATTTAGGAAGCGCACATAAGGGCTCGTTCTAAAAATCTTATCCTGACGCTGAGATGCAAAGCAGGAGTGGAGAAAAGAAGAAACGACTCTGCACTACGCACTATATCTCTATTTACACACTTGCTTCCTTCTCTCTCTCTTTATAACTGCGAAGTACTGAAGACGGAACACAAAACTGGTAGTTATATCGGGGTTGGTGTTAGTTAGGGAGGGGCTGACTATACATTTCTGCTTATCATGCATCCATCGTCACTATTTTCTTTACTTCCGTCCAGACCGCCAGCTTCAGGGTAATTAACCGCTATCTCAGATTCAATCTATGATAGAGTGCGCATGCTCGTGTATGTTTGGAAGGGGAGAGAAGATGAGCAGACTTTGTTTTCGTGAAGACTTCATATGGCAGAGACCTGTTCACACTTAACATTGCTTACTTCAAGTAGCCATATCATCTTCAGGAATATTACCTGAGGCATAAATGCTGTGGTTAATTCTTCTGGAAATTTGAAGATGATTTTGGTAAGCAGGGCCGTGTGGTATATTTTCTCCGTATGATGCAAGTCTTCGAAATACCGCCTCTTAAATGTTTTTTTTTTCTTAAAAATAACCTTCGATAGTGATTGTTTTTTAAAAACTGTACAAAATGTACGATACTATTTCTCTTTGTGAGGACTCTTATAAGATATTCCCAGTCAGAATAACCTGTTTTGTGCCAGTCACTAATAGCAGACGAATTATCAAATATTTACCAACAAAAACAAAATACGGCATCATTTGTAACACAGTAAATCAACCAACTTCTCTCAACGACTTCACCATTGCTCAACGACTTCACCATTGCTTAACGACTTCACCATTGCTGAACGACTTCACCATTGCTCAACAACTTCACCATTGCTTAACGACTTCACCATTGCTTAACGACTTCACCATTGCTCAACAACTTCACCATTGCTCAACAACTTCACCATTGCTCAACAACTTCACCATTGCTCAACAACTTCACCATTGCTCAACGACTTCACCATTGCTCAACGACTTCACCATTGCTCAACGACTTCACCATTGCTCAACAACTTCACCATTGCTCAACGACTTCACCATTGCTCAACGACTTCACCATTGCTTAACGATTTCAAATAATGCGAGGATGAACATCTACGCCATCTTTTATTAATAGGAAACTCGAATTCTTTCATTTGATGTGGGGGCTGGGGGTTCATTAAAAAATGATTAAATATAATGATTCTTATCATGCTATTATAATAGGGTAGATAAAATAGCGATAGAAATGAGTTGCAAAGCTACAGTAAGATAAAATAACGATAGAAATGAGTTGCAAAGCTAGTCAGATAAAATAACGATAGAAGTGTGTTGCAAAGCTACAGTCAGATAAAATGATAGAAATGAGTTGGAAAGCTACAGTCAGATAAAATAACGATAGAAATGAGTTGGAAAGCTACAGTCAGATAAAATAACGATAGAAATGTGTTGCAAAGCTACAGTCAGATAAAATAACGATAGAAATGAGTTGCAAAGCTACAGTCAGATAAAATAACGATAGAAATGAGTTGGAAAGCTACAGTCAGATAAAATAACGATAGAAATGAGTTGCAAAGCTACAGTCAGATAAAATAACGATAGAAATGTGTTGCAAAGCTACAGTAAGATAAAATAACGATAGAAATGTGTTGCAAAGCTACAGTAAGATAAAATAACGATAGAAATGTGTTGCAAAGCTACAGTAAGATAAAATAACGATAGAAATGAGTTGCAAAGCTACAGTCAGATAAAATAACGATAGAAATGTGTTGCAAAGCTACAGTAAGATAAAATAACGATAGAAATGTGTTGCAAAGCTACAGTCAGATAAAATAACGATAGAAATGTGTTGCAAAGCTACAGTAAGATAAAATAACGATAGAAATGTGTTGCAAAGCTACAGTAAGATAAAATAACGATAGAAATGTGTTGCAAAGCTACAGTAAGATAAAATAACGATAGAAATGTGTTGCAAAGCTACAGTAAGATAAAATAGCGATAGAAATGAGTTGCAAAGCTACAGTAAGATAAAATAACGATAGAAATGAGTTGCAAAGCTAGTCAGATAAAATAACGATAGAAGTGTGTTGCAAAGCTACAGTCAGATAAAATAACGATAGAAATGAGTTGCAAAGCTACAGTCAGATAAAATAACGATAGAAATGAGTTGCAAAGCTACAGTCAGATAAAATAACGATAGAAATGTGTTGCAAAGCTACAGTCAGATAAAATAACGATAGAAATGAGTTGGAAAGCTACAGTCAGATAAAATAACGATAGAAATGAGTTGCAAAGCTACAGTCAGATAAAATAACGATAGAAATGAGTTGCAAAGCTACAGTCAGATAAAATAACGATAGAAATGTGTTGCAAAGCTACAGTAAGATAAAATAACGATAGAAATGTGTTGCAAAGCTACAGTCAGATAAAATAACGATAGAAATGTGTTGCAAAGCTACAGTAAGATAAAATAACGATAGAAATGAGTTGCAAAGCTACAGTCAGATAAAATAACGATAGAAATGTGTTGCAAAGCTACAGTAAGATAAAATAACGATAGAAATGTGTTGCAAAGCTACAGTCAGATAAAATAACGATAGAAATGTGTTGCAAAGCTACAGTAAGATAAAATAACGATAGAAATGAGTTGCAAAGCTACAGTCAGATAAAATAACGATAGAAATGAGTTGCAAAGCTACAGTAAGATTTGTAGCTAACAGAACATAATGAATAGATAACGAATATCTGTCAAATTGACAACTAGCAGACGTTTTGAGATACGCATTTCTTTAACTTATTGTTGTATTGTCTCCACTTTAACGTATATGAATTTGGTATAAATAGAGCAATAAATAACGAACGCAAAAGTAGGCAAACGCAAATATTTCCTAAGCAACTCTCTCTCTCTCTCTCTCTCTCTCTCTCTCTCTCTCTATCACACACAGAACGCACAAGTGGCCCAATATTACCGAAATAAATCTCTATCTATCAAACACAGGTACACTTTCCGCACCTGAGATATTCACAGTCCATGCAAATGCTACTTTTTAATTCGAGTCCCTATTGTCATAACATAATCGTTTTCAATGATAATAAGTAACTACAATGGCTGTAACAAAAACCAATAATTCTCTTACCTGATCTACTTTGTAAACACATAAATTGAATTAGTATAAATGTAAACATATTATACTGATATATATATATATTATATATCCGATTTACTGACTTAAACACAGCATAACCACTTGCCACTTCTCGAAACCAACTAACATTTGAAATCAAATATTGCAAATAATTATAAGCTTAAAGCAGAACTATCAACACGTAACACGTGCAGTTGTCTTTTGTGATAATTACCGCTTCAGCTTTTAGGAGCGGCCGCTCGGTATATTACAAACAAAAATTGTAACTTCGCGCTGTCAGATCAAAAGTCTTTCGGCGAGTGCTCGCCAATGATGCACCTGCACCAGAAAACGAAATCAAAGGGTACCGAAAGCGCTTAGGCAGAGGTGTGCGATAAATCACAAATCGTATACATCAATGTCGGAATAACGTAGACCAATATAGAAAAGCGCTGCGTACAGATTTTTTATTTTTGAATGGTTCAAATTGTATTTTGATTTCGCTGCCTATGTTACCCCCTTCCCATCCCTAACGGTGCCGCCAGTTGCGACCGCCTCTCCCTATCAAAGCACGGCAAGGTCCTATTGGTAATAACTAGAAAAGAACTAGAAAGGAAGTTTGAATTCGTTGTGTTCGACAGTGACATACCCTTTACAGAACTTAGCCATCAACCACAGTAAACGACTTGTTGATTTTATAGGCACCACTTATACGTTCAGTAGTATGTCATTGCTTTCTGGACCGTGAGGTCTATTTTTACCGTTTTCCAAACTGCCTGCCGCGTAGTCTGTGTTGGTCTACCTGTGTTGATATGTTGTCTGTCTGTGTTGATATGTCGTCTGTCTGTGTCGATATGTTGTCTGTCTCTGTTGATATGTTGTCTGTCTGTGTTGGTCTACCTGTGTTGCTATGTTGTCTGTCTGTGTCGATATGTTGTCTGTCTGTGTTGGTCTACCTGTGTTGATATGTTGTCTGTCTGTGTTGATATGTCGTCTCAACGACATGCGATGGGAGATCTTTACTCTGTGTTGATATGTTGTCTCAACGACATTTATGGGGGCATTTACATATGCGATATACAATCTGAGGTGGTCAAACCGGATCAGATCACATCTGGAGAAAATCGTGTGGGTGACTGCGGTAATACTGAGTAAATAGTCGATTGAACAAAGACAGATATATACAGTATTACATAAGTAGTGAAACATTCATGATTAAATATGAAAATAAACAACACTCGATGTTTCGGTCATAGACCTTTATCAAGATAACAAATATACAAAGAATACTGAAATAACTGAAACATAATAGTCTTTACATGGAGGTTATACGTGTGTATGTCATTATGTGTGAATTGTTGGTGTGAGTACGGGGGCGTGGTCTCTATGGCAAAGTGGTTAAGTCTTTGCCTTGTGAGTAAAAGGTCGTGGGTGCGACTCCGGACCGCGCCATTCTGTTCACGGGTGCATTTTTTGTCAGAGACTCTTAGGATTGTTGCTGTGGCTACAGATTCGTGTTTTGTGCAAAACTCTCGGCAGCTGGAGTGCAATTTCTGCGGAGAGGGACTGAGCCATATTGGGAAACCCAGTGCATTGAAGTCAATCCTTCACATTTGAACCCTTTTTGGACACTATAAAAAAATAGAATCTCTTTCTGTGTCGATGTGTAATGTCAACGATATTTGTAAAGTCTTTTGTGTGTAAGTGAATATGTGTTTTGTGTAGGTGTGTGAATATATGTGGTAGTGTTGATGTATATTTGAATTTCTGTGGAGAGGGGATAGTAGTGAATATGTGTGACCTGTGGGGTGTGTGAATATGTGTGCGTGTGTGTTTTATTATGTGTAAGTGTGTGTTTAGATGTGTTACGAGTAGGTATTTGTGGATATATATATATGTGGTTTGTGTATGTGTGTGAATGTGTTTGTGTGTAAAAATGTGTGGCATGTAGATGTGCTTTGCTATGTGTGGCGTGTAGGTGTGTGTGAATATGTGTGGAGGGTGGAGCTGTGAATATATATGTGGTGTGTATGCAAATATATGTATGACGTGTTGGTGTGTGGGAATATATTGGTCGAAATGTTGCTGTATATTGTCATTGTTGTTGTAATTTGTAAAACTACTTTGTTCTTACGTGTTTCGCCATTCTACATAGTTTGACTGCAGTCTCATCTATATGTGGGAATATGATATATGTGAGGTGTTGATGTGTGGGAATATGATACATGTGAGGTGTTGATGTGTGGGAATATGATATATGTGAGGTGTTGATGTGTGGGAATATGATATATGTGAGGTGTTGATGTGTGGAAATATGATATATGTGAGGTGTTGATGTGTGGGAATATGATATATGTGAGGTGTTGATGTGTGAATATGATATATGTGAGGTGTTGATGTGTGAATATGATACATGTGAGGTGTTGATATGTGGAATATCATATATGTGAGGTGTTGATGTGTGGAATATGATATATGTGAGGTGTTGATGTGTGGGAATATGATATATGTGAGGTGTTGATGTGTGGGAATATGATATATGTGAGGTGTTGATGTGTGGGAATATGATATATGTGAGGTGTTGATGTGTGGAAATATGATATATGTGAGGTGTTGATGTGTGGGAATATGATATATGTGAGGTGTTGATGTGTGAAATATGATATGTGAGGTGTTGATGTGTGGGAATATGATATATGTGAGGTGTTGATGTGTGGGAATATGATACATGTGAGGTGTTGATGTGTGGGAATATGATATATGTGAGGTGTTGATGTGTGGGAATATGATATATGTGAGGTGTTGATGTGTGGAAATATGATATATGTGAGGTGTTGATGTGTGGGAATATGATATATGTGAGGTGTTGATGTGTGGAATATGATACTTGTGAGGTGTTGGTGTGTGGATATATGCTTAGCGCATAAGTGTATGTGTAAATATGTGTGTGATGTGTAGAGGTGTGTGTGTGAATATAAGTATGCAGAGTTTAGGTGTGTGTATACATATGTGAAGCATGAATTAATGGTTATATGTGTGTTGTCACAAATAATTTGTATTATTCTCTTACAGTGTGTGTTCGTATGGTTGTGTGTGTCCGTGATATATGTGTGGTGTCTGCATATATTTAATGTATACAAGGAGAAGTATGTCTACATATGATTGTGTGTGGTATACGTGTGGGTGGTAATTAGAGAAAGAAAAGAGAGGGTGGAATAGAGGGAATGAATTAGTGAGAAAAAGAAGCCACATGGGAGAAAGAGAGAGAAGAGATGTATACAATTATAGAGTGTAAGAAAAAGAGAGAAGAGATATATATATATATATATATATATATATATACAATTATAGAGGGGAAGAAAAGGACATATATACAGTATGGATTACATATAAAGAGCGGCTATAGTAAAATTAAGAGGGAAGATAGAGAGATGGGTAGAGACAGGGGGGCGGTATTGAAGGTACGAAAGAGGGGGAAGGCACTGAGGGGAAGAGAGAGAGGGAAGGCACTGAAGGAAGAGAGAGAGAGGAAGGCACTGAGGAAGAGAGAGAGGGAAGGCACTGAGGGGAAGAGAGAAAGGGAAGCAGAGGGAGAGAGAGAGGGAAGGCACTGAGGGAAAGAGAGGGGAAGGCACTGAAGGAAGAGAGGGGAAGGCACTGAGGAAGAAGAGAGGAAGGCACTGAGGGGAAGAGAGAGGGAAGGCACTGAGGGGAAGAGAGAGAGGGGGGAAGGCACTGAAGGGAAGAGAGGGGGGGAAGGTACTGAGGGGAAGAGAGAGAGGGGGGGGAAGGCACTGAGGGAAGAGAGGGGAAGGTACTGAGGGAAGAGAGAGGAAGGTATTGAAGGAAGAGAGAGAGAGAGGGGAAGGTACTGAGGAAGAGAGAGAGGGAAGGCACTGAGGGGAAGAGAGAGGGGGGAAGGCACTGAGGGGAAGAGAGAGAGGGGAAGGCACTGAGGGGAAGAGAGAGAGGGGGGAAGGCACTGAGGGAAGAGAGAGGAAGGATTGAGGAAAGAGAGAGAGGGGAAGGTACTGAGGGAAAGAGAGGGAAGGTACTGAGGGAAGAAGAGAGGGGAAGGCACTGAGGGAAGAGAGAAGAGGAAGGCACTGAGGGAAGAGAGAGAGAGGGGGAAGGCACTGAGGGAAAGAGAGGGAAGGACTGAGGGAAGAGAGAGGGGAAGGCACTGAGGGAAGAGAGAGGGAAGGTATGAGGGAAGAGAGAGGGGAAGGTACTGAGGGGAAGAGAGAGGGAAGGTACTGAGGGAAGAGAGGGGAAGGACTGAGGGGAAGAGAGAGGGAAGGTATTGAAGGGAAGAGAGGGGGGAAGGTACTGAGGGGAAGAGAGAGGGGAAGGTACTGAGGGAAAAGAGAGGGAAGGATTGAGGGAAGAGAGGGGAAGGCACTGAGGGAAGAGAGGGGTGGAAGGTACTGAGGGGAGAGAGAGGGAAGGTATTGAGGGAAGAGAGAGGGAGGAAGGTACTGAGGGAAGAGAGAGGGGGAAGGCACTGAGGGGAAGAGAGAGGGGGAAGGTACTGAGGGGAAGAGAGGGGGAAGGTACTGAGGGAAGAGAGAGAGGGAAGGACTGAGGGAAGAGGAGAGGGGAAGGACTGAGGGAAGAGAGGGGAAGGTACTGAGGGGAGAGAGGAGAGGGGAGGAAGGTACTGAGGAGGAGAGAGAGAGGGGAAGGTACTGAGGGAAGAGAGAGAGGGGAAGGTACTGAGGGGAAGAGAGAGGGGAAGGTACTGAGGGAAGAGGAGAGAGGAGGAGAGGGAAGAGAGGGGGAAGGTACTGAGGGAAAGAGGGGAAGGTACTGAGGGAAGAGAGGGGAAGGCACTGAGGGAAGAGAGAGAGGGAAGGTACTGAGGGAGAGAGGGGAAGAGGGGGAGGAGGAGGAGAGGAGGAGGTACTGAGGGGAGAGAGAGGGGAAGAGGGGAAGGTACTGAGGGGAAGAGAGAGAGGGGGAAGGTACTGAGGGGAAGAGAGAGGAAGGATGAGGGAAGAGAGAGAGGGAAGGTACTGAGGGAGAGAGAGAGAGGGAAGGTACTGAGGAGAGAGAGGGGAAGGTACTGGGAGAGAGGGAGTATGAGGAGAGAGAGAGGGAAGGTACTGAGGGGAAGAGAAGGGAGGCAAAGAGGGGGAGAGAAGAGAGAGGGAAGGACTAGGAAGAGAGGGGGAGATAGAAGGGAAGGTGGGGAGAGAGAGAGAGGTATGAGGGAGAGAGGAAGACTGAGGAGAGAGAAGAGAGAGAGGGGAAGGTACTGAGAGAGGAGAGAGAGAGAGGAAGGAAGGTACTGAGGAAGAGAGAGAGATGAAGGAGAGAGAGGCAAGGTACTGAGGGAGAGAGAGAGGGAAGGTACTGAGGAGAGAAGAGAGAGAGGAAGGACTGAGGAGAAGAGGAGGAAGGTACTGAGAGGAAGAGAGAGAAGAGAGAAGGTACTAGGGAGAGAGAGAGGGAAGGACTGAGGAGAGAGAGGGAAGGTATGAGGGAGAGAGAGAAGGAGAGAGAGGAAGTCTGAGGAAAGAGAGAGGGAAGGACTGAGGAGAGAGAGAGGAGGAAGGTTACTGGGAGAGAGAGAGGGAAGTACTGGAAAGAGAGAGGTAGGGGAGTACTGGTCAGGAAAGAAAAGCACTGATGGAGAGAGGAGTCTAGAAAGTGAAGGTACTGAGAGGAGAGAAGTAGAGAAGAGGGAAGGCACTGGAAAGAGGAAGTAGGGAGAGAAGAGAAAGGGAACTAGGCACTGAGAGAGAAGGAAGCTGGGGAAAAGAGAGATGTATTGAAGGAAGAAAGGAGAAAGACAGCTAGGGAAAGAGAGGAATTATAAAGATATAGAGAGGGGAATAGTGAAAGTGAGATGAAGACAAAGTTATCACGAGAGAGAGAGAGAGAGACAGAGAGAAGAGAAAGAAAGAGAAAGAGAAGGAGGAGATAATGCATGGAAGATATTGGGAAAAAAACAAAACCGATACATATATATGAGAGATAGTAGAAAGAGTATACGAAAAAGAGACAAAGAGAGAGAAGAGATAGTAGGAAGAGAGAAGAAACATGGAGAAAAGAAGAATGCTAGAAGAAGAATAACACTGGAAATGGAATCCTCTGTTTATTTGATCTTCTTGTTCTAACACACAGTTGAGACTGTACCAATATGAGACACGCGTGGGTGTTCTGTCAGATACCCTCTCTCTCTCTCTCTCTCTCTCGCTCGCTCTCTCTTTATCTATACGTAGAAAAAGGAGGTATATTTCAAACAGATGTACTGACATCTTATGCGGAGGTGAAGCGAGCGGTGCCTTGGTGAAAATGTAAACTATCGACAGGAAATCGCCTACGTTTTTCTAATGATAAATAATTTCACCAGCACTTTGGTAAACATCTTGGATGATCTGCTTTCGGAAATTTCTTGGATTAAAAGTGTATTCTGTCAGGTTTCAGGTAAGATGGTAAGAAAAAAGTGTTCATTGAATGTCTAGTAAAAACATATTTGTGTTATGTCTTTGACCGTGAAATATGACTTTTGCATAACGTATTTCTTTGAATGAAAAATAATATTATCAGGTTTTCATGAACTTTTTTCTTTGGCTGTGAAATACAATTTTCTTCAAAGGGTTTTTAAACCGAAGGATTGACTTCATTGCACCGGGTTTTACCTCATATAGCTCGGTCCATCTTCGCAAAAATGGCACGCCACCTGCCGAGAGTATTACACGAAGCAAAGAACTCCGTAGCTCCAGCAACAATCCTAGGGGTCTGGAAAAAACTGCACTCGTGAACAGAACGGTGCTGTCCGGATTGGAACCCACGACCAGGACAACAATTTCTTCTTCTTCTTCTTCAAACGCTCCATATCGACCACTTGTTAACCATTCTTTGTGATTTCTATGTCATATGAGCCTAAGAGCGATTGTACGTTGTGCCAGATGGATGTTGCAATCATGAGAGATTTTAATTCTTTTTCTTTTGGCACATTTTTTTATCATAGTCTGGCTTCACCAATTCTCAAACCTACCAGTTTTCACAGCCCGTCTCCAGCTGGATCTGTCTCTGACAAGTTCATCCCACCCAGTCATGTGTATTAATGTCAAGCGCCTTTAAGTCACGTTTACATCATCATCATCATCATGTGTCGTGCCGGCTGACATAGCCGATCATGGATCTTCACAAATCTCTGTTCATGGTATTTGCTATCATCTCAGATGTTGACGCTATTCCGTGCTAGAAAGTCAGGCTGTCTAAATTTGTCTCTATGTGTCTTCCTCTACCTCGTCTCTCTTCGATTTTACCGGTTGTCACAATGTGTTCTAAACCTCCCTTCTCATCATATGTCTGAAAAATGATGTCTGCCTTTTTCGTATATTGACAATACATTTTCTCTGTGTCTTGACTTCATTCAACATCTTCACATTCATCATGTTAGCACACTTACAAACTTCACATTCATCATGTTAGCACACTTACAAACTTCACATTCATCATGTTAGCACACTTACAAACTGCATTCAACATCTTCACATTCATCATGTTAGCACACTTACAAACTTCATTCAACATCTTCACATTCATCATGTTAACACGCTTACAAACTTCATTCAACATCTTCACATTCATCATGTTAACACGCTTACAAACTTCATTCAACATCTTCACATTCATCATGTTAGCACACTTACAAACATCTTTGTAACGAAGGAAGGGTCAACATCACCTTTCTGTTGTCCGAAGTTATCTTCATATATTGAATGTCTTTGAGGATCCGACCGTCATCCATACAGGTCAGGTGACCCAGCCATCTTAGACGGACTTATGAATAAGGGTAGATTGATTGATTGATTGACTGATTGTTTGATTGTTTAATTGATTGTTTGATAGGATCACCATCGTTGCACTTCGGTGAATAACAATTTGTGCTCCGATCTCTTTATTACAAAGGAAGATATCAGTAGGAGAGCACTAACTCCGTAGCACCGCCGAGTATCCCCGATATAATTTAGAAGATAGTGTCAAATATTTTGTATGGAATATTTTTTAAAATCTGTCTAATGAGTTTTTTCCAGGCAGCTGTTTTCCAGCCTGCTCTTCTCGAGTTTGAACTGTCATGTGCTCTTTTACGTGCTTAACTTGAACAAGGGACCTACGTTTTATCGTCCATCTCTGATAGGACTAAGAACTCGATCTCACATACACTGAGAAAAGGGATCTATGGGGAAAATATCGCTAGGGCTCCACAAGGAGCGAACCGGGTATCTTTGTTAATCTGTCATTCTAGGCGATCCTGAGTATACATCTCAAGCAGCGCATGTGGAATACATTTATTATTTTCTCCTGCAACAAGTGTAGGGACCAAGATTCGCTGGCATAGAATAGTGTACTCAGCGAACAAGTGTAGGGACCAAGATTCGCTGGCATAGAATAGTGTACTCAGCGAACAAGTGTAGGGACCACGATTCGCTGGCATAGAATAGTGTACTCAGCGAACAAATGTAGGGACCACGATTCGCTGGCATAGAATAGTGTACTCAGCGAACAAATGTAGGGACCACGATTCGCTGGCATAGAATAGTGTACTCAGCGAACAAGTGTAGGGACCACGATTCGCTGGCATAGAATAGTGTACTCAGCGAACAAATGTAGGGACCAAGATTCGCTGGCATAGAATAGTGTACTCAGCGAGCAATCTCTGTACACAACAATCTTGGTGTGTATGGTCAGCATGCTATTTTCCCACATACTCAGTGATAGAAGGGCTACGGTTGAGTCCATGTTCTTCTTCTTTTTTGCAATCACTATTTTTGATGATTATACCGTTAGACGCCTTCTTATGATGAAGTCGACTGTTGTCTGGAGCTCATCTCTGGTGCCATGCAGTTTTGAATGTAGTGTTGAGTTGTAGGTCCTGCATTCCTTTCTGGGGAGGACATACAGTGTATAGTCTTGCAGGCTATGTTTCAGTTTGGAATATCATCATTGCACTCCGGACATGTCCATAGGTGCTCCGATATCCATTGCAATATCTCCAACAGCGTCCAGCGACTGACCGTACCAGTTCGATGTTGATTGATGAGCCTACTCACGTACCTGTTATGCTGCTCTTTTCTTGCTACTCCAATCTTCAAACCCAGCTCCTGCAATCTAGTAGTTGACGTGGATTGGTTTAAATGAAAATCTTCTTTGCTGCCACACTCTATGAGGGCGTTCAAAATATCAGCTTTATCCATTGGCTGGCCGTCTGATATGATGGCAGAGCCAGCCAGCCTGTCTGCTTTCTCATTGCCAACGACACCCATGTGCCCCGGAACGAAGATAAGTGTGATTCTGCAAATTGTTGACGCTTGTAGTGATTCAGTCCATTGCCTGCGCACCAAACGAACCTCCACCTTGCGAATCATACTCAATGAATCATTCAGAATGTACGCATGAGTGTAGTTTTGTGACTCCCGCCAGCGTAGTGCATTAGTCACCGCCAGTAAACATTGTCATGCTGCTTGTTGTCATATGAAATGCACCACTGGCCTCCTGGACAATTCTGCCACATGAGCTTGCAGAGAAGGTCCATGCGAACTTTTCGTGACGAACTACCGATCCATTCGTGTAAATCACAACGTCATCATCTGCAAACCATTTGTTAGTTTTCTCTTTAGATAGTAAGAGTACCCTGCTGATGAGATCTGTCTTCTCGTGTTTGTCTGGAGTTAACATTTTCCTTGGTGATTTCAGTCGTATGCTTCTGTCTCACTAAAACGAACATTTGTGGACTGTGTATGCTGCTTCCGGCGCACTATAGTTTCATCTCCTAAGTCTTGGCAAGTATGTATTAGATGTAGGAAATAAGACAAGAAAAGTATGTCCACCGCAAGGCAAAAATAAGATTGCTATTTGACCCATAGCTGGGAAGTGAGTTGGTTCCATCCAGAGCATATACCACGTGGTGATGGTTTCTATACTGTCGCCTTATGAGGCCTCACCTGAGGCCTACAGATGCACTCTTAAATGAGGGTTGCATCTGTCTCTGGTCCCTGTCCCGAACAGTTGTAGATCTCTACTATAGACTATAAATCATCAACATGTCCTTTGCTGAACGTCGCTTTCATGACAGCCTGTCTGAAAGACTCTCTGTCTCTTGCTGAACGTCGCTTTCATGACAGCCTGTCTGAAAGACTCTCTGTCTCTTGCTGAACGTCGCTTTCATGACAGCCTGTCTGAAAGACTCTCTGTCTCTTGCTGAACGTCGCTTTCATGACAGCCTGTCTGAAAGACTCTCTGTCTCTTGCTGAACGTCGCTTTCATGACAGCCTGTCTGAAAGACTCTCTGTCTCTTGCTGAACATCGCTTTCATGACAGCCTGTCTGAAAGACTCTCTGTCTCTTGCTGAACGTCGCTTTCATGACAGCCTGTCTGAAAGACTCTCTGTCTCTTGCTGAACGTCGCTTTCATGACAGCCTGTCTGAAAGACTCTCTGTCTCTAGTAAGTTCTCTCGCCTCTTCGAACGGAATGTTCAATGTTTCTTTAATGTCCTGCTGCTACCTTCGTCTTGGTCTTCCCCTGTCTGTACCCCCAGGAAACATGTCTTCCATTACTGTTCTCTCTAAACCACCATGTGACCGAAGTAGTTGTTTATGAACCAATGCCCTTTGATATGTAAGTCTTCTAGTATGTTCTTGTTTCTTTTGTCTCTTCTCCGTCCAGGACGTTCTAGAAACTTGTCGATATTACCTTAACCTTATATCTAACTTTTCCTTTGTATTTCTTATGAACTATATTTAATAATGCATGTCAGACTATAAATAGATTACAAATATATAACATTCTTGGTTTTCAATGAAGAAAACCTTCTTATTTCATTTCTCCGAGAATAAAATCGTGTGTTTTCGATTACCGTTCCTAGTCTCAACATCTTGAAGCGATTACCTTAGCATTTAAATAATTACTTTAAAGATGGAAGGTAATCGAATTCTATTACCTTTCAATGAGAGACCACATCATTTCAAAACTTGTGCATACCATTGGAACCATTTCCTTGCTATTGTTGAAACCAGCGTTTCCCAAACTGGTGTCTGCGGAACACCGGAGTCCACAAGGTACTCACAGGAAGGTCATCAAGTGCTTGAAGAAATATTAAGATCTATGACATTTCACACAGAAAAATACATTTTTAAAATTTGTATAAAAACAATGGTAAACTCGTAGTTCTTCTGCAAAATCAAAGGACCTTGACCATACCGGAGTCTAAATGTCTGACAGGAGAAAATGAAAGATCATTTGAAGTTTTCCAGCAGGGAAACTTGAGCAGGGAAATAGTCTGCCTCCAATAGGACTAGGAACTCGATCTCCCACTGAGATCAAAGATCTCTAGAAAAATATTCCAATGGCTCCACGAGTGAGCGAACCTGGTACCTTTGGCATGAGAAGCTTTCATCCGCTTACATAACATCCACTACTTAACATCCACTACATAACATCCACTACATAACATCCGCTACATAACATCCACTACATAACATCCGCTACATAACATCCACTTACATAACATCCACTTACATAACATCCACTTACATAACATCCGCTACTTAACATCCGCTACTTAACATCCGCTTACATAACAAACTATATACACTCTAAAAATAGACTATGACCTATATGGTCAATTCGAGATGACGTTACATATTTACTGAGGATTGCAAAATCAACTATACACATATCAGTTATTAGTTAGATGAGGACTATCATCATATCACTCCAGACACGTCAATGGATCTCCGTCTCAGCAAATCCAGCAGCGTTCAGCGACCCAACACGCCAGTTCGATGTTAACTAATCCATGTAATCAATCGCTTTGCATATTTGGAATGTCGTTCTTTTCGGGATGCACCAATATCGACATCCATCTCTCTCAATCTGGTCAGCGAGTTGGATTAGCAACCATGAAACTCCTCTGTTCGGAAAGACGCTCTCAGTGCGTTAAGAATGTCATTTCGGTCCATGGCAGTTCCCTCTGATATTGTAGCCATACCAGCCAATCTATCAGCTTTATCCTTACCCTCACTCCTGCGTGCCCAGGGACAAAAATTAAGGTGATTTCTCTGATCCCTGTCTGTACCAGTACCTCCACCCAGTTTCGTCTCACCATTCTGACTCGACGTTACGATACGAATAATGCTCATGGAGTCACTGAGTATGAAAACACGAGAGTAGTTATGAGATGCCAACCATTTCCCCGCCGCTGCTGCATACACATATACAAATATTCAATGAACTATGGGAAATCCAGTTTCTGTTGACAAAATGGATATGCGTAATTAGAGATAGAGAGAATCTGATGTGACACATTTGTTTCTGCAGTGACATTTCTCTGACGTGACACATTTGTTTCTGCAGTGACATTTCTCTGAGATCACAAGAGTGATGTAAACTAACGATATAAGTTTGTGAACTGCTCAGGTGGAGATAACTACAAGGTGTTTATAAAGTCGATGTGCAGTCAATTTTGAAAATATGTTAATAATTACGTCACGAATGCTGGACATTTCATCACCATCAGGTGCAGTGCTGCTGGCGTAGGCGATCATGAGTCTCCACAAATATATGTCTTTTGTGTTTGTTATCAACTCAGATGTTGACGCTCTACCGTGCCATGAAGTCAGACTATCCATAATTTTCTCTCTCTGTCTTTCTCTGTCTCGTCTACCTTCGATTTTATCGGTTGTCACAATGTGTTCTAAACCGTTTCCCCCGGGCGTAAATTTCACAGCACAACGACTTTATAAGCACTGCCACGTGACAGGACAGGAGTATGGGGGGTATTTATAAGTACTCTGTTTGATGTTTTAACTGGGACAGGACAGGGGTATGGGGGGTATTTATAAGCACTCTGTTTGAGGTTTTAACTGTCACGTGACAGAACAGGGGCATGGGGGGCATTTATGAACACTATGTATGAGATTTTAACTGACATGCGACAGAACAGGGGCATGGGGGCATTTATAACTACGAAACTGCAGGATTCGGGATCAAAGACTATTCATTTCAACACAAGAACTATTGTTCTCTGGAGGTATATTGCTGTTGTTTAGTAATGTCTACACAAGATGTCCAGTTCTCTGGATGTATGTTGTTTAGTAGTGTCTCTACAAGATGTCCAGTTCTCTGGATGTATGTTGTTTAGTAATGTCTACACAAGATGTCCAGTTCTCTGGATGTATGTTGTTTAGTAATGTCTACACAAGATGTCCAGTTCTCTGGAGGTATATTGCTGTTGTTTAGTAATGTCTACACAAGATGTCTAGTTCTCTGGAGGTATATTGCTGTTGTTTAATAATGTCTCTACAAGATGTCTAGTTCTCTGGGGGTATGTTGTTTAATAATGTCTCTACAAGATGTCTAGTTCTCTGGAGGTATGTTGTTTAATAATGTCTCTACAAGATGTCTAGTTCTCTGAAGGTATGTTGTTTAATAATATCTCTACAAGATGTCTAGTTCTCTGAAGGTATGTTGTTTAGTAAAGCCTACACAGGAAGTGAAGTTCTCTCAGTGTACTGTATGTTACTGTGGTTGAGAGTTCGTTAAAACTCACATGTGCCTCTCCGTCGATCAATGTTCATTTAGCAGGTAATTAAACATCTGGACGTTCTGGAGAATATGCTTCCCTGTTGGTTCTACCTGTCCACACGTGCACAAGAAGCTGAACTCTGTCAATGTCGATCTGAAAATAGAGATGACGAGATAAATAAAAACCAGGTGTTGGGGCAGCAACAAATTTCTTATTTAAAAAAAACATTTTTAAAATCTGTGTTTAGCTGTTCCGGTTGATATAAACCAATACATGTCATTAGTCAATGTTACAAGTATACATGACAATACATGTCATTAGTCAATGTTACAAGTATACATGACAGTACATGTCATTAATCAATGTTACAAGTATACATGACAATACATGTCATTAGTCAATGTTACAAGTATACATGACAATACATGTCATTAGTCAATGTTACAAGTATACATAACAGTACATGTCATTAATCAATGTTACAAGTATACATAACAATACATGTCATTAGTCAATGTTACAAGTATACATGACAATACATGTCATTAGTCAATGTTACAAGTATACATGACAATACATGTCATTAGTCAATGTTACAAGTATACATGACAGTACATGTCATTAATCAATGTTACAAGTATACATGACAATACATGTCATTAGTCAATGTTACAAGTATACATAACAGTACATGTCATTAATCAATGTTACAAGTATACATGACAATACATGTCATTAGTCAATGTTACAAGTATACATAACAATACATGTCATTAGTCAATGTTCCAAGTATACATGACAATACATGTCATTAGTCAATGTTACAAGTATACATAACAATACATGTCATTAGTCAATGTTACAAGTATACATAACAATACATGTCATTAGTCAATTTCAAGTATACATAACAATACATATCATTAGTCAATGTTACAAGTATACATGACAATACATGTCATTAGTCAATGTTACAAGTATACATGACAATACATGTCATTAGTCAATGTTACAAGTATACATAACAATACATGTCATTAGTCAATGTTACAAGTATACATAACAGTACATGTCATTAGTCAATGTTCCAAGTATACATGACAATACATGTCATTAGTCAATGTTACAAGTATACATAACAATACATGTCATTAGTCAATGTTACAAGTATACATGACAATACATGTCATTAGTCAATGTTACAAGTATACATGACAATACATGTCATTAATCAATGTTACAAGTATACATGACAAGTAATCAATCAGTCAAGTGTAGTGCCGGTTGGCGTAGGTGATCATGTCTCTCCACATCTGTCTGTCTCTGGTACAATCCATCAACTCTGTCACCGAACCATTGCCGAACCATGATTTCAAGACGTCCGGAATTTTGTCGCTTTGTCTCCCTCTATCTCTCTTCCCCTATATTTTGTCTCTCTCTCTCTCTCTTGCTTTCCCGTATTTTGCCTGTTATAACCAAAAGTTCTAAACTACCCCTTCTAATTATATGTTCGAAAAACCTTGATTGTCTGCTTCTGATTCGATTGATTAGATTTCGATATGAATCTGTCTCCGACAAGATCTCTTTCAAGCTGTCCATGAAACTTTCAACATTCTTCTGATAAAACCACATTTCTGTGGCTTCCAATGTTCTTACCATTTGTCTGTTCATTGTCCATGACAAACTGCCATATAAAAGTATTGGCTCCATATAGCATTGGATTACTCGTTTCATCAACGTCACTGACAAGGATTTATTGCGTAGTATGTTTTTCAGCTTCTGAAAGGCTGATTTCACCTGAGCTTTTTATTTCTAAAGTGCATCTTCCATCTAATGCGATAATAGCACCCAGATATTTCAATCAATGTGCTTGTTTAATTCCTTCTGACAAGTACCACCCCGCTTGTTTACCTTACGTCTAAGCAGACTACTAAAACATAAACTGGCAGGACAAAATTCCAGATACTGAAGTCCTCATAAGAGCGAAGATCCCAAGTTTCAACATCCTGTTGCAGAAGGCCCAAGTGAGGTGTGCCCGTCACGTTGCTGGGATGCATGATAAACGCATCGCCAAAAAGTTGATAGCTTGAAGGGGGTAGACGGTCAGTTGGTGGACAGAAAATACGCTTTACAAACTCTCTTAAAGTGTCTCTACAATGTTTCGATATAGACATCACGTGCTGGGAATCCCTTGCGCACGATCATTAATTGTGGCGCTGTAACATCACAAGAGGAACTCGCATAGCAGATAATCGTCCAATTGTTAATACGCAGAGAAAGCGAGTACGCGAGAAGACACCTTGATTATGTATGCCCCACCTTTGGTAGGGAATTGTGTTCTAGGATTGGACTCTACAGTCCCCTCTGCACACACCAGAGAGGTGCAGCAGCACAGACTGCACTGAGACTGTTGTCGCTTGCTATGAACGCCTTTTATTATTACAGTACGTTTGGCAGCAGAATAGATTATCTATTGTCAATATTTGTCTGTGACTATTAAATATTTCATTCATGGCCAGTACTGAGTTTAATCAGGTAGGATTTGTTGGACCGGATTCAAGTGAAATTGATAGTCAAGAGCAAGATAATGACTACTTTAGTTCAAGTGATAAAGAATATTCTGAAATAGTAATTCTCTCTCGTGATTCAAGCATGGAATAAAATCATATTCAGTGAGTACGTAAAAGTGTATTTTTATTGTTCAATATTTTGTTCAAAAATGTATCGGTACATGCATATTTTTTTACGAATAATATGAAAATTAACCTATATAATTGTTACAAAACATGACAAATTAACCTATATAATTGTTACAAAACATGACAAATTAACTAGAAAGAGTCATAGCTGTAGCTCAAGCGGTAGTGAGCTCAATCACAAACCCAAGCGTACCTGGTTCAAACCCCACGGTGGGCAAGTTTGGAAGCAAATTCGTTTCCGTGGGATTTTGCAAAAGGTAAATATAGACTTCACCGTTCAGGATAAAGGATATATCCTGTACAGGATAAGCCATGATTTTCTTTTTTTTCATTTAATATTCTCTCTAAGAATATATATCTACTTTTCTATACATATCTACTTTTCTATACATATCTACTTTTCTATACATATCTACTGTTGTGATATTTCTTCCAGAATATATATCTACTTTTCTATACATATCTACTGTTGTGATATTTCTTCGAGAATATATATCTACTTTTCTATACATATCTACTGTTGTGATATTTCTTCCAGAATATATATCTACTTTTCTATACATATCTACTGTTGTGATATTTCTTCGAGAATATATATCTACTTTTCTATACATATCTACTGTTGTGATATTTCGTCGAGAATACATATCTACTTTTCTATACATATCTACTGTTGTGATATTTCTTCCAGAATATATATCTACTTTTCTATACATATCTACTGTTGTGATATTTCGTCGAGAATATATATCTACTTTTCTATACATATCTACTGTTGTGATATTTCTTCGAGAATATATATCTACTTTTCTATACATATCTACTGTTGTGATATTTCTTCGAGAATATATATCTACTTTTCTATACATATCTACTGTTGTGATATTTCGTCGAGAATATATATCTACTTTTCTATACATATCTACTGTTGTGATATTTCTTCCAGAATATATATCTACTTTTCTATACATATCTACTGTTGTGATATTTCTTCGAGAATATATATCTACTTTTCTATACATATCTACTGTTGTGATATTTCTTCGAGAATATATATCTACTTTTCTATACATATCTACTGTTGTGATATTTCGTCGAGAATATATATCTACTTTTCTATACATATCTACTGTTGTGATATTTCTTCGAGAATATATATCTACTTTTCTATACATATCTACTGTTGTGATATTTCTTCGAGAATATATATCTACTTTTCTATACATATCTACTGTTGTGATATTTCTTCCAGAATATATATCTACTTTTCTATACATATCTACTGTTGTGATATTTCTTCGAGAATATATATCTACTTTTCTATACATATCTACTGTTGTGATATTTCTTCGAGAATATATATCTACTTTTCTATACATATCTACTGTTGTGATATTTCTTCGAGAATATATATCTACTTTTCTATACATATCTACTGTTGTGATATTTCGTCGAGAATATATATCTACTTTTCTATACATATCTACTGTTGTGATATTTCTTCCAGAATATATATCTACTTTTCTATACATATCTACTGTTGTGATATTTCTTCGAGAATATATATCTACTTTTCTATACATATCTACTGTTGTGATATTTCGTCGAGAATATATATCTACTTTTCTATACATATCTACTGTTGTGATATTTCTTCCAGAATATATATCTACTTTTCTATACATATCTACTGTTGTGATATTTCTTCGAGAATATATATCTACTTTTCTATACATATCTACTGTTGTGATATTTCTTCG
Organism: Arion vulgaris; assembly: GCA_020796225.1. Taxonomy (NCBI): domain Eukaryota; kingdom Metazoa; phylum Mollusca; class Gastropoda; order Stylommatophora; family Arionidae; genus Arion; species Arion vulgaris. Next base: position 3,024,181 of record CM036765.1, read on the forward strand.
AGAATATATATCTACTTTTCTATACATATCTACTGTTGTGATATTTCTTCCAGAATATATATCTACTTTTCTATACATATCTACTGTTGTGATATTTCTTCGAGAATATATATCTACTTTTCTATACATATCTACTGTTGTGATATTTCTTCGAGAATGATCCAAATTGTCACAGTACTCATGTTTTGTTTTCTAAAGAAATGACTCCTCCATCTTTTCTAGAGAGAAAGATCTGCCGGGGCTCACAAGGGGAGCGAAGAATAGTAACACTGTGATCTACAAGGCATGTCGTAAGAAGCGACTGAGGTAGGGAAAGTGTCGCAGAAATAGGATGTGCTGGCTTACTTGTAGGCGGATAACTGGCATAACGAACAATCGCTCTTAGACTCAGATCATATACACATCACAAAGAGTGGTCTAACAAGTGGTCGTAGTGGAGCGTTCCAAGAAGAAGAAGGAAAACTCAACTTTGCCCCGTCCTAAAAGTGTTAAGACGAAATCATATATTCAGGCAAGAGGGGAGGGATATTCATACACACTGTGTCATTAACTTGTACTGAACATGAAGATACCCGTCCATGAGACTGGGTAGTAGTAGCCATGATACAATGCAATCAATTTAGGTTTACGATGTCTTAACAAAAAGCCACTGTTTGCTCAAATATTTGATTACCAGACTACCGCCATTAAGTCCATACCTGTGTAGTGGATACCACCCAGAGGTCACGGCCTTTCATAACACCAGACGGACAGTATTAGAGTTCAGCTGTATATCGACATGAGAACAAACTTTCTCCTGGCCGTCATTTCATTGATGGTTCTTCTATTTGAAGCAGTCCTTATTGACGGTAAGTCTTGATAAAACTGACTCTCACACTCTAAATAAACACTTTCTTTTTTACCTTCCTCAATCTCAACATACTCATTCTACCTCTCTCTCTCTCTCTCTCTCTCTCTCTCTCTCTATCATTCTCAATCACTTTCATCTTCCATCTTTCTTCCTCTCAATTACTTTCATCTTCCATCTTTCTTCCTCTCAATTACTTTCATCTTCCATCTTTCTTCCTCTCAATCACTTTCATCTTCCATCTTTCTTCCTCTCAATTACTTTCATCTTCCATCTTTCTTCCTCTCAATTACTTTCATCTTCCATCTTTCTTCCTCTCAATTACTTTCATCTTCCATCTTTCTTCCTCTCAATTACTTTCATCTTCCATCTTTCTTCCTCTCAATTACTTTCATCTTCCATCTTTCTTCCTCTCAATGTCTCTCTGCATTTCTTGTTACCCATATCTCCACTCTCTAACTAACCTTTTTTTCATTCTCTCTTTCTAACTTACTAACTTCTTTCTCTCTCTCTCTCTCTCTCTCTCTCTCTGCTCTACACTCGCTTTCTTTCTCTCTTTCTCTCTATCTCTCTCTCTCCTCGCTCTACACTCGCTTTCTTTCTCTCTTCTCTCTATCTCTCTCTTTCCTCTCTCTCTCTCTGTACTACACTTGCTCTCTTTTTCTCTGTTATCTCTGTTTTTCTATTACAATCATATTTCAACGACAATGCACGAACTCCGTAGCACAGACGAGTTCTCCGATGTAGTTTTAATAATGGTGACAGTTTTGTGTGAATTTAATTTTAAATTTTAACCCTGGGTTAAATTTTAACTATTAACGAGTTTTAACTGCCCAGAACTCTTTTACGTGCGAAATTTGAACTTGGCATCTACGTTTCATCGTCTGCCTCTGGTAGGACAAGGAACGTGATATCACCTACATTAATATCAATCATCTCTGGAATAATATCTCGATCAGTCTACACGGAGAGAGAACCAAGTACCTTTGGAGTGCAAGGCGAGCACGTGACTTACAAGAAGTATTTGACCGTTCACAAACCAAATTTAGAAACGAAATATTTACTAGCAGTTTGTCAGACATGGATGAGCTGAAAGACAAGATAGAAAAGCATAAACTCAGAAGTTGTCACTGTAAAACACTTGCCAATACACCGTCTTTAAGCGCGCCCTGGCACTGCAGTTTCAGACAACTACACACAACTACCTACAGTTTCAGACAACTACACACAACTACCTACAGTTTCAGACAACTACACACAACTACCTACAGTTTCAGACAACTACACACAACTACCTACAGTTTCAGACAACTACACACAACTACCTACAGTTTCAGACAACTACACACAACTACCTACAGTTTCAGACAACTACACACAACTACAAATCACACAACAGTCAAAATGAAGAACAACTTTATGCCCCACATGTAGTAGGGGATTGTATTCTAGGATTATACTCTACAGTCGTATTCGCACACACCAGAGAGGGGCAGCAGTCCACGCCTGAGACTGTTATCATCATCACTTGCGATGGACGGCTCTCACATTACTACAATGCTGTTGTGGCCCCCAAAGTAGTGCAGACATTAATGAAAATTGAGCCTATTTGTGATTATCACAAGTGAGAAGTCGTCTGGGGGCATTACTTTGGTCATGGCTGGGGCATTAACTCTTACAATACGCATACTAAAATCGCCTTTTTAAGCACTGTTTTTGAGGACCAAACTTTAAGGCGAAGGTGTCCTTACACAATTTGTTATAACTTTCTTATGTTCAACAGAAAAAACAAATAGACAAACACGGGACTCGAACCACTTACCCTAGTCCTTACGACACCAATCGCCTAGCCTAGCAATACGAGCGTTTTTACGTACACAACCAATGAGCCATTGAGCAAAAAGTGTGTTCATGTGCTGAGGAGATGTATACAATAAAAGTTCAAACTGTGTTCACGTGCTGAGGAGATGAATACAATAAAAGTTCAACGTGTGTTCACGTGCTGAGGAGATGTATACAATAAAAGTTCAATGTGTGTTCACGTGCTGAGGAGATGTATAGATGATGATCTACTCAGCCTTTAACGTGAATCAGAACTTCCGGCCGTGCTACGGAGAAGCGTGCACCGACGACGAAGCCCGTTATAACAAAAGCACAGCTTTCAGCAGTACCAACGAATGTGAAAACAACGAAAGATAACCGGCTATTTCTGTCTTAGGTACACAGTAGAGACTGAACAAGATAACCGGTTGTTTCTATCTTAAGTACACAATAGAGACTGAACAAGATAACCGGCTGTTTCTATCTTAAGTACACAATAGAGACTGAACAAGATAACCGGCTGTTTCTATCTTAGGTACACAATAGAGACTGAACTATCTTAGGTACACAGTAGAGACTGAACTATCTTAGGTATACAGTAGAGACAGAACTATCTTAGGTACACAGTAGAGACTGAACTATCTTAGGTACACAGTAGAGACAGAACTATCTTAGGTACACAGTAGAGACTGAACTATCTTAGGTACACAGTAGAGACTGAACTATCTTAGGACTGAACATTGAACTGGCGTGTTAGGTCGCTGGATTTATTAAGGTGGACATCGGAGCACCAATGGACATGTCCGGAGTGCTATGATGATAGTCCTCAAATAACTAATACTTTTCACGTAATTATAATATGAGAATGGATTGTAACAATAGTCTGGTGGTTTTTTTGTACAGGTCGTTTTTCCTGCTACCGACGGTTAAAGAAGAAGAACAAATGTGGCGGTTTTCTACGCAACGACAAGTATATTGACGTCCAGTCATGTTGTTCCGGCAAAGGTCAAGGATATGCTGATAAAAAGGTTATTATTCTTTTATTGTTGGTTATTGATTATTTGTTAGTGAGTATCATCATCATTATCATCATCATCATCGCACTTCGGATATTTGTCCAGAGATCCCTGATCTTAGTGTAGATGAAATCAAGTTCCTAGTCCTTTCGGAGACGGACGATAAAACGTAGGTCCCGTTTTCAATTTGAGCACGTAAAAGAACTCAAAGAGTTCAAAATCGAGAAAAACAGGCTGGAAAGCCGCTGCCTATGCAAAATTCATTAGAAATATTTTCCTATAAAATAATTTCACCATCATCAAAATTACACCAGTGGCCCTCTCCGGTGCTGCGGAGTTCGTGCACTGCCGCTGACATCTTCCCGTGTAAGAAAGAGACCGGAGCACACATGGTTACTCACCGAAGTGCAATGATGATGGTTATATCACTCAATCAAATCTCAATAATTTCCATCAGCGTCAGGTGACTGATCACTTCATTTCTGTGTTGATTAATCTGACATCAAATGATAGAAGAAAACTAGTTACGATAAACATGAAGTGTCTACGCAGAATGCTGGAAATATCTAGAAGAGACCAGTTTAGAAATGAAAACATCAGAAAAATAGTGAGTACAGCATCAATATTAAACGTCATCAAGATACATCAAATTCAATGGTTCGGCCACATAAGCAGATTACCAACAGACAGTGCACCTCAAAGAGCAATGTTGCAACGATACAGTGGATACAAAACAAAAGGCTATTCACGCGAAATGTGTACCTCAGAAATAACAGAGGCGACGAAAGACACTGTCTATGAAGCACACACAAAAGCGTGTTATATAAATCTCTACTTATCCTGCCACTGTGAGGCCCTGCCGCTGTGAGGCCCTGACGCTGTGAGGCCCTGACCTGTGAGACCTGACGCTGTGAGGCCTGACGTTGTGAGGCCCTGACGCTGTGAGGCCCTGCCGCTGTGAGGCCCTGCCTGGAGACCCTGCCGCTGTGAGGCCCTGACACTGTGAGGCAAAACATGATTTGAGAACAGAAAGAAGTTGACATGTAAGGCATTTGAAAGTGATCCACGCTGCTACAGTTCTTCTGCCTATCTACCCATGGTATTCCATGTCAGTCCACAATAATTAAAATGTTCAGTGTTTGAAAAAAAACCTGAAATCAAAGGGTTTTTTTGATCGACCTCTTTTATTTGCAGTCCACCGAAGATCTATGCCAAAATGTCCGATGACATTTTTATACATATGTACTTTTCCTTCTTCTTCATTTGATCAGAGTTGTCAATGTTGAGCAGTTAGTTGTCTTCACCATTAGTGATCATTTCTGACCAATATACTCGCAAAGATATTTATTTTAAAATATATCTAATTCCAGTAATGTGCAATTCCAGCATTTGCTATTGTATAGCAAGATTCCTAGAATGCTACTGTTACAGGGTCGCCAATGTTGCCTTTTAAATGCCAGATTCGAGTAATTTGGTCTGTTTTGAAAGTGGTTGACTTTAAAAAAAAAGTGTTACGCCTTTTGACCGATTTTAGGCTTTTTATCATATGCACAATTTTATTTCTAAAGATGTGTATAATTTTTAATGAAAAAAATTGAGTAAATATACTTAATATATTGTTTTTATTGGTTTTTGTTAGTATTGTTAAAATATGATTCGTGCAATAGAAGAACAATACAGAACAATAATTTGTGTTGATTGGAAAGAAGCAGTCTAATTGAAGAAAGATGGATTTTTAACCGACAGTGAAACATTTTGGATTGGTGTTCTTCAACACGAGTCATTTAAAGAACTTACCACCTTTGCTCTGATTTGCTTAATAACTCCAGTTAGTAATGCTATTATTGAGAGGGTGTTCTCTCTTGTATCATCAATCAAAACAAAAGCTAGAAATAGAACGCAGTTGCAGAATCTTGAGACGATAGGAGAAAAACCAGAACTGCTCTTATCTAACAAATGTTGCAAGGACACTACTGCATCCCCTAATATAGTAAAGAGCTTATCTACTGATAAAGTGTATGATGCTGGTTTCAGTGGTGAGGATAGTGATGACCTTGATTTGGAGCTCTTCTTATGATGTGAGGATGAAATAGCACTGCCCCCTCTCCCCTTGTTTTTGTGTGTTTTTTTACCTTTTCCGGCCAGTGTTTGACCGATTTTCTCAATTTTGAGTTGGCAACCCTGCTTTGTTACATTCTGAGATTGGTTTTCTTCAACTTCTTCATTCTTGCTGCCATTGATCGTGAGACCAGTAAACTTGAAACCTATATTACTTTCTAGGATAAAATATTGGTTTTCAAACTAGCGATATGGACGAAATATGTGTGCTTAAATATATGACTAAAATCAAAGCCTTTCTACATCGCTGTAAAATATGTCTTTGTTTCCTACAAGACATGATTTCATTATTAATAATTCAATTGTTATTTGAAATAACAGATCAAAATAGGAAGAAACCGCTTTAGATGCATTCCATGCTCAGATTCCCAGTCTAGAGCTCCTCCATCTGTCACAAGAGTAGCAGAAGCTATTTCAAGTACATCATGGCCTACAACCACAACTATGACTACCATCATCACCGAGTTCTTCTGGCCATCACCACCCAAACGAGGTATGTGTCTATTTAAATATGTTGCTTTTTTTAAAAAGACTTGTCGGGCCACAGAAATATTGCAATGCCGGGTGGGTCTTACAACAGAGGAAGTTCCAAGTGGCTCATCAACTTCCACGAGTAGCTCAATATCCTTTTTTTTGTTCGATAGCACTTGAGCTTTTAGCTCTTCGGCTCGGTGCCATGGACATCGTAACCCTTCAGTTCGGTGCCACAAACACCGTAAATCTGAAGAACCTGTGGCTTTTCTGTCAGCCCACGGAATTGAACCTCACTCACAGGGGGCTTGTCACACGTCGTCCAAAGCGCTACGCACATGCTCTGCAGGCGGGCTGTTCAATATCTTAATGACCCAATTAATACATGTTCAGATTCTGACACCTCCCCCTCCAAAACATTTAGAGAGAACAGCCAGACAGATTTGTGCGAGTTTGCCATTTTAAAAATAATTTAAATTGAGCCCTTATCTGGTAGTGTCACAGCGGTCCTTATCTGGTAGTGTCACAGCGGCCCTTATCTGGTAGTGTCACAGCAGCCCTTATCTGGTAGTGTCACAGCGGCCCTTATCTGGTAGTGTACAGCGGTGGACCCAGGTACGTTTGAAATGTATAAAGCTCCAAGCGTAATAATTCTTTCGAATTAGAGCTGCTCAAGAGCCGCGGTAGTGTAGTTAGTGAACTCGCTTCTCAAGGCTGGTGGTATGGGTTCAACTCCCTCAGTGAGCGTGGAATTTTTCCCGACCGCGACGGTTCTCAGGTCGACCCAGCCTCAACTGGGTACCAGACATACTCTGGGAAAGTAAAGGCGGCTGGCGTGATGCTGACCACATCACCCATCGTGGGCCGACGGCCAATGAATGATACAGGCCTAACACTGTATTGCCCTATGTACCACAAGGTATTAATGGGTTCCTTTACTTACTTTTTCTTTTAGAGCTGCTCAGAATTTGTTTAAATGAGTTGCCTATTGGCTCTCTGAAGGCTCCCACCATTTGGCCACAATCAAGTTAGCATTACACTTTGATCGGAGCCAATAAACTGAGAAGTTTGAAAGTTGGCTGATTCAATTTAGTCAAGGCGTTGCCTTTTGGCCAAAATTGTAACGTTACCTACACTTTGATCTGCCTTTCCTTTGAATGATTCTATTTTCAGGTTGTATGTGTTTGCAACTGGTGTATTCGGGTTAATTCTCACCAGGTGGCCAATCCACTTTTAGGTGTTTTCCAATGAATCTAACAATATGTGTTGTATCGACTATTCTAATTTCCTCATTTCTTATATGGTCTCTTCTTGTTTTATTTACCACTTTCCTCAAGCATCTCATTTCACAGGTGGTAATTTTCCTGTCTTGTTATAAGAACTCTTGACAGTGTAAAATTGATGAGTAAACGGAAAAGACGATGCCCAAGAAAAATCGTTTAAACAATTTTTTTAAACACTTTACAAATTTCACCATTCTCAAAATGACATCAAGAACTTCGCCACTGCTAAAAGTTTGTGGATCTTCACTAGTGCTACAGAGTTTTGGGGACCCTACTAGTGCTACAGAGTTTGTGTGACCTCACTAGTGCTACAGAGTTTGTGTGAGCCCTCACTAGTGCTACAGAGTTTGTGTGAGCCCTCACTAGTGCTACAGAGTTTGTGTGAGCCCTCACTAGTGCTACAGAGTTTGTGGAGCCTCACTAGTGCTCAGAGTTTGTGGCCTCACTAGTGCTCAGAGTTTGTGTGGCCCCTCACTAGTGCTACAGAGTGTGTGAGCCCTCACTAGTGCTACAGAGTTTGTGTGAGCCCTCACTAGTGCTACAGAGTTTGTGTGAGCCCTCACTAGTGCTACAGAGTTTGTGTGAGCCCTCACTAGTGCTAGCAGAGTTTGTGGTTTAGGGACCTCACTAGTGCTACAGAGTTTGTGGACCTCACTAGTGCTACAGAGTTGGTGAGCCTCACTAATGCTACAGAGTTTGTGTGAGTCTCACTAGTGCTACAGAGTTTATGTGACCCTCACCAGTGCTACAGAGTTTGTGGGGACCTTCACTAGTGCTACAGAGTTTGTGTGGCCCCTTACTAGTGCTACAGAGTTTGTGTGGACCCTCACTAGTGCTACAGAGTTTGTGTGAGCCCTCACTAGGGCTATGGAGTTTGTGTGAGCCCTCACTAGTGCTACAGAGTCTTGTGGAGCCTCACTAGTGCACAGAGTTTGTTTGGACCCTCACTAGTGCTACAGAGTTTGTGTGAGCCCTCACTAGTGCTACAGAGTTTGTTTGGACCCTCACTAGTGCTACAGAGTTTGTGTGAGCCCTCACTAGTGCTACAGAGTTTGTTTGGACCCTCACTAGTGCTACAGAGTTTGTGTGAGCCCTCACTAGTGCTACAGAGTTTGTGCACTACCACTGAGGTCTCCTAATGTTAGATAGAGATCAAAGCATTCATGGTTATTCACAAAAATGTAACAATAATGATCCTATCACTCAATTATTATAAATTTATTTTAAAATTGCAAAATTTATGTTTGAATTAACCACTTTTAAGTCTGTTTTGGTCAAAATGAAGTCTGTTTATCAAAACTGGTTAATTGTTTCGCGTGGATTTTAACAAAGGACGATGGCACCACCCGTTCAGAAAGCAATAGCAAACTACTGAACGTAATAATGCCTAGAAAATCACAAACAGCGTTAAAAGCTGGGGTTGATTCGCAAAGTCCTGTAAGGATATGCAATTAACTTTTTATCAAAATGTAGTGTTTAGTCGAAATTAAGTCTGTTTAGTAAAAATTAAGTCTGTTTTAGTCAAAATTAAGTCTGTTTTAGTCAAATGTTTATTCAAAATTAAGTTTGTTTTAGTTAAATGTTTAGTCAAAAGTAAGTCTGTTTAGTTAAATTAAGTCTGTTTTAGTTAAAATTAATTCTGTTTAGTTAGGTTAATTTGTTTTAGCTATAGTTAATTCAGTTTTAGTTAAAGAGTTAAGTCTGTTTTAGTTAAAGAATTCTGTTTAAATAAACTTGATAATATTTACATAATTTCTTCAATTGTTGTGTGTCTTGGAACAAGGTCAGCAACAAATACTCTGTTTTGAATTAACTTCTGTAAGTTCAAATTTTAGTTCAAATTGAATATAATATTCCCACTTCCTTAGATTTTGCTGTGCCCCTGGAACATACATTCAAGAATGACACTTCACGTCAGATTGTCTGGGAAGAATGGTCACCTTGTTCCGTATCTTGTGGGGCAGGATGGAGGTCAAGGGCAAAGGAGTGCAACAGCTGTGACAGAAATGATTACGAGAATGTTCAATCACAGCCATGCATGATTAACTTTTATTGCCCTGGTGAGTTGTAAAGATACTTCTGTTTAGCTATTCTTCATACTTTCAGATCTGGCGGGATGACATTGGGAAAGAAAGTTCATAGAATTAAACAAACATCAATTGCTAACAAAACTAGACAAACATCAATTGCTAACAAAACTAGACAAACATCAATTGCTAACAAAACTAGACAAACATCAATTGCTAACAAAAATGACAACACATGTTGTTTTATAAAGAAAGATTTGATAAAATGAAATATAACAATGTTGTTTCCCTAAAAATGTTTGGATAAATTACATGACAAATATTATTTTGTAAAATACAGTTTGTTGTGTTAAAAAATGTATGATTTTGTGGATAGTTTGTAAGAGATCTGATACTGCTACATATTCACAGTTGATGGAAACTGGGGGCCTTGGTATCCATGGGAGGCATGCACATCAACATGCAATGGGGGAACCCGAACACGACAGAGAAAGTGTAACTACCCTCCACCTGCTTATGGGGGTGAGAACTGTGAAGGGGATGCAGTTGCAGCACAGGATTGCAACAAAAAACAATGTCCAGGTTAGTGTATTGTCTCTATGGCGTAGAGGTTAGGTATTCGCATCCTCACATTCTAAAGCTATTAAGTTCTCTGCCTCGAGAAGACATCAGGATAGTTTCCCAGAGATCCCTGATCTCAGTGTAGACGAGATCAAGTTCCTAGTCCTAGTGGAGGTAGATGATAAAACGTTGTTACCGTATTCAAGTTGAGCATGTAAAAGAACTATTGATAGTTAAAAACTGAGAACAGGCTGGAAAGCCGCTGTTTGAGCAAAATTCATTAGAAAGATTAAAAATAAAATTGCAACAATATTTTCACAATTTTCTAACTTACATGGAGGACCCTTGCAGGTGCTATGGAGTTTGTGCAATGCCGCTGAGATGTTCCTGTGTGAAAGAGATTGGAGCACACATGGTTACTCATTGAAGTGCAATGATGATGGTCCTATCAATCAATCAATCAAACCATTTATCAGCCATTTTTGATTTGAGACAGAGAGTGTGGGTACATTGTGTTGTTGTTTACACCAGTTAAACAGCATTTTGACCTAGCACATCTGATTTCTGCTACGCTTTTTATTTACTAGGCTGGCTTCCCTACGCCCCTACCTCAGTCGCCTCACCTTGGAGGTCGCAGTGTTACTATTCTTTGCTCCCCTTGTGAGCCCCAGCAACACACATGCAAGCTGAAGGATTAAAATAGGACGTCAGGGATGTATCACCCGGCCAGTGCTGGTTAAAAGGATTAATATCAGAATAAGATTCAATTAAGGTTCTAACTCTCTTAACTCCTCTTGGAATATAAGGCATCAACACATTTCCCCCAAGATAAAAATGTTGGCACAGTTGACCAAATTGTCACTCAGAATAATGAATGCATATATGCCATGTCTTTCTTCTATAGTTGATGGTAACTGGAGTGAGTGGTCAGAGTTCTCAGACTGTAGTAGTACATGCGGCCCAGGTGTCTCCAGGAAAACTAGACGATGTGACTCACCACTACCACAGTTTGGAGGTAAAAACTGTCCAGGTTCAGAGAGCTTTATCAAGAAGTGTGAGGTTGTCAGATGTCCAGGTATGTTTTATATATATATATGAAGTGTCCAGGTATGTTATATAGATATATATATATAAGGTAGAGTTGAATGAAATTGTATATATGTCTGTTGACTTTAATTGAAGATATCTGGACATCCTACGGACTTGAAATTTGACAAAAGGGTAGATTTCATAGATGGGAATATGTAAAAATTATAAAACTGGACTATTGGTTCGTTTTTATATCTAAATACTAACTAATGAAATGGTTATGAAAAGTAAAACATCGAAAAAGAGTATCCATGTTTTAACCTACCATTCACATGTTACGCAAATATTTGATGCTATTTATTGGTATTTTAACGCATCTGGCGGTTAAAGAAACGTCTGGGCTATGGCCAAATTTATTAGAGTGTTGCTCCCATGTGGGAGACCCGTGTTTAATTCACGGTAAGGCTAAGGATTTTATATTTTATTTTTAACACATCTGGTCACTATTCGGTAAGTTTATAATCTGAATAAATTCAATTGTTATTTGTCAAGTTTCACTGGAATTCTATTGTTTCTCTGGCAACCGGAATGAGGGGCATTTTAATCTTATGTAGTCAACCGACAAAGTTTTCCCACCAAGTTTGGATAGAAAATGTATTGTTATTAATGGGAAAGCAGCCGATTTTGAGGGGACGGGCATGTTTCTTTAATATGCTCAGCCTTGCACTGTTTGGGACTTTAACATTTTGGAAATGATACAATTTTGTAGTTCTATCTAAACTAATAAAGTTAGAGATATGCGGTTGGAGAATGATAAGAAAAGAAAAATGAAGGTCAGAAACATGGAGACAAAGGAGGAAAGATTAGTTATTAGGCTTGACTACAAGCGTTGGAGGACTGTAATGGCGATTGATGAAGAAACTAAAGAGGAATGACTTGGAAGATCAGCGGAAAAGGATAGCAAACATAACTTTAAAAGTGTTGAACATTACAACTAGAATTAAACTAAATTCCAGTGCAAAAACAACTGCTAGTATAGTTATATATCATCATCAAATAGCTTGTCCTTAGCACAACTTTGCCACCTTAGCAGTCCCTACGCTTAACGGCAAGAATGGACAGTCAACTACATCTTCCACTTGGGAACAGACAATAGACAGTCCTTTGGAATTTTTATCATTGACCAGATGTCTCGCCTCTGCAGCCATCATGCTCAAATAATAAGTTACATCCTGAATTTATATTCTCTGTGGTTTTCCTCTTCTCGTCTTTTCCAGGATGCCTTTCTATAATATTCTTCTCTAACCCTTCACGTCTTTTTATATTCCAAAACATTTCAGTTTTATCAATTTGTAGCATTAGCCAGTTTTCGTTAATTTTGAGTTCTTTCTAGATAGATCAATTTGTTCCCTTCTCTGTCTATGATATACGGAGGACTCTTCTGTAACATTTATATTCAATAATCGCCTATATGCTTGCACGTTTTTATTTTATATGTAAATAATCCAAACTGTAATTCTTTTTCTGCCTCATCAGTGGATGGAGGATGGTCTTTGTGGGCCACATGGACATTGTGTACTGCAACCTGTGGCAAAGGTGTCCGGAAGAGATCAAGAGTTTGTGATAGTCCACGGCCACAGTTTGGAGGATTAGAGTGTGAAGGGTCAACAACACATCAAGAGGAGTGCTATGGTGGTCAGCTGTGTCCTGGTAAGTACCAAACTGTAGTACATAATAAGTCTATTTATCTCATTGCCTTCTCCTTGCTCTCTTCTCATCACGTTTGCCATTTGTTACCAAATTTTCAGCTTGATTTCTCACCCATGTGGTGCCGGGGCCCACCAGAGAAGCAAAGAATAGCACCACTGCAACCTACAATGCATGTCATAAGAGGCGACTGATGTAGACCCTAGGGATGCTACCCTAGTAAATAAAAAACAGCGCAAAAATTGATGTCCGGTCTACTTGTAGGCGATAACTGGCACAATGTACAATCGCTCTTAGGCTCAGATCTCATACAAATCACACAGAGTGGTTGACAAGTGGTTGATATGAAGCATTTGAAGAAGAAGAAAAATTGATTTCTCCTCATAAAGTGCTATCAATGTAAGGAAAGACTGCAGTAAAACTATTTAGTAATGGTGAAACATGTAATAACAAGGTACTGTAGTTTTACAATAACAATGACAATACATAGCAACATAAAATGCCCAAAAAGTCTCAACTGTCTGATTTCTTTATCCTTGTTTAAGTTTTCATTTCTTTCTGGAAAGACTTTATCATTCTTTTTTCTGGTCATCCACAATATTCTTTACATTTTCCTTAGCAACCTGACCTCCACTACCATTGAAGGCAGTCACCTATTGCTGTAAAAATACACTGTAGTAACAACTCTAGTTTGATAGCTTGAGAGAGATGGATAGACAACCTAGAAGAAATAATATCACTTTCTTCTCTTTTTTTTTTTTGTCACACTGCTACCGGGTTGTTGCCCAGTGTCGTAGTTTTTGTTTTTGTCTTGTTCTGTTCTAGTGACTTGGGTGATCATTATTTTTGTTTTTGTCTTGTTCTGCTCTAGTGACTTGGGTGATCATTATTTTTGTTTTTGTCTTGTTCTGTTCTAGTGGCTTGGGTGATCATTATTTTTGTTTTTTGACAAGATTCTGCTATGCCATCTATCCATCTTTTTGTGGTCTTCCTTTTGCCTTCTTTCCTGATGTTCTGTTGTAGAAGACTTTGTATACTGTGGAGTTTTGTTGCATTCTTATTAAGTGGCAGAACCACTTAATTTTTTTGTTTTCTCAATGTAATGCTTAGGCAATGTTCTGTCCTACTTTCTTTCTATGCTGATGTTGGTGACTGTATTTTCTGGTGTTGTTGGTAATTTTTGTAGGAGCATCGCATTTACTTGTAGTTTTGTTATGTGCAGCTGCTTGCTCTATTGACCACGTTGTCTCTAGTCTTCTTCTTCTTTCTGTTCTGTTTAGACAATTTAATCACTCTGTGATTGTTTGATCTTTGCCAGAACGCATATACGTTCATTGGTTTGTAGGCTCATAATCACACAGACTTCCAACCTTTAGGACATGTGCATCCGATTTCAGCCAACCTCCTTAGTCACCCTTACGACATGCGTGGCAGGTAACAGTGGTTCTATTCTTTACACCCGTACTCACTGCAGGTTGTCTCTAGTAACAACCAGCAAAAAACTTGACAGACTATGAAAACTTAAGCTTCTACTAATACGAGAGAGAGAGAACTTTTATTTTTTATGAAGAAAATTTCATTCATTTTTTCTTTAATGAACTTATTATTGATTTGCAAACAGTGGATGGTAACTGGAGCCCTTGGACCAGTTATGGTTTCTGTCGAGCTCCTCGCTGTGGACGTGGGCATCAGATGCGCTCTCGGACATGTTCAAGTCCACCCCCAGGTCATGGTGGGAAGCCATGTGTGGGCCAACAGTATGAACGAGTTGCATGCTTTAATGAGCATGATTGTCCAAGTAAGTGTAATCATCATCAAGTAGCTTGTCCAGAACAGAACCTTGCCACCCTAACAGTTCTTTAGAATTTCTCTCTCTCTCTTAGGCCAGTTTCTGCTGCCGTCATGCTCAAATCATCAGTACAGTGGCGGCTCGTCATTAAGGGCTAGAGGGGCCGGGCCCCATCAAAGATAATGTGTAACGTGTATTTATTATTTAATGGATTAAAATATAACCTAACACAAAACCATGAATTTTCCGAAAATGTGTTTCTGACCTCACAAACAAAAATGATCATGAGCCGCCACTGCATCAGTCATATTCTGAATCCATCTTCTCTGTGGTCTTCCTCTTCTCATTTTTGCACAATACCTCCGACCATAATAGTCTCCAGCCCTTTGTGTCTTTTTCTTCTTCTTTTGTCATCACACTGCTAGCTGGTTGTTGTGGTTTTCTGCTTTTGTATTGCGCTCTTCTGGTGGCTTGGGTGATTGCTATTTTTGCTCTTTAACAGGATTCTGTTATGCCATCTATCTTTATCATGGTCTTCCTCTTGCCTTCTTTCCTGATGTTCTGTTGTAGAAGACTCTGTATACTGTGGAGTTTGTGTCTTTTTATAGATTCAAAATATCTCAATTACCTCATTCTTATTTGTAGCATCAACCCGTTTTCTTTGATTTCGAGTTGCTTCTGTAGTAGATCTATTTGTTCTCTTCTCTGTCCATAGTACACTGAGAACTCTTCTGTAGTAGATCTATTTGTTCTCTTCTCTGTCCATAGTACACTGAGAACTCTTCTGTAGTAGATCTATTTGTTCTCTTCTCTGTCCATAGTACACTGAGAACTCTTCTGTAGTAGATCTATTTGTTCTCTTCTCTGTCCATAGTACACTGAGAACTCTTCTGTAGTAGATCTATTTGTTCTCTTCTCTGTCCATAGTACACTGAGAACTCTTCTGTAGGGAGATTATTTGTTCTCTCTCTGTCCATAGTACACTGAGAACTCTTCTGTAGTAGATTTATTTGTTCTCTTCTCTGTCCATAGTACACTGATAACTCTTCTGTAGTAGATCTATTTGTTCTCTTCTCTGTCCATAGTACACTGAGAACTCTTCTGTAGTAGATCTATTTGTTCTCTTCTCTGTCCATAGTACACTGGGATCTTCTGTAAGACTTATATTCAAGCATGACATGTTTCACGTTTATTAAATTCCAAATTTACATCTATATGTTGCACTGTGAATATTCATGCTCTTAATATTTTGATATTGTTTTTCTTCTATTAGTTCCTATTCCATACTTTTTAGTTGTTTAATTTTTGTAAGGTTATGTTTATTTTTAAATTTCTTTATCCTACTTTCCTCTCTTGACTGAATATAATGAAATTATATTTTGTAAACTTGTCTAGAAAATGGCTCATGGTGTGAGTGGAGTGAGTGGAATGCCTGTTCGTCCTCATGCAGCGAGGAGAGTTCATTACAAGGGAGACAGAGAACATGTGATTGTCCTGCTCCTTCTAATGGCGGCCAGGAATGTCAAGGTGGGTCCATTTATGGCTTAGACGTATAAGTGGTGCCTAGAAAATCGCTGACTCACTTATTATGGTTGATGGCAAAGTCTTGTAAAGGATATTCGATTTTCATTTCGTCTGCTTTGAATTTAGGCATAATGTGATTTTTGCGTGAAGGCTTGCTTTCCTTATTACCAGTGTTCCTCGCCTTTCAGGTAAGCCTTACTCCAACTTCAGATGTAAACATGACATGTGCCCTATTCTATGCCAGATTCTAATTTCATGTGATTGCGGTATACATGTATTTGCTTTATTGTCTAAATGCTGGTTCTTGAACAATCCCAGTTATGTCCCCTTTAACCATGTCAAACAACATCACTATACACTTATATACAACATCCACACTAGAATATCCACAAGATCTCTGTATCCAGGTGTACATAGATGGATTAGCAGTATCCACAAGATCTCTGTATCCAGGTGTACATAGATGGATTAGCAGTATCCACAAGATCTATGTATCCAGTTGTACATATATGGATTAGCAGTGTCCACAAGATCTCTGTATCCAGTTGTACATATATGGATTAGCAGTGTCCACAAGATCTCTGGATCCAGGTGTACATAGATGGGTCAGCAGTATCCACAAGATCTCTGTATCCAGGTGTACATAGATGGGTCAGCAGTATCCACAAGATCTCTGTATCCAGGTGTACATAGACGTGCACAGTGTCCACAAGATCTCTGATTCATGTACTATATGGGTCAGCAGAAAAGCAGTAAAGAATGGAGGAACAGGGGTGTACATAGACTACCTAAACAGTGTTAGAGATCCAATCAAAAAGACTTAACACTGTATTTCCAATATACCTCTGGGATGAAAACAGGATCTTTACTATCGTTTTTTCCCAACCAGGTTGATGATGGAATTGGTTGTCTACTCTTGCCGTTAAGCGTAGGGGTGGGAGCTTTAATTTGCGTTCCAGGCCAGATGAGTTGCCCATGTTTATTTAGTATGGTCTTGATATTGTCTATCCATCTTTTCTTTGTCTTCCCTTGGTTCTAGTACCTGATCTCTTTTATTGTATGCTGTTATTGGTGTCTTCA
The DNA here is from genome assembly GCA_020796225.1 of Arion vulgaris. Lineage (NCBI taxonomy): Eukaryota > Metazoa > Mollusca > Gastropoda > Stylommatophora > Arionidae > Arion > Arion vulgaris. The sequence continues at coordinate 3,041,454 of CM036765.1, forward strand.
TTTCTTCTGTTTTTATTTTTTACTTTAATAATCAGTACAGAAAATATTCTGAAGTTATTTGAAGGATAACATTTTTTTCACAAACGATATCACTATGGAAAAATATGTATACAAAGAATTTTCTTCTTCTTTTCTTTTGTCGTCACACTGCTACCTGGTTGTTGTCCAATGTCGTCACACTTTTACCGGGTTGTTACCCAGTGTTGTAGTTTTCTGTTATTGTCTTGCTCTGTTCTAGCTTTTGTCGTCATACTGTTACCGGGTTTTTGCCCAGTGTCATAGTTTTCTGTTTTTGTCTTGAGCTGTTCTGGTGGCTTGGGTGATTGTTATTTTTGCTCTTTGACGGGATTCTGCTATTCCATCTAATCGTCTTTTTTGTGGTCTTCCTCTCGCCATCTTCCCTGATGTTCTGTTGTAGAAGACTATGTATACTGTGGAGTTTGGTTGCATTCTTATTAAGTGGTCAAACCATTTCATTCTTTGTTTCTCAATGTAATTCAAGCAAGGTTCTGTGCCAACTTTCATTCTTATGCTAATGTTGGTGACTCTGTCTTTTCTGGTGTTGTTGGTAACTTTTCATAGTAACCACATTTCAGACATAGTTATTTTTTGCGACTGCGCTTTGCTCACAGTTTAATTGAATACAAGGACTATTCAATTAAAACTAACTCTTCTCTTACTTGTATACCACAGGGGATAGCTTCCAAGTGCAGGAATGCAAGAATCTCGCTGTATGCAACATTCCTGGTAAGTGTGTCGTCTCTATGCAACATTCCTAGTAAGTGTGTGGTCTGTATGCAGCATTCCTAGTGTGTGGTCTGTATGCAACAGTCCTGGTAAGTGTGTGGTCTGTACGCAACAGTCCTGGTAAGTGTGTGGTCTGTATGCAACAGTCCTGGTGTGTGGTCTGTATGCAGCATTCCTAGTGTGTGGTCTGTACGCAACAGTCCTGCTAAGTGTGTGGTCTATATGCTGCATTCCTAGTGTGTGGTCTGTACGCAACAGTCCTGGTAAGTGTGTGGTCTGTATGCAGCATTCCTAGTGTGTGGTCTGTACACAACAGTCCTGGTAAGTGTGTGGTCTGTATGCAACAGTCCTGGTGTGTGGTCTGTATGCAGCATTCCTAGTGTGTGGTTTGTACACAACAGTCCTGGTAAGTGTGTGGTCTGTATGCAGCATTCCTAGTGTGTGGTCTGTACGCAACAGTCCTGGTAAGTGTGTGGTAGTTCTTCTTTTGTCAGCACACTGTTACCGGGTTGTTAACCCAGTGTCGTGGTTTTATGTATTTGTCTTGCGCTTCTCTGGTGACTTGTGTGATGGTTTTCTTAGTCCCTGGCAGAATTCAACTACGTTATCTATCCACCTTTTCCTCGGTCTTCTCTCGCCTTCCTTCCTGATATTCTGTTGTGGAAAGCTTTATAGGCAGTTTGGTCTGTTCGCATTCTTACTAAGTGGCCAAACCATTTCATTCTCTGTCTCGCTGTATAGTTCAAGCACGGTCTTGTTCCAACCTTTTCTCTGATGCTGGTATTCTTAACTCTGTCGATTCTTGTGGTGTTGGTGACTTAGCGGAGACATCTATTTCGCATGTTGCTATTTTCTGTGTATGTGTTATTCATTGTCCATGTTTGACATTGGTAACATAGAATGGGTATGAAGATGCTGTTGTTTAGCTGTCAGTGAGATGTGTGGTTGTTAATATTCTTAAAATGTTCAAAAACTTCTAAATTACTCAGTGAGATGTGTGTTAGTTAACATTCTTAAAATATTCACAAACTTCTAAATTACTCAGTGAGATGTGTGGTAGTTAACATTCTTAAAATGTTCACAAACTTCTAAATTACTCAGTAAGATGTGTGGTAGTTAACATTCTTAAAATGTTCACAAACTTCTAAATTACTCAGTGAGATGTGTGGTAGTTAACATTCTTAAAATGTTCACAAACTTCTAAATTACTCAGTGAGATGTGTGTTAGTTAACATTTTTAAAATGTTCACAAACTTCTAAATTACTCAGTGTGAGATGTGTGGTAGTTAACATTCTTAAAATGTTCACAAACTTCTAAATTACATTGGGGAACATCATCTGTGTTACAGAGTTCATGCACTGCCAGAATCCCACTAGTCTTTGACCTGCGTTCACCCACTAATACTTCAGGGCGCATTGTATGGTACTTCTGATTTTTGCGTGAATGTCTGCTTTCCTTATTATCAGTTTTCACTACCATACAGGTGTATCTTCTCCAACTTCAGAGCTAAGTCTGTGACCTCAGGGTCAATGTTTCTCAGCCTACACCACTGGGAGGTGGGGTTGGCATGTGTGTTTTGCTGGTTGTCATCAACTTAACTAATTTTCTCCCCCATGTTTAAAGAGACTAACCTACCCTAACTCTGCTGGGTGCAGAGCCTGATGCAGAACACATTTTGTAGACCTTTTCAGGGAATTAATTGTACATAAATATAGAGAAGTGAACATATCATAGTGGTGGCGGAGAGATGAATTTTATCATCAGTGTATGATGAAATATTCCTGGCAGTCAATTCCCTAATCACCCAGTTAAAAATGGGTATCTATACTATTTGACTGGAGGGTAGATTTTGAGTCTCGCTAGAGGTACCGTGCAAGTGTTGTGTGACTTTCAGCAAACTGAAAGGATCTAGGCGCTTATAAGGCTGCCCTGAGTGCAGAAGTGTATATTTTACGAGTATTTCAGCACATTAATATATACATATCAATGTATGTCTTATTAAAGACCTAAAACAGATAGCAACGAACCTGCAGACATGGAGAGCTATGACCTCTGCCCTATGCGCCGCCACAGGCCCAAGAGGAATGACTAACTAACTAATGTATGTCTTATTTAATTTTGTTATCTCATTCCTAAATTTATTGCAGTGTTAGCCTTTTCTATTATTTGTTCTTATTCTCATTGCTCATTCTATTGCTTGTTATTATTCTCATTGCTCATTCTTCCTTCCTTCCTTTCGTTCGCTTGAAATATGTCTATATATTCAATGTTGTCTCTTGTATGAACTTCACTGTCTTTGTAGCTCACACAGAGGTCCGTGTAGTTTTATGTCGAGTGTTGTTTCGTTAGGCCAGTGAGTTTGCCTCAGTGTATCATATTTGGGCAGTCTTGAAGTATGTGCTCTGCAGTCTGGTTTGCCTGTCCACATGTACACATGGCTGAATTGCCAATCTTGAATTTTGTATACATGTGGCTGCGGAGCCGATTGTGTCCTGTTCTAAGGCGCAGAATCACAACTTGTTCCAATCTGCTCATATTATAGTAATCGTCTTGTGTTGGTATTTGTGGCTTTCTCATTGATTTAATCATCCTTTTCTTTTGGTGGTAGGTAACTGGCACATCCGGCTGCTCTCCTGCAGCACCTTCCTTGGCCAATCGGTCTGCTGTTTCATTTCCTGGTATTCCACAGTGAGAGGGTATCCACTGCAAGACAACCCTGCGATGCTTGGACAATTTAGACAGTAGGGTCTGTAGACCTGGCAATTTTCTGGACTGAAGTGCTTGGAGTGCTGATTTTGCATCAGTCAAAAATACAACAGGTTGAGGATCGGGTCTGGTATTCAACAGTTTTCAGTTGCCACCTTGATTGCCTGAATTTCTGCATCATAGTTGTGACAGAATTTCCCGTTGGTACTTTAATCGCATCTCTAGCGTTGTTTGGGTATTCTATGTACACTCCTGCTCCTCCATTCTTCACTGCATTTTCTGCTGACCCATCCGTGTATACCCGGACCCAGAGGTCATGTGGGTATTCTTCATCAAGTAAACTGAGAGTGACTGTCTTGCGTTGTATGCTGTTCTGCTCATCCTTGTCGAATATTCCTTTCACTTCTGTCTGGATACATACTTCTGGTTCAGTCTCCTCTCTCCAAGGGGTTTGCTCTGGCACAGACTTTAGGGAATGCCAACTTTTGGTAGGTCTGAAGTTTGCCTATTCAGTCTTTTGGCCTGGTGAATAAATTGCTCATTCTATTGCTTGTTATTATTCTCATTGCTCATTCTATTGCTTGTTATTATTCTCATTATTTGTTCTTATTCTCATTATTTATTCTATATTTTCCTCTTATTATAGGACAGTCACAGTTATATGAAGATGGTATCTCTATTGATGAGGTAAGAAGCAGCATTGCAGATCTGAAGTATCACCACTCCATGAACTAATTAAACCTTTCCTTCCGTAATTTATTTGACCTCCTGATATATTTATACTGCGACATGTAATTAGTACTGGCTTTGCGTGATCGTAAATAGTTGGGGGCCTCTGAGTCGAAGGTTGTGGGTTTGAATCCAGACCTCTACAGGTGGCTTGCAATTTCTGCAGAGAGGGATCTAGTCATATGGGGTAAAACCTGGTACAATGAAGTCAATCCTTCGGCTTTCTTCTTCTTTTGTCGTCACACTGCTACTCGGCAGTTGCCCAGTGTCGTGGTTTTCTGTTTTCGTCTTCCGCTGTTCTGGTGGCTTGTGTGATTGTTATGTTTGCTCTTTGACAGGATTCTACTATGATATCTAACCATCTTTTTTGTGGTCTTCCTCTTGCATTCTTTCCTGATGTAGAAGACTCTGTATACTGTGGAGTTTGGATGCATTCTTATTAAGTGGCCAAACCACTTCATTCTTTGTTTCTTAATGTAATTCAAGCAAGGTTCTGTGCCAACTTTCTTTCTTATGCTGATGTTGGTGACTGTCTTTTTGGTGTTGTTGGTAACTTGTCAAAGGCAGTGCATTTCACATGTAGTTATTTTTGTGACTACGCTCTGCTTATTGTCCATGTTTGGCACTGGTAACACAAAGTAGGTATGAAAATGCTGTTGATCTGCTTTAAAAAGTACTACGAGTCAGTATATTGACTCAGATGGACAAGGGATTAACACATAGTGGTTTTTTAATAAATTTAAATTGTCTTAACATAATTTAAAATAATTAAAAAATAATTAAGCATACTGAATCACTACTATTGATGAACTAAACAAAAAATATTGCATGCTGTATTGCGTAGAATGGATTCAGGATGTAACAGATGATTTGAGCATGACAGCTGCAGAGGTGAGATATCTGGCAGATGAGAGAAATTCCGAACGACTGTTAGGGTGGCAAAGTTCTGCTCAGGACAAGCTATTTGATGAGATGATTGGGTAGAATAGTGCACCTACAGCGATGGGGATATTTTAGCAGAGATCCTTGACCTTGTTGTTGATGAAAAAGAGTTCCTAGTCGTATCGAAGACGGATGATAAAATATAGGTCATATGTATTAAAGTTGAGCATGTAAAATAACCCTTGCATTTTAAAATCAATAAGTGTAGTCTGCGAAGACGCTGCTGCTTGAGCAAAATTCATTTTAAAAGATTTTTTAAACTTCCGACAAAAATGTTAATGTTCATCAAAACTACATCGGGGACCGTCGCTGGTCCTACGGAGTTTGTGCACTGATGCTGAGATCTTCCTGTGTAAGAAAGAGATTGGAGCACACATGGTTACTCACTGATGCTGAGATCTTCCTGTGTAAGAAAGAGATTGGAGCACACATGGTTACTCACCGATGATGGTCCTATTAGCGAATAAGTCTAGCATATAAATGTTGACAAATTTGTTTCTAGATGTATACTCAAATCCTGCTAAAAACAATGTTGAGATGTTAACAGATCAAGACACAGAAACTTATCTCAAAATAACTAATGTTGAGATGTTGACAAGATCAAACACAGAACTTATCTGCTAAATAACTAATGTTGAACAAGATCAAGACACAGAGAAAGCTTATCTGCTAAAATAACTAATGTTGAGACAATAAGACACAGAACTTATCGAAATAACTAATGTTAACAGATCAAGACACAGAGAAAGCTATCTGCTAAAATAACTAATGTTGAGATGAACAAGATCAAGACACAGAGAAAGCTTATCAATATAAGAAAGAGGCAGTCATCATTTTTCGGACATGTGATGAGGAGGGAGGTTTAGAACACATTGTGACAACTGGTAAAATCGAGGGTAGACGAGACAGAAGAAGACAGAGAGAGAAAATGTTGGATGGCCTGACTTCGTGGCACGGTAGAGCGTCAACATCTGAGTTGATATCAAACACCAGAGATAGAGATTTGTAGAGATCCATGATCACCTACGCCAGCCGGCATGGCACCTGATGATGATGATACTTAAATCACTGACAGAAAGTAAAATACAAAGATCTAAGTGGGAATAGCAAGACAAGAGTGTATTTTCAAAACAGATTCTATCAAAATGCATCTTTCAAGTAAATGAGACAATGCTAAGAAAAGTTCAACAATTCAAACATCTTGAAACTCTGATAATATTATATGGTAGATGTAGGGGGAGAAAACATGAACAATCTATAATATACTATTGATAATGGTGACAAATGAACAAGATCTACAAGACATGATATACATAATAGTAAGAGAAAGTGATAAGAAAGGATTAAGCATGAATATAAGAAAACAGAGGTAATGGTTATCTCCAAGAAACACCACACACAATGCCTTGTATTGCATGCCAAAAACTTATTGTCTATCCCCAGGTGGAAGATAAAATTGGTTGTCCACTCTTGCCGTTAAGCGTAGGGGTGGAAGCTTTAATTGCATTCTAGGGCCAGATGAGTCGCCTTTGTTGTGTTATATCCATGGTTATGTAAGTGATCTTGATATTGCCTATCCAGCTTTTTCTTGGTCTTCCCTTCGCTCTAGTACCTGATCTCTTTTTATTGTATGATGTTATTGGTGGTTGGTTGTATCCCATTCTCATTAAATGTCCAAACCACTGCATTTGTTGTCTTTCGATGTATTTGGTGCATGAAGTTATGCCCCTCTGCTTCTCATGTCCTCATTTCGTAGTCTATCTTTTCTGGTGACCCCACAGCTTTCTCAAACATTTCATTTCACATGTGGTGAGAAAAACTGAAATATTTCAATAAAATGATGTGATGAGAATGCAAAATATTATTTTCAACTTTTAGTTATTTTCTTGCTGAAGAAATCTTCCATATAGATATATTTTATTTCTACTAATTTGTTCATTGTATTAATCTATTGTGAGCGTTTGTAGCTCAAGCGGTAGTGAGCTCGATCACGAACCCAAGTGTACTTGGTTCAAACCCCACGGTGGGCAAGTTTGGAAGCAAATTTGTTTCCGTGGGATTTTACAAAAGGTAAAAATAGACCTCACCGTTCAGAAAGAATGACAAACTACTGAACGTATAAGTGGTGCCTAGAAAATCAACTTGTTTACTGTGGTTGATGGCTATGTTCTGTAAAAGGATATGTCACGATTTTGATTTTTTTTGCATTAATCTACTCATCTTGTTTATTCCACTCTGTGATTGCAAGACGTTTATACACAATGATCTGTATAACCTTATTTTTCTGTTATCTATAAGGAAACATACCCAGATGAGAACATTGATATCAGCACAGAGAAGCTGACATTAGGTCAGGTCAATAACAGTAGCAACAACAACGATGAACAGATCAAGAACACACAGACAGATGGATATACTGTTTCAGGGAAATTGTAAAACTTGCATCAGAAGTACAGTTAATACTGAAACAAATGTTTAATAATTTGATTTGTACATGTGAAATGTTAGTTTTACTATTTTGTTGGACAGAAGTTGGTAGGTACTTGGTTAATGATAACTATTAGTTGGTCAGATGAAGAAATCATGAAAACATTGAAAATGTTAACAATTTTGAATATCTTTTGATTCCGTAATTAACAATAATGGAGGTTGTTCATGAAGCCTTTGCTATCCTGCACACAATGTGGAAATCTACTGCATGAGCCTTGCTATCCTGCACACAGTGTGAATCTACTCATGAAGCCTTTGCTATCCTGCACACAGTGTGGAAATCTACTGCATGAAACCTTTGTATCTGCACACAGTGTGGCATCTACTGGATGCTAACTCAAACAAAGTTCATGATATTCAGCTTAACATGTTAAATCTGTGTTTCTGCTATGCTCGAAATGTGGTGAGTCAGAGTTAAATACAAATAAGACTCAAAGCCTTTGCAACGGATGTCTTTGGTGTATTCTCCAGACTGAGATGATATGGCAGAGTTGCAAACACAGACCTGTGGATAATAACATGGACAGGAACCCAAGATTACCCATGTTAAGAGGTGAAAATGGCAATGGGTCAGGCAATACCCTACAGAAGACACAATTGAATATCACTAGACAAGAACTTCAGTGGAACCCGCAATAAATACAGAAAAGAGGAGGCTCTAAACAGGCCTTGATACTGAGTCTTCTTGAGGAACTGGGGGGAGCTGGATTGTCCTGGGAAACCATAAAGAAAACAGCCAGTGACTGGAAAAAGTGGCAAACAACTGTTAAGGCCCATTGCTCCACAAATAGTGAAATAAGTAAGAGATTGTTCTTGGCAATTCAGAGGTTAAATAGTGATGATGCTTGTCCATCACGGGTGATGATAACCAAACAATTTTCATCCAAGGGAATGTAGTTGCATTGCTTGTCTGTGTGTGCGTAAATGACTAGTGAGCCTGATGCGGACTTGAAATGTTCTTGTAGTGTAGACAAGGTATACTTGCACTTATCAACTGCCTTTCTATTTTGACGTTTTTTTCCATCCGTGCTGTTCTACCTGCCTCGGAGGCCGAAGAACCATGTCGAAGAAGTGTACGCCAGGCTGATCTGTCTTGAGCAACATTCTCCCAGTTATCGAGATCTATGCCAAAAGATTTCATTGAGTTCTTGAGTGTGTCTTTGAATCGCTTTTTTTGACCACCCTGTGAGCTTTTACTGCTAAGCAGCTCACCATAAATAGTACGAATTAACCAATGGCATAACATAAGTATGTTAACAAAAGTAAAACTGCTGAGGACATATCATTTTTCCTGTGGAAACATGGATGAGAATTCTTAGATTATATGGTATACCTCATCTTTAGAGGTGGTCATTTGGCAAGAGTGTAGATGTGAGGACTTCTGAGTTTGCACTCTTGCCTTCAAGCTGATCCATAAATTATCTTAGAAAGATGTTGCACAAGGTTGTTTTCCACACAGTTCAGTTATTAGTGTTTCACCATAAACTTTTCACTGTTTCTAGTATTTTATTTTATTAGCTGTTACCTCTGGCAACATGATAAACATTGTGACAAAAGAAATGTGTTTCGTTCTCTTTTATGGCAATCATTGATTTAACTGTGTGAGCAACTGAGTGAATAATTGATAGAACCATTATCATTGCACTTCGGTGAATATCCATGTGTGCTCTGATCTCTTTCTTGTACAAGAAGATCTGTGGCAGTACACAAACTTCGTAGCACCCGTGAGGGTAACAAATGTAATTTTGAGGTTTTCGAAATGCAGTATACAGAGTCTTCTACAACAGAACATCGGGAAAGAAGGCAAGAGGAAGACCACGGAAAAGACGGTTAGATGGCGTGGCAGCATCCTGTGAAAGAGCAAAGATAACAATCACACAAGCCACCAGAACAGCGCAAGAAAAAAACAGAAAACCACGACACTGGGCAACAACCCGGTAGCAGTGTGACGACAAAAGAAGAAGAAGTAAGAATTTAACTTTTTATGAATTTTGCCATGGACGTGGTTTTTCAGCCTACATGAAATTAGTGCCATAGCCACAGTAGCTTAGTAGATAGTGCACTAACCTCCTAAAGCTCTCTGGGACTGTTTACTGGGGCCATTGTTGCTTCAGACTCTCAGTTGATGTTTCGGAAGATCGAGAATGGCAGGTGGAGGTATGAGTGGGTGTCGTCTCTAGAGGCCAGAGACTCGTGGATCTACTGTCCTGGTCATACAAGTATTCGCGGCTATGAGATAGAGGACAGGCTTGCAGCAAAAGCATCAATTGTTGGAGAGTTTAGGATGGATAAGGGGATGTTTTTCGGTCTCTTGGCAACTTAATGTTGGATGAGGACACTAAAATTGCAGTTGAATCAATATAACGATTTAGGGAGTTTGGAATTACACATTGTACAAGTACAGCTGCTTGCTTGAGGGGCAGAGAGAGTTTAACCAGCAAGACGCCCGCATGCCCAGCGTGTTCGCACACGTACAAGTACAGCTGGTTGCTTAAGGGTCAGAGAGAGTTTAACCAGCAAGACGCCCGCATGCCCAGCGTGTTCGCACACGTAAAAGTACAGCTGGTTGCTTGAAGGGCAGAGAGAGGAGTTTAACCAACGAGACACCCACCTGCCCAGTGTGTTCGCAGCATGTTGTACAAATACAGCTGGTTGCTTGAGGGGGAGAGAGAAGAGAGTTTAACCAGCAAGACGCTCACCTGCCCAGCGTGTTCGCAGCATGTTGGAAGCCCCCTGTGAGTGCAGTTCAATTTTGCGGGCTGGCAGAATAGCCACAGGTTCTCCAGATTTACAGTGTTCGTGGCACCGAAGGGTTACGATGTCCATGACACCGAGCCGAAGAGCTGAAAGCTCAAGTGCATCTGGATCCCAAAAAATCCAGCAAGACACAGGAACCATCAGGAGACATACCTTTTGACATTTGTTGGGGGAGAATGAGCACCTATGGATCTGCCTGGAGTGATGTAACGTCAGTTCGGTAACCAATAATCTCCTAAATAGATGGTCTTAGTTTGATCACCAGAGTAGATTTTTCTGTACACAAAGAGCTATTACATTGACCTAGCCTCAATTGTGTACCAGAACAGCTCTGAGAAGTAAAAGGTAGACATCGATATGCTAATCCCATCATGTATCATTGATATAAAAAACTAAAGGCCTAACACCATACTCCACTATGTGCTGTATATGAAAACATTGTTTATTTATTGTGTCTTCTTCGCTCAACACCAACCACTTGTTCAAACACTCTTTATGGTCTGTATGTGATTTGCATCTTAGGGCATGAGTTTGTTGTGCCAGATATAGGCATGTACAGACATGTAGGCCAGCACATTCAGTTTCTGCATGCTTTTTATTCTGGTTCGCCTTTCTAAATTGCAGACAAAAGAAGAGAAAAAAACTTGTCCTGGGGAGCCCCTAGGTGAAACAAAGTCCCATTAGTCTTGAACATTGGGGGGTCTGTTTCCAAGAATACCACATGAAGATGTAGTTTTGGTCAGCATCAGTTCACTGACTGTTGCACTGCCATGTCACTGCACCTATGGTTCCGATCAGATGATTTAAACATCAATTTCTCATTCCCAACCTTTCAGTACTTATGTCTTCTTTTGAATGTCCATAAAATATTGACATTTCTCTGTATATATTTATATTCACATCTCCAAAATTTCTTCTTCTTCAAACGCTCCATATCGATCACTTATTAACCATTCTATGTGATTTCTATGTGATCCGAGCCTAAGAACAATTGTAAGTTGTGCCAGTTATACGCCTACAAGTAGGCCAGCACATCCATTTTCTGTGCTGCTTTTTATTTACTAGAGATAATTCCTAGAGCCCACATCAGTCACCTCTTACGACATGCATTGTAGGTTGCAGTGGTACTATTCTTTGCTTCCTTGCGGCCTGGCAACACAGGTGTAAATTTTGTTCGAACTACACCGCAGAGGCTCAAACACTACTACATGCAGCAATCATGACCAATAATTGCAACTCTGACTGCCAACAAATGGTATTTTTCACAGATGCACTATCTGTCTTGCAAGCCCTACAGAGTAAACATCCATCCCTGAGAAAAGCTCAGCAACATTTCTGCCAACAAAGAGTTACACTTCAGTGGGTACCATCACATTGCGGAGTGCCAGGTAACGAGAAGGCAGACAAACTTGCTAAAAGGGAGCAGAATGTGAACAAATAGGTAATGAAATCACATACTTTGAGAAAAAAAGAGCTATCATGGACATTAGAAAAGAACCTAAACCATCCAACGATGACCATCACACACTCGACAGACAAGGACCGACTATCATCTTCCGACTCAGGATAGGTCATAACAGACGGAACAAACACCTACACAGGCTACGATTGTCCCCATCCCTTCTATGTCCCTGCACTGCTGATCAAACCACAGAATATGTCCTGCAAGACTGTCTCCAGTATGTCATCCCTAGAAAGGAATGCTGGCCCTACAACTCAACACTACATGGCACCAGAGAAGAGCTCCAAACAGTCGACTTCATCATAAGAAGCGTTAACAGTATAATCATCAAAATAGCAATTGCAAAGAAGGACCTAGGAAACTACCTAGTAAAAAAAGCATCACAGAAATAGGATGTGCTGGCCTACTTGAAGGTGCATAACTGACACAACACACAATTGCTCTTAGGCTCAGATAACATACAAATCACACAGACTGGTTAACAAGTGGTCGATATGGAGCGTTCGAAGAAGAAATTGCGTGACAACAGCTTTGGCTTGTAGGACCATCATCATTGCACTTCAATAAATAACCGTATGAGCTCCAATCTATTTCTTACACAGGAAGATCTCAGCGGCAGGTCACTCTTACACAGGAAGATTTCAGCGGCAGGTCACTCTTACACAGGAAGATCTCAGCGGCAGGTCACAAACTCATAGCACTGTCAAGGGTTCCCAATGTCATTTTAAAGATTGTCAACATTTTATTGGAATTTTATTGCAATATTTTAGATAAATTTTCAACTGCCAAGGGTTCTTTTACATGCTTAACATGAACACAGGTTCTACATTTTCTCATCTGTCTTCAATAGACCAGGAATTTGATCTCACCTACATTGAGACCAGGTATATTTGAAAAAATATCCTGAGTAATATATGCTAGGATTGAACCCAGTACCTTTGTAGCGAGAGTTGAGAGCCCCCCCCACTCCCTTCCTCCTCCAAACAAAAAAAACAACAGTAAGATGAAAAGATTATTTTTTAATTTAAAAAGAAAAGAATCTGTCTTGACATGTGAAGCATGGACATTTAATAAGGAAATGGAAAAATATATATATGTATTACAGAAGACTCCTCCTCCTTATACCATGGGCAGAGAAGTAAACAAATAGACCTATACAGAAAGTACTCAAAATCAAGACAACTGGCTGATGCTACAAATAAAAAAATGTTAGTATTTTGGGCATATAAAAAAGATAGGAGAAAACCATCATGTAAGGAGGTATGCCGACAAAAAGGAGAAGAGGAAGACCAAGAACAAGATAGATTCAGGGTTTGAGCTGGCCTATGAGAGAGAGAAAGAGAGAAATTCGACGGACAGAGTGGCAAAGTTCTGATCAGGACAAGCTATTTCATATTAAGAATATGGTATATTGAAAAGTCTGTAGTTTACTATTACCAACTGCACACAATGCGTAATGTGTTCAATATCGCGACAGAATATAACAGCAAGAAAATAAATTATTATCTCCCGTTCTAAGTCTCCGTCAGCTCAGTCCTATAATTCACTTCAAATCTGTCTATGTCTGGATGGTAATCTCTCTCTCACGATCATCGCCCAGACCGATGTACCAGATCTCATAAATTCTATTCATGTGGAAATCTGATTCATGCAGCCTTAGCATTGGTGTGTTTTACATCACACCTTCAGCACCATTTGGAGCTCTGGTGCTTATCCTTCGGCGATGTGTCAGGTTTCAGCCAGTGTTTACTCAGTTCGCTCTCCGTTCTGTAGCCATCTAGTGTTTTTACGGTGTGGCTTAGCTAGCCCCACACCCAACCTCCTTAGTCACCTCTTACGACATGCGTGGCAGATAACAGTGGTTCTATTCTTTTTACCCCAATTTGGGTCCCGGCAACCACTCGGATGGTATGGTAATCAAGATGTCACATACGAGTTCTGGTTATTTCTAGTCAAATATCTTATAACATGAAACAAAGTAGATCAAAATCAACATCATTAGAGATTAGTACACAACCACAAATTATTATATGGCAATACTTGTCTTGTTGCTACCAAAAATTGTTATATGACAATACTTGTCTTGTTGCTACCAAAAATTATTATATGTCAATACGTGTCTTGTTGCTACCAAAATATATGGCAATACTTGTCTTGTTGCTACCAAAATATATGGCAATACTTGTCTTGTTGCTACCAAAATATATGGCAATACTTGTCTTGTTGCTACCAAAATTGTTATATGGTAATACTTGTCTTGTTGCTACCAAAATATTGCAGACAAAAATGAAGAAATAAATCAATCTTAATCTCATCTACGTTGAGACACCAGGGGATCAATGGTAAAATATCAAAGAAGATACTCAACGATAGGAGCTACCAGAGTATCTTTGGAGCAAGAGACGAGCACCGTAACTTTATGCCACAGAGTATATACATTAAAGAGACCATGGAGGATAGACATAGAGGATAGACATAGAGGATAGACATAGAGGATAGAGGAAAGATACCGCCAAGGATATACATTAAACAGACCAGCAAACAGTATCGCATGGTGGACCTTGTCCTGAAATTTGTAGTGAAAAAGACATACCTGGTGAAAGTTAAAAAAAAAACCCATGGAAAAGAGAGCTGAGAAGAGGACTGGAGAGAACAGATAACATAAGAAAAATGATGACTTGGACATAAGATGGATCTAAAAGGATAATTATTTACACAATAAAAGAAAACACATAATAAAAATGTCCCGCCTTATCCACATGTGAAGTGAGGAGTTTCAGTTTTCTATCCTGTGCCAGTTGTGTTTCATCTGTAGTTGTTAGTCCTTGATGTCGCAGTATATCTGTGATGATATCTATTCATCGGATTCTTTGTCTTCCTCTGCATCCAGTTTGCCGGTTGTTATAGGCGAGAGATGATAGTAGATCTGGTTTCATTCTCATTAGGTGATCTAACCATTTTATTTGTTCTTTTCTAATATGTTGGATGCATGATGGGATTCCAACGACATGTCTAAATATTCTCATTTCTCTATCCCGTCTTGTAAATAAAAATGCATCTCACAATAAATGTAGCACTTTTATGTATTCAAAAATGCACTCAGAGATTAACACATTTACAAATGTAGCACTTTTTATGTACTCAAAAATGCACTCAGATTTACATTTAAAATAGCACTTTAGTATCAAATATACCTCAAATAAACATATTCAATGTCTAAGACTGGTTTGTTGCTTTCAATTGATCCCTCTGCTCCTCTGGAGCTATCTTCAACAGCACATTATAATTTTCCTTTGGTTGTAATGAACTATATTTGACAATTAGATGCTGTTCAGTTTGTTCTGATGCTGCTCAGTTTGTTCTATTTCATCTTCCATCATTCTTGTAGGTAGCGAATCATAGTTACAGCAACTGTTCTCTTTCTGATGAGGTCTATCAGTGGAGTGAAACATATTGGGCAGATTGTCCGACATATCTTGGGGGCTTGAAAACTTTCGTATTTTAGGATCGGAGTTTATTTCATCATCAGCAATATTCTGGATAAGTGACAGGTGTCTCTTCTGTTTCAAATTTTGATGTCTAAACTGATCAGGAAGAGGTGGCGTGTCTAGGGGATCACTAGAAGAGAGTGAGGTATACTGTTGACTTGTCTCTGTTGTCACAGTTTGTGCTGGTGTGTTGAGAGATGAAGATGCTAAATCTGGTCTAATATGTGTTTGAATTTGTTTATGTTTGCTCATAAGAATCATCTGACTTGTCCGATCATCGCAGACACCATCTTTGATAAACATTTGATTCTCACAGACATCATCTTTGACAGCTATCATTTGATCATCACAGACACCATCTTTGACAGCTTATTTGATCATACAGAAACATCTTTGACAGCTGTACGCACTATCTGATCATTATCATCATCACCATCTTGGACAGCTGCCATGTGATCATCACAGACACCATCTTTGACAGTTATCTGATCATCACAGACACCATCTTTGACAGTTATCTGATCATCACAGACATCTTTGACAGCTGCCATGTGATCATCACAGACACCATCTTGACAGTTATTGATCATCACAGACATCTTTGACAGCTGCCATGTGATCATCACAGACATCATCTTTGACAGTTATTATCTGATCATCACAGACACCATCTTTGACAGTTTCTCTGGGTCATCACAGACACCATCTTTGACATATTCTCTGATCATCACAGACACCATCTTTGACAGCTTCATCTGATCATCACAGACACCATCTTTGACAGTTGCCATGTGATCACAAGACACATCTTTGGACAGATGCCATGTGATCATCACAGACACCATCTTGACAGTGCCATGTGATCATCACAGACACCATTTTGACATCTTCATTTGATCATCACAGACATCTTTGACAGTATCATGTGATCATCACAGACACTATCTTGACAGATGCCATGTGATCATCACAGACACCATTTTGACATCTATCATTTGATCATCACAGACATCTCTTTTACAGTTATATCTGATCATCACAGACATCATCTTTGACAGATTGTCTGATCATCACAGACACCATCTTTGACAGCTGTCATTTGATCGTCACAGACACCATCTTGACAGCTCATATGATAATCACGACACATCTTTGACAGTTATTACGGATCACACCTAGACTGATTATCTGATCATCACAGACATCATCTTTGACATGCCATTATGATCATCACAGACATCATCTTTGACAGTCTATATTGATCATCACAGACATCATCTTTGAAAGTTATTATCTGATCATCACAGACATCATCATTGAATTATATCTGATCATCACAGACACCATTTTGACACTACATTTGATCACACAGACATCCTTTGAAGTTATTATCTGATTATCACAGACATCATCTTTGACAGCTACATTGATCAAACAGACATCATCTGTGACAGTTATCATTTATCATCACAGACATCATCTTTGACAGTTATCAGATCATCACAGACATCTTTGACAGTTATTATCGATCATCACTAGACATCATCTTTGACAGCTGTCATTTGATCATCACAACACTCATCTTTGACAGCTGTCATTTGATCATCACAGACACCATCATTGACAGTTATCATTGATAATCACAGACATCATCTTTGACAGCTTATTTGATCATCACAGACTCATCTTTGAAGCTATCATGATCATCACAGACATCATCTTTGAAAGTTATTATCTGATCATCACCTTTGACAGCTATTATCTGATCATCACAGACATAATCTTTGACAGCTATCATTTGATCATCCCAGACATCATCTTTGAAGTCATTTGATCATCACAGACATCATCTTTGAAAGCTATCATCTGATAATCACAGACATCATCTTTGACAGCTTATTTTGATCATCACAGCACATCTTTGACAGCTATCATCATGATCATCACGACATCATCTTTGACAGCTTCATTTGATCATCACAGACACCATCTTTGAAAGCTATTATTTGATCATCCCAGACATCATCTTTGAAGCTTATTGATCATCACAGACACATCTTTGAAGCTATTATCTTTATCATCACAGACATCATCTTTGAAGTTATTATCTGATCATCACGACATCATCTTTGACAGCTTTATTGATCATCACAGACATCATCGCATCATTTGATCATCACAGACATCATCTTTGAAGTTATTTGATCATCACAGACATCATCTTTGACAGTTATTATCTGATCATCACAGACATCATCTTTGACAGCTATCATTTGATCATCACAGACATCATCTTTGACAGTTATTATCTGATCATCCAGACACATTTTGACAGCTTTCATTTGATCATCACAGACATCACTTTGACAGCTATCTTTGATCCACAGACATCATCTTTGACAGCTTCATTTGATCACAAGACATCATCTTTGACAGCTGTCATTTGATCATCACAGACACCATCATTGACAGCTATTATCTGATCATCACAGACATCATCTTTGACAGCTATCATTTGATCATCACAGACACCATCTTTGACAGTTGCCATCTCCTCAGAGACATCATCTTTGACAACTACCATCTCCTCACAGACATCATCTTCAACAACTACCATCTCCTCACAGACACCATCTATTACAACAACTATCTTATCATCACAGACACCATCTTCAACAATAACTATCTGATCATCACAGACACCTTTCATCTGACTTCTCATTGAACCATTCAAAACACCAGCCTGACATTCAACCTGACCATGATTTTCCAACAGCTGGAGTGACATGTAGCTAGCTGTATTATCTTCTCAGAATGATGGATGGTACTACGGTTGTCGTACTGGTGTGCTTTATGAAGTGTATTGTCAGATTGAGATGTGTTGGTACTTCCTTTGTGACACTCAAGTTTCTGTGAAGTTGGAGGTACTAAACCAGCAGTATGTGCGCAAGAGTTTGCAGCATTTACCAAAGGAGGATCCCTATTAATTTCTAAAGCAACTGTAGGAAATGTCCGATGAACAATATGATTCGGTTGAAATGCAGTATTTACCAAAAGAGGATCTCTATTAATTTCTGAAGCAACTGTAGGAATTGTAGGATGTGCAATATGATTCAGTTGAAATGCAGTATTTTTCTCATAGCACCTCAACTTGGTAACTGCTTTCGTAGATTGTTTTAGATGAATGGACAGGATTTCTGTTGTTTTAATTCTAACACTGCTGGAAGATGGACAACTCTTAGATTCTTTAGAAGGAACACCAACATCTTCCCTCTTGGAATGAACAAGTAAATTCTGATTGTTTTTGTTATTCTTATCTATGCTGCTTGTTGAGTCCCGATCACGGTAGTGAGAAAGATGATGACTTGTTGAAGAGCTGTTGTTGATTTTACATTTTGCTACATTGATCTTAGTTGGGGTCGACTCTTGTCTTGTGTGTGTCTCCTCTACAAAAAGGTTAATCAGACTATCACTAGTGTATATTCTTGACATTTCAGCAGAAGTTGTATCAACTGGCAAGTTTGCTGATTTCCCATCATGTGATCTATGCTTTCGATGTTCTGGTGTTTGCATGTTACATACCTCTTTGGCTTTGGAAGAAAGTTCTTCAGACTTAACTGAGATTGTTGATTCTGATGTACTGGCTAAGGAGTCATCTAGAATTATGATACTAGAAGTTGTAGATTTGTCAGATGATGATGAAGATGATGCCTTTGACTCCAATGACTGTCTGCTTTCAGAACTACAAAAGAAAAATCAACAGCATGTTATACCATGAGATAAAAAAATGCGTTGTATACGTACACAAAGATAATAGATATTAACCTTTTGAGCCGCATAAAGGTCAAAGGCGTCCGCTACCGATTCTTTCTTTCTCTTCTGCGAACGCTCTGTATCTACCATTTGTTAACCACTCTTTGTGATCTGAGCCTAGAGTGACCTTAAACTCCATTCCCTTGTACGTTGTGCCAGTTATGTGCCTACAAGTAGGCCAGAACATCCGATTTCTGCAATGCTTTTTATTTATTAGGGTAGCTTCCTATGCCCCACATCAGTCGCCTCTTACGGCATTGTAGGTCGCAGTGGTGCTATCCTTTGCTTCCCTTGCAGGCCCCAGAACCACATGGGTGCCGCTACTGATTGAATCCCATTAGTCGCAGACGGTATGTTTTTAAATGAATTTTCCTGTACCATTCTGTGTGATTAGACACGCTAAATTTAGCCCTGTTGTCATTAGCAATATTAGCTGCTGCCATTATAATCTCGGACTAGTTTCTGACATGTATGGTACAGTATAAGCAATTTTTTAAAGAAAGGTCTAAAATTTTCTGGAAATCTTGTTGAAACACGTAATAACAAAGTACTGTAGTTTTACAAAAACAATGACACAGCATCATTTCGACCCATAAAATTTTATGCCCGTTGGAATATATTTATGTCGTATACTATATGTAGTGCTCTGTAAAAATCATCACTCCTGTTATATCGTTTGCTTGATAAAGGCCTTTTGGTCAAAACGTTGCTGTGTATTGTCATTGTTTTTGTATAACTACAGTACTTTGTTATTACGTGTTTCACCATTTTTCATAATTTTACTGCAGTCTATATCGATATTTGAAAAACTTGTGAGATGGAGCTAATTATGATTCAGATGATGGAGAATTTGCTTACGAGATCGTGGATGAATCAGATTGATGTACAATTAATTCAAGATGTAAGGAAATATACGACACTGGTTCTAGTATTTATATAACTAGTGGTTACAATGAATTATTGATGGATATGGACACGGCTGCTTCCCTTCCTCCAGCCAGGTAGTAATGGTGATAGAGAATAATCACAACAGCTGAGCACTATCAATAACTAACAATTTAGTGAGGAAACAGGTTCTGCAAATGACATTTATTCAGAATATTGTTTATCTGTAATACCGTCATTACGCCACTCAGAATTTTTATTTTTACGTCTGGCATTTTTTAGAACTGGGTGGGCAGAGCTAACAAATGCATTTGCTTGTATGAAAATTCTAGAAAAACCAGATCCTTCATAGGACATCTGTTTCTTCCGATTACATCACTAACTTTCTTTATGTAAACTGTATCTTTGAAACTCACCAGTCACAGTAACACAGAATGTTTTGGTTTACTGATAAACTGTTGAATGTGCCTGCTGTGTCAAATAGTGTCAAGAAATAGATTTGAAAGTATCAGCAAATATTTGTATCTCAATGTTAATTCCAAATTCGTTCCTTGAGGACAATATGGAAATGTGCAAGGCTGAACCTCTGAACTTTTGTCTTGATTGTATGAGGGCCCTCATGCCAAGAAAACATGCAGACTTTAAAGGGCAAGACAACACCCAGCAACTACAGAACAGATAAACCCCATTCATGCCAACCGACTCAACTCTACTGTTTGCAGAATGCAGAGCCGCAGTTAGTGTTTCTAAATGAAAATGAGGACTGCACCACAAAGGTGTGTGGAAACAAGTGATAACTGTCCCACATGTATAGTCAACCTCTGTAAAGGAGACTGCTTTTCAACCTTTCAATTTACATTTATCGTCAATAAAACTGACATTTTTGAGTGAAACATACTTTCAATATTGTCATTCATTTTTTCACTTGTATAATTTTTTACATCCAACTTGCATGGTATTGACAACATACATGTTTACAAACTAGTACCTCATTCATTTAACTGTAAAAAGGACTTTAAATCACAAATATTGATTAGAAATTGTAATTGTTAAGAATGTTATTTCACACACGTATTATTGCGGAGTTATTTCCCTTGCCCTGGGAATTCAGTAGGGACTTTGTCTGAAATGTGGGGGCTTAGTTAGCAGGTCTCTGTGGTGTAGGTGAGGTGCTCGTTCCAAAGGTACTCAATTCAATCCCTCACTGAGTCAATCGGATATTTTTCCAGAGATCACTGTGTAGGTGAGATCAAGTTCCTAGTTCTATCGGAGATGGGAGATTAAAAAGAAGGTCCCATGTTCAAGTTGAGCAAATAAAACAACCTGTGGCAGTTCAAAATCGAGAAGAGCAGACTGGAAAACCGCTTCCCGGGTAAAATTCATTAGAAAGGTTAAAAAATAATCCCTGCAAAATATTATCACCATCTTCTAAATTACATCGAGGACTCGCCGGTGCTACAGAGTTTGTGTACTGCCGCTGAAATATTTCTGTATAAGAAAGAGATTGGAGCAAACATGGTTACTCGCCAAGGTGCAATGATGATGGTCCTATCAATAAATCAATCATATTTAACAGAACTGATATCTCTCTCTCTTGCGTTCCCGGCCTAGCCTGATGGACCAACTTCTATCATGAATTTTACTGTTGTTTTTAGGGACTCCGTTCCTCCGTACAGCTTTTCGCAAGCTCTGTGTGTTGTGGCCAGTACTCTCTTCGTATACCTGCTAAACGTTGACAGTCTTGCAAGGCGTGTTCTGCCGTCATGTCTGCCATATTGCATGGGCACAGGCTAGTTGTGCCAATTTTAAATTTATGGAACATGTGGGCTCTGAGCTTGTTGTGGCGGTACGGAGGCGGAATATGGCAACTTGTTCACTGCGAGAAAGACCATAGTATCCGTCACTGTCTGTGTACTGCGGGTGGTCTTTTGCCCATTTGCTTCGATAGTGCGAACCGATGGTTGTTTTGGCTTCCTCATAGCTGATCTCGAGATCAGTCTGGGGTAGTCGCCCGCCCTCTTTGGCTAGCTTGTCGGCGCCGTTTCCCCTAATGTTGCAGTGTGCGGTATCCACTGGATGACAGTGCGTTTGAGTGAACTCGTTAGTTCAGCGAGGGACGTTTTGAGCTCATTCATCTAAGTTTTGCCGACGCATTTGAGTGCCGTGATGACCGATAGAGCATCGGTGAATATCACGACCTTGTTGCGTGTAGTGTTTCTTCTCTCCAGGATCATTTCAGCCGCCTCTTTGATTGCCTCTGCCTCAGCTCGGTAGTTATTCGAGTATTTGCCAGTTGCAATCGCTTTCTTGACCGTGACTTTCTTTGAGATTTTAAGCACTATTCCTCCTCCGCCATCGCTTATTGCGTTATTTGCCGATCCGTCCGTGTAGACGTGCGTCCACTTATATTTGTACTCCAAGCAGATGCATAGGTGCACAGTCAGTTATGAGATTGCAAAAAGTATGCATAATGTACGAGTTAATGATCTACTTGTTGTAGACTTGTCTCATCAGTCTTCTACAAAAGGGAGAGAATGGATCCTCACAGATAGAACATGGCAGACTTGCACAATATTATCATTAATCGTGAAGAGCGAAGCCGAGCATACAGGACAACTTCTTCCAGTATGAGGATCAAGGTTTAGGCCCCTACTGCGCTGTCCTCCAGTAGCTCTCACTCTCACCTAAGTGGTTACCGTGGCCCAAATTTGGGGTGAAAAGAAAAGAACCACTGTTACCTGCCAAGCATATCGTAAGAGGTGACTTAGGAGGTTTGGCTGAAATCGGATGCATGTGTCCTAAGCGTGTAGAAGTCTATGCATTTAGGGGCCTACCAAACCGATGTACAACGTATACACATTCTTGGCAAAGACCAAATATATCACAAAGAGTGATTAAAATTGGTCAAAAGAATGAAGCAAAGAAAAAGAAGTATCTGACTCTCAGCTGGTGACCAGGAAGATCCAAAATGGCAGGCTGTGGTATAAGTGGATGTCGTCTATAGAATTTTCCAACCTCTAGAGGTTTACATGGATCTATTGATACAAATTCACCACTGTATAAAATTAGTGTGGGTTGGCTCAAGCCAGCATATGCAGTAGCACCTGCGCAGAGTGGAATGGAACAAACAGGACAATTATTTCCCATATGATAATGGAGGCTGTTACTGTTGAGTTCTAATGGTTCTCTGAGATTCAATTATTGTGTCCTACTCTCAGCTCATGATTTGGATAGTCTTTCTTCAGCGATCTCCAGTCGTGAGCTTAATTCACTATTGAGCACAAACTGGACAGTTAGCTCGGGGTCTGTCAGGTTTATCAAAGCCAGCCAATTTTACTAGAAGAGTACAGTATTGTATAACATACACCGGTGTCTGTTCCACCTGTTGACAGTAGTAGAGAGCTGTTTGACTTATTAAAAAACGGAGGGTTACAGAAATGAGTGAATGTCTCCAATCAATGCTTTTAACCTACCAGAAACTTACATGAGTCTACTGTCATGGACATTTGGGTGTTCACTTTAAGGAAGAAAGTAGAAAAGCATTTATAGTCGGAAGGAGGGTGGGAGGGGTGTTTTAAAAAGATAAGGGACTACATGACCAACATGATGGAAAGGTGGATGAGCCAATTAGACTGACTGTTGTTTGCTCCTATGTGCGGCTGCTAGCACATTTTTTCTCATGTTTGGACATCTAGGAACCAGTTTCATTGCCCAGATACTGAGTTAGGACTTGGAGCAACACTGTGAGCTGTGAAGTTTACTCTGAATTCTTTTTGTTTATGTCCACGGTGGTTGTGAACTGCATATTCAGCATGGTGGATGGCTAGTTGCTAGCTTATGTAGTAATGCTAGTGTTGACTGCTGTTTTTTGTGTGACTTCTGCTGTTTCCTTTGACAATGAATTATACATTCAAGTGGCAGATGATAAGTGTTGGTACTCTGGTGGCTGCCTTATGTATTTAATGTGTGTGCAAGCTGCCAGTTTCTGCCTGGACGTCTGATTCTTTCACATCGCCAGAGAGATCCTCCAGATATTAAAAGTAATTCAAAGTAATTCACTTACATTTCTATATCATCTGGAACAGAAGACCTTCTAAAGTGGTAATGTAAAAATCTGCAACCAGGTTTTGGCATTTTAAAAGGGTCATAATACATCCTTTCCTTGTTGGCGTTCATGAATGATGTTTTTGTGTGGCAATTCATCAATTCTTTCAAATCTCTGAAATGAAACCAAATACAATTAATTCAATAAAGTATCGCCTTGTATGGCCGTACAAAAAATTAAACAACTAAAAACAGTATGGAATGGAGCTGATAAAAAATATCAGAATACTAACAGCATGCATATTCCCAGTGGCAACGTATTGGTGTGAAGCATTGACATTTAACAACGCAGCAGATAAACATATATGTGCTTTTGAATATAAGTGTTACAGAAAAGTCATCCGTATATTATTGACGGAGAAGAGAACTTGAAATCAAAGAAAACTGGCCGATGCTACAAATAAGAAAATTAAAGTATTTTTTACATATAAAGAGACAGGAAGAGATGGAAAAGATCAATATGGAAGAAGGCATGCCGGCAAAGAGGAAGACCACGGAGAAGATGGATTCAGGATGTACCTGATGATTTGAGCATGACAGTTGCAGAGGTGAGACATCTGGCCTATGAGAGAGAGATTCTAAAGGACTGTTAGGGTTGCAATGTTCTGCTCAGGACAAGCTATTTGATGATCATCATCATCTAACTAAATGAATTGAATTAAACATAATTATTTGGCAGCAATTCTTCTACCTCTGCGATAAGTTACCTATGTTCAGAGTTGTTATATTTCCTCAAGTTTTAGTTACCCTGAGAAAGAGCAAAATATGTCATGCAAATTTTCTCACTTTCATCCTCCGTCAGTTCATTCATCTTCTGATGACCTCAAGATCTTTGTTTATGTAAACTATGTTTGGAACTCACCAGCTGCTACACAAAATTGTGGTCTTCTGATGAACCGTTGAATATGCCTGTGTCAAATACAATGTCCAGAAATAGATTTCTTCTTCTTTGCGTTTGCTCTTTATGACCAATTTTAATCACTCTTTGTGATTTGTTTGATCTTTGCCAAGAACGTGTATACATTGCATATTGGTTTAGTAGGGCCCTAAACGCATAGACTTGTACATGTTTAGGACATGTGCATCCGATTTCAGACAAAACCTCTTTAGTCACCTCTTACGACATGCATGGCAGGTAACAGTGGTTCTATTCTTTACACCACAAATTTGGGCCCGGTAACCACTCGGGTGGAAATAGTATCAGAAATATTTGCACCTCAGCGATAATTCTAAATTCATTTCACAAGAACAAGATGGACATCCCATTTCCTATTCTTTGGGCATACATTCTTCCCCGCTGTCGGCTTGCTAGGCCAGTCACAGCATCGAACGCCATGTTTACGGGTTGGCAGCGTTTTCACTACCGTGATCCGCCCAGTCCTAGTCTCGCCCCTTGTAGAAATCACTAGTGTACATCACAAGTATATCCCAAATAGAAATACACATTTATATAGTCGGACCTATACATCTGGACTTAGATATCTCAAAGATGGATCTCAGAGATAACAGAGGTGACGAAAGACACTATTTATGAAGCACACACAAAAGCTTGTGCTATAAAACTCTTCCTACCCTAAAGCTGTGAGACAAACCAGGTTTGGAGAAGAGAAAGAAAGACAATGTGCAAAAAGAGGCTTGCTCCAGGTGTCTCCTTTTGCGACCTGACGCTGAAAGGCAAACAGGATTAGAGAATAGATAGATGGACACGATGCAATGCGCTAGGTTGGACGGACCTCTGAACTTCTGTCTTGATTGTATCAGGGCCCTCATGTCCTGACAAACTCCATTCAGGCCAGTCATCAACTGACATATGTTTGGCAAAAAGTGAGCCTCTGTACACTGAGAACAAGCTGGTATAGTAATATAATTTGAAATTTTCTATCTTAATATCTATTCTCTAATCCTGTTTTGCCTTTCAGCGTCAGGTGGAAAAAGGAGACACATAGAGCAAGCCTCTCTATACACCTTGTCTTTCTTTCTCTTCTCCAATCCTGATTTGCCTCACAGCTTCAAGGTAAGAAGAGATTTCTAGAAGGGACTTTTGTGTGCGCTTCATAAACAGTGTCTTTTGTCGACTATGTGGTCCACCTTTTGCGTGGTCAGCCTTTTGCTTTGTATCCATTGTATCGGAGTAACATTGCTCTTTGTGGTGCACTGCCTGTTGGTAATCTGCTTATGTAGCCGAACTATTTAATTTGTTGTTTCTTGATGAAGTTAAGTACTGATGTTGTACCCAATTTTTTCCTGATTTCATTTCTAAACCGGTTTCTTGTCTTCCGTTAAATTTAATTTTCCATTTTAAGAGTAGAAATCATGATGACTAACTTGTAGGCTAGATCAAATGTAGCAGACTTCTTCCTTTCATCCCGAGTGGAGTCTGACTGCCTGTATGGATGTACTCTCTTACTTCGTCTGTCTTCTGCTGCTCCATCCAAGTGCTGATTACGGTATGAATGACGTTTCAAATTCTCAGCCTAATAGAGTAGAATAAAGTTATAAAAATGTTCAGGAATAGTGAATGCAAAGTAATTTCATTTTTCAAAATGATATAAAAAGTAAAGAGAATGCAACAGCATGTAAAAATTGACCTCAGATATAACAGGTGGTGAAAAGCACTATTTATGAAGTGCACACAAAAGCATGTTCTAGAAATCACTTCCTGTCTTGACATTGTGAGGCAAAACACTGACAAAATTAGAGAAAATAAAAAGATACATCTACCCCTTATGGACAAATGTGGTGGCATAGAATTTTAGTATAAAACAATGTCATAGCTCAAGTTAGAAAAATCATGAAATTAACATAAGTATTTGCAATTAGAATGTCTATTTGAAATCAATGAATGACATGAAATATTTAGTATAGATTATTATCGACAAAGTTGAAAAATCAATTAATGCCTTTGAATGCAAGTACCTAGGAAACATTCCCAGAAGACGGAAGACTAGATAGAGAGATAGGCTAGAGTGTAAAAAGCAAATGCTGTCACCTACCAGCTAGTCCCATTGTTAAGACACTCAAAAATCTCACTGACAGCTAAACAACAGATTTTCAACAGCATTTTCATGCTTGCTTTGTGTTACCAGAGTCAAACATGAACAAAGCACAGTAGCAAAAAATTAACTACATGTGAAATTTGATGCCTACAAAAAGTTACCAACACTAGAAAAGACAGTCACCAACATCAGCATAAGAAAGAAAGTTGGGACAGAACCTTGCTTGTATTAATTGAGAAACAAATAATGAAGTGGTCTGGCCACTTAATAAAAATGCAACCAAACTCCACAGTATACACTATACAGTCTTCTACAACAGAATATCAGGAAATAAGATGAGAGGGAGATCACAAAAAAGATGGTTAGATGGCATAACAGAATCCTGTCAAAGAGCAAAAATAACAATCACTATCGTCCAAGCCACCAGAACGGTGCAATACAAAAAAACCCAGAAAAACCAAGACTTAGACACTGGGCAACAACCCAGTAACTGTAACAGTGTGATGACAAAAGAAGAAGATTAGAATGCAAGTACCAAAATGATCTCCAGAGAATCATATCCTTTTATATGTCCACCAACATATTTAATTTTACTCTTTCTTTATCAACCATTTCTATTCAATTTGTCAATTGTGAGCTGTATAGTGACAGTAAAATGGACAAATTCGTTTTTGGTTTTTTTTTGGTCCATGGTATTTTGAGCGACTAGTTTGGTACTCTTATGTAGCGTAGCTGAGGGCATGGTACCAGGCTGAAGGAGACGAGGAAGACCAGGGTGAAGGTGGTTGCAAGATGTCATGGACTAGTAGTAGGTAGTTGACTATAACGCCGCAGAGACAGAACACTTCACGTAAGACTTTGAAACATTTCTGATTTAGAGATGCTGTCATGGGAGCCAACTTCCGACCAATATTATCTAGATAACCAGATAATTTGAAATAAAAATGTCTGAAATGACAGAAATGAACACAATGACGACGTCAATCACTCAATGTTATTAATTTTGCTGGCGTCATAGTTTTCATTTCTTCATTTTCCTAATTCATTTCAATAATGGTTCAAATCAGAATAGGAATAGTTTCTATTTTCAATTAAAGATCGTGTCCACCACAAGTGTGGAAGAAATGTTGCAGCTGAAACTGAAATAGCAGCATCCATTCAGTGAGCATGGTGACAATCACAATACAATTCGCAATGATTTCGACTTTATTTGTTATTATTGTTAACTACGACGAGTTTATTTAACATAAACATCTTATCACAATAGATATGCCATGCAGTCCATTCAAATACTATTTGTAATAATCTCACCATTTTCCTTTTGACAAAACTGCAACTTTCGGTTAGTTTGAAATCTGGAACTGTCGTTTTAAAGTTTCCCGCAGAAACTTGATAATGTCAGGTGACCAGCCATGAAGATCAAATTGACCATCCCTTAGTAAACCGGAAATTGAACTACTAGCTGGACGTCGAGGTAAATACTATTGGTTACTGAATTGACTTCAACACTCCGAGCAGACCCGTAGGTGCTCAATCTCCCCAAACAGATTTTGAAGGGTATGCATACTGATGGTTCCTGTGGCTCGCTGGTTAAACACACTTCTCTCTTAGCCCCTGCAAGCAATCATCTCTACTTGTACAATGTGTAATTCCAAACTCCCTTAGTCGCTCTATTGATCCAGCGCCTTTTCTAGTGTCCTCATCCAACAGTATGTCGCCAAGAGACCTAAGAACTTCTCCTTTATCCATCCTAAACTCCCCAACTATCGATGCAAGCATGCCCTCTCTCGTTACAGCGAACACCCTCATGACCAGGACAGTAGATCTCCGTGAGTCTCTGTAGGTTGGAAACCGCTATAGACGACATCCGGTGCCGGATTAAGCCAGCGCGGGGCTTGTAGCAAATTTTAGCGCGGGGCCCCTAGGTTTTGAATGATAATAAATAATAAAACACAACTTTTACAAACTTTTCTCGATTTAATGGGAGAAAATTTAGAGATAACACTGGACAAATCAATTTTTCGAAGTAAATTACATTCAATGTTCATTAAGGTGAGGTTATTTAGACGATCTTGTCCCATCATGTTTCTTAACTCACTTTTTATACGCTTTAATGTTGAAAAAGAACGTTCTCCGCTGCAGTTAGTAATCATTAAAGACAAGTAAATTCGTAAGACTATTTATACATTTGGTAAACACAACTCTAATGAATTTTCCATTATAAGTGGTTTTGTTTTGTGTTTTTTTCCGATCCAGAAGCACTTGAGCTTTTCAGCTCTTCTGCTCGGTGCCATGGACATCGTAACCCTTCGGTTCGGTGCCACGAACACCGTAAATCTGGGGAATCTGTGGCTTTTTCTGCCATCAAGCGGAATTGAACCCGCACACACAGAGGGATAGTCACCCGTAGTCCAACGCGCTACGAACACGCTGGGCAGACGGGCATTATAAGTTTATAAAATTGCAGTTCAAGAGCCTCATGCTTTTCGTTGCTAATAGCAGCAGCTACATTAGTTTTAAAGCGAACTGCACAAGTTCGTCGCCTAGGCTTTCTTCCAAATCCTCTTGGTAAGAGCAGACAATATTTGGAGTTCTTTTCAAGATCTCTTCTGTTGTAAGAGATTTTAACTGCCGAAGTATTCCAAATATACCACTCACTCTATGGTACGCTCCTATGCGTTTAGGTAAGGCAGAGAGTACATTATCAATTATGATAATAAACACCTGACTTTCAAATTTTTGTTTGAGTGCTTGATTTTCTACAACTTCATCGAGTGTGGTAGAGCCGCTGAAATCGTCGTACTTAAGTATTTTGCTTGCGTCGTCTTGAAGTTTGTTGCTGATATTCTTGACAGTCAGTCAGGATTTTGGCTTTGACCTCAATATCTGAAAATGTAGGCCGCATTGCTTGAACGTACCCGTGTAACGATTCATAAAGGGCATGTCTCTTGTTAAGGTCTTGACCAGGTGACTGTAATGTAGCGCTAGACGCTTGCAAACGTTCTAGAATTCTGTTCCATAAAATGGTCACTATTCCCGTTCTTAATCATCTCCAAAACTAGTCCATACGCCTGATCACAACACTCTACCTTTTGATCCATGTTATTTGAGATGTCACCCAAAACGTGTTTGATAGTGGTAATACCACATAAAAGTGAATTTGTCTCATCAGCTCGGGCACACCACCTGGTGTCCGACAGTCTCTTCAAAGTCGGGAGTTTTGAACCTGTATCTTCAAGTGCTTTTGTAAGAATGCTCCATCGATAGGTAGAAGCGGGAAAGAATGTATAGATGCTTTCAGCAAAATCGAAAAAAATGATGCTTCTATACAACATTCTGCAGCACACTTAGCAACCAAATTCAGTGAATGTGCAAAGCAGTATTTCCAACTCATGTTGCTGGCATTGTCATAGCTTTGACCACGACAGTCTTTGATATCAATGCCATTTTCTCTTTAAAAATCAAGTTAATTTGGGCGAGTTGTTCAGCAGTATAACCTTCCGTATCCAAGAACTTCACAAACCTTTCCACTGGTTCAGATGGTAACACATAGCGCACTATTAGAGTGAGTTGGTCCACATGCGAAATGTCTGGAGTAGAGTCCAGTGATACGGAATAGTACTTACATTTCTTAATTTCGCAAATAATATGATCCAGTAAACTTGATGCAATTAGATGGATACATTCCTCATATGTTGTTTTTGATAAGTATGATGTATGTCCCTTTCCTTTATTTGCATAAGTATTTATATGCTGAGCCAGAAAAATATTAAATTTTGCTATTAATTCTAACAAACCTAAATAATTTTCATTATGAGGTGAACCAATAGTTTCATCACTACACCGAAATGCAAGACCACGTTCTGCAAAAATTGGATAACTGAAGTAATTCGCTCTAAAAGTGTTCGCCAATATGTTTGTTCGGGCTTAATTTGGCTTACAAGTTGAGAATCGACATGCGCATCTTTCTTTTGCAAACTAACAGAGAAATTATCGCTTGTCTATGGGTGGTGCTTTCTTCATGTCTTTTCAACAAATTATTTGCGTTTTTCCAGTCGTCAAATTCTTCTTTCGCAAACCGTGACGAACAGCCTGAATCAGTAACTTTGCAAACAAAACAGAAAAGTTTTCCTTTAGTTTCTGAATAATACAACCAATCTTTCACATGAGTTTTGTTTGTTGGTTTATGTGTAGATGTGAAAAACGACTTTCGATTTTGTTTGTTGGTTTATATGTATATGTGAAAAACGACTTTCGACAAAATCGTGGATTGTTTTCTTTATTGTTTTCCCTATGAGGATCTCTGGGACTTCATTTACTGGGGCAGTTGTTGTATCTGACTCTCAGTCGATGCTTCACAAGATCCAGAAGGGTAGGTTTCGGTATGAGTGGATGTCTTCTATAGAAGCTTCTAACCTCCAGCGGCTTACGTGGATATACTGTCCTGGGCATGCGGGTGTTTACGGTAATGAGAGAGCAGACAGGCTTGCATCAACAGCATCGATTGTTGGGGAGTTGAAGATGGATAAGGGGATATTCTTCGGTCTCTTCGCGACTGTCTGTTGGATGAGGACACTAAAATCGATGTTGAATCGATCAAGCGATTTAGGCAGTATGGAGTTACCCGTTGTTCAAGTCGAAGAGGCAGAGTGAGAGGTGTGTTTAATAAGCGAGCCACAGGAACCATCAGTATGCATACTCTTCGATATCTGTTAGGAGAGACTGAGCACCTATGGGTCTGCCCGGAGTGCAATGACGTCAGTTTAGTAACCAATAACTTATGAGGAGGGGGGGATAGTATTACCCACCTCCCAACCTTGGTTCCTTGTTTATGACTAGTGACAGCTTAGCTCTGTCACATAGGCGCGGCCACCCAGAAGCGCGAGACCCTTAGCATTTGCTACTTCTAGACTACTATTAGACTAATCCGGCGCTGACTAAATCCATTCATATCACAACCTGCCATTCTGGATCTTCCGAAGCATCGACAGAGAGTCAGAAACAACAACGGCCCCA
The DNA here is from genome assembly GCA_020796225.1 of Arion vulgaris. Lineage (NCBI taxonomy): Eukaryota > Metazoa > Mollusca > Gastropoda > Stylommatophora > Arionidae > Arion > Arion vulgaris. The sequence goes on from CM036765.1 coordinate 3,073,590, forward strand.
GTAAACAGAGAGCCAATGGAGGACAGCAGTAACGACCTCTATCCTTATACTGGAAGTAGTCGTCCTGTATGCTGCATTTCGCTCTGCCACAACCCTACCATGTACGCTAAATCGAGGAGAATACTAAGATAAGTTTAGGTAATTCAAAAATGAAATGATTTCAGTGGCAAAGAAAGTAATATAGCACGCAAATCCTCATAAATTATGACAAACTACGGGGGGAAGTCAATAAGTAAGCCACAAAGTTATGTGAGATGGTAGGTAAATGTAGTTGGTGTTTTCTAAAAGTTATCATTAGGTGACAGCAACATCCAACTTTATATTCCCGTTCGCCAGGTGGCGTTATGTGTCTCATGCGCATGCGCAGCGCATAAACAAAATGGCGACTGTACTTACGGAAAGTACAACCAAAGAGCAACGTGCTGTTGTGCGTTTTTTGTGGGCAAAGGACTGCCTGCAAAGGACATTCATAAGGAAATGCGTAATGAGAAAGTGATGGAACGGATTAGCGTAATGAGAAAGTGGTGGAACGGATTAGCGTAATGAGAAAGTGATGGAACGGATTAGCGTAATGAGAAAGTGGTGGAACGGATTAGCGTAATAGAAATGGAACGATTGTACTGAGAAAGTAGGAACGATAGCGTAATGAGAAGTGATTGGAACGTTAGTAATGAGAAAGTGATGGAACAGATTAGCGTAATGAGAAAGTGATGGAACGGATTAGCGTAATGAGAAAGTGATGGAACGGATTAGCGTAATGAGAAAGTGATGGAACGGATTAGCGTAATGAGAAAGTGATGGAACGGATTAGCGTAATGAGAAAGTGATGGAACGGATTAGCGTAATGAGAAAGTGATGGAACGGATTAGCGTAATGAGAAAGTGATGGAACGGATTAGCGTAATGAGAAAGTGATGGAACGGATTAGCGTAATGAGAAAGTGATGGAACGGATTAGCGTAATGAGAAAGTGATGGAACGGATTAGCGTAATGAGAAAGTGATGGAACGGATTAGCGTAATGAGAAAGTGATGGAACGGATTAGCGTAATGAGAAAGTGATGGAACGGATTAGCGTAATGAGAAAGTGATGGAACGGATTAGCGTAATGAGAAAGTGATGGAACGGATTAGCTAGGATAAGTGAGAAAGTGATGGAACGGATTAGCGTAATAGAAAGTGATGAACGGATTAGCGTAATGGGATAACGGATTAGCGTAATGAGAAAGTGATGGAACGGATTAGCGTAATGCGCAAACGTTCGCTTATCGACTCGGAATCAAGATTGTTTGGATTCAATCCCACACACGACCTTCCACAAGTGAGGATAAGAATTGGTAATCCTACCTCATGTATACTAGGAATATGAAGTTACAGACACTTTATACACGAAGGTCTGAAAAGGCTATGGAAACAATTATTTTTATTTTTTTAATAAGAAAGTGAGGTTTAGTATACACAGTGGTAACCAGCAAAATCAAGGGAGGGAGGGGGTGAATCAGAGGATGACAGTGGCACGGAAGATTTTATTTTATAGTAACATAAGTTGTGGAGATCTATGATCGCCTACGCCAGCCGACAATGTGTGTAAAATATATATATAGATACACGTGATGGCCCCCGTCCCTCTTTTTCTCTGTACATTTCAATCAATTGCTTCAGTTCTTATGAAAACCATTCATCCCTTCTTGCGTTCTAACCACATAATCGAATATTATAACTGTTGCTGTCATATATTGTAGTGTTAATATTCCGACTATGTAGATTTGATTGTGTTTTACAGTACACAAGTATCCTGGTTAGTGACCCCACCTGATTGTAAATAGACGCAGTAACCGTCAGATTGACGTGGCTGAACACAGCAACGGGAAAGCTTGTCAGCTTGGGAATTTCCGATTATATGAAATATTTAGTACAGTGATTCCCAAATTAGAAGGTGGAGGTACCAAATAAAGTAAAGATCCTGTTTTCTTGAAAACGAATATACAAATGTCATCTAGGATATGGTTATATATTAATTTTTTAGAAATACGGTTCTAAACCTTACCACAAGGTGGCGTAGAGGTTAGGTGCTTGCCTCTCGTGTCAAAGGTACTTGGTTCGCTCCCTCGCGGAACAAATCGAGATATTGTTTTCACAGATCCCTGATCTCAGTGTAGGTGAGATCGAGTTCCTAGTCCAATAGAAGACATATGATTAAACGTAGGATAGAAGAACATCACCCTTATTAATTCTAAACTCCCCAACAATGACTGCTTTTGATGCAAGCATGCCCGCTCTCTAGTTGTCGCGAACACCCGCATGCCCCGGACAAAAATTCACGTGAGTCTCTGAAGGTTGCCAATTTGAAAACACTAAACACATAGACTCTAGTTATGGTAACAAATCGATTATTTAAAACGGATAGTATCGTCATTGTTTCAAACAATCAAAACCATCATCTGCGTTCAATGTTCACATTTTTTAAATGTAACTTCTTGAAGGCATGCAACTTATTAACTTATAATTCAGTTTCAATTTGGAATATCTTGATATTAATTAAACGCCGGGCATATCCATATGTGGTGCGATCTCCGTCACAAAATATATAATAGCTACCAGCACCTAACCGTACCAGTTCAATATTTTTTTTTTTTCGTCCGCTTTCAACTCAGACGAAGTTTCATCTCTGAAACTGATTTTTGCGTGAAAATCCGTTTTCCAATTTCTTACAATGGCAGCAGCGTGCACATTGCAAATTACTTTACACTGGCAGCCGTGTGCTCAATGTACTCGTAATTAGTATTCCTCGCCATACAGGCAGATTTTCTCCGACTTCAGAGGTACTCACGTTATCGTCTGAGTAAGACCAGGGGACTCGAACAAATGCCGGACAGTAGGTTCAAGCCCGAGCTATGAGGCGTCTCACAGCTAGCAGGCCGAGCTATTATCAACTACTCTAGGCAGTCCCCCAATGTTGATTGATGAGCCTACTCATACTGCTGTTGTGCTGCTCTTTTCTGGCTATTCCAATCTTCAGTCCAAGCTCTGCAATCTGGCAATCTAGCTGTTGACATGGATTGGTTTAGATCAGCGTTTCCCAAAGTGGGCGGTACCGTCCCCATGTGGTCGTTGAAGCCTTCTAAGGAGGGGGCCGAGGCGATAGTTGGTTCAGAAGCATTTTGGGGAGTTTTTTCCGTGAATCTGCGATTGAACAATCATTAAAAATTTGAATTCTGCATTTTAATTCATCTTATGCCCACCTTACACGATCCCTTTTTTCATCAATTTTCTATTTCATGTAAATAATCATTTGAAAATTGACCATATATGACAGAAAAATTATCAATTTTCTATGTCAAAGTGAAAATATAGCATGTGTGGGGACGGAGGGGGCGTTGGCAAACTGTTATAATGGGGAGGGGGCGCTACAAAGTTTTTGTCTTGCAAATTGGGCGGTGGGCCGACAAAGTTTGGGAATCTATGGTGTAGATGAAAGCCCTCTTTACGACCACACTCTATGAGGGCGTTCAGAATGTCGGTTCAATCCTTTGACTCTTCTGTCAATGTCATCAACACCCACGTGCATCGGAACGAAAATGAATGTCATTTTGCGAAATGTCGAACCTTGCAGTGATTCAGTCCATTGTCTGCGTACCGAACCAGCCTCCACCTTCCAGATCATACTCAATGAATCATTCAAATGCACTAACGACTCGAGTGTAGTTTTGTGAATCAATCTAGAGTACTGCCTTAGTCACGAATCACTTATCTCGACATGTTTCCAAGGTGACGTTTTACTCGTTGCGCACACTCGTTGCGCAATGAGGTTCGTTTTTAACTGGGCTCCACCGATAAAGTCAAGAACATGTCAGTTGCTTTTAAGAGCGCACTAAACAATGGGGAAGATGGCTAGAGCATGTTTGGATTTCATAAATAATCAATTGAGTTACATCTTAGTTTCATAATTGAAAAAGAGACTTTGTATAAAACACTTGTGTCTTCAGCATCATTGTACACTATTATGACTATACAACTATTAGGATTATTGGTTATTAGTTGTTGAACTGACGTCATTGCACTCCAGGCAGACCCATATGTGCTCAGTCTCCCCAACGTATATCGAGGAGTATGCATACTGATGGTTCCTGTGGCTCACTGATTAAACACACTCCTCACTCTGTCCATCAGGCACCCAGTTCTACTTGTACAACACAGGTAACTTCAAACTGCTTAAATTGTAGGTTAGAAACTTCAATAGACGACATCCACTTATACCGAAACCTGCTCTTTTGGATCTTGTGAAGCATCAACTGAGAGTCAGATACAACAACTCTATCTAACTGGGATATAGTTTTACAAGTACGTTGATTGCATCCGGGTATAAAGACGTTGTTGAACTTCTGTTCAACATCAACCCACTCATTATGATACTACAGTTAATTGTAAATTAAGCATCAAGAATTTCCAGTACGAATTGAGTCACCATTAACTTAACGCAATCAATAAAATTAACCCATATAGTGGTTAAAAATATGCACCAAACACACAGCCATATGTATACAAAATTCAAGATTAGCAATTCAGCCATGTGTACATGTAGACAGGCATATCAGACTGCAGAATACATACTTTAAGACTGCCCTGAATATGATATACTGAGGAAAACTCACTTCTTCTTTTGTCATTACACTGTTACCAAGTTGTTTCCCAGTGTCGCGGTTTTCGGTTTTTCTCTTGCACTGTTCTGGTGGCTTGGGTGATGGTTATTTTTGCACTTTGACAGGACTCTGCTATGCCATTTAACCATTTTTTTCATGGCCTTCCTCTCGCCTTCTTTCCTGATGTTCTGTTGTAGAAGACTGTATATTGTGCAGTTTGGATGCATTCTTATTAAGTGGCCGAACCAGTTCATTCTTTGGCAAACTCACTGGCCTAGTGAAAGAACACTGGAAAGAAAACTACACGGACCTCTGTGTGAGCTACAAAAGACAGTGAAGTTTATACAAGAGACGACATTGAATATATAGACAATATTTCAAGCGAACAAAAGGAAGGACGGATTGTCTAGACAGTATCGAACGGTTGGGTTGAGAACTGTCACAACCTAAAGCACAGATCTGTGCAAGGCGTGGTTGCAATTCTGAATATTGATATAAGTGTTAGAGATATCGAAGTTGATAGAACTCTGTGCTAGTGACCACATGATGAGGAAATTTAGTTGCAGACTAACTTGGTCAAACATTCTCTGTGTGGACATGGTACGCAGTTTGACTACAAGAAACCCTGATCCTTTACTTGGGAATCTAAATTACCAGTGCCCATGAAGCCACTGTAAGGAGTAAGGCTTGCCTTACTGGTGAAGGGATACTGGTGATAAGGAAAGCAAATCTTCATGCAAAAATCAGAGGTGCTATATTATGCTGTCATGTATGCCCCACCTGTGTTAGGAGATTGTGTTCTAGGATTGGACTCTACAGTCACCTCCACACACACTAGAGAGGTGCAGCAGCACACAGCTGAGGTTGTTGTCATCATCGCTTGTGATGGACAGCTATTATTATAATGGCTAAGCATGAATTCATAGTGGCGAACGAAATAAACATCTGCCTGACCACAAAATAGTCAGTTTCTGCAGTTTCTTTTTCTCATATTTATTCATCTGTTACTCTGAATTTCCTTGTTGAATTCCTTGTTGAAGTCGAACTGGATGCCTGAGAGGCAGAGTGAGAGATGTGTTTAATCAGCGAGCCACAGGAACCATCAGTATGCATACTCTTCGATATCTATTGGGGAGACTGAGCACCTATGGGTCTGCCGGAGTGCAATGACGTCAGTTTAGTAACCAATAACCAATCCTTGTTACCATCATCATCATTCAGTGGCTTGTCCTGAGCAGAACTTTGCCACCCTAACAGTCCTTTAAAATTGCTCAATCTCATAGGCCAGATGTATCACATCTGCAGCCATCATGCTAAAATCATCAGATTTTCTAGGCACCACTTCAGTAGCTTGCCAATGCTTTCTGAACGATGAGGTCTTTTTTTACAGTTCAGTAAAAATCCACTGTAACAAGTTTGATTTCAAACTACCCACAGTGAAGTCCGAACCAGGTACTCTTGGGTTGTGATCGAGCTCACTACCGCTAAGTCACAGAAGTCCACTATACACAAAAAATTACACACAGAAAATATAAGTTTTTTTGTTTTATTAAACATTTAAAACTGTTCAAGAATTTCAAAGTAAATGCAAATTTCACATTCAATAAATATTTAACATAAATATAAATTGAAAATAAAAACGAGTATTAAACATTTCTCTGTGTAAATTTTACTCCGAGACTAAACAATACAAAGTTAATACTAAATATTTGATTATCCGCAAAGTGGAGGCTGGTTCGGTGCGCAGGCAATCAACTGAATCACTACAAGGTCAACAATTTGCAGAATTACATGTATATTCGTTTCGGGCACATGGGTGTCGTTAGCAATGAGAGAGCAGATAAGATGGCTGGCTCTGCCACCATACCAGGGGGCCAGTCAATGGATAGAGTTCACATTTTGAACGCTTGATAGAGTGTGGCAGTGAAGATTTTCACTTAACTCAAACCACTGCTAGATTGCAATAGCTGGGATTGGTGGCCAGAAAACAACAGGTATATGAGTAGGCTCATCAACCAAAATCGAACTGGTATGGTCAGTCGCTGGATATTGTTGGAGATATTGTGAAGGAGATCGAAGCACCTATGAACACGACTGGTGTGCAATGAAGAGATTATAAACTGAAACATTTTTTTTTGGGTATTCTCATGGCCTCTTGCTCTAATATCAAATAAACACTGAACTGTGAAGATAGCCAATCTGCTGTTACCAAAAATTACATATTTAATTAACACAAATACTATTATACCACATGGTATGTAAACTGGTTCTTTACGTTTTACTCTATAATGAGGTGAAACTGGAACTCTGTTTAAGGCTTTTAATTACTCATAAACCAACTCCTGCCAAGTCTTCCTATCTTTCACTATCTCTAGCAGTGCCTTCAAGCTATTACTGCCTCCAAATCTCTTCTCTGTGCATTTTTAGTGTTTCCTTCCTTTGTAAACTTTCCCACAGGGTTCCGGGAAAGAACCCTTATTAAGAATGACTGATTGATCATATAAAACTTAGAAGAGGGCTTACGGCCAATCTCTGGATTTCAGCTGACTTCTATTGTTCAACATGGTCTAATTAAAATGGGTTCATTATCATAGATATCACATTTTAAAAAATAGTTTTTGGCTCTCCAAATGGTCTTCTTTTCCTTTCTTTTCTCTAATCATTTTTTGCCTCATAGCGCCAGGATAAGAAGAGATTTATAGAACAGGCTTTTGTGTGAGCTTTATAAACAGTGCATTTCGTTGCCTATGTGGGCGTCTGTAGCTTAAGCGGTAGGGCGCTTGATCACAGTATAAGTGGTGCCTAGAAAATCAACAAATCGTTTACTGTGGTTGATGGCTAAGTCCTGTAAAGGAGATGCCACGATTTTCATGTTATCCCTGAGGTCCACTTTTTGCGTGGACATCCATTTATTCTCTACAGGTCAAGATGATGCTGGAATTTCAACGGGCCTCTAACCGAAGTGGATTTTAAGTTTTATTTAGATGGAATTTGTGTATCCTAGCCTGAATGTGATAGACTAGTGCATCGTCTGACCCATCTAGGGGATTCAGAAGCCACTGGGACAGACCTAGCAAAGCCAACAGTGGCATAATCTAATTTATGCTCATAGAATTCTACAAATGGTTCTCAATCAATACATAAAATCTGACAAAATATTGTCATAAAAGTAAAGAAAAATAACCCAAGACATATTCCAGTATGACACAAGCACACCACAATTACATATTTACAACTTCCTGATCTCTTTCTTGGGGATCTAAATTACAAGTACTTTCAAATCTGGAGTAAAGTTTACCTGAATGGTGATGGTCACTTGTGATTGAAAAAAAACAAATCTTCATGCAAAAATTAATCAGAAGCGCAATGACTAAGTCTGAATTCATAGCAATCAAACTTAACTGATTGGCTTCGAATTGAAAACGTGTTGTTGCTGAATTAAATTTAGGTCCTTTTTTTCCCATTGCAAGTGTTATGTACAAATTCAGCTGTAGTTTTCTTAATTATTAACATATTTTTATAAGTAATATAGCATTTTGTAGGTAAATTAACTTTCTTTAAGGTAGGTCTAACAAATATACAGTGATGCTCGCAGCGATTTATGGGAGCCAATCAGGTAACAATAAAAATGGTCAGAAAAGATTACAAGTAAGAAGCTGAAATGCTGGCAACCATAATCAGAGGAAGGCGATTGGCTAGGATCGTGTGTAGAAGGCTGTCGGACAATTTGACAGAGACAGTTCTTTGATGGACAGCAGATAGAAAGAGGAGACAGGGCAGATCAAAGGAAACATGAAGAAAGAAGGTGGAGAGGGAAATGAAAGAATGTACAGGACAATGAAAAGCATAGGTAGACGGGCAGCAAATAAGCAACAATGGGGTTCACTTGTGAATGCCTTGTGTGCCATCAAAGAGATAGTAGATAGATTGTGTCAAATGAAATTAAAAGCGAAACATGTAAAAACAAAATAGTTTTACAAAGTACAAAAACAATATACAGTGATGTTTCGACCAAAAGGCCTTTATCAAGCAAAGAATATAACAGAAGTGAAGAAATTCAGACTTCTTTTACAGCAGACATAACATATACAATAAATCCCAAACTGCCCTTTTAGTGTTGCATCCTTTGCTTCATATCTAAATGTTGCTATATATTGTTTTTGTACTTAGTAAGACTACAGTAGTTTGTTTTTTCAGTGTTTCTCCACTGCTACAATGAGTTTTACCTTACATCATGAAATGAATATAGCTATTAGAGAATTGGCTATTAAACAGCATACAAATAAGGAATATTAAATATTTCACACACATCAAACGACATGAGTGCCTAGAGAGTATCATTTTGGAGGGTTGGGGAGAAGAATGAGAGGAAGACCTAAAAGACGATGGGTGCAAGATGTCATTGACGATCTAAGAATGACTGCTGCTGACACGTCAATGCACAGAGGGAGACCTCAAGCATGGTGCAAGATTCATTAGGATCTAGATGACTGCTGCTGACACCAGTCAATTGCACAGAAGAGTTTCGGATGCTGTCATGGGAGACAAGTTCGGAAGGGACAAGCTACTTGATGATAGATTGCAAATCTTATCTGGAGAAGACCATCATGGAAGGAGGTAAAAGAGGAGAAGAAGAAGACCACGGAGAAGATGGATTCAGGATGTGTAACTGATCGTTTGAGCATGACCGCTGCAGAGGCAGGATATCTGGTCTATGAGAGAGAGAAATTCAGAAGAACTTTTAAGGTGGCAAAGTTCTGCTATTTGATGATGACAACTCTGAGTGACAGTAGTAAATTAATTACATTGAATTCTTCTGATTATTAGCTAAAAAACAACTGCAGGGATTTACACACACAAAAAAAGCAAACTAAATCAACAAGAAAGTGTGAAAAAAGGTAAATGAAAAGTGTAAACAAACAACAGACATGTAAAAGGAAATAAGGTTATTGTCATTTATTGGTCAGAGTATGGACATAATTAACAATTTTATTTATTTATAAATATTGATAAAGAAATGATGTTGCAAGAAACATCTTGCTAGACACAGTTGAGGCGAGGATAAACATGAAGTGGTCATTCCTTCATGGAGAATTGTGGAAAGAGAGTTGAAAGATTGTGGTCCGATATAGGAAACAATGAATAGAAAGGTAGCCACCTGTATGTTGCCGGGGTCTGCAAGGGGAGTAAAGAATGGTAACACTGCGACCTACAAGACATGTCATAAGAGTTGACTGAAGTAGGGGCCCAGGGAAGCTACTCTAGTAAATGAAAAGTGTAGTAGAAATCGCATACTTGTAGGCGCATAACTTGCACAATGTATAATCACTCTTAGGCTCAGATCACATAAAAATCACAGAGTGGTTATCAAGTGGTCAATATGGAGGGTTCAAAGAAAAAGAATATGTTTGTTATCAAAGCTCAAGGCGCTTTCAAAGTAAAAGACTAATTGATCGTCACTTTGGAGCAAAAAAATGCATGAAAGAGAGAACAAAAATGGAGGCTGTATTGCCAAGGATAATTGAACATTTACTGAGAAACTGATCCAAATCAATGTTACTGTAATCAGTGCAACCATCCCCATAGGTTCTCAATCCACTTCAGCTTGTTGAAAACATCAGCATCAGAACACTTGAACAGTAATTCTGGTAATTTCAGAATGTAGTAGAAGGATAACATCAATGAAGGAAGAAGGTTTGGTCTGGAATAGTCAGAAGAGAGAGAGAGCACTAATAGGATCATGTGAGGTTCTCTGGATGATCTATTAAGTCTCATGATAAAAAAATAATTAAGCATTATAGTGTGTGAAAATACTAGGATAAACTTAATATACATTATGGTGTGTGTGTGAAAATACTAGGATAAACTTAATATACATTACGGTGTGTGTGTGTGAAAATATTAGGAAAACAATATGCCTTACAGAGTGTGTATGAAAATGTGCAATCATCTAAGAAATTTGAAAAGTCTGGGAACATAAAATAGAAAAAAGAGTGGAAACAATAACCTTAAAAAAATAAAAAAAGCAAGCCCCAAAACAAAAGTCCTTCAAAACAGTTTACTGTAGCATATTAAAAACAATCTTAAACTTTCAAGTATCAACCAAATAAGGTCTTCACCAAGGATGAACATAAACACTCTTCATGGTCATTTATACATAATCATCAAAGTTTGCACTACATCGTTCTCAAGCTCACTTATTTCCAGTAGGGGTATGATTCGTGCAAATTCTCATTTATAAATATCTAGAATCTCTAAAAAATAGGTTATGATCTATCTTGTTAGTTCAAGATTAGGTCACATGTTTAATGTACCTTGCAATTAGAAACTATCAAATTACTTTGTGAAGTAAGTGCAATTCATCGGATAAGAGTCAGCATCTTTAATAGTGAGATTCTGAGGCAGCAGATTTGTTTATACAATTGGCACATCTCTGAGATGTAAATGGTGACATAGACCATGCTATGTTTGTCAACTAATCAGTTTGAGATGACTATGATGTTTTAATTAGGAGATGACATCACTGTGGAAGGAGGACATTTATTTCTACTAAGGCTACAGCGCTAGGCTCAAAGGCCAGTAATGAACTAATTTGACATTTATATCTACTACTAAGGCTGCAAGCGCTAGGGCTCAAAGACTAGTAATTAACTAATTGCAACTCATCATATCTTTAGCATGTAAACCAATACATATCATACATCTAACAGCAATGCAAATCTACGTCAGCACCATAGTCCTCTATCTATCCAATCTTCCTAATGGTATTTAAGGTACCAGCCTTGTCTACCTATACTGTTGAGTCTTTGAGGAAGTCTGTTCTCTAATCATATCCAGTATTTGTCTTCCAGTCTGATGCAGATTTTCTCTTCATGTAGGTTTTGACCACTTTAACAGATAGTGGTTGGTAAATTTTCTCTATGGCACTGCTTTCCTTAGCCAAGACATTAGTACTCTAATTATCGTCAATGCCACAGTGAGATGGAATCTACTGCAGGTAAAATTCTGTCTATGCTACAGTGAGATGGAATCTACTACAGGTAAAATTCTGTGATGCTACAGTGAGATAAAATTCACTGCAGGTAAATTTCGGTCTATACCAGTGAGATGGAATACACTGAAGACAAACTTCTGTCTTTTTTTTTTTGACGGCCAAGAAAGTTCTCTTTCTAGGTTCTATACTGTTCTGTCAGTAGTCTTCAGGGCTTGTGTAGCGGACAGTGAGTCTGTTCTTACAGCTTATTCATGTGTTGTGATTCTATTCATAAATATGTTACATTGGCTGGTATAATTTGTATTAAAACCATAACATTTCATATGAATCAAACAGACAAAAGTGTATTATGCCATGAAGGCCCGAACAATTCCCCGAACAGTATTTCTGCATACAGGACAATCTTTCAATGCGGCCGCACAGTCTGTACAAGAAACAAGGTGGCCACATGGTAGAAACACCACAGCGACTTCCTTATCCATACAAATTTTGCAAACTGTCTGTTGACGTAGTTGGTTGTTCTGTTCTTTCAGTTGATTCATGACAACTAAAGAAAAAAATAATGTATACCAGATATTAGATGATTACAAATACGATCTAACAAAGTCTAACTGTTACAGCACAGAAATTAGGTCTCTGTGGCTAAGCTCTTGCTTTAAGTTCTGAAAGTCATGGATCTGGACTGTGTCATCGGTTCAGGAGTGCATATATTCCAGAGATCCCTAGGATTGTTGCTGGAGCTACGCGCCCGTGTGGTATCGGGACCCGCAAGGGAAGCAAAGAATAGCACTACTGTGACCTACAAGGCATATAGTAAGTGGCGACTGATGAAGGACCTAGGGAAGCTATCCTAGTAAATAAAAAGTCGCAGAAATTGGATGTGCTGGTCTACGTGTAGGCCCATAACTGGCACAATGTACAATCACTCTTAGGCTCAGATCACATACAAATCACAAGTGGTTAACATGTGCTCGTTGTGGAGGGTTCGAAGAAGAAAAGAAAAAGCTGGAGCTATGGAGTTTGTGCAATACTCTGGGCAGATGGCATGTCATTTTTGCAGATAGAGACTCAGCTATATGGGGTAAAACACGGTGCAATGAAGACAATCCTTCAGCAGACCCTTTTGTCTTGTTCTGAGTTTGAAGATGATACTTTGAAATCTATGCTGCAACATGCTGATGGTCTCCTCGGGTCTTGGTCCACTCACCTGTCTACATGGCCCAGCCAACCATTCCAACAGCCTTATTGTACAGCCCAAATTTGTGGTGCCGGGGCCAGCAAGGGAAGCAAATTATAGTACCACTGCGAGCTAAAATGCACGTCGTAAGAGGTGACTGATGTAGGCCCTAGGAATGCTACCCTAGTAAATAAAAAGAAGCGCAGAAATCGGATGTGCTGGCCTACTTGTAGGCACATAACTGGCACAGCGTACAACCACTCTTAGGCTCAGATCACATACAGATCACACAGAGTGGTTAACAAGTGGAATGTTCGAAAAAGTACAGCCATTCCATCATCATCAACTAGCATGTCCGAGCAGAACTTTGCCACCCTAACTTTTTGAATCTCTATCTGTCATAGACTATATTAGTTGCATATTATTTGTTTGTTTAAAGCCATGTTGTTTGTTCTTTTAATTTTCTGCATCTCATTTTCATCTTTTGTTCGGAGTGAACCGAGACAATAAAAAACTTCCCATCTTCTATTTTCCTTCTGTTGATAAAAAATATTTTTGTCATGTTTGTTTTATCCATTGTCATAATCTTTTGTTTTTTCACATTGAGATAGATCTTTAGTTTTTTGCTTTCCTCTTGCACTTCCATCATTAATTTCTCAATCCCATTTTGATATGTTGACAGTAACACTGTATCGTCAGCATATCTTAGTTCGGGTATTTCTCTTCCTCCGATTATAAAAGGATTATATTGTTCTTTTCCGCTATCTTCTGTAACATTCCTCATGATGTTCTCTGCATATATGTTAAACAGACAAGGTGAAGACATAGCAACCTCATTGTGAAATGCAATGCAACGGAACAAACAACATTTACAGGAAGATAAACAAGAAGGAAAAAACAATGACTTACGTTCATCTCTAGTTGTGTCTTTTGTACTTCTAATAGCTTGAGAGTCTGCAGTGGTGTCCTTTTTCGTTCTTGGTTTTCCCTCATGCTCCAATGTTTCATACAATTTGTCAGCAGACAGTATACCGACTGTTGAGTACATGTATTGTCATAGATTGTTCAATTTTGATGAGGTTGTTCAACTTTATATAAAAAAAAAAACAACAGCTGTGTTTACTGCTGTGATACCACTTTTTAGTGCGGTGTAGGACAAGGGGAAAATGAGCCTGTGGACTTTAATTACCGCATGGCTAGTGCTGTCCCTGCAAAACTGTTCAGGTTAGCATTTTTCTTGAAGCCCGATAGAAAAAACACATTGACCTTGCCGGGGATCAAACCTGGGTTTCCGGAATGGGAGTCTGCGCTCTAATGCATTCAGCCAGACACTCCTCTGCAACTTTATAACTGTGATAATATTGTTCAACTTACAACACTAACATTTCATCAAGTGAATGAAAAGGTTGGGTAATGAGAAAAACCAACCAAGAAATTAATCCCAAACTTGTACATGAACAACAAACAAACAGTGATAATAAAAGTGGACAAGTTAACAAAACAAACAGAGTGATAATAAAAGTGGACAAGTTAACAAAAACACGGAATGATAATAAAAGTGGACAAGTTAACAAAAACTTAAAGTGGAATGATAATAAAAGTGGACAAGTTAACAAAACAAGAACAAAGTGATAATAAAAGTGGACAAATTAACAAAACAACAGTGATAATAAAAGTGGACAAGTTAACAAAACAAACACAGTGATAATAAAAGTGGACAAGTTAACAAAACAAACAGAGTGATAATAAAAGTGGACAAGTTAACAAAAACACGGAGTGATAATAAGTGGACAAGTTAACAAAACAAACAGTGATAATAAAAGTGGACAAGTTAACAAAACAAGCAGTGATAATAAAAGTGGACAAGTTAAAAAACATGCAGTGATAATAAAAGTGGACAAGTTAACAAAACAAACAAAATGATTTGATAAAAACTTACAAGTCTCTTTGAAAAGTTGGCCAAGATATCTGTGTGTAGCCCATGTCTAAGACTGTTATTATTGTGGAGTCTCGCTTTAATGGCATATTCTTTGTGTCTGAAAATGATATCAATAAAATACTCTTAACAAGAAATACAATTTGATGCACATTATCTCTTGTTTATGTTTCGCCAGTGTGTTGTGTGTCTGAAAATGATATAAATAAAATACTCTTAACAAGAAATACAATTTGATGCACATTATCTCTTGTTTATGTTTCGCCAGTGTGTTGCCAGGGCTCTCAAGGGGGGCAGAGAATAGTAACACTGTGGCTTACAAAGCATGTCGCCTTGACTGAGGAAGGGGGCCTAGGAAGCTACCTAGTAAATAAAAATCAGATGAGCTGGCCTACTTGTAGGTGCATAACTAGCACAATGTACAATTGCTCTTAGTCTCAAATCACATACAAATCACAAAGAGTGATTCACAAGTGGTCAATATGGAGCGTTTATAGAAGAATATGTTTTATTGATGTGAACTGTCCAAGATTTTCTTCTTCACCCTTTGCCCCTAGGGAGGTATAGGTCCGGTATCAAGGCCTTCCAAGCCTGCATATTCTAAGCCATCTTTTTCAGATCTCTCCGCATTTTCTTGCATTCCGTCTCCCTCTTTGCCCTTCTTGGCACTCGGGTGATGAGCTATGAATTTTATTGCTTGTGATTTCTGTAACTATCTAGTGTTTTTGCACAGTGTGGGGTAGCTAGCCTCACCACCAACCTCCATAGTCACCTCTTACAACATGTATGGCAGGTAACAGTGGTACTATTCTTTACAGCCCTAATTTGGTCCCTGATAACCACTCGGGTGAACAGTCAAAGATTTTGGTAGTATTATGTTAGTGATGTTTTATCCAGTTATACAACATTTCCCATTAACATGTCTTATCCAGTTATACAACATTTCACATTAACACGTCTTATCGAGTTATTGAGGAGTGTCTGGACAAATGGATTCCACTCTGGAGACCAGGGTTCAATCCCCAGTACGGCCAAGGTGTTTTATTCTGTCGGGGAGCATTACAAAATCCTGACCTGAACAGTTTTACGGTGACTGCACTAGTCATGCGGCTGGCCTTTAAATTGATTGTGACAATGCTGACTGACTAATGTGACAATCTCGACTCACTAATGTGACAATGCTGACTCACTAATATGACAATGCTGACTCACTAATGTGACAATGCTGACTCACTAATGTGACAATGCTGACTCACTAATATGACAATGCTGACTCACTAATATGACAATGCTGACTCACTAATGTGAATATGCTGACTCACTAATGAGACAATGTTGACTCACTAATGTAAGTATACTGACTCACTAATGTGACAATGCTGACTCACTAACATGAATATAAAAACCATAATAAACCTACCCAGTTGGAAAGAAGCAGCTGAATTCCCCATCTTTGTTGTTACCATTTCAAAGCTGATCTGTATGGGACATGAGAAGTCATAGACATTGTAAATTTAGTTCTAGTTAAAATCCCTAACTACTAGTAATTTATGTCTATGTTTTTCTTGACAACTATAATCTACATGTCTATGTTCTTCTTGACAACTAATAATCGACATGTCTATGTTCTTTCTTGACAACTATAATCACATGTCTATGTTCTTCTTGACAACTAATAATTTACATATCTACATTCTCCTAGGACAGCTAATAGTCTACATGTCTCGTTCCCTAGGACAGCTAATAGTCTACATGTCTCGTCTCCTTGGACAGCTAATAGTCTACGTTCCCCTAAGACAGCTAATAGTCTATATGTCTGCGTTCCCCTAAGATAAATAATAATCTACATTAGAACACAAACACTGACCTGGTCATTATCCCGGTTCAACTCTTGTACGGTATCAACAAACTGCTGTCCCATTGTCTGTCTAATGAAAGCACACTTTGGAAACCATCTTGCATGTTCTACCCACACATTGTCGTTGTCTTCCCAATTCCTGAGCCCACCTCCGCAGTAGAAACACCGAGCACAGTCTCCATAACCTGAAATACAACAAATATTTAGTTCAAAGTTATGGTACTGATGTTGAATATAACAAACTCTTTATCTCTACAGCTTACAACATTATTAATTATAATAATCCCCTGCTGTGTTTGTTTATCATGTCCTAGTATATTGAGTGATATGACCATCATCATTGCACCTTGGTGAGTAACCATATGTGCTCTGATCTCTTTCTTACACAGTAAGATTTCAGCTGCAGTGCATGAACTCCGTAGCACCGGATGTCATTTACAAGATGGTGAAAATAGTTTGTAGGAATTTTATTTTGTTCTAATGAATTTTGCCCGGACAGTGGCCTTCCAGCCTGTTCTTCTAGATTTTGCCCGGACAGTGGCATTCCAGTCTGTTCTTCTAGATTTTGCCCGGAGGGTGGCTTTCCAGTCTGTTCTTCTAGAATTTGGCCGGAGAGTGGCTTTCCAGTCTGTTCTTCTAGATTTTGCCAGGACAGTAGCCTTACAGCCTGTTCTTCTAGATTTTGAACTACCAAGGGTTGTTTTGCGAGCTCAACTCGAACATGGCACATATCGTCCATCTCCAATAAGACTAGGAATTTAATCTCACCTACACTGAGATCAGGGACCTCTGGAAAAATATCCAGATGGCTAAACGAGGGAGCAAACTGAGTACCTTTGGAAATGAGAGGTGAGCAGCTAACCTCTATGCCACAGAGACACCAGAAGTGTCAAGAGAATTATCTTAAGTCACAAAGGCCCGCCTGCCTGCATGGTAAGAGACACCAGAAGTTTCAAGAGAATTATCTCTAAGTCACAAAGGCCCGCCTGCCTACATGGTAAGAGACACCAGAAGTTTCAAGAGAATTATCTCTAAGTCACAAAGGCCCGCCTGCCTGCATGGTAAGAGACACCAGAAGTTTCAAGAGAATTATCTCTAAGTCACAAAGGCCCGCCTGCATGCATGGTAAGAGACACCAGAAGTTTCAAGAGAATTATCTCTAAGTCACACAGGCCCGCCTGCCTGCATGGTGAGAGACACCAGAAGTGTCAAGAGAATTATCTCTAAGTCACAAAGGCCCGCCTGCATGCATGGTAAGAGACACCAGTCAAATGGTAAAGCAGGCTTTCATACAAAAATCAGTGAGAAGTGCCATCCAGGCATCATGGTTAATGCTTGAATTCACAGTAGGCAAACACAGAAGAAAGAATTAAATAAAACACACACCTGCATAGTAGAATCCTGCATCGGACAGATCATCTTTCTTCAAGTGATGATCTCTAGGCCAAGGTTCAAATGATTCAAAACGTTTGGCCCTAACTGCAAATTCAAACCTCTTAGGTCTCTCAGTTATGATTCCTAGTTCTCCGTATGTTGGGCTTCTGCCTGTAACAGTTCTACTGTTATTTTGTGTTTCACCGACTGTTGTATGAGATATAGTTCCTTGTACTTGTGATGGGTTGGTGCTCTGATTCACGTTAGATGTGTTGGTTACTGTTATTGTAGATCTGATGGCTGTTGATGTACTAGTTGCTGATGACGAACTGGTTGTTGTTGATGCTACTGTTACTGTAGAAGTATTTTGGTTAGTTGAGCTACTAACTTGACTGACTTGAGAGCCAGCTGTTGTTTGGTTAGATACCTGCTGAATATTTTGGGTGGAGGCTTGAACTGCTCTCGTTGCAGGTGTACCAGAAGCTAGACTTGTATTTACAGAAGAAGTGTTGTTTCCACTTTCTTGTGCTCTACTTATCTGAGTCCTGTTTGGAACTTCTGTATGAGGATTAGAAGAATGTGTAGGGTTTCTGTTTAAGCTCATGCTATCAGATGGAGCATGAGAGTTTGAAGGTTGAGTAGATCCAGATGTAGATTTAGCGGATTGACCTGAAGATGATGAATTAGAAGAATTGGATCTGATATCAGAATGGTCAGCGGTCTGAATTGGATGAGCAACATGTGCAGATGCAAAATTTATATCGTTTCGTTAGATGAATCGGCCAGGTTCGATCTTCTATCATCTGCGTGATGTCTGCAGGCAGATGGCGAATCTGCTTCTATAACATCGTGATCATGTTTCTGTGTTCTGGCCCCGTCTGCATACATTCCTCTATTCTGTAGCTGTCCAAAGAGATGCATTCCAATTTCTGGTGCCGTCATTGCGACATTATTGCAGTGTATTCCGGTTATGATCGGACATTGAGGTGACATTTCTTCATGAACCACTGAGATAACATCTGATGTCTGCCAATCTTGTTTTACCTTACAGCAGAAGTAGCAAATCACTTTGTCATCCCTGCCTTTACCTGAGCCTAAGTATGCAAACCCACCTTCAGCTAACAATATTGCAGATTTATTAGCACCGTGAGGATATCGTGAGTACGTATGTAATCTCCATTTTTCTTCATTTAACCAGTTCCAAGGTATATCATCAATTGCTAGTGGATGCTGCATCACTTCAGGTGGTGACATGTAAACAAAAATGTCTGTTCTGATTTTGATATTTCTCTGTGAATAGAAAAACTGTTCCAATACTTCTTCTTCATAGCTTCCTTTCTCTTGTGTATTGAATTGTTTTACTTTATGTTCTTTCAAATCTGCAATCTCTTTCCCATGAACATCTTTCATTACTCCTGAGCTCTGCATAAAGCTAGTAAGCTCATCACTCAACCTCTGTTTGAGGCTACTATTTAATGTTAAATTGTGTGATTTTTTGCATTCTGGATCAAAGGTCTTATACAAAAATAATGACAAATGTTGGTACTTCCGGACAAACAAGTTAATTTCGCATTCGTTAATATCTGTTTCAATGTTAAAAGTTTCATTTTCTTCTAGATTCAATTTCTTTTGTACTGTTGTATCTTGACAAACACTGTCTAAACTATCTTGACTTTGGATTGCTGTATTCTGAGAAACATTGTCCAAATTATCTTGACTTTGGACTGTTGTATTATCCAAATTATCTTGACTTTGAACTTTAGCATTCTGACAAACAATGTCCAAATTACAATCATCTTCCCTGACATGAAAGTTCAAATCTTCGCTACATTTATAACCATTAATTTTGCATCTCTTCACTGTGTCTGTTGGAGACTTTGTCTGTTGAGGAAGATCTGTAATGATACTGTTGTCTTTAGTTTCTGGTTCTTTAAGTTTTCTTTGTCCTCTATTCCTCTTGGGGGTACGAAAATGCCTTTTATTCATATACTTCCTCCAAACATTACGTTTCATTAGTTTCGATGTGGATTTCAAATGATTGCTCTTACTTTCATGTTTTGTATCGACATCTCTGGTAATGACTACTGCTTGAGTACTTCCACAGGTTCGATTACTGATGCATTTTTTGTTCTTGATTTTATTCAGGTTTCCTTTTCCTTTCATTTTTTGTGAGGGGTTTGTCATAATTGTTTCTTGCTCGGCTGGTTGGTTGCACATTTTATCTACAAGAAAGAAAACGGTTATCAATTCAATAATATGGAAAGCAAGACATGTTTGCAAAACAATGGATGACATGATTCAATGACACACTTACAATACAACGGATAACTTCATGATTCAATGATATGGATAGTAAGTAATATACTCATACTCAAATGATAAGTTTTCAAGACAATTCTTCTTCTTTGAACGCTCCATATCGACCACTTGTTAAACCACTCTTTTTCATCTATATGTGATCTGAGCTGTACATTGTGCCAGTTATGCACCTAAAAGTGGGCCAGCACATCTGATTTCTGTTGTGCTTTTTATTTACTAGGTAGCTTCCTAGGACCTACCTCAGTCACCTCTTACAACATGACTGTAGATTACAGTAGTACTATTTTTCGCTTCTCTTGTGGGGTCCCAGCAACACACGAGCAATATGGATAGTAAGTAATATACTCAAATGATAAGTTTACAGAACAATTCAAAACTTCACATATACTCTAGTATCAACTATAAAAATAAAGGGGACATGCATAGCGAAGTTGGCAACACTCTGCACTAGTGATCAGGTGACAGGGAAATTCCAGGTTTGAGATCAACTTGGCCCAAAAATATTCTTGGTATGTGGATGGACTACATTTTTTTTTTCCGATCCAGAAGCACTTGAGCTCGGTGTCATGGACACGTAAATCTGGGACTTGGTTCCATGAACACGTAAATCTGGGAACCTGTGGCTTGCCAGTCCGCGGAATTGAACCCGCACTCACAGAGGACTTATCACCCGTAGTCCAACGCGCTACAAACACGCTGGGCAGACGGGCATGGATGAACTACATAAAACCCTGATCCTTTACTTGGGGAACTAAATTAACAGTATCTTTGAAGTTGGAGAAAAGATTGTTTGAATGGCGAGGGACACTGGTGATAAGGAAAGTAAGTGTAAACTTTCAAGAAAAAACCAGTCAGAGTTTATTATTAGACGTCATGACTATGTCTTTTGCATATTTGATATGTTGTTCTTTTCTGGCTGTATCAATATCCACAAGAGGGCAGGTGTCGTGGGAGAGCTACTTTGGTGCAAGTAGAGATGCAAAAATAGTCAAACTAGATGGGATCCGATCACAACACAGATGAGCGAATGCCCAGAGTGACTATTAATGCTCGTCTGTCCCGGCCAATGGGAAAAGCTGGAAGGATAAACATACAGAATGAGAGGTGATCCATCGAGAGCGTGCGAAACTCAGAGCCAGCGCATGCTCTCTCTTGAGCCCGAATATGCTGGGAGTCGAGCTGAGCTGCATGTGGGCCCACATAGGGTGAAACTCGAGCCCCAAGATCAGACAACCCAGGCAAATGTGAGCATGCGAAAACTGACGGTGACGATAAGGCAGGAACCGGGGCAGAGCGGGCACGAATGCGGACGATGCATGGGTGGGCCCACATGGGATGAAACCCAGACCCCCATCACAGGTGTGGGGGCCCGGGTTAAGCCCCAGCCGAGGACAGCCCAGACAAACGTGAGCACAGTAGGAATTGACGGAAATGGTGAGGTAGGCACCAGGACAGAGCGAGCACACATGCGGATGATGCACGGGTGGGCCCACATGGGGCGAAATCCGTGCCATCACAGGGGTGGGGCCGGGGTTGAGCCCCAGGCAGGGACACCCAGGCAAATGAGAGCATGGTGGGAATTGATGGAAATGGTGAAGCAGGCACCAGGGCGGAGTGTGCATGCATGCGGGCGATGAACGGGTGGGCCCACAGGTGGATAAAAAAGTATGGCACAGCAGGCAAGAGGGTGTGCGGACCACCCGAATGTGCAGAAAGAACTGGAAAGCCCAGTATAGGCGAATCCAGTGCGTGTTTCCGCTCGCAGGGAACTACTGCTGCCTTGTAGTTTGATTGGGGACAATCAAAGTCTAGCGGAGCAAACCGCACACAAAACTGGACGGGCGGCAAACCAAGGTGTCCACAAAACGACCGGTTCGCATGCTTCATAAACCCGGGAGGGCAGGTCATCAAAGGGTCGCTGCCCTAGAAGAAAATAGCTGTCTTGCAAGTTTGGCTGGGCACAGCAAAGGGCTAAAGGAGAGCAAACCCAGTAAATGCTGGTTGAAACCGAACACACCACCGAAGGATAAGCACCTGAGCTCCAATAGGTACTGAAGGTTGTGTCCGTACATCCGTTCTTGATGTTTGGCTGCTTATAATTATATATCACAATTGAATGATAAAAACAACCAAAGAACAATCGCGCGAGAGAAGGATTTCACAGGTGGTAATTTTCCTTTCTTGTTCTTTTGTCAGTGCCCCTGTTGGGTTCCATTATTACTATAATTTACTAACTAGTAACTACTTTATAAAAATAATTTCATTACACTCACTACTGCAGTCTTTTCTTGTATTTAGACTAATTTAGTATTGATTTTATATGACCATTAATAGTTAACTATAATACTAATGCTACCTCATTTTTTTAACTTCACCGCTATCATCTATGTAGTAATAACGTTATTGTCTGTCTTTCAAATCAAATAGTATATTATTATTATTATTATAGGATGATTCAGAAATCGACCTTTTCGTAATTCTAGAACAAAAATTTGTGAAATTGGTAACGACTAGCTCTAACAACCGTCTTCAACTACAATATTATATACCATACCTAAATTATGGGTGACCGTTGCACTGCAGTAAAGTTGGAACCGTACTTTACTTATGAACTATAAATATACCTACATCTGAAATATGGACACAAATTTCGTCCGCCCTAAATATATTATATATCTCTAAGGCTGAAAAACTTACAATAAAGAAGTAATGAATGCCAAATCCATTATTAGTAAACAAAGACAAATGTTTCTGCAAATCTCGAAACAAAAATGAACGACAGACTATCACGAAGTAATTTGCCAATCCTAATACCCTCGGTATCGATACTATAATTTCGGAGATAGCAGTACCGTAAACATGTGTTCCTTGTCTTTACTAATTATCATAGCATTATGTACAGTTAAATCCGTATTTATTACTTCTGTTTCTTGTATATATTACTATTATATACTATATCGTTTTAATGTTGTAACTGATACACAAGGCAGTCACAAGGGAACTTCCTTGCGGACGATCTACTGTCTTTCTTTCTACCTATGGTATCCGATAATACTATGGTAATCAACAAGGAAATGGAGAAACCTAAAATGAATATAAAAATACATGGAGAATTACTACATCAAGTAAAAAGTTTCTTATATCTTGGTCAGATGATAACAGATGATGGCAGATGTATAACAGAAATTAAAAAGAGAATAGGAATGGCCAAGGATAATTTCAATAGTATGAGAAAGTTACTGACATCCAAACAAATTACAAACGGGCTAAAAATGAGAATGATCAAATGCTATATATATATATCCTATATTAATGTATGGCTCGGAAACATGGACAATGAACAAGCAGTTAGAAGACAGAATTGATGCATTTGAGATGTGGATATATAGAATAGGCAGAGTTTCATGGACAGAAAAACAGACAAATAAACAAGTTTTAGGAAAACTAGGCATGAAGAAACAATTATTAAGAGAAATAAATTCAGACAAGTAAAGTATTTTGGGCACATAAAAAGCATGACACCATGATAAAAACTTTACTCGAGGGAAGGTTGAGGGGGAAGAGCAAGAGGAAGACCGAGAGATAAGTGGAAGGGGAAACTTTAAGAAATGGACAGGTTACGGTCTGGCATTGTGAAAACAAGGCGAAAGACAGAGGATGCTAGAGATTCATTGCAGCCAACCTTCGATGTGGAGACGGCACCTGATGATGATGTTGATGGTATCCGATGTCAGTCCACACTCTTTTCATAACCATTGTCCTACTTCAGACTTCCTCGATATGTTTTTCTTCTCTTTTCTTCTGCTGTCCAACAAAGAGTTATTTTGCCAAAGTTCCAGTGGCATTTTTCACATATGTCCAAGCCATTTCGAGCTTCCTGGTATGTTCGTAGTGACCAGTGATCTTCTTCTTTGCGTTCGTTCTTTACGACCAATTTTAATCACTCTTTGTGATAGTTGCCAAGTTTGATCTTTGAAGAACGTGTATACGTTGCACATTGGTTTGGTAGGCCCCTAAACGCATAAACTTCTACACGTTTAGGACACATGCATCCGATTTCAGCCAAACCTCAGTCGCCTCTTACGACATGCGTGGCAGGTAACAGTTGTTCTATTCTTTACACCCTAAATTTGGGCCCCGGTAACCACTCAGGCGTGGCCAGTGATGATTAAATAGTTTTCCTCCGTAGCTCCTCATTTGTATTTTATGTGCTCAACATATTCGCAGAATTCTTATTAGACAGTAATTTTGAAAGATCTGAAATATATGTGTAACGCCTGCGGTCATTTTCCGGTATTTGCTATTTATATCAATACTCAGAGAATGCTATTATAATATATTCTGTTTAGTTTACAAACCAAGTCTTTTTGATCTCCATATTTATATGTTTCTTCAGTTCTTGCAGTTACTGTTTACTGTCAGCGACGTTACTGCCCGCGTATTGCCGGGACTCTCAAGGGGAGTCCAGAATAGTAACATTGCGACCTGCAAGGCATGTCGTAAGAGGCGACTGAGGTAGGGGCCTAGGGGAAACCTACCATAATAGGGGAAACTACCATAGTATACAAAAAGCGTTGTAGAAACTGGATGTTCTGACCAACTTGCAGGCTCATAACTGGCACACGTACAATCGCTCTAAGGCTCGATAACATACAAAATTACATCGTCGACCATTTTAAGTTGTATGGAGTTTGTGCACTGTCGTAATTATCTTTTCTGAGTAAGAAAATATTGGTCTTCTCCGAACACTCCATATCGACCACTTGTTAACCACTCTGTATGATTTGTATGTGATCTGAGCCTAAGAGCGATTGGACGTTATGCCAGTTATGCACCTACAAGTAGGCCAGCACTTCCGATTTCTGCGACGCTTTTTATTTACTAGGGTAGCTTCTCTAGGTCCTACATCAGTCGCCTTTACGACATGCTTTGGGGCCGCAGTGGTACTATTCTGTGCTTCCTTGCAGTCTCTGGCACCACACGCGCGATTAATTTCTTAAAACTGTTCAAACCATAGCTAGTTAGCAACAGTCGCAATGTTTCATTAAAAGTCATTTTCCAGAGAAGGGGGCGCACTTACCCTCTTCCTAGCCATAACACGTGTACGCCTATGGTGTAGTTGTACCAGTACGCACTAGGGTCGCGCACAGGTTACTTTATATGTAACCAGAGATAACAAATGCCTAAAAAACTACACTTAAGTTTTTTTTTATTTACTTCTTTAATTATTGCAGCTTTAAGAAAATGAATATCAGCTTACAAAGTGCATTAGAACAAGCACACACAAGATCACTACATTTTCGCCCCTCTTCCTAACACTTTTACAAATAAGTGAATGGTGGAAGAGAAGAAGAAGCATTTAACAGAGCGCTCCGGTACTACTTATTTTACCATTCCACTACTACTGCATCTGTGTAGAATCCATTCCGCACTTCAGCAAAAATTGCGTTCCGATGGATAGCATACGGAAGGAGGAGGTTGAACAGTCCGAAGAAAGCTGGGAGAGATGTTTTAATGTTTCACATTAATGTCTAGCCATGTATCTCTGTAGTCCAATGTTACGGTGACCGCAACCACAGTCTACTTGAAATATGCTTTGGTAGGCTGCGCGTTTTCATTATTTCTCCATTGCCCGGTCGTTTCTCCAGAACGATACTTAGGATATCGATACTAACTACAACATCTTTCTACATAATTACACTAAAAATATAACTGCGGAAAAACCTGACAAGGTATTCCCGATTTCAAAATAAGAAATATTGACTTCAGCTCTGCACGCATTTACCATCTTGTGCAGACACTGGCAGGAATGTATGATGGCATAAATTAAATTGGCCCAAAACGAACTAAAATAGCCCATTTGTTGTCATCAACTGGGAAATAGGTCTATAGGGCTTTCGGGGTGAGCCCACAACTCTATCTTAGAAACTATTAAAAATGGAAACTAAACACTCTTAGAAACTATACTGTATTGTATACTTAAATGGAAATAGACACTCTTATGGTTTATCTAAAACGCTTCAATATAGACACCACTTTCTGGGGATCCATTGCGCAAAATCGTCAAATGTGGCGCTGTAGCAACACAAGAGCAACTCGCACAGCTGAGAATCGTCGTACTGCTGAGGTGCAGAGAAAAAGAGTAGAGCGAAAAGAAAAAAACACACAATATCCACATATCCAACCCTGATCATGTATGCCCCACCTGTGGTAGGGGAATGTGTTTCAGGATTGAACTCTACAGTCACCTCTGCACACACCAGATAGGTGTAACATGAGGCTGTTATCATCATCGATTGCGATGGACGGCTATTACGGTGTTCATTGTTCATTTTAGGATCATCTTCATCGCACACCGGACATGTCCATAATTGCTCTGATCTCATCCCAAGCATGTATTTCAATGTGTTTAGGCTAACAACTCCCATTCTGTGTTGATTGATGTATCTACTGGGTTTCTCTCCTGGTTTTCCGTCTTGCTGCACCTATCAGTATGCACAACTTGCGCAACCAAGATAGAGAATACCCTTTATCTTCGTCGTTGAAATCTTCAGAGCGTATGTTTTCTCTGAGAGACGGCTATTACATAATACTATATGGTATACTATACATTCAACGATTCTGTGTTTTAAAGATATTTTTCCCAGAGATCTTTGACCTCAATGTAGGTGAGATCAAGTTCCTAGTACCATCAAAGACGGACGATAAAATGAAAGTTCCGTGATCAAGTTGAGTACGTAAAATAACTATTGACAGTTGAAAATCCATTTTTAAAATGGCAGCAAAGCCACTGTCGGAGAAAAAGAAAAAAATGGCAGCAAAGCCACCCTCGTCGAGAAAGAAAAATGGCAGCAAAGCCACTGTCGAGAAAGAAAAATGGCAGCAAAGCCACTGCGAGAAGAAAGGAAGATAGAAAAAATACATAACAGATTAACATAAAATTCATACAATAAATTTTCACTATTTCCAAAGTTACACTAGGGCCCTCGCCGGCCCTACATAGTTCGTGGACTGTCGCTGATATCTTCATGTGTAAGAAAGAGATCGGAGCACATATGCTTATTCACCGAAGTGCAATGATGAAAATTCAATCAATCATTCAATCAATCAAACAAACAATATATACAATATCAATCAATCAATCAAGTGCCATGTCTGCCGGTGTAGACTATCATATCTCTCCATATCTATCTCTCTCTCTCTCGCTCTCTCTCTCCTTGGTGCAGTAAATCAGTTCTGACGACGATCTTTTATCGAACCACGATGTCAGAAAATAAATATCTTCTCCCTCTGTCTTCTACGATCTCTCCTTCCCTGAATTTTACCCGTTGTCACCACGTTCTAACCCCCCTCTTCGCATTATATGTTCGAAGATATCAAGTCTTAACACGACAGTATACACAGTTAGAAACGAAATACTTTACTATTAAATGTTAAACTATTATTGTACCTTTAGTCTACTGTTGTTGCTTGGGTCTATCTAAGATGTAGTTAATTGTGAACTGTTTCCTTTAGCGAGGCTGTAGCTTACAGAGATGTTCTTGTTTTTCATATACTTCCCAGTCAGCAAATTGTACATATGCTCTTTCTCCCATTCTAAATGCGTATATGTTTCTCACTGTCACGAGTCATGAAACTGCGAACTCCATCCAAGCCTTTATATTTAGAAACGAGCGGTAACTACTAGATTTTCCTAAACGAACGGGAATACCCATTAATTAATAATGGTAAGATTCAGTGTTTCTCAACGTGGACACTAGATGACAACATATGGAGATCATCAGCTTACATGACACAGAGACTAAACTCAATATATACAAATTACATGTGCGCTCAGACTTACTGTATGGTTCAGAGACATGGAAAACAAGTAGCAAAATGGACAGTCATAAAAGCATGTCCGCTCACGTAACTTTAACAAAAAAATATAACATACAGGGGACAGTCTTCAAGGATATGTTTTAATGATTTAATAATATTAACAGTAATATTAATAATAATAAAACCCATAACGTTTTAAGATCGCAGGACACTACGATGGAATTGCCAACAAATAAGTTCATCTAAGATTTCTTCCATCTACGAGGAGGGCGAGTGTGGAACATTCATTTCTGATCAGTTCTTATTTGTCAACCTATGCTTGTCTTTTCCCATCTCTTCTATCAGCCTACACTGTTCAGAATAATATCGTCGTCCTCCAATAGCTGGTTACCAGCAGAGATTTGTCACCCTAACAGTACTTTGTTATTTTTCTCTTTCATAGGACCATGCAGTCGGCATGCTCAAATCATCGGTAACATGATGAATCCATCTACTATGTGGTCTTCCTCTTCTCTTTGACGGGATGTCTCATTCCATATGGCCTTCTTCAACACTTAGTGTCATTTTTATTTCTTCAACAAAACTACATTTCTTCATTCTTATTTGTTGAATTAACCAATTTAATTTAATTTTCAATTCTTTCAAGATAGATCTATTCGTTCTTTTCTCTGTCCATGATATACGGAGGACTCGTTTGTAACACTTATATTCAAAGCACATACATGTTTTTCCACTATCTTGTTAAATGTTCATGTTTCCCACCCATACATTGTCACTGTGAATATGCATGCTCTTATTATTCTGATCTCTATTTTCTTATCAACTCCATTCCATATCTAGTTGTTTAAGTTTTGTGTAAGGTAGGGTTTGTTCTTCTTTTCATTTCTCTTATACCCTTTCGATCTGTTGTTCACATTTAATAATGTATAGAGTTTGCAAAATTACACTCATCGTCGTTCCAAGGCACATGAATGGTGATGACAATGAGAGAGCAAACAAGCTGGCTGGCTCT
Source organism: Arion vulgaris (assembly GCA_020796225.1). Lineage (NCBI taxonomy): Eukaryota > Metazoa > Mollusca > Gastropoda > Stylommatophora > Arionidae > Arion > Arion vulgaris. Next base: position 3,102,717 of record CM036765.1, read on the forward strand.
ACCCTCATTCGGGTGTTAGCCAATGTATAGAGCTGCTATTCTGAACGCCCTCATAGAATGTGGCTGCAAAGAGGATTTTATTAAAACCAATCCACGTTAATTGCTAGATTGCATGAGCTTGGATTGACGATTGGAGTAATCAGAATAGAAGAGCACAGCGTGTAAATGAGAAGGCTCTCCAATCAATATGGAGCTGGCGCTGTTAGTCGCTGGGCGCTGTTGGAGATATTGCGAAGGAGATCGGAGCACCTATGGACATGTCCGGGGTGCTAGAATGGTATTACAAACTGAAACTGAAAATAATGTACAAAGTGTAATATATAATTTATTTATATTAAATATCAATTAAACAGCTTAAAATTATAACACTTTTTTTCAGAACTTGATTGCCTATTGTTACTTTTTTAGGAGCTGTGGGGAGGTGCGACGGGATTTGTAATTTGTTACGATGTTGAGGGTTACTAAACATTTAGGGGTCTCTATGGCTAAACGGTTACGCCTTTCCCTTGTATAAGGTCGGTTATTTCCCGAAGTGCAATGATATTTGTCAAATCATTCAATCAATTAATCAATCAATCAATATAAGGTGTTGAGGTAGGGGTATGCTCTGCAAAAGTGGACACAGCGACTGGTTTATGGTTGAAACCGGAGTAGAGCAAGGATGTATTCTATCTCCGCTATTGTTTGGAGTGGCCATTGACTGGGTGATGCGAAAATGTTGCAGGGCGAAACTGGCATCGATTGGGTAGAAAATAGTCAACTAGAAGATTTGGATTTTACAGATGATATTGCCTTGTTAAGTAGAAACAACCAAGATATGCAAAGAAAAACAGACAACTTGTCATCTATAGCATCAAAAGTTGGACTGCAGATAAGCTATGAAAAAACAAATATAATGAAGACACCTATGGCAAGTAATGTAGATATCACACTGGAATCTAAAATGATAAAAATAACAGAGCAGTTAATCTATTTAGGTAGCAATTTTGATTGCACAGGAAATGTTAAAAGAAATTATGATACGAATTGACAAAGCAACATCAGCTTTTAAAAGTCTAAATAAAATATGGAATTGCAAGTTATATAGTATTAAAACTAAATTACGAATTTTCAATTCAAATGTTGTATCAATCCTAATATATGCCAGCGAGAGTTGGAAAATGACTAAAGATATAGAAAGCAAAGTTGAATGCATTTGAAAATAGATGTCTGCGAAAAATAATGAATATAAAATGGAACGAATTCAGGGGAAGTGATGAAATCAGAGACATGTCTGGTCAACCACTAGTGACAACTGTTATAAGAAAGAGAAGATGGAGATATGTTGGGCACACCTTGAGGAGAAATGATCAACGAATATCAAAGCAGGCATTGAAGTGGGATGCAAAGGGTTCAAGAAAGAGAGGTCGACTTAAGGAGACCCTGAAGCGAACTTTGCTGAGAGAGGCAGAAATATCGGTCTCAGTTCCTTGAAGGAGATTGAGCGAGTTGCCCAGGATAGGACGGTATGGAGAAATTACTTGCAGGCCCTATGTAACGTATAGCGGTACAAGAGGAATTATTATTATTATATGCGTTTAATGAGGTGTTTATATATGTTTATTGAGTAACACATAGTGAGGCATTGAAATATGGGTAGATTCCTAGCAAATGATACCTTTATAAGCCAACGTCCATCTAAGATGGCTGGTCTGTCCCGGACGGACGAGTATTAGATCCAGGACGGACGTATTAGATCAGAGGAGGTATTAGATCCAGGACGGACGAGTATTAGATCCAGGACGACGAGATGATCAGACGACAGATTAATCCAGGACGGACGAGTATTAGATCCAACGGACGAGTAAGATCCAGGACGGACGGATAGTCCAGGACGGACGAGTATTAGATCAGGACGGACGAGTATTAGATCAGGACGACATATTAGATCCAGGACGGACGAGTATTAGATCAGACGGAGAGTATTAGATCCAGACGGATATTAGATCCAGATAACTAAATTATATACTGGAATCTGAGTTCTAGCACAAACGAACGAGATGACAACCCAACTTTGGTTTTACAAAATGAAAATCCTGGCATATCCTTTACGGGACTTTGCCATCAACAATAGTAAATGAGTCGTTGATTTTCTAGGCACCGCTTATACGTTCAATAGTTTGCCATGATTTCTGAACGGTGAGGTCTATTTTTACCGTTAGTAAAAATCCACGGGAATAAATTTGCTTCCAAATTGCCTGCCGCGTAGTTTGAACCAAGTACTCTTGAGTTATGATCAAGCTGACTACCGCTTGAGCTACAGAGGCCCACTGATACAAAGATGTGTTTAAGCGTGAGTTGAAGGAGATTGATATGAATATGTAAGACTGTGTTTAAGCGTGAGATGAAGGAGATTGATATGAATATGTAAGACTGTGTTTAAGCGTGAGATGAAGTAGATTGATATGAATATGTAAGACTGTGTTTAATCGTGAGATGAAGGAGATTGATATGAATATGTAAGACTGTGTTTAAGCGTGAGATGAAGGAGATTGATATGAATATGTAAGACTGTGTTTAACATGAGATTTAAGGAGATTGATATGAATAGTAAGACTGTGTTTAAGCATGAGATGAAGGAGATTGATATGAATATGTAAACTGTGTTTAACATGAGATGAAGGAGATTGATATGAATATGTAAGACTGTGTTTAAACGTGAGATGAAGGAGATTGATATGAATATGTAAGACTGTGTTTAAGCGTGAGTTGAAGGAGATTGATATGAATATGTAAGACTGTGTTTAATCGTGAGATGAAGGAGATTGATATGAATATGTAAAACTGTGTTTAAGCGTGAGATGAAGGAGATTGATATGAATATGTAAGACTGTGTTTAAACATGAGATGAAGGAGATTGATATGAATATGCAAGACTGTGTTTAAACATGAGATGAAGGAGATTGATATGAATATGTAAAACTGTGTTTAAGCGTGAGATGAAGGAGATTGATATGAATATGTAAGACTGTGTTCTAAAAGCGATGTGAGATGAAGGAGATGATTGAATGAATATGTAAGACTGTGTTTAAGCGTGAGATGAAGGAGATTGATATGCATATGTAAGACTGTGTTTAAGCGTGAGATGAAGGAGATTGATATGAATATGTAAGACTGTGTTTAAGCGTGAGATGAAGGAGATTGATATGAATATGTAAGACTGTGTTTAAGCGTGAGATGAAGGAGATTGATATGAATATGTAAGACTGTGTTTAAGCGTGAGATGAAGGAGATTGATATGAATATGTAAAACTGTGTTTAAGCGTGAGTTGAAGGAGATTGATATGAATATGTAAGACTGTGTTTAAGCGTGAGATGAAGGAGATTGATATGAATATGTAAGACTGTGTTTAAACATGAGTTGAAGGAGATTGATATGAATATGTAAGACTGTGTTTAATGATTCGTCCGCCAGTGATAGATTCACTTGGGGACACGTTCTGAAAACGGGTCTGAGAACTGGTGAGGAGGTCAGACTAGGAGACAACTTCCACACATAAAACAAGGACAAGTGCAAGGAGAAGTGCAAGGACAAGTGTTAGGACAAGTGCAAGGAGAAAGCAGAAATAAACTCCATCATGTGGGTTACATCCAATGTCTCTCGAGACTAACATGATGCCGCTATTATCACCATTATCGTCATCACCATCATCGTCATCATTATCATCATCATCATCATTGTGTTACTGGTGGATATGGGCTGTGTAATTGAACAATTTCATACCGGTGAATTAGCCGACAAGTACCGGGTACTGGGTAATGGAAACAACAGCTATGCATCTTCTTCGTCTCTTTCAACACTTATACTTATTTATAGAAGTGTTGGGAAGGGTAAGATGGGGCGAGAAGAAAACGTAGTAATCTTGTGTGTGCTTGTTCTAAGGTACTTTGTAAGCTATTCATTTTCTTCTTAAGGCTGCTATTGATGTCGTCGTTCCATATTTTGCATGGACTTCCTCTTGCTCTGTACTCGTTATACTTTTTTTTAGTGTAGCTTTCTGTGGTAGTCGACACTAGGACATTCTTGTCTTGGAAATTTTCCTGAAGATCAAAAAGGGATGTAGACTAGGAAGTATATCAATTCATGATCTGTACGGACTAGTACAGTAAAAACAATCTGAGTTCCTTAAACAAGAAAAGAAGAAAATAAACAAGACGTTTGAAGAAACAAAGGGGAAGCACCGGAGAAAATGACTATAATCAATAAATAGACAGTGCACAAGTATTAGGGCTTACGGGCGCCCGAGTGGTTACCGGGGCCCAAATTTGGGGTGTAAAGAATAGAACCACTGTTACCTGCCACGCATGTCGTAAGAGGCGCTAAGGAGGTTTGGCTGAAATCGGATGCATGTGTCCTAAACGTGTAGAAGTCTATGCGTTTAGGGGCCTATCAAACCAATATGCAACGTATACACGTTCTTGGCAAAGATCAAACATATCACAAAGAGTGATTAAAATTGGTCATAAAGAACGAACGCAAAGAAGAAGAAGAGGACTTACGGGAAACACAAACTACGAGTACGATTCGAACCACAAACTGTTATTTCTTACGGCATCCATTGCCTATTGGATTTACCTCTCACATCTCCACTTCTTGTATCAACTTTCTTGACATCAATATTACCATAAACCTATCCACCATCACAACATCAGTGTATTATAAGCCTACTGATGCACACAGTTTTCTCCTTTATACCTCTTCTCATTCCCAGGCTTGTCGTGATTCTTTGCCATTCTCCCAACTCTTACGCCTTCGTCGCCTTTGTAGCGTGGACGATGATTTTCTTGATAGAACTTGCGAGATGCTTGATTTCTTCCGCAAGCGCCTATACCCAGAAAAGGTGTTGGTATCTGCTATGCATTGAGTTCAGACAATTGCTCGCCAGCAGGCCCTTACCAACCAGCTTAAGACTTTCAACTCTGACAGGATGAAAATTATCTTCACTTTCCACCCTCAAAGTTCACTTGTGAAGAAAGTTTTATTCCGTCATCTGTCTATTCTTAAGTCAGACCCTGAGACCCGTTCAGTCTTCAAAAACTATCCTTTGGTGGCTTACAGACGGGATAGAAGTCTTAAAGATATGTTGGTACACATTCGCCTTAAATCCAATATCCAGACTCATTTTGGCACCGTCCAGTGTGGCCGTCGGCGTTGCAACACGTGTGCTTATGTGATACAGACGCGTACTGTATCTTTCCTAAAGCCACGTTTGTTATTGAAGATGGTTTCACATGCGAGTCCCACATTATAATCTACGCCATCACTTGCAAGCATTGTGACAAGGCATATATCGACGAAACAAGCAAAATGCTTAATGACCGTTTCGGCCAACACTTGCGTGATATATGCCAAAGCTATGTGACCCATGTAGCCACTCATTTCAATGGAACTGACCCTTTGAGAGCTCGCGACGTCCAGGTCACGGCCATCCGATCATGTTCTTCTGATGATCGTAGTCGATTTGCTCTGGATAATTTTTTTATTTCGTTATATGGCACTTTGCAACCACATAGACTCAACGCTCTACATTCCTATGCTGCTTAGTACTTTCTCTTCTCATGCTCCATATTCTATATTTGTATATGTTCAATGTATATCAGTTATATATTTACTTGATTTTTTTATTGTTTCTCTTCTTTTTCATTTCTAGTTTTTCTGCATTTATTTCGTTATTCGTTTCTAGTCACAGATTTTCATTTTATGCTCGTTGGAATATATCTCTGTCGTAGTCTATATGTAGTGTGCTGTGAAATTTGTCACTCCTGTTGTATTATTTGCTTGATAAAGGCCTTTTGGTCGAAACGTTGCTTTGTATTGTCATTGTTTTTGTATTTAGTAAAACTAAAGTACTTTGTTATTACGTGTTTCATTATCTTTACATGCGAGCGTTTTTAAGAACACAGTCAGCTAACTCTCTGTGCCTATTGGCTAAGAAGTTCAAAGTGTAGTGCTCGCTTGATCGCAGCCAAAGTGTGAGAGTCTTTATTAAACGCCAAGTGGCACAATAATACTCACTCAAACAAATGTTCGAGCGTTCTCATTCGAAAGACTAATGACGATAGGAGTTTTACACGTTTTCACACTCTCTAGTACTGGGTCTACCTGTTGTGGTACTTCTGGTTAGGGTTAAATAATAAAAAAAAAGGTAGCTCTCCTTCATTTTATTTATTTCTGATCTGTATGACTCCTACAGTGAAAGTATTCCAAGTTTCTGATCTGTATGACTCCTACAGTGAAAGTATTCCAAGTTTCTGATCTGTATGACTCCTACAGTGAAAGTATTCCGAGTTTCTGATTTGTATGACTCCTACAGTGAAAGTATTCCGAGTTTCTGATTTGTATGACTCCTACAGTGAAAGTATTCCGAGTTTCTGATTTGTATGACTCCTACAGTGAAAGTATTCCGAGTTTATTAGCTCTTTCATTTCGTAATTATTTATTTACCTCACACACTTATGCCAACACACTGTTGTAGAAAGCACAACTGAGATATACCGGTCACGTTGCTCAGATGTCTGATAAACGCATCCCAAAAACAGTATATGTATGGCGAGCTTGAATGCGGCAGACGTTCAGCTGATGGACAGGGAAAAAATGCTTTAAAGACACTCTTAAAGTATCCCTGAAATGCTTCGATATAGACAGCACGTGCTGTAAATCCCTGACTTAAGATCGCCAAATGTGACGCTGTAACAACATAAGAGGAGTTTGCATAGTTGAGAATTATCGTGCTGTTGAGGTACCAAGAATTATCGTGCTGTTGAGGTACCAAAAAAAACTAGCGGCGCGAAAAGACAGAACACACAACACCCACATCTTTAACTTTGATCATGTATATCCCGCCTGTGGTAAGGGATTGTATTCTAGAATTGTACTCTACAGTCACCTCCGCACACACCAGAGGTGCAGCAGCACACGTCTGATGCAGTTGTCATCATCGCTTGCGATGGACGGCTATTATTATTATTTTACCTCTGAAAGCACTGATATTGCTATATATACTCAAGTGGCCTGTACACTGACTTTGCGTCATCTTAAAGAATTCAGCGAGCCAATGTATCAGTTCAGAACAGAGAAGGGGTTAAACGAGAAGATAGAAGAAATGAATGACAGTAGGTAACGTAAAGGAATGTAAAAACCCGTATTTATACAACATGGTAATTTGACGCATACCGTGTCAGATATAGAAATATATATAATGTAACCATTGCCAAGTATATATAGCCTTTTTCGTCTTTACAGACGATCAATTGGCAAGTGTTTTACTGTAACAACTTCTGAGTTTTCGTTTCTCTCTTGTCTTTCAGCTCATCCCTAAGTTTCTCTTCAAAAGATTCTGCACTTTAGCGCAATGTTGTTTTCCATATATCTCGATCATCAGCCAGTTTCTTCCCATTTGCTGGGACCGATAAAAATGTTATTTATTGAGCAGACATCTTTATATCTGAGCAGTGGTCTGCCTTGGTGCCTCTTCCTCTCCGAAAGTTTACAGAACAACATTTGTTTTGGAATGTGGCCATTGTCCAATCTTTGCACATGCCCTAAACATCTTAGTTGTCTACTGCTGAGCATGCCCATGATGGAAGGCAGATTTGCACGTTGCAGTACTTCAGAGTTAGTTATCTTGTAGTACCACCTGATGTTCATAATCTTGCGGAGACATCGAAGGTGAAATATGTTAAGTCTTCTCTCATACCTTGAGTAGGCTGTCCATGTTTCTGAGCCATATGATGCTCGTCCATCACGGGTGATGATGATCACACAATTTTCATCCAAGGAAAGGTAGTTGTGTTATGTTTGTCTGTGTGTGCGTAGTGACTAGTGAGCCCGATGTGGCTTGAAATGTTCTTGTACAGTGTGGGCAAGGTATGCTTGCACTTGTGGGCTAGTTTTACTGCCTTTCTGTTTTGACGTTTTTGTTCCATCCATGCTGTTCTACCTGAGTGGGAGCAGGACACATCCCTGTTTGACTCCATTCTTAACCTCGAAGCTATCAGATGTGCTACCATCGAACTGTATACTGCCTTTCATGCCTTCATGTAAGGAGACGATCAGTTGGAGAGACTTTGGGGGGCAGCCGATATATTTTATAAAGTCCTGGTCCGCTGACCGTGTCAAATGCCGCTGTCAGATCTACGAAAGCAATGAACAATGGCTTTCTCTGCTCTCTACATTTCTCTTGTAGTTGTCGAAGAGTAAATATCATGTCAGTTGTTGACCGTCCAGCTCTGAATCCACATTGTGGCTCTGGAAGAACACGCTCGCCAGTTTCTGTTGTCGTTTTGAAAGGACTAGTGCAAAGGCTTTGCCTGTAACCAGTGGCGGCTCGTGATCAATTTTGCTGGTGGGGCCAGACAGAAATTTTCGGAAAAATCATGGTTCGGTTAGGTTATATTTTAATGTATAAAATAAAAAATACACGTTACACCTTATTTTTGGTGGGCCCGGCCCACTGGCCTATCAGCATTACGCCATCGGACTATAGTTCACAGTAATAAATGATATTATGTGGGTCCAAATGTGGGCATACCATCAATGATTTGAGATATGCTGACGACACTGTCTTGATAACGAAAATGAAACAGATTTCCAGGAACTATTGATATGAGTTTCAGTTACTTTTAAGTATTATTATCATTCGATACTTTTGCAAGAAATATGTGTTACTCAGTACCTGGTACTTGGTACTTACTAATAAGTTAGTATCCCTCTTCTTCATGTTTTATTCTCCGCTCATTGAAGCATAATAAATCAACATATTTCTTTTTCCAACGCTCCATATCAACCACTTGTTAACCACTCTTTGTGATTTGTATGTGATTTGAGCCTAAGAGTGATTGTGCGCTTTTCGAGTTATGCGCTACAAGTAGGCCAGCACATTCGATTTCTGTGACGCTTTTTATTTACTAGAGTAGCTTCTCTAGAATCCTATCTGAGTGGCCTCTTCAACATGTCTTGTAGGTCGCAGTGTTACTATTCTTTACTCCCTCTATGAGCCCGGGCAAGACAGGGGCCACATTTCTTCTAATCATATCTATCTTGAGCAAATGTCTTCTAATCATATCTGCCTTGAGCAAATTTCTTCTAATCATATCTATCTTGAGCAAATGTCTTCTAATCATATCTATCTTGAGCAAATTTCTTCTAATCATATCTATCTTGAGCACATTTCTTCTAATCATATCTATCTTGAGCAATTTCTTCTAAATCTTAATTCTAAACTTGAGCAAATGTCTTCTAATCATATCTATCTTGAGCAAATTTCTTCTAATCATATCTATCTTGAGCAAATTTCTTCTAATCATATCTATCTTGAGCAAATGTCTTCTAATCATATCTATCTTGAGCACATTTCTTCTAATCATATCTATCTTGAGCAAATTTCTTCTAATCATATCTATATTGAGCACATTTCTTCTAATCATATCTATCTTGAGCAAATGTCTTCTAATCATATCTATCTTGAGCATTTCAATCTATCTTCTTAAATCTACATATCTATCTTGAGCAAATGTCTTCTAATCATATCTATCTTGAGCACATTTCTTCTAATCATATCTATCTTGAGCAAGTAATTTTTCTTGCACTAATCATATCTATCTTGAGCAAATTTCTTCTAATCATATCTATCTTGAGCAAATTTCTTCTAATCATATCTATCTTGAGCAAATTCTTTAATCAATCTATCGCAATTTTCAATATCTTTGAGCAAATTTCTTCATTTCTTTAGCCATTTCTCTAATTATTAAATGTCTCAATCATATCTATCTCTAGCAATGTTAAGTCTATCCTACAAATTTTCAATCTATCTATCTTGAAATTTTCTATCATTCATCTACATTCTAATAATTGTTGAGCAAACTTATTAACTAGGTCTACAAAGCTTGAATGCTAGTTTCTTAGCAGTCTAAGTTATTAAATACGTCTACAGCTTGATATGCTGGTCTATGTGGTGTAAGTTATTAAATACGTCTACAGCTTGATATGCTGGTCTCTGTGGTGTAAGTTATTAAATACGTCTACAGCTTGATATGCTGGTCTATGTGGTGTAAGTTATTAAATACGTCTACAGCTTGATATGCTGGTCTCTGTGGTGTAAGTTATTAAATACGTCTACAGCTTGATATGCTGGTCTCGTGGTGTAAGTTATTAAATACGTCTACAGCTTGATATGCTGGTCTCTGTGGTGTAAGTTATTAAATACGTCTACAGCTTGATATGCTGGTCTCTGTGGTGTAAGTTATTAAATACGTCTACAGCTTGATATGCTGGTCTCTGTGGTGTAAGTTATTAAATACGTCTACAGCTTGATATGCTGGTCTCTGTGGTGTAAGTTATTAAATACGTCTACAGCTTGATATGCTGGTCTCTGTGGTGTAAGTTATTAAATACGTCTACAGCTTGATATGCTGGTCTCTGTGGTGTAAGTTATTAAATACGTCTACAGCTTGATATGCTGGTCTCTGTGGTGTAAGTCATTAAATACGTCTACAGCTTGATATGCTGGTCTCTGTGGTGTAAGTTATTAAATACGTCTACAGCTTGAATATGCTGGTCTTGTGGTGTAAGTTATTAAATACGTCTACAGCTTGATATGCTGGTCTCTGTGGTGTAAGTTATTAAATACGTCTACAGCTTGATATGCTGGTCTCTGTGGTTAAGTTATTAAATACGTCTACAGCTTGATATGCTGGTCTCTGTGGTGTAAGTTATTAAATACGTCTACATCTTGATATGCTGGTCTCTGTGGTGTAAGTTATTAAATACGTCTACAGCTTGATATGCTGGTCTCTGTGGTGTAAGTTATTAAATACGTCTACAGCTTGATATGCTGGTCTCTGTGGTTAAGTTATTAAATACGTCTACAGCTTGATATGCTGGTCTCTGTGGTTAAGTTATTAAATACGTCTACAGCTTGATATGCTGGTCTCTGTGGTGTAAGTTATTAAATACGTCTACAGCTTGATATGCTGGTCTAGTGGTGTAGTTATTAAATACGTCTCAGCTTGATATGCTGGTCTATGTGGTGTAGTTATAAAAGTTTTCAGTTGTCTCTCTTGTGAAGTTTTTATATTCCCAAGATCTCTGATCTCTGTGTGAGTTGAAATCGCTCCAAGTCTCTGTGGGAGTTAAATACATTAAAGCGATATGGTCTCGTGTTAAGTTGAACAACTCTACAACGAATCCTTTGGGGCTGTTCAAAAAGCAGAGCGATGCTGGAATCTCTGGTGTGTTATAAATTCATTGATAAGCGTTGAAAGATAAATTTCTACTAAACTTTACTATTTTTTGTAAATTAAATGACGTCTCAGGGTGCTCTGTGGGAAGTAAATCGTCGGCTGTATGTGGTCTCCTGTGTAGAAAGAATCTACAGCTACATGTTTACTCGTGAAGTTTAAATACAACTGATGATGCTGGTCAATCGATCAATCAATCAATCAATCAATCAGCTTGATGCGGTCTTGAGAGAAGAAGAACAGAAGTCACAAGTTGATATGCTTGGTCTCTTGGTGTAAGTTATTAAATATCAAGTTGATATTATTATGTGGTCATAAGTTATTAAATAGTTACAGGATAGCTGGTCTCTGTGAGTGTAAGTTATTAATAGAGTCACAGCTTATATGCTGGTCCTGTGGGGAAGTTATATATATATATGGTCTGGAAGTTATTAATAGTCTACGAAGTCATGGGGTAAGTTATAAATAGTACAGTGATATAGTTATATGATAGAAGTTATAAAGTCTAAGTATGATATGTAGGTCTGTGAAGTTATATAAAACGTCTACAAGCTTATATGATTGTAGTGTAGTTATTTAATATCTAGAGTATGCTGGTCTATATGTGGAGTTATATATAATATAAAGTCACGCTTGATATGTAGGTTCTGTGGAGCTTATTAAAGTCATGGAAGCTACATTATATGAAGTCTGGGTGTATTATTAATAGTCACAGCTTATATATATAGAAGTCTAGTTTATATATATATATAAGTCTAAGCATATATATATAGGTCATGGAAGTTATATCTACATATATAGAAGTCATGGAAGTTATTAAATACGTCTACAGCATATGCTGGTCTCTGTGGTGTAAGTTATAAATCGTCAAGTTATATGTGGTATATATGTGTAAGTATTAAATAGCTACATATATAGAGTCTGTGAAGCTTATTAAGAAGTCATTAAGTTATGATATACTAAGGTCTATGGTAAGTATTATATAAAGTCTGAAGCTATATATGGTCCATGGAAGTTATTAAAAGTCATAAGTTATATATTATTGGTTGAAGTTATTAATATACGTATATGCTGGTCTCGTGGAAGTTATAAATAGTCACAGCTTGATATGTGGGTGGTGGTTTAAACGTCCCAGCTGTATGCGGTTAACTGTGCTCTGAATTTAAAAGTCTAACTTAATCTGGTAAATCTAAAGAGTAATATATATTTATATCATTATTCTGGTTTGTGATAAGCAGTTTTAAAACGTCAACTCAAGGGTTAATGTGATGTTTTACCATCCACAATTATATCTGCTACGTGTGTAAATATAAAATTTAAGACGTGTTTCTGGTGTAAGTTATTAAAACTCTCAGCTAGCCAATGGCGTAACTCACAGATTTCCACAGTTATTAAATACACTCAGCATACCAGGAAGGTCAAGGTCCGTGGAAGCCTGTTAACACACGAGCTTGATTGCTAGGTTCTCTGTGATGTACGATTAAATACACTACAGCTTGGCGGTCTCGTAAGAAGATTATCAAATTTTTACAGACAGACACTGTGCCAGGAAGTTCTATCCTACGCGATCAGCGTCTCTTGAATGTAAAGTTATTACCGTCTCACAAACTTGATATGCTGGTCTCGTGTGTACTGTTAAACACTCTCGTGATATGCGGGGTTCTGTGAGTCAATTAGATAAAATCCTGACCAAGCTGGTTTGGGTTGTATAAATAGCGTTCAGTGATATGCGGTTTGTGTGTTGTCTTTTCCGCTGCTTGTTGTGTCTCTGTGGTGTAAGTTCATATACTCTACAGCTGATTGCGGTTTTGTGTTTTAATACGCTACACATTTGGCTCTGTGGAAAGTTCCACACGTATTGTCTAAATCGTACAGCATATGCTGGTCCTGTGGTGTGTTTTAAATCGTCTCAGCTTGACCAGCTGACGGGTTGTTATTAATCACGTCTACAGTGATATCTGTCTTTGGTGTGTTTAATACATTCTACAGCCGATATCTCAGTTGGTGGCTTCTAAATCGTCAAGTTGTTGCGGCTTGGGTTGTTATGAGATTCGCTGTCTGATATTGTCTCTGTAGTGTATTATTAAATACTCTGCGTAGATAGCTGGATCTTGGTTAATTTTAAATGTCTACACATAGCTGGCCTGTGGTCAATGTATGTAAATAGTCTACAGCTGAATCTTGCCTGTGGTTAGTTAAAATGACGTCACAGCTTGATCATATTCGGTGGTCAAACCGGTGAGGAAACCGTGGGTATTAAATCGTCTAAGCTGAGCTGTCTCCCGTGGTGTAAGATGAAACGCGTACAGCGGATGAGGGCCCTGGTTTGGTAAGTTGGTTAAAAGGCGATCACAGCTTGATAGCTGGTTGTGGGACAGTTATTAACACGCTAGCAGCTTGAAGCCTGGTCTCTGTGGGATCATTATATCTCAGCTTGATAGCTGTCTTGTGGTTAAGTATTAATCGCTAGACTGATATGCTGGCTCTGTGGATAGTTATTAATCTCTCAGCTTATAATCTGGTCCTGTGCGTGAGTTTGAACATCGTCTACCAGCTTGATATCTGCTCTTTTAAGAAAAACGCTCTACCAGGCTTGAATGCGATCTCTGTGATAAAGAAGTTGAAAGACCTAAGACGAATCTGGGCTCGTGGTTAGAAAACTGTCTACAGCTGATATGACTGGCCTTGGTGAGTTATAGACTCTACGCGAGGGTCGGTGTCGATAGTGCCGGATATACTTCTTTGGTGAGTGAGCAAAAACGCACACTGTCAGGAATCTGGTGTAAGTTATTAATCATCTCAGCTTGATGCTGGTCTCACCAGATTAAAACGGTTCAGTTGATAGCTGATGACTCTTAGATCTCATAGGGTAAAAATACGTCTACACTAAGCGGGCTCGGGTCGAATATTAAATCGTCTAAGCTGATATGATGGTTCTGGGTGAAGTTTTAAATAGTCTCCAGCGGTCTCAGGGTCAGTATAATCGTCTACAGGACTTCCAATGTGAAGTATAAATACGTCACAGCCATCTGGTTCTGTGGATGAGTTATAAATAGCACAGCTGGCAATGCGGTCTCGGGGGAATTATTAAATACTCAGCTTGATTGCTGGCTCGATGCTAAGTATTAAATACTCACTTGTTGCTGGTTTGTGTGCAAGTTTGAAACCCAACTGTATGTGTCATCGTTCAAGATTAAATGGCACTGATATGCTGGTCTCTGTGGGAAAATACAATACGTCAAGCTTGAAGGTCTTGTGGTTAAGTTATTGGAATACGATCAGTTGAATCTGGTCTCTAAGTTAAACTACATCACAGCTTGATAAGCGTCCTGGGTGCAAGTATTAAAAGTCTGGCAGCTTGAATTGAAAAGTCCTCTGTCTGAAGTTTAATACGTCTGACGACAAGTTGAAGGACTTTCCATTGTGAAGTTATAAATACCAGTGACTGGATCTCTGTTGTAAGATAAAACGTCTACACTTGATATGCTGTCTCTTTGAGTTTTATAGGACGTATGCTCTGGTCCGTGGTGAAGTTTAAACGTCTAGCTTGATATGCTGGTCTATTGGTGCTATTATTAAAACTAGCGATATGCGGTCTCTGTCAAGGTGACTTATTAAATCATCCAAACAGCTGATTCTAGTCTCGTGGAAGACTAAATAGTCAGCTGAATTGCTAGTACTCGTGGCTAAGCAAAAATCTACGAATCAGATATGCGAGACCTGGTTTTAAGTTTTAATGCCTAAAAACTGATATGCGGACCTCTATGTGTACAGTTATTATACTCATGCAGATGATAGCTGGCTACTGTGATGATAAGTTCAGATACTTAATTGCATATGCTGGTTCTGTCTAAGTTCTAAATCATCCACATATGTTATGCATGGTCTCTGGTCCAGGTCCAATCAAATGCCAGCTTGATATTGCTGCCTGGGGTTATAAGAAGTCAAGCCGAGATGTCGCGGGAAGGCACCGGTTGACTCATATACAAACAGTCTAGCTGATAGGTGGTCTCTGTTGAAATTGTTTAAATCTACAGCTTGATTGTCTCTTGGTGTAAGTTATTAAATACGTCCAGCTGATATGTGGTCCTGTGGGAAGAAAATACGTCACCCGCTTGATATGCTGGTCTCTGTGGGGCAATTATCAAATAGCGGTCTCAGCTTAATCGGTCTCTGGTAAAGTTATTAATCTCTAAGACTAATGCTGGTCTCTGTGGTGAAGTTTGAATACGTCAGCTTGATATGCTGTCAACTTGGGAGTTAAATGCCAGCAGCATATGTGACTCTATATGGTCTTTGTCAACTCTGAAGGCTGGTCTCTGTTGGTGAGGGTCTATTAAATAGTCATGGAAAATTGGTCCTGGGTGAAATTCATCAAGATCGTTAACAGTTTACTGGCTGTGGACGTTATTACTCTACAGGAAGCTGGTCTGGGTTCATGTATAACGGCGTCAACAGGCTTGTATGCTGGTCTCTTCGCATGTTGTTTTAATACTCTACAGCTTTGGAAGGCTGGCTCTGGGGTAAAGATTAAATACGCTACAGCGTACTATGCTGGTCTCTTGGAGGTTAAAATCCTCTACCAGGTAAAATGCTTCTCACTGTTGTTTGCTGATGCTAGCCTCTGTACTGACTCTGAGGAAGAAATGCCAGACTTAATGCAAGTTCTCTGGCCTGTGATAGGTTACGTCTACCATTGACACAAAAAAAGTCATGTTATGCTGCCTGGGAAAGTATTACGATCCAGTCATACAGTTAAGACTAGCGGTCTCAGTAAACTGACAGCTATATGCTGTTCTTGGGCTTATCAGATCGCTAACGATAGATTCTGAGGTCACAATAAAGATATCACAGCTTGTGCTGGTTCGGAAGGTTACGTCACGTGTAGGAGCGGGGATAAGTCATAATACGCAAGCTGGATTGCGGCTCAGTGGTGTAAGGGTGTATGAAATGACGCTGACAGTGATATGCTGCCGGGAAGAAATTAAACCATTCCACAAGCTGGTCTGGAGAATACTAAAAATAAGCTGGCTGGGACAAAATTCCACAAAGACAGTTTCCTCCTGTGAAGATTCCCAAGTTCTTCAACTTACTCCTGTTGAGAAGGCCCAACTTGAGATGAGGTCGGTTTAGTTGACTCGAACTGTCTGTGATAAACGAGTCCCAAAAAGTTGATGTATGAGGAAGCTGAAGGGGAGACGTGTAGTGGTGGAAGTAAAGAGCAAGAAGCTCTTAAAGTGAAATCTTCAATATAGACAATAGTGAGAATCTGTGCAAGATGCAAATGTGCGCTGAAAACAAAGAGGACTGAATAAATGAGAATCAATAGTAATGTGAGTCAACAGGAAACTAGCAGCGTAAATAGAAGTAGACACAACATGACATGTCTAAGCGATATATGACACTGTGAGTCGGAATTCGTTCAGATTAGACAGGCTGATACCTCGCACACACAGAGAAATGCAACATTAGAGTCTGAATGTTGTCATATCAAGCTTACGATGGACAGTATATTATATATATATGAAGTCATGGAAGTTATATATATAGAAGTCATGGAAGTTATATATATAGAAGTCATGGAAGTTATATATATAGAAGTCATGAAGTATATATATAGAAGTCATGGAAGTTATATATATATAGAAGTCATGGAAGTTATATATATAGAAGTCATGGAAGTTATATATATATATAGAAGTCATGGAAGTTATATATATAGAAGTCATGGAAGTTATATCTATATATAGAAGTCATGGAAGTTATATATATATAGAAGTCATGGAAGTTATATATATAGAAGTCATGGAAGTTATATCTATATATAGAAGTCATGGAAGCTATATATAGAAGTCATGGAAGTTATATAATATATATAGAAGTCATGGAAGTTATATATATAGAAGTCATGGAAGTTATATATATATATATAGAAGTCATGGAAGTTATATATATATATATAGAAGTCATGGAAGTATATATATATGAAGTCATGGAAGTTATATATATATAGAAGTCATGGAAGTATATATATGAAGTCATGGAAGTTATATATATATATAGAAGTCATGGAAGTTATATATATAGAAGTATGGAAGTATATATATGAAGTCATGGAATTATATATATAAGAAGTCATGGAAGTTATATATATAGAAGTCATGGAAGTTATATATATAGAAGTCATGGAAGTTATATATATAGAAGTCATGAAGTATATATATGAAGTCATGGAAGTTATATATATATAGAAGTCATGGAAGTATATATATGAAGTCATGGAAGTTATATATATAGAAGTCATGGAAGTTATATATATATATACAGAAGATATAAGTTAGTCATATATATATATAGAAGTCATGGAAGTATATATATATATATACAGAAGTCATGGAAGTTATATATATGGAAGTCATGGAAGTATATATATGAAGTCATGGAAGTTAATATATAGAAGTCATGGAATTATATATATATGAAGTCATGGAAGTTATATATATATATCAGAGTCATGAGTTATATATAGAAGTCATGGAAGTTATATATAGAAGTCATGGAAGTTATATATATAGAAGTCATGGAAGTTATATATATAGAAGTCATGGAAGTTATATATATATATAGAAGTCATGGAGTATATATATATGGAAGTCATGGAAGTTATATATATAGAAGTCATGGAAGTTATATATATATATAGAAGTCATGGAAGTTATATATATATATAGAAGTCATGGAAGCTATATATATAGAAGTCATGGAAGCTATATATATAGAAGTCATGGAAGTTATATATATATATATATAGAAGTCATGGAAGTTATATATATGGAAGTCATGGAAGTTATAAAATATATATGAAGTCATGGAAGCTTATATATATGAAGTCATGGAAGTTATATATATATATATAGAAGTCATGGAAGCTATATATATAGAAGTCATGGAAGTTATATATATATATATATATATATATATATATATATATATATATATTTTATAGAAGTCATGGAAGTTATATATAATATATAGAAGTCATGGATATTTATATATATATATATATATATAGAAGTCATGGAGTATATATATAGAAGTCATGGAAGCTATATATATGGAAGTCATTTATAGATGCTGTTATGGGCCACATAAGTTGTTCCAAGGAGGGACAAAATGAAAACATTTTTATAGTTTATAGCTTACTACCCAGAGATGGACAAGTCCAGATTCGAATAAAACTGTTTTATCAAAATTCCATCTTCTAGGGGATGACTCTTCACATACATACCCCCTCCCTCGTCCCACGCCTCAACATATGGACACCCATCTTTATGGAAGTCAAGTTCCGACAGAGCGACACAGACAAGCTTGGAAAGATATTAATCATAAACTAATCTCAGGTCTCTGTCTGAAACTTCTCGTGTTCAGATATTTCCGCAATTGATAATCGATATCGGATAATTTATCTCCGTTTTATAACCATCACAGGATTTTTAACTAAGCCACGTGAAGAATTTATGAAGATTTTATCTAGTACAACAAATGGAACGTTTGTTCGGAGACTTGTGCTGACTTGCTACTCGTTCGTTCAACGATGGCATTTCTAGAAAAGAGGTCGTGTTAAGACTTGATATGGCTACAGCTGCAGTGTCTCGGTGGAGTGTAATATGAAAGAGCAAAAAAAAAGTATCAAAAACAACAATTAACATATACAGATCTTTGATATTATTTTTTTTTTTAGGGATGTGAGAGATGGGCACTCACTGCAGACACGGAAACAGTCTTTTGAACAAAAGTGCAACAAATACGTGTAGCCAATTTGATTTTGTTGGAACGTAAAAGGAATATATATGTATCGTCTTCATCATCATCAAATAGCTTGTCCTGAGCAGAACTTTGCCACTCCAACAGTCCTCCAGAATTTCTCTCTCATAGGCCAGATGTCCTGCCTCTTCAGCCGTCATGTTCAGACCATCAGTTACATCCTGAATCCATCTTCTCCGTGGTCTTCCTCTTCATCTCTTTGCCGGTATGCCTCCTTTCATGATGGTTCTCTCCAGCCATTCATATCTTTTTATATGCCCAAAATATCTCAATTTTCTCTTTCTTATTTGTCGCATCAGTAGTTTTTTTAAATTTTGAGTTCTTTCTGGATAGATCTATTTGTTATCTTCTCTGTCCAAGATATACGGAGGTCTCTTCTGTAACACTTATATTCAAAAGCACATATATGTTTTTCCACTGCTTTATTAAATGTTCATGCTTCACACCCATACGTTGCAACTGGGAATATCTTTGTTTTCTTATCAGTTTTGAGTTGTTTAATTTTTGTCCATACTGTTTTGGTTGTTTAATTTGTAAAGCCATGTTTGTTCTTCTTTTAATTTCCTTCATCCCATTTCATCTGTTGTAGAGTGGACCAAGATATTCAAAACTGTTCACATTTTCTACTTTCCCTCCATTGATAACATATGTAAGAGAGAATATAATGATGTGTAAGGAGACATGATAAAATGGAACGAATTCAGGAGAAGTGATGAAATCAGAGAAATATCTGGTCAATCACTAGTGACAACTGTTTTAAGAAAGAAAAGATGGAGATATGTTGGACACACCTTGAGAAAAATGATCAAAGAATATCAAAGCAGGCATTGAAATGGGATGCAAAGGGTTCAAGAAAGAGATGACGACCTAAAGAGACCCTAAAACGAACTTTGCTGAGAGAGGCCAGAAATATCGGTCTCAGTTCCATGGAGGAGATTGTAAACCTTGAAGAGAGAGTTTATGAGAGAGTGAGATCGAGATAAACCGAAAGACAACGAGACAGATAATAAGATAGAACAGAAAACAAAGTCAGATAGAAAGAGATAAACTTGAAGGCAAATATTCAAATATAGGAAGCCGATAATCAAATTTCACTTCTTGTTCAAAATTCCCACCAATTTCCTTTTCGATTGAAAGTTTTAGTTTTGTTTTCCCGCCTTGTTCCATTCAGTTGAAAGGGAACCCTGCATTTTCCCCGTTCTACCGGATGTGATTCAGTTTAGTCGCCAGCATTGTCATATAAGGGAGTGATACAAGTGTGTAATATGAGTGTGTTGTAGAAGTGTCTTATAGAAGTGTGTAATAGAAGTGTGTAATATAAGTGATTAATAAAAATGTGTTATAGAAGTGTGGTACAGAGGTGTGTCATATGTGTGTAATATAACTGTGTTATAGAAGTGTGTTGGAGAAGCGTGTCATACAAATCTGTAATAAGAATGTGTTATAGAAATGTGTAATTTGAGTGTGTTAAAGTAAAGAAGTGTGTAATATGAGTGTGTTATAGAAGTGTGTAATATGAGTGTGTTATAGAAGTGTGTTATAGAAGTGTGTACTATAAGTGTGTTATAGACATGTGTAATATGAATGTGTCATAGAGAACATTGTCACATAAAAGTGCGTCACAGACGTGTGCAACAAATTTAACAAATAAAATGAAGGGGCCATAGACGCAATGAAATAAAGGGACAAAGCAGTACCAGGGTCAGTAAGATGGCACTGTCTTCAACCTCCCCGTAGTGACCCTGGAAACAGATTGCTGCACTGTAGTCTGGCAAAGCGGGTAGCGATCGAAAGATATCTACCGTAGGATTAGTTAGTAATGTAAGCTCAGCTGATAAGCTCCGCCCAACAAATCATTTCTCGAAGTGGTTGTGCCTACACGAGTCTCCTGATCGAAGTCCAGAGATCGATTACTGACACAAAAGCGGTAATATGACTGTTGATCGTACCATAATTGCCGGGACCGGATAAGTTATGATAATGGCTGACGTGTACCACTACATGCAAATAAACAATGTGACATGTAACAATACAGCTGACAGACTGATCTTGTCAATATGGCGGATATAAACATAGATGTACTGTGTTCAACGCTTCAGCTTCACTAGAAGGGAGTTACGGAGTGAAAACTTCAAATCCACCGAGGACGATAAAAAACGACATCATCATCAGGTGCCGTGCCGGCTGGCGTAGGCGATCATGGATCTCCATAAATCTCTGTCTCAGATGTTGACGCTTTTCCGTGCCATGACGTCAGGTTATCCAACATTTTCTCTCTCTGTTTTCCTTTGTCTCGTCTCCCCTCAATGTTATCGGTTGTCACAATGTATTCTATACATCCCTTTCTCATCACATGCCCGAAAAATGATGACTGCCTCTTTCTTATATTGATGATAAGCTTTTACAAGACGTGTCTTGATCTCATTCAACACCTCAACAACATTAGTCCTTTTAGCAGTTCATGGGATTCTCATCATTCTTCTGTAAAACCATATCTCTGGATATATGAAAAAACCACGCATGTCCTAAAAATGTTGATTGTCCGGAACGATATTACCGAATTAGGAAAGGTGGCAAAAGATGAACATGTTCTTCAGATCACACACATACGCTGCATTGAGTGATTGAAAAGTGATCAACAAATAGTGATTGATATTCAGCGAGAGAAACAACGAAATATATAAGGGACTTTGGGGCTAAGTGGTTACACCCTTGCCTTGCGAATCGAAGATCGTGTGTTCAAGTCCGGGCCGTTCTGTTCACGAGTTTAGTCTTTTCCAGAGACCCCTAGGATTGTTGCCGGTCGTGCCTTGGGCAATAAATTGATTGATAGAACCATCATCATTGCACTTCGGTAAGTAACCATGTGTGCTCCAATCTCTTTCTTACACAGGAAGATCTCAGCTGCAGTGTCCAAACTCCGTAGCACCGGCGAGGATCTTCGATGTAATTTTGAAGAAGTTGAAGATATTTTTGTAGAAATTTTATTTTTAATCTTTTCTAGAGAATTTTACCTGGGCAGCGGCTTTCCAGCCTACTCTTCTCGATTTTGAACTACCAAGGGTTCTTTTACGTGCTCAAATTGAACACGGAACCTTCGTTTTATCGTCCGTCTCCGATAGGACTAGGAACTCGATCTCACCTACAATGAGATAAGGGATCTAGGATGTATGGAACTTAGGATCTAGTGAATCAAAACTTCTGAAAATCTTTGAAACACGTACAAACAAAGTACTATAGTTTTACAAAATACATAAACAGTGACGATAAACAGCAACGTTTCGACCAACAAGGCCTTTATCAAGCAAACGAACAAACAGGAGTGACAAAATAAAATGAAACACAAATGGACGACCAAATACCAACGTATCTAAGGAAAATCTGGAATAAAAACGAATAACGAAATAAATGTAACACAAAAACACACATAAAAACTACAAATAGAAAAGAAACAATGAAACATCTAGTAAATATATAACTTGAATACATGCAACATTTACCCATATAGATTATAAAGCATGGGAAGAGAAAGTACTAAGAAGCATAAGAATGTAATACATGCAACATATACCCATAGAGATTACAAAGCATGGGAAGAGAAAGTACTAAGAAGCATAAGAATGTAATACGTTGAGCCCGCGTGGTCGCAAGGTACCATACAAAGAAATCAACCGATTCTCCAGAGCAAATCGACTACGATCATCAGAGGAACATGATCGGATGGCTGTGACCTGGACATCGCAAGCTCCTGAATGGCCAGTATCATTGAAATGGGTAGCTACAGGGTCACAGAGCATTGGCGTATATCGCGCAAGTGTTGGGCGAATCGGTCACTGAGTCTCCTGCCGGTTTCCCAATATAGGCCTTGTTGCACCGCTTGCAGATAATGGCATAGATAATATTACGGACTCGCACGTGAAACTGTCTTCAACAACGAACGTGGCTTTTGGAAAAGACACCGTGCGGGTCTGTATTACATAAGCACAAGTGTTGCAGTCTGTACGCCACCAAAGGATAGTGTTGGAAGATTGAACGTGTCTCGGATCAGACTGAAGAATGGAGAGATGACGGAATAAGACTTTCTTCACAAGGGAACTATGAGGGTGGAAAGTTAAGACAAGTTTCACCCTGTCAGAATAGGAAGTTCTATGCTGGTTAGAGAGAGCCTCCTGGCGAGAAATTTGCTGAACGCGCGGCATAGCAGAAGCAAGCACCTTATCCGGGTATAAGCGCTTACGAAAGAAATCCAGCATCTCGTGAGCTCTATCGAGGAAATCGTCGTCCTCGCTACAGAGGCGACGAAGGCGCAAGAGTTGAGAGAATGGTAAAGAATCACGACAAGCCTGGGAATGAGAAGAGGTATAAAGAAGAAACTATGTGCATCAGTAGGCTTGTAGTATACTGATGTAGTGATGGTGGATAGGCTGATAGTGATAGTGACGGGACAGAAGCCTTAAGGATATGTTGGTTCACAGTCGCCTCAAGCCTAACATCCAGAGTCATTTTGGCACCATCCAGGGTGGCCGTCGGCGCTGCAACACTTGTGCTTATGTAATACAGACCCGCACGGTGTCTTTTCCAAAAGCCACGTTCGTTGTTGAAGACAGTTTCACGTGCGAGTCCCGTAATATTATCTATGCCATTATCTGCAAGCGGTGCAACAAGGCCTATATTGGGGAAACCGGCAGGAGACTCAGTGACCGATTCGCCCAACACTTGCGCGATATACGCCAATGCTCTGTGACCCCTGTAGCTACCCATTTCAATGATACTGGCCATTCAGGAGCTTGCGATGTCCAGGTCACAGCCATCCGATCATGTTCCTCTGATGATCGTAGTCGATTTGCTCTGGAGAATCGGTTGATTTCTTTGTATGGTACCTTGCGACCACGCGGGCTCAACGTATTGCATTCTTATGCTTCTTAGTACTTTCTCTTCCCATGCTTTGTAATCTCTATGGGTATATGTTGCATGTATTACATTCTTATGCTTCTTAGTACTTTCTCTTCCATGCTTTGTAATCTATATGGGTATATGTTGCATGTATTCAGTTATATATTTACTAGATGTTTCATTGTTTCTTTTCTATTTGTAGTTTTTATGTGTGTTTTTGTGTTACATTTATTTCGTTATTCGTTTTATTCCAGATTTTCCTTAGATACGTTGGTATTTGGTCGTCCATTTGTGTTTCATTTTAATTTGTCACTCCTGTTTGTTCGTTTGCTTGATAAAGGCCTTGTTGGTCGAAACGTTGCTGTTTATCGTCACTGTTTATGTATTTTGTAAAACTATAGTACTTTGTTTGTACGTGTTTCACTATTTACCAAGTTTTACTGCAGTCTTCCTCTTTTTGAAAATCTTTGCAAGTGTCGCATATTTAGCCCACCAGTGGGTTTGCTTAACAAATCGGTTTCTAGCCTCGGTAGCGCAGTAGGTAGCGCTTCAGTATCGTAATAATCTGCAAGCTGTTTCGTAGATCGAAACCATATTGATTACAAATACAATAGCGACATGCGTGGGGGATTTGAAATGACGTTAGCTGCTGGCTAGATGAAGTGTGTATGTCTCTGTAGTGTGGAGGTAAGGTGCTCCCCTCTCGCTCCAAAGGTACTCGGCTCGTTTTGTTTGGAGCGATTTGTATATTTCCCCAGAAATCTATGATCTCAGTGTAAGTGAGATCGAGTTCCTAGTCCTGTCAGAGACGGAAAAGTAAACGTATGGCCTGTGTTCAAGCTCAGTGCTAAAAGAATCATTCTTCTTTTTTTCTGTTGTCTTCACACTGCTACCGGGTTGTTGTCTAGTGTCTTCACACTGCTACCGGGTTGTTGTCTAGTGTTGAGGTTTTCAGTTTTTATTTTGCGCTGTTCTGGTGGCTTGGGTGATTGTTATTTTTGCTCTTTGACAGGATTCTGCTATGTCATCTAACCATCTTTTTCGTGGTCTTCCTCTCGTCTTCTTTGATGTTCTGTTGTAGAAGACTTTGTATACTGTGGAGTTTGGATGCATTCTTATTAATTGCCAAACCACTTCATTCTTTGTTTCTCAATGTAATTCAAACAAGGTTTTGTGCCAACTCTCTTTCTTATGTTGATGTTGGTGACTCT
Organism: Arion vulgaris; assembly: GCA_020796225.1. Lineage (NCBI taxonomy): Eukaryota > Metazoa > Mollusca > Gastropoda > Stylommatophora > Arionidae > Arion > Arion vulgaris. The sequence goes on from CM036765.1 coordinate 3,127,922, forward strand.
GTCTTTTCTGGTGTTGTTGGAAACTTTTTGCAGGCATCGTATTTCACATGTAGTTATTTTTTGCGACTGCGCATTGTCCATGTTTGGTTCTGGTAAAAGAACCATTGGCAGGTAAAAACAGCAGGATGGAAGCAAAATTCAATGAAAAGAATAACATAAAATTCATCATCATCTTCAAAATTCCACGTGGAACCGGTGCTATGGAGTTCATGCTCATCAGTTGTCCACAACGTTCTCAGGTTTTTTGCTTTATGACTTTCAAGGACAAAACGTTATTCTTTAATTTCTCAAGAATACTCCTTCTCTAGGACACTTTTCTAGTGACACCCGACTTTGTCTGCCACAGGTTATGGCCGACTATCACTTTTTTCTTCTCCTGAGATGGGTCATCATGGGTTTCTGCTCTGTCCTCATCCACAAGTCTGTGTACGCCCCTCTGTAACACCATCTCTTCTCCTGAGATGGGTCATCATGGGTTTCTGCCCTGTCCTCATCCACAAGTCTGTGTACGCCCCTCTGTAACACCATCTCTTCTCCTGAGATGGGTCATCATGGGTTTCTGCTCTATCCTCATCCACAGGTCTTGTACGCCCCTCTGTAACACCATCTCTTTCCTGAGATGGGTCATCATGGGTTTCTGCCTGTCCTCATCCACAAGTCTTGTACGCCCTCTGTAACACCATCTCATCTCCTGGATGGGTCATCATGGGTTTCTGCTCTGTCCTCACCCACAGGTCTGTACGCCCTCTGTAACACCATCTCTTCTGAGATGGGTCTGTCAGTTCTGCTCTTCCCCACTCTCCAGTCTTTGTACCCCTCTGTAACACCATCTCTTCTCCTGAGATGGGTCATCATGGGTTTCTGCTCTGTCCTCACCAACAGGTCGTTGTACGCCCCTATGTAACACCATCTCAATCTGAAAATCTGTCGAAGTCAAAAATCTGAATCTTCCTCGACTGCTCCATATCGACCATTTGTTAACCACTCTTTGTGATTTGTATGTGATCCAAGCCTAAGAGCTATTGTACGTTGTGCCAGTTATGCGCCTACAAGTAGGCTAGCACATCCACTTTCTGTCTACAAGTAGGCTAGCACATCCACTTTCTGTCTAAAAGTAGACTAGCACATACACTTTCTGTCTACAAGTAGGCTATCACATACACTTTCTGTCTACAAGTAGGCTAGCACATACACTTTTGTCTACAAGTAGGCTAGCACATACACTTTCTGTCTACAAGTAGGTTAGCACATCCACTTTCTGCCTACAAGTAGGCTAGCACATACACTTTTTATCTACAAGTAGACTAGCACATACACTTTCTGTCTACAAGTAGGCTAGCACATACAATTTCTGCCTACAAGTAGGCTAGCACATACACTTTCTGCCTACTAGTAGACTAGCACATACACTTTCTGTCTACAAGTAGGCTAGCACATACACTTTTTGTCTACAAGTAGACTAGCACATACACTTTCTGTCTACAAGTAGACTAGCACATACACTTTCTGTCTACAAGTAGACTAGCACATACACTTTCTGTCTACAAGTAGGCTAGCACATACAATTTCTGTCTACAAGTAGACTAGCACATACACTTTCTGCGAGGTTATTTATTTACTAGTGTAGCTGCCCTAGCCCACTACCCCAGTCGCCTCTTACGACATGCCTTGTAGGTCGCAGTGTTACTATTCTTTGCTCCCATTGAGAGCCCCGACAACACACGGGCAGGATCTGAATCTTATGTGTATTAATAGGCGGGAGACTCACCCAGAAATAGGGTTGTATTTTTTTTTAAATTCACAGAAAAAACTACAAACATATTGTCATACAATTTGCCACCTGTTGCAAAGGCATCGTTTTCAATGATAAACAACGTTTAGTGTATGTACTCTAATCAGTTATTTAAAATATAATTAATTTTCTTGAAAATATATTGTAAAACCCACCTGCATCGGGAGCGGATTTCATAAACATAAGAAGTGCAAAGAATGCCAAACTGGCATATGATGTACATATCACACATAGTTATAGCGTGAACCTCCAAAAAATGTCTAATTCAATTGGTTTTGTAGATACGGTTTTTGCAATGTAACCCTTCCAAATGAAAAATAAATTTCAAATTAGAAAAGCAATATCTCTGCTTATATACAGTTTAGACATAAACAGGAGGTTCACGCTATAACTATGTGTGATATGTACATCATATGCCAGTTTGGCGTTCTTTGCACTTCTTATATTTGTGAAATCCTCTCCCCGATACAGGGGGGTTTTTTTACAAAATATTTTCAAGAAAATTAATTATTTTTTAAATAACTAACTACCGTACATAGACTACATGTTGTTAATCATCGAAAACAATGTCTTTAGCAACTGGTGGCCAAATTGTATGACAATATGTTTGTTAGTTTTTTTCTGTGAATTTTTAAAAAATACAACCCTTGTTCTGGGTGGGTTTCCCGCCTTAAACTTAGTGACACAAGAACCTTTCTAAGAAAAGTACATAGAAGTATAATTACATAAATATTCTCACAATATACATCACCTAATAATCCCCTATAGTTATTTTATTTTTATTCACAGACATGACCACCAGGATATTCCCCAACATCCGGGTGGTACATTCATTCCTTCCTTGTTGTGTGTAGTATTGATACTCTGTTTGGCTTAATTATGTATTTGCTTGTCCCTATCGTGTCGGGACAGCGTCAGTAGCGTGATTGTTAGTCAACTCCCATCATAGGCATGTGGTCCGGGTTCATTTCAACAGTGGGCGCGGTATTTTTTTCGACCGCAACTCTCAGGCGAGCGTCTGTAGCTTAAGAGGTAGTGAGCTGGATCACAACCCAAGCGTACCTCGTTCAAACTCCGCGGCCGGCACGTTTGGAAGTAAATTTGTCCGCTTGTGTTTTTACAAAGGCAAATAAAGTAGACCTCACCGTTCAGAAAGCAATGGCAAACTACTGAACGTATAAGTGGTGCCTAGAAAATCGACGACTCGTTTGCTGGGGTAGATGGCTATGTCCTGTTAAGGATATGCCACGATTTTCATTTCAATATCTCCCAGGTCGAACCAGCTTGAATTGGGTAGCAAGTAAAGCACTGGGACGTAAAGGGGGACGGCTTAATCTTGACTACAGTCATAGGAGTCCATCGCCAATTTTGTATCCCTTTTTTATGTCTTTCAGACCAATGAATTCTTGCTGTCTCATATTGCTACTCTTATCCTATCAGACACGGAAGAAAACTAAACCACTTCCACACAAGTTATCTATGCAGACTGCTAAATATAAACAGACAGAACAAAATTCCCACACAAGTTGTCTATGCAGACTGCTAAACATAAACAGACAGAACACAATTCCCACACAAGTTATCTATGCAGACTGCTAAACATAAACAGACAGAACAAAATTCCACACAAATTATCATGCAGATGCTAAACATAAACAGACAGAACCAATTAGTCAAGTCCTCAAAGCAACTCAACATCAACACCATGTTACAGAAGGCCCAAGTGAGATGGGCCGGTCACGTTGCTCGGATGCCTGATAAACGCATACCAAAACACGTGATGTATGGCGAGCTTGAAGGGGGTAAACGTTCAGCAGGTGGACATAAAAAACGCCTTAAAGACACTCTTAAAGTGTCTCTGAAATGCTTCGATTCAGACACAACGTTCAAGGAATCCATGGCGCAAGATCGCCAAATGTGGCGATGTAACAACACAAGAGGAGCTCTCATAACGAGTCGAGCGAAACAACAAAACACGCAACACCCACATGTCTAACCTCAATCATGTATGCTCCACTTGTGATAGGGGATTGTATTCTAGGATTGGACTCTACAGTCACCTCCGCACACACCAGGGAGGTGCAGGGGCACACGTCTGAGGCTGTTGTCATCATCGCTTGTAATGGACGGCTATTATCCTCTCAGGTATACTCATAGTAGGCAGATCAGATGTTTCATCTGCTACAGTGTGACAGTCGATGGTACCATTTGCAACTGTTAAACGAACTCCCCTTTGGGAAGGGGGGAGTAATAAAGACTAGGAGCAAACCCTGATAGAAAATCCCTACTGCATTGTGGATCAGCACGGTTATGTAAAAGGCTATAGGGTAAACATGGACCACAAATCCGGAAGGATGGACCCTAAGACAGTTGATGGTTATGTGTGTATTCCATTGCAACTTCTGGCATTCCTTACAAACCATGCTTGATTCTAAACGTATGGACTTTGTTTTTCATTTGGATGAAACAGTATTGTAGAGACATGGTTTGTTCAAAATGGGCAAGACAGATCCCCCGTATCAGTGCCCAGGCAAGGCATATATGGTAAATGACCGTCTGTAAAGAGGAAAAAGTTCGTATATAATAATTAATAATAATACAAATTCCCATAAGTTCTCACCATCTTCAAAAATTACACGAGTCCCTCACAGTCGCTACCTAGTTTGTGCAGTCGCTGAGACTATATTAAAAATAATGTGTTTATTCAAACGCAATGATGATGGGTCTATACATCAATCAATCAATCAATCATTCTCCCAACTAATTATTTATGTCTTTCATCATTAATCCTCTCCGCTCCTCGTGGAGCATAGGGCCTCAACAGTTGTTCGCCACTCTTCTCGGTCTCTGGCTGTTCTTTTATGTTCTCCCAGGTCAATTGAGCACTCTTCAGCTCCTCAGTAAGACCTCGTCTCCAAGTCTGCTTAGGGCGTCCTCTTTTCGTTTTCCCTGCGGGTTCCACTCGAGATTTATGTCTTTGAGACCAATTAATTATGTCTGGAAGACATAAATAATTAGTTGGAGCAATATTTCATTTATATAATAACATTAAATTATGTAAAATTAAATTAATTTGTCTGTAAGACATAATTTCTGAGAATCGTCACATCTCAAGAAAATGACTTGGATGTACACACCTGGACATGCTGGAGTGCAGGGCAATGAGCGTGCTGACTTTCTTGCAAACAATGCCTCGACTTCAAGCCGGCAGAAGTATGGACAGAGCCGATATCATCAATGCGGTACGCTCTCAATTATCTGACATGGACGAGTCTCAGACACTGGAACGAGTTCGAGAATTAGGCGTTAAGTTTGGAAATGCCAGACAGTGTCATCTTCATGGTAGAGAGAGAGAAGATATAGTAATCAACTTCTCATGGGTACGGTGAGCAAATGGACTTTGGGATGGCTGTCGCAACGGAGGACAGAGCACGAATGGGACTGCCCAATGTGCCATGACGTCGATCGCATAACATAACATAACATTCTCCCAACTCTTCATCATATCCACAACTCGAAAACCTTGTTTCTGTTATCCAGCTGTTTGTTCATTATCAATTTTTCCATCACGTACAACAATGATGAATACACTTATACAACAACACTTGTTGATTCTCATCTGTGATATGTTCGTTGTTTTGTTATTTACAAACACAACAGAAGAGAGGTAACTCTAATAATCTTTATTGGCAACGTCAATAAAACGGTGACTGCTTCGTTGGCAGATGAGAAACCAAACCGTATACAAGTGTGTGGCGTCGGTGGTATTCATCTGTACCGAATGATGGCGAATTAAATGTTGTAACAGCTGAAAGGTAATAGTATTACATACTTAAGTTGTTTATTTTGCATTTATAATATACTCATTCATGCATAAAGCGTAGCAAATAGTTATTTTTGAACATGGAGGTGTGTGTCCTGTGCGTGTCGTCTTGCACTTTGCGGCAAGACGTGCCAGGCCAAATGAATTCAAAATACAACTACACATTTGAAGACTTTTAAAATGCTTATTACGTTAAGGTACATTTAGATGTGAGAAAAGCTAGTAATATGTCAGTAACTGTGGGCTGAGTACTTACTTAACATACCTACGTATGAAGTATATGATACTACGAACATTCATTCAATTCATATACCATTACTTTTACATGTATACTGATGAGTACTTGCTTAGTTAGTAGTTTAGTTCAGTTTGAAAGTTTGTTCAAATGAGTATTCAAGTGTGTGTAACCAGCGCAAGCTGAACTACAGAAGTGCTTAGTATAGAAACTCGTCAACAACTATTGGAGGAGACTAGTCGACATAATAACCAACTTGGCAATCAATAATGCATTTTAAAAATACAATTATTAATAGTAGCCTCAGTGTCATGTTGACCTCACAACCACCTACATAGTGGGCAATTGGTTCAGAGACTTGCAGACCATACACCATATTCTAAATGTATTCTATTGTAATTTAAATAATTTGTTTTTTAATTTCTGTATTTTTTACCATTTCTAGGCTTAAAATACACAAACTGCTGATTTTGTTTAACTGCATTAAATCTTATAAGACAAATCAGCTTAAGGTTCTTGCTTCATCGTCAATATTCCTGCATCTTACAATAACAAAGATAAAAGAAAAACAAACATAACTTTACAAAATCTTAAACAATAAAACACAATGGAATAGAACTGATAGGAAATCATATCAGAATACCAAGAGCATGCATATTCCCAGTGGCAACATATGGGTGTGAAACATGGACATTTAACAAGGCGGTCGAAATGCATATATGTGCTTTTGAATATAAGTGTTTAAGAAAAATCAGCTGTATACCACCATGGACAGAGAAAACAAATAAATCTATCCTGAAGGAAATCAAAGAAAACTGGCAGATGCTACAAATAAGAACATTTAGGTATTTTGGAGATATAAACAGGCACAAAAAGTTAGCGAAGGATCATTATGGAAAAAGGCATCCTGTTAAAGAGGAAAACCACAGAGAAGATGGGACATCTGGCATGCAACCTGCCGAGAGTATTGCACAAAGCACAAACCCTGTAGCTCCAGCAACAATCCTAGGGGTCTCATGAAAAACTGCACTCTCGAACAGAACGGTGCTGTCCAGATTCAAACCCACGACCTTCAACTCACAAGGCAAAGGGCCATTTAACCACAGAGACCCCCTTTTATTTAGATATCAAGAATTGATGTAGATACCTAATATAATGAGGATTTGGAGAAAACAATCATGGAAGGGATATGATCCAGGAAAGATGAAAATGCCAAGAAGTGGATGGATACAGGATGGGGTAGACAAATTAAGATTGGGTGCATCTGATGCTGGACACCTTACATATGATAGAGATACAGTTTCAGTTTTGGAATAGCTTCATTACACACCGGACATGTCAGAAGGTGTTCCAATCTCTTTTGCAATATCCCCAACAGTGTCCAGTGACTAACCCTATTAGTTTGATGTTGATTGATGAGCCTGCTCAATAGACCTGTTGTGCTGCTCTTTTCTGGTCACTCCAATCTTCATTCCCAGCTCTTGCAGTCTAGCTGTTGGCATGGATGGGTTTAGATGAAAGTCTTCTTTACGACAACACTCTTGGAGAGCGGTCAGAATGTAAACATCAAATCATAGAACAAATGGCACTCATTTTTAAATGCAAATATGTCACCCATCTGCGATGGTATGACATGACTACAAATAGGGAACTCTGAGATAGAACAGGACAATGACAGGTGGAACAAGAGATCTTCTTCTTTGCGTTCGTTCTTTACGACCAATTTTAATCACTCTTTGTGATATGTTTGATCTTTGCCAAGAACATGTATACGTTGCACATTGGTTTTAGGCCCCTAAACGCATAGACTTCTACACATTTAGGACACATGCATCCGATTTCAGCCAAACCTCCTTAGTCACCTCTTACGACATGCGTGGCAGGTAACAGTGGTTCTATTCTTTACACCCCAAATTTGGTACCCGGTAACCTCTTGGGCGGAACAAGAGATAAGGAATAGTAGATGGCGATGGAAAGGACACACACTGAGGAAATCCCCTAACAGCATTACAAGACATGCTCTCCGATGGAACCCCCAGGGCAATAGAAGTAGGGGAAGACACAGGAACACCTCGAGACGGGAGTTGGAGATGAAATGCAAGAAAATGGGGAGAGAGTAAAGAGATCTGGAAAAGATGGCCTTGGTTGCGGACCTATGCTTCCCTAGGGATGAAGGATGAAGAAGAAGAAGAAATATGTCACAATGAACACTAAAAGATCATTGTACAGCACTGTACATTGTGAAATATGTCTGATATCGCCAATCTTATCTTCTGAGGTATGTCTAACTATTTGCCTTCCCTTGAATCCTCTTAACATACTTACTATTTTCTTATCTGTTTTCCAAGTCTCAAATCCATAGAGGAGAAATGTCCTAACACAGGTTTTTGTATATCCAGAGATTGTGTGTCTTGTTACCTTAAATGTTATAGCTTCAGATATTACAAAACCTTCTATAATGTGCATTGTCTTCTATTTATTTGTTTAATTTCTACCATAATATTCCCATGTGAAGAAACAGTACTTCCCAAGTAGTTAAAATTTGTAATTATCCCAAGTTTGGTATTCTCTATTTGTATGTGTCCTCTGGTCTTTGATTACACATTAAAAATGCTTCCCTAATATCACATTTTTGCACACTTTTTTAGAATACGTTTTTAATTGACCTACTCCAAGAAAAGGTATTATATGTTTCTTATGTTAAGCACCAGAGCATACTACTTCTAGTATGAGGATGGAGGTTGAGACCTGTGCTCTGTCTGGAGTTGAAAGGTGAAGATAAAAACCTATGCTGCTAGTTTGTGTTTGACCAACTAATGTTGTGTCCTGTAAGCATTTTTTCAGCTGTAACTTATTCGTATATGGATACTTTCAAGATAGTAACAGTCATAGTTTATTACTCAAAATATTTCTGTATTCATTTCTGTATTCATATATGTATACTTGCAAGATATCTATAGAAGTTTCTAACCTCCAGCGGCTTACATGGATATACTGTCCTGGGCATGCAGGTGTTTACGGTAATGAGAGAGTGGACAGGCTTGCATCAACAACATTGATTGTTGGGGAGTTGAAGATGGATAAGGGGATATTCTTCGGTCTCTTCGCGACTCTCTGTTGGATGAGGACACTAAAATCGATGTTGAATCGATCAGCGATTTAAGCAGTTTGGAGTTACCCGTTGTTCAAGTCGAACTGGATGCCTGAGAGGCAGAGTGAGAGGTGTGTTTAATCAGCGAGCCACAGGAACCATCAGTATGCTTACTCTTCGATATCTGTTGGGGAGACTGAGCACCTATGGGTCTGCCCGGAGTGCAATGACGTCAGTTTAGTAACCAATAACCAATAACCAATACTTGCAAGATAGTAGCAGTCATAGTTTTTTACTCAAAATATTTCTGTATTCATTTTCTGTATTCATTTCTGTATTCATATATGTATACTTGCAAGATAGTAGCAGTCATAGTTTCACTCAAAATATTTCTGTATTCAATTCTTATTTCTGTATTCATTTCTTATTTCTGTATTCAATTCTTATTTCTGTATTCATTTCTTATTTCTGTATTCAATTCTTATTTCTGTATTCAATTCTTATTTCTGTATTCATTTCTGTATTCATTTCTTATTTCTGTATTCATTTCTTATTTCTGTATTCAATTCTTATTTCTGTATTCATTTCTTATTTCTGTATTCATTTCTTATTTCTGTATTCAATTCTTATTTCTGTATTCATTTCTGTATTCATTTCTTATTTCTGTATTCATTTATTCTATTCATGTATTCATTTCTTATTTCTGTATTCATTTCTGTATTCATATCTGTATTCATTTCTTATTTCTGTATTCATTTCTGTATTCAATTCTTATTTCTGTATTCATTTCTGTATTCAATTCTTATTTCTGTATTCATTTCTGTATTCAATTCTTATTTCTGTATTCATTTCTGTATTCAATTCTTATTTCTGTATATAATTCTTATTTCTGTATTCATTTCTTATTTCTGTATTCATTTCTTTTTTTTTTCTGTGTTTATTTCAACAGAATTTCTAGAGAATAATCTGACAATGAATGGACTGATTCATTAAAAGTGACAATGTTGTTGTCTGGGAAACCAGATTCTGCCTCAGATGATGAGCTATTCCTTCCTCAATGCAGATCACCATCAGGTCCAGCTTACTTACATTCTGTACCAGATTATCATCAAGAGTCTAGCCTTAACAGTATGTCATCTATTTATTGTGATGGATATTTCTCCAATTCTCTTATGCATGGTCCAACATTCCCCGAAAGAAGTTTTGGAGATGGCTCAGAACTTCATCAGTCTGATAGCAGTATAGATCAAGTCATTGAGCAACCACACTCTAAAAATCAGATCTTGAGGAAAGGTTCAATTGTAGATGGTCTTCTGCATGATATCTATGACAGGTGGCATTATGGACGGAATGACAGTATTGATAGTGACACCCTTACAGAATGTTCCAGTACTTCAGAGATATTTTTTCATGGCAGACAGGAACCTGGAGGATACCACTCAGCAATAGAGAAACGACATGGGGGTCAGCTGAACAAATCTTTCTTGCAGAATCAAAGTGAGTTTCTTTTTTAAAATCATTATTTTATACTTGTATACTATTTGCTTATCCCTAAAGTTATTGTAGTTGTATATATGTTCGCCCTTGTGTGTGCAAAAGGAGGCAGCAAAGAATAGTAACACTGCTACCTACAAGGCATGTCATAAGAGGCGACTGAGGTAGGGACCTAGGAAGCTACCCTAGTAAATAAAAAGTGTCAGAAAAAGTGCTGGCCTACTTGTAGGCACATAGCTGGCACAATGTAAAATCGCTTTTAGGCTCGATAACATACAAATCACAAAGAGCGGTTAACAAGTGGTCGATATGGAGTGTTCGGAGAAGAAGAAGTATATATGTATATATAAAAGTATATATATATATATAAATATGGATAGAGCCGATGTTATCAATGAAGTACGTGGTCATTTATTTTTTATGAGCAAGTCTTAGAAACTGGAAGATTCAAGAGAATTAGGAGTTAATGACAGTTGCACAGACAGTGTCTTTTTTGCAGTGTAGAGAGAAGATATACTAATCAACTTTTCATGGGTATGTTGATGAAGTGGGGAAGTGGACTTTGGGATGGCTAGTTTCAGCGAGGATGAAGCAGTATTACAGAATGCCATGAGTTATGATAATGATCAGAAAAGCATGTATATATATATAATATTTTTCATTATTCTACGGATTTATACAGTTATATACAACATTCGTTACATTTCTCCATATCACTGTGTCTTGGGCAACTGTTAATCCTTCTTATGAAGTTGATCCAATATTTATCACCTCTCTCAGTTCAGTTCATTTTACGGTTTCTAGGTGTCCTTTATTTCTTGAAACATTTTTTTTATTTCAATGTTGCTTTGGAGTCTTGATTGTTCTTCTCAAGATTTCTCAACTTATTACCATCTTTCTTTATAGCAGTTATTACTAGCAAAGACTTTCTTATAGCAGTTATTACTAGCAACGACTTTCTTATAGCAGTTATTACTAGCAACAACTTTCTTATAGCAATTATTACTAGCAACGACTTTCTTATAGCAATTATTATTAGCAAAGACTTTCTTATAGCAATTATTACTAGCAACGACTTTCTTATAGCAATTATTATTAGCAAAGACTTTCTTATAGCAGTTATTACTAGCAAAGAAAACTGGCTTTTGCTACAAATAAGAAAAAGAAAATTGAGGTATATTGGACATATAAAAAGACATGAAGGGCTGGAGAAGACCATCATGGAAGGAGGCATACTGGCAAAGAGAAGAAGAGGAAGACCATGGAGAAGATGGATTCAGGATGTATCTGATGGTTTGAACATGACGGCTGCAGAGGCAGGACATCTGGTCTATGACAGAGAGAAATTCTGGAGAACTGTTAGGGTAGCAAAGTTCTGCTCATGACAAGCTATTTAATGATGACTAGTTATGTGCAATATACTAAAGACGGAATATCAAAACAGAAGTTAAAAATAATTTGACAAAGCCTACAGGGTGCAGTGTGAGTGGATGGGGTATATCGAGACTTCCAACCTCCAGAGGTTTACATGGATTAACTGTCTGAACATGCACCTGATGCTGCAAGGAGAGTATGTAAAGACTTGCATCAACAGCATCAATCCTTTTGGAAGTTGAAGATGGATATTGGATACATCCTTTGGTTTCTCTGCGACCATCTGTTAGACAAAAACACACATTTTGATATTGATTCTATCCATCGATTAAAGTAGTTTGAAATTACACGTTGTAGAAGTGTGAGATGGATTAGTGTAATGCATAAGCGTTCGCATATTGACTCGGACATAAGAGGGTTCAATCCCACACTCGACGTTCCACAAGTGAGGAAAGGAATAGGCCTTCATACCTTCCGTACACTAGGGCTAGAAATGTGAAGTGACTTCATACCCTAAGGTCTGAAAAGGCTGTGGGAAATTTTATTCTTATTACAAGTGGAGGTGAGGGGCAGAGTGAGGAGTGTGTTTAAGCAGCGAGCCACATGCCAAACAGTGTTTTCTTCATGGTAGAAATAGAAGATATACTAATCAACTTTTCATTGGTAAAGTGAGCAAGTGAACTTTGGGATGGCTGCTGCAGCAGAGGACAGAGCACGCATGGAATGCCCAGTGAATCATGACGTTGATCGCATAACATAACATGTATATATATTTTTTTTTTTGTATACAAGAAATTTTATTCTTATTACAAGTGGAGGTGGGGGACTGAGGGGCAGAGTGAGGAGTGTGTTTAATCAGCGAGCCATGGGAACTATAAGTAAGCATACTTAAATCTGGAAAAAATGCACTCGTGAACAGAACAACGCAGTCTGGATTCGAACCCAGGACCGTAGACTCGCAAGGCTTAACCTTTGATCTAGGAGTGCTGTAATACAGTAGTCGCCCGAGTGGTTACCGGGCCCAAATTTGGGGTGTAAAGAATAGAACCACTGTTACCTACCGCGCATGTCGTAAGAGGCGACTAAGGAGGTTTGGCTGAAATCGGATGCACGTGTCCTAAACGTGTAGAATTCTATGCGTTTAGGGGTCTACCAAACCAATGTGCAACTATACACGTTCTTGGCAAAGATCAAACATATCACAAAGAGTGATTAAAATTGGTCGCAAAGAACGAAGGCAAAGAATAAGAAGATACAGTAGTGAGTGCTGGAAAATGATCCACAATGTCATACATACGTTGTTGACATTCCAAAATAAATGTTTATGAAGAACCCTACACATTTTCTGAGTATATATAGTTTTAAATAAAAAAACAATACTGTGCTGCATCATTGGAGACAATAAGATTGATTGAGTATGAATGCCAGTAGGAGCATTGGCTAGAAGAGTACACCTCTGATGGACACTGAAGGGAAACATAATTCCTGACAGAACTGTGGAAAGAGAGTTGAAAGGTTGTAGCTGGACATTGTAAACAATTAGTAGAAAGACAAAACAACTGCAGCAATGTCCATCTCTTGTGTGCTAGACGGGAAACGAAGAGGATATATAGAGATTACTATATTCTATCAGTCGATTACTCTTCCTTTATCGTCACACTGTTACCGGGATTTTGCCCAGTGTCGTGGCTTTCTGTTTTTGTGTTTTGTTCTGCTCTAGTGGCTTGGGTGATAGTTATTTTTGCTATTTGACAGGATTCTGTCATTCCATCTTTCCATCTTTTTCGTGGTCTTCCTCTCGTCTTTCCTGATGTTCTGTCGGTTTTTTTGACGAGTGCTAAACGGTGGGTTGCGATATAAGTGGATTTCGTCTATCACTGCATTCACTCTTCATTGGCTTACTTTAACCATCTGTCATGTACATGTGGGTATTCGCATGAGAGAACGGGCAGGCTTGCATCAGCAGCATCGTTATTCAGATAGACGATGGATTGGGTGGGGTGAGGAATCGTCATTTAGCTGCTCAGCGACCGCTTGTACCAGCAGAATTGGATACTTGAGAAGCAGAGTGAGTGTTATTTAACCAGAAGTCACGGAAATCATTAGTTTGAATGCTTTGCATATCTGTTTGATTGATAGTACAATCATCATTGCACTTCGGTGACTAACCACATGTGCTCCGATATCTTTCTTAAACATGAAGATCTCAGCGGCAGAGCACTAACTCCGTAGCACCGGCAAGGGGTCCCCGATGTAATTTAGAAGATGGTGAAAATAGTTTGTAGGAGTTTAACGTTGGTAATCTTTATAATGAATTTTGTCTTGGGCAGCGGCTTTCCAGCCTGCTGTTCTCGATTTTGAACTGCAATTTTGCCCGGGCAGCGGCTTTCCAGCCTGCTGTTCTCGATTTTGAACTGCCAATGCTTGATTTGCGTGCTCAACTTGAACACGGGATCTACGTTTTGTCGTCGTCTTCGATAGGACTAGGAACCCGACCTCACCTACACTGAGATCAGGGATCTCTGGTAAAACATCCTGATAGCTCTACGAGGGAGTGAACCGAGTACCTTTGCAACGAGAGGAAAGCACCTAACCCTACGCCACAAAGACACACCATATTGATATTTGCTATGGGATACTAAGCGCCTATAGACCTGCCCGCCGTGCTATAACGACGTTTCATTAACCAAATCTAGAAATACACACATTGTGCCCCTGAGCGTAATATGCCTCAGAAACAACACGCGATCATATTCACTTCACATTGAAATATACAATAAAAAAAAGCTAAAGTCACCGACTTGTTCTGTAATCGCGTCTCCATCTTCGTCACGCCACTATGTACACTGCATAATGATGTTATTGGTCATTTTTGTGTTGTAAACTCACCATGTTATTATTAGCTTTGTTTTATGTGCGTAGTGAGTTGAAGTTTATGAGATTTCAACCTGGCATGAGTTGGTTTGCTTTAACAGGCTCGTGTGCAGGATGCACATGTAGTCATCATCATCATCATTGGCCTCTTTGTCTCAGGAGACAATAGGTGTTGCGTCACGTAGTATGTTCTGTGCTGAATCACAACGTTTCATGTGGCTGTAATGGCCTATTCTGGAGTGGCAATCCTTGCCACAGTTTCTGCAGGTAAAACTGGAGACTAGAGCCGATGCATGGGATGTTCTCTCTGTTCTCTGTGCCCTCTTTTGCCTCCACATGTGATGTTGTTTTTCTTCTTTTCTTTTTGAGCCGCCCCTCACTGCCGCTGGCCATGCTTGCCTGTCTTTGGCCAGCAGCTCCCAGTGTTCTTTGTCTATGCCGCATGAAGTTAGATCACGCTTGCAGGTGTCAATGAAGAGTAATAATGGGCGCCCATGCTGTCTAGCACCAGATGCGAGTTGACCATATAGAATGTTCTTTGGGATTCTATCATCGCTCATACGGCACACGTGTCCCAGCCAGTGCCGGATTAGGCTAGCGCGGGGCCCGTAGCAAATTTTAGCGCGGGACCCTAGGTTTTGTATGATAATAAAATAAAACACAACTTTTACAAAAAACTTGTCTCGATTTAATGTGAGCAAATTTAGAGATAATACTAGACAAATCAATTTCTCTAAGTAAATTACATTCAATGTTCATTAAGGTGAGATTATTTAGACGATCTTGTCCCATCATGTTCCTGAACTCACTTTTATACGCTTTAATGTTGAAAAAGAACGTTCTCCGCTGCAGTTAGTAATCATTAAAGACAAATAAATTCGTAAGACTATTTCTACATTTGGGAAACACGACTCTAATGAATTTTCCATTATAAGTTTATAAAATTGCAGTTCAAGAGCCTCATGCTTTTCGTTGCTAATAGCAGCAGCTACATTAATTTTAAAAAGTTCAGTGAACTGCATAAGTTCGTCGCCTAGGCTTTCTTCCAAATCCTCTTGGTAAGAGCCGACAATATTTGGAGTTCTTTTCAAGATCTCTTGTGCTGTAATAGATTTTAACTGCCGGAGTATTCCAAATACACAAGTCACTCTATGGTACAGCCTAAATCAATAACTTTGCAAACAAAACAGAACAGTTGTCCTTTAGTTTCTGTATAACACAACCAATCTCTCACGTGAGTTTTGTTTGTTGGTGTATGTGTGTATGTGAAAAACGACTTTCGACAAAATCGTGGATTGTTTTCTTTATCGTATGTTTTTTAAATTTTTTTTTTAGACATGAAATCACTGTTCATATGTTGCACTTCGCTACTTTCTTTCACAATCCAATAATCTCGTTTGAAGTTGTTTGGCCATTCACCAATATCGTTTAAGTACATTTTACTTTCGTTGTGTTTTTGGCTTGTAGAAGATGTTGCTACATTAGAAGCATGTGCTGTGCTTTCTGCCTCTCTTTGGCTTGAAGATGATATGGCTAAATTGGGAGGACTTGCTGTACATTCGATTTCAGTTTGTCTTGTGAAAAATGTGGCTAAATCGTGAAGAGTTGTTGATCTTAATGGTAGTATTGGTAATGATGATGCTTCTATAACACTGCTTTCATCTACTACACAGTGGGACACGTCTTCTGTATTTTCTGCTTCGATTTCGTTGGATTCAGCACCATCACACGACATTTAAAAATTCAGACAGCGTGCGTGTTTTTGATATAACATCTGGTTATTTTTTCCATTTTCATCTCTGTCACATAGGCGCGGGGCCCTCTAGAAGCGCGGGGCCCGTAGCATTTGCTACTTCTGCTACTAGGCTAATCCGGCGCTGGTCCCAGCCATCTCAGACGTCGCTGACTCAGTAAAGTGTGCATGCTTGGAATGCCAGCACTGTTCAGGACTTCTATATTGGAGATGTGATCTTGCCATCGGATGTTGTATATTCGCCTGAGACAGCGCATGTGGAAGGTGTTGAGGCGATGTTCTTGTCTAGCATATGTGGTCCATGTCTCACTACCATACAGTAGAGTGCTGAGAACACAAGCTTTATATACTTGTGTCTTGGTGTTTCTTGTGAGTGCCCTGTTTTCCCATACACGCTTTGCTAATTTAAACATAGCAGTGGAGACCTTCCCAATGCGACCACTAATTTCATCATCGAGGGAGAGGTTGCTGCTGATGACAGAGCCAAGGTATGTAAAGGTATTGACTACTTCAAGCGTATGACTGCCAATGTTGATAGATGGGGCTCTGCTATTATCCTGGAACATTATATTTGTTTTCTTCAGGCTGATGGTCAAGCCGAATTCATTTGATGCTGCAGCAAATCTCTCCATGAGGTGTTGTAGCGCTTCTTCTGTGTGTGATGTTAATGCTGCATCATCGGCAAACAGAAGTTCCTTGATGGTGACTCTTTGGACTTTGGTCTTTGCTTTGAGTCGCGCCATGTTGAACAATTTTCCATCTGATCTTGTGTGGAGAAATATTCCTTCTGCCGATTCAAAAGTATGGGAGAGAAGTAGGGAGAAAATATCACAAAGAGTGTGGGTGCAAGTACGCATCCCTGCTTGACGCCGCTGTTGATAGGAAAAACGCTGGAGGAGGCCCCATCAAACATCCCTGTACCCTTCATGTTGTTAGGGAAATTTATGTTATGATTTTAAGCAATGTAGGAGGGCAGCCGATTTTTCCAAAAGCTTGAAGAGGCCATCTCTACTCACTAGGTCAAATGCCTTTGTTAGATCTATGAAGGCAATGTACAGTGGCATGCGTTGTTCGCGACATTTCTCCTGCAGTTGTCTCAAGGAGAATAACATGTCAATAGTGGATCTGTTGGATCTAAATCCACATTGTGACTCAGGGTATACTTGGTTTGCTAGCTTTTGTAACCTATTTAGTACTACGCGTGCGAAGACCTTCCCCACGATGCTGAGCAACGAGATACCACGGTAGTTGTTACAGTCAGCACGATCACCTTTATGTAGTAACATGTAGTAACAAATCGAATACTAGGGAAACATGCAGTAAAATTAGATATCAACGGGGGAATGTCTATAGTCAAATCAGGACTGGAGAAGATAAAAGAAAGACAAGGTGCATAGAGAGGCTCGCGCCAGGTGTCTTCTTTTTCGACCTGACGCTGAAAGGCAAAACAGGATTAGATAATATATATATATATATGGTAAGTTTTGTCTTTACAGACGGTCAATTGGCAAGTGTTTTACCATGACAACCTCTGAGTTTTCGCTTTTCTCTTTTGTCTTTCATCTCATACATGTTTCTTCTCAAAAGACTCTGCGCCCTTGTGCAATATAGTTTTTCACACAACTCTGTTATCAGCTAGTTTTTTTCCATGTGCTGGGACCTATAGAACAGTTTGTTATTGATTCCTTGCAGATATCTTTATATCTGAGTAGTGGTCTGCCCTGGGGCCTTTTCCCTTCCGAAAGTTCACAGACCAACATTTGTTTTGGTATGCGACAAGTTTCCATTCTTCTCACATGCCCCAACCATCTTAGTCGTCTACTGCTGAGCATGCCCATGATAGAAGGCAGGCTTGCACGTTGCAGTACTTCAGAGTTGGTTATCTTGTCGTACCACCTGATGTTCATAATCTTGCGGAGACATCGAAGGTGAAAATATTAAGTCTCTTCTCGTACCTTGAGTAGGATGTCCATGTTTCTTAGCCATGTAGTCAAGAACTAAATACGCAGGCTCTATATATTATAATCATCGTCTGCAGTGTTAGTTTTGTGCAATGTTATAATAGATAGATAGAATGTACATAGTGAACAACTTTGCCAAGAAGTTCTTTGATAAATAAGCGAATCAGCCCTATTCTAAGGAAAGCTAGCTGGCTGTGTTCTTAAAAGCGTTCATCTGTAGAGCTAGGCAATGGATGCCGTAAGAAATAAGGGTTTGTGTTTTCAATCCTGTGTTGCAGGGTAGCAAAGAAGATAAGTTTCTCCTCCTCTTCTTCTTCTTCTTTGCGTTCGTTCTTTACCACCAATTTTAATCACTCTTTGTGATATGTTTGATCTTTGCCAAGAACGTGTATACGTTGCACATTGGTTTGGTAGGCCCCTAAACGCATAGACTTCTACACGTTTAGGACACGTGCATCCGATTTCAGCAAAACATCCTTAGTCGCCTCTTACATGCGTTGCAGGTAACTGTGGTTCTATTTTTTACACCCCAAATTTGGGCCTCGGTAACCACTCGGGCGAGATCAGTTCCATTCTTCTTTCCCTTTGCAAAAACTTCTCTGTGACGGCATCGTAAAATGTATTCTTCATTCTAACCTTGCAAAAACTTCTCTGTGACGGCATCGTAAAATGTATTCTTTATTCTAACCTTGCAAAAACTTCTCTGTGACGGCATCGTAAAATGTATTCTTTATTCTAAACTTGCAAAAACTTCTCTGTGACGGCATCGTAAAATGTATTCTTTATTCTAACCTTGCAAAAACTTCTCTGTGACGGCATCGTAAAATGTATTCTTTATTCTAAACTTGCAAAAACTTCTCTGTGACGGCATCGTAAAATGTATTCTTTATTCTAACCTTGCAAAAACTTCTCTGTGACGGCATCGTAAAATGTATTCTTTATTCTAACCTTGCTCAAAAGTTCATATTCAATAAACAAAAGGCTGCCTATTTGTTGCCGGGGCTCTATGGAGCAAAAACATATCTCAACCTGCACTAGGCATCGTAAAATGTCGTAAGAGGCGACAAAGGTAGGAGCATAGGAAGCTGCCCTAGTTAATAAAAGGTGTCGCAGAAATCGGATGTTCTGACCTACGTGTAGGCAAATAACTTGCACAACGTAAAACCGCTCATAGGCTCAGATCACATCCAGATCACAAAGAGTTTTTTTTTAACAAGTTCAGCGTTCGAAGAAGAACAATCCTATGTTTGGTTATTTGTTTTTTCTTGAAGACTTAACTACTTGTTGTCTGTCTACTTGTTGTCTGTCTACTTGTTGTCTGTCTACTTGTTGTCTGTCTACTTGTTGTCTGTCTACTTGTTGTCTATCTACTTGTTGTCTGTCTACTTGTTGTCTGTCTACTTGTTGTCTGTCTACTTGTTGTCTGTCTACTTGTTGTCTGCTGTCTACTTGTTGTCTGTCTACTTGTTGTCTGTCTACTTGTTGTCTGTCTACTTGTTGTCTGTCTACTTGTTGTCTGCTGTCTACTTGTTGTCTGTCTACTTGTTGTCTGTCTACTTGTTGTCTGCTGTCTACTTGTTGTCTGTCTACTTGTTGTCTGCTGTCTACTTGTTGTTGTCTGTCTACTTGTTGTCTGTCTACTTGTTGTCTGCTGTCTACTTGTTGTCTGTCTACTTGTTGGTTGTCTACTTGTTGGCTGTCTACTTGTTGGCTGTCTACTTGTTGGCTGTCTACTTGTTGTTGTCTGTCTACTTGTTCGCTGTCTACTTGTTGGCTGTCTACTTGTTGTTGTCTTCTACTTGTTGTTGTCTACTTGTTGGTTGTCTACTTGTTCGCTGTCTACTTGTTGGTTGTCTACTTGTTGGTTGTCTACTTGTTCGCTGTCTACTTGTTCGCTGTCTACTTGTTGTCTGTCTACTTGTTGTTGTCTACTTGTTGTTTGTCTACTTGTTGTCTGTCTACTTGTTGTCTACTTGTTGGCTGTCTACTTGTTGTCTGCTGTCTACTTGTTGTCTGTCTACTTGTTGGCTGTCTACTGTTGTTGTCTACTTGTTGCTGTCTACTTGTTGCTGTCTACTTGTTGGTCTGTCTACTTGTTGGTTGTCTACTTGTTCGCTGTCTACTTTGTTCTGGCTGTCTACTTGTTGGCTGTCTACTTGTTGGTTGTCTACTTGTTGCTGTCATACTTGTTCGCTGTCTACTTGTTGGCTGTTACTTGTTCGCTGTCTACTTGTTGACTGTCTACTTGTTCACTGTCTACTTGTTGCTGTTACTGTTTCTGTCTACTGTTGCGTCTACTTGTTGACTGTCTACTTGTTGACTGTCTACTTGTTCACTGTCTACTTGTTCACTGTCTACTTGTTCACTGTCTACTTGTTGGCTGTCTACGTGTTCGCTGTCTACTTGTTGACTGTCTACTTGTTGACTGCCTTGACTTTGTTCATTCACTGTTCACTGTCTGCTTTGGCTGTCTATGTTGCTGTTACTTGTTGGCTGTCTACTTGTTGACTGTCTACTTGTTACTGTTACTTGTGCTGTCTACTGTTGCTGTACTTTTGTCTGTCTACTTGTTCACTGTCTACTTGTTGGCTGTCTACTTGTTCGCTAGTCATACTTGTTGACTGTTACTGTTGACTTCTACTGCATGTCACGTTCGTCTCATGATCATAAAGAAGAATTGACTTGATTGTACTGGGTTCCCATACGGTCCCCGTTCCTCTCGGCAGATGGAGCACTGCTGAGAGTGTTGCACAAATTATATTTAGATATTATCTCAACTGTTCATTCGACTAAAACCAGCATCTTGTCTTCTATAGTCCGTTCAACTTGTCATGCCCACAGATAAAAATGTATATCTTTGTAACAATTTGATTAAATAACTTGAAAACTTGCATGTGAACTACACATGTTCCCGACGCTACAAAATATTTTTGCCATTCAAACAGTCATACCATCTAGAAGTTGCCTTCTTTGTGCTATATATTTAACGCCTTTGTTTGACATGGTTGAAGAAAACTAATGTTTACAGACATTTAATACATTGATGTATGGGAAATCAAGGCACTCACAAGAAACACCAAGACACAAGTATATAAAGCTTGTGTTCTCAGCACTCTACTGTATGGTAGTGAGACATGGACCACATATGTTAGACAAGAACATCGCCTCAACACCTTCCACATGCGCTGTCTCAGGCGAATATACAACATCCGATGGCAAGATCACATCTCCAATATAGAAGTCCTGAACAGTGCTGGCATTCCAAGCATGCACACTTTACTAAGTCAGCGACGTCTGAGATGGCTGGGACCAGCGCCGGATTAGCCTAGTAGCAGAAGTAGCAATGCTACGGGCCCCGCGCTTCTAGGGGCCCCGCGCCTATGTGACAGATGAAAATGGGAAAAATAACCAGATGTTATATAAAAAAACACGCACGCTGTCTGAATTTTTAAATGTCGTGTGTGATGGTGCTGAATCCAACGAAATCGAAGCAGAAAATACAGAAGACGTGTCCCACTGTGTAGTAGATGAAAGCAGTGTTATAGAAGCATCATCATTACCAATATTACCATTAAGATCAACAACTCTTCACGATTTAGCCACATTTTTCACAAGACAAACTGAAATCGAATGTACAGCAAGTCCTCCCAATTTAGCCATATTATCTTCAAGCCAAAGAGAGGCAGAAAGCACAGCACATGCTTCTAATGTAGCAACATCATCTACAAGCCAAAAACACAACGAAAGTAAAATGTACTCAAACGATATTGGTGAATGGCCAAACAACTTCAATCGAGATTATTGGATTGTGAAAGAAAGTAGCGAAGTGCAACATATGAACAGTGATTTCATGTCTTAAAAAAACCCCAAAAAACATACGATAAAGAAAACAATCCACGATTTTGTCGAAAGTCGTTTTTCACATACACACATACACCAACAAACAAAACTCACGTGAGAGATTGGTTGTGTTATACAGAAACTAAAGGACAACTGTTCTGTTTTGTTTGCAAAGTTATTGATTTAGGCTGTACCATAGAGTGACTTGTGTATTTGGAATACTCCGGCAGTTAAAATCTATTACAGCACAAGAGATCTTGAAAAGAACTCCAAATATTGTCGGCTCTTACCAAGAGGATTTGGAAGAAAGCCTAGGCGACGAACTTATGCAGTTCACTGAACTCTTAAAATTAATGTAGCTGCTGCTATTAGCAACGAAAAGCATGAGGCTCTTGAACTGCAATTTTATAAACTTATAATGGAAAATTCATTAGAGTCGTGTTTCCCAAATGTAGAAATAGTCTTACGAATTTATTTGTCTTTAATGATTACTAACTGCAGCGGAGAACGTTCTTTTTCAACATTAAAGTGTTTAAAAAGTGAGTTAAGAAACATGATGGGACAAGATCGTCTAAATAATCTCACCTTAATGAACATTGAATGTAATTTACTTAGAGAAATTGATTTGTCTAGTGCTATCTCTAAATTTGCTCACATTAAATCGAGACAAGTTTGTTTGTAAAAGTTGTGTTTTATTTTATTATCATACAAAACCTAGGGCCCCGCGCTAAAATTTGCTACGGGCCCCGCGCTAGCCTAATCCGGCACTGGCTGGGACACGTGTGCCGTATGAGCGATGATAGAATCCCAAAGAACATTCTATATGGTCAACTCGCATCTGGTGCTAGACAGCATGGGCGCCCATTATTATGCTTCATTGACACCTGCAAGCGTGATCTAACTTCATGCGGCATAGACAAAGAACACTGGGAGCTGCTGGCCAAAGACAGGCAAGCATGGCGAGCGGCAGTGAGGGACGGCTCAAAAAGAAAAGAAGAAAAATAACATCACATGTGGAGGCAAAAGAGGGCACAGAGAACAGAGAGAACATCCCATGCATCGGCTCTAGTCTCCAGTTTTACCTGCAGAAACTGTGGCAAGGATTGCCACTCCAGAATAGGCCATTACAGCCACATGAAACGTTGTGATTCAGCACAGAACATACTACGTGACGCAACACCTATTGTCTCCTGAGACAAAGAGGCCAATGAATACATTAATGACAAATTAGCAACATTTAGTACGAAATCCGTGGTTTTTTTTTAACGATTCTTGCAATTTTCGCGCACCAAATAGACTCGGGCTTGAACATGGTAATTAAATGACGCCATAAATGCGACACGGACTTTTAGTTAAAGCAAAGGCGTATACCGAAATTAGTGTGAGGCTATTGCTAAATTAGCAGATTTTCCTTAGATACGTTGGTATTTGGTCGTCCATTTGTGTTTCATTTTAATTTGTCACTCCTGTTTGTTCGTTTGTTGATAAAGGCCTTGTTGGTCGAAACGTTGCTGTTTATCGTCACTGTTTATGTATTTTGTAAAACTATAGTACTTTGTTTGTACGTGTTTCACTGTGAGGCTATTGGGTCATTTTGTTGACTTCTCAAAACATACATTGATATAACATTTCTAATGAGTTTGAAGTTACAATGCGAAAAGTGTCATTAATACTATACGCGCATTTCCGCAAAGAGGCAAATATCTCTCTCTCTCTCTGGAAATTTATTTTTCTAGCATTTTTATCCTTCTTATTGTGATATATAAACAGTCTTTGCCACGAACGTTTGTTTTACCTCACAATCTTCAGTACCATTTGAAGCTCTTGTGCTTGTCCTGCGGCGACGTGTCCGATTTCAACCAGAGTTTACTTGGTTCGCTCTCCGTCAGCCTTTGACTGTCCCCAGCCAAGCTGCAAGGCAGCAGGCTGCTATTTTCTTTTAAGGTAGCGATCCTTAGACGACCTACCCTCTCGGGCTGTTGAACGTCATCTGCCCAGGTTGCTGGTCTTTTTGTGGACTACTTGGCTTTCCTTCCGTCCAGTTTTGTGTACGGTTTGCTCCACTAGCTTTTGATTGTCACCAATCTAACTACAAGGCAGTAGTAGTTCGCTGCGAGCGGAAACGCACACTCGATTCAAGCCTCTGCTGGGCTTTCCAATTTTTCTACAACTTTTGTTGGTCCGCTCACCACTACGCCTGCCACGCTCCCTCACCATCAGCGCCATACACGTCTACCCACCGGTGGGCCCACCCGTGCATCGTCGGCATGCGTGCTCGCTCTGTCCTGGTGCTTGCCCCAACATTTCCATCAGTTCTCACCGTGCTCACATTTACCAGCCTATCTAGGCTGTCCGGACACTGGGCTCAACTCGGACCCCCACCTCAGAGCTCCGGGTTTCACCATATGTGGACCGACATGCAACTCATCTCGGGCCCAAGTTTTGCTCAACGTGGGCCCACGTCTCTTCTCTGAATGCATCCCTCATCCCTTTATGGTTATCCGTTCAGCTTTTCCTATCGGCCGGGAGAGACGTGCATTAATAGTCACTCTGATATTCCGCTCGTCTGTGTTGCAGGCGGATCTCATCCAACGTGACTACGTCTGCATCCCTGCCCACGCGAGAGTAGCTCTCCCTCGATCACTACCCACTTTGCCAGACAAGAATCAATGTCTGTTACCAGGGTCACCAAGTGGAGGTGGGGTAGGATCTTGATTAGTGCTAGCTCACTAATCCTGGCGCGGCGTTGTCCCAATGCGCCTTTGACCCCAGGCACATATGTTTCATCTGTACCACAGTATACAAGAACCAGAGTAAAGAATCCGCACTAGATCTGATGGTTCACTGTTTAACTTGGCTCGCTTAAGAGCCAAGACAAAAACGACGGAAATACTTCTCAAGGACCTCCTTTTCGCTGACGATGCTGCCTTAGTCGTCCACAGTGAGACTACACTGCAATGTCTAATTAATAATCTGTCAAAGGCATGCGACCTCTTTTCTCTGACAATAAGTGTCTCCAAAACAGTTGTATTATGTCAGGAGGTAAGACATCAAATATCACTTTAAATGGTAACCATCTAACACCAGTGCAAAAATTCTGCTATCTTGGGTCCACGGTCACTGCCAGCCTTTCTCTTGATGAAGAAATCAACGCTCGTATAGGGAGTGCGGCTACTACATTCGGCATACTATCAAAGCGAGCGTGGGACAACAAAAAATTGACATTGCAGACGAAAACTCAAATATATCGAGCCTGTGTAATTAGTTCTTTACTATATGGCTCAGAAACATGGACAGCCTACTCAAGACACGAGAGGAGACTTAACATCTTTCACCTTCGATGTCTCCGCAAGATTATGAACATCAGGTGGTACGACCAGATAACCAACTCTGAAGTACTACAACGTGCAAATCTGCCTTCCATCATGGACATGCTCAGCAGTAGACGACTAAGATGGTTGGGACATGTGAGAAGAATGGAAACTTATCGCATACCAAAACAAATGTTGTTCTGTGAACTTTCGGAGGAAGAGGCACCAGGGCAGACCACTGCTCAGATATAAAGATGTCTGCAAAACCTCAATGAAAAACTTTGCTATAGATCCCAGCACATGGGAGGGACTAGCTGATGACAGAGTTGTGTGGAAAGCCAAATTACGGAAGGGCGCAGTCTTTTGAGAAGAGACTTATGTACGAGCTGAACGACAAGAAAGAAAAGCGAAAACTCAGAAGTTGTCACAGTAAAACACTTGCCTACTGACCATCTGTAAAGATGAAAAGGGCCATATATATATACATATGTTAACACACGCACATTGTACGGAAGAAGTAGCGAGAACACGTAAAAACAAAGTACTATAGTTTTACAAAATACAGAAACAGTGACGATATACAGCAACGTTTCGACCCAAAGGCCTTTATCAAGCAAACGATACAACAAGAATGACGGATTTCGAGAAACACTACAAATGGATGATTACATATGGAAACATTCAAACCTATCTAATGAAAACCTGGGAATAAAAGCGAATAACGAAATGAGTTAACCACAAAACCATAAGTGGAAAAGAAGAGAAACAATAAACAATTAAGTGAATATATATAACTTATATATACGAAGCAAATACACATATAGATTACAAGGCATGAGATGAGAAAGTACTAAGAAGCATAGGAATGTAATGCGTTGAGTCCAAGAGGTCGCAAGGTGCCATACAACGAAATAAAACGGTTCTCCAGGGCAAATCGACTGCGATCATCAGAGGAACATGATCGGATGGCTGTGACTTGGACATCACAAGCTCCTGAATGGCCAGTATCATTGAAATGAGTGGCTACAGGGGTGACAGAGCATTGGCGTATATCGCGCAAGTGTTGGGCGAATCGGTCACTGAGCCTCTTGCCGGTTTCCCCAATATAAGCCTTGTTGCACCGTTTGCAGGTGATGGCTTAGATGATATTACGGGACTCACACGTGAAACTGTCTTGAATGACATACGTGGCTTTTGGAAAAGAAACAGTGCGAGTCTGTATTACATATGTACACGTATAGCAGCGTCGATGGCCACACTGGATGGTACCAAAGTGACTCTGGATATTAGGCTTGAGGCGACTGTGCACCAACATATCCTTAAGAATTCTGTCCCGTCTGTACGCCACCAAAGGATAGTGTTGGAAGACTGAACGTGTCTCAGGATCAGACTGAAGAATAGGGCGATGATGGAATAAGACTTTTTTCACCAGGGAACTATGAGGGTGGAAAGTTAAGATAAGTTTAACTCTGTCAGAATTGGAAGTTCTATGTTGGTTGGAAAGGGCCTCCTGGCGAGCAATTAGCTGAACCCAATGCATGGCACTTCCTGGCGAGCAATGAGCTGAACCCGATGTATGGCAGATATAAGCACATTCTCCGGGTATAGGCGCTTGCGAAAGATATCAAGCATCTCGTGAGCTCTATCGAGGAAATCATCGTCCTCGCTACAGAGGCGACGAAGGCGTAAGAGTTGAGAGAAAGGTAAAGAGTCACGACAAGTCTGGGGATGGGAAGAGGTATGCAGAAGAAAACTATGTGCATCAGTAGGCTTATAGTATACTGATGTAGTGAGGGTCGCTAGGCTGATGGTGATGGTGATGTCAAGAAAGTTGACACAAGAGGTAGAGATGTGAGATGTAAACCGAATAGCCGGATTGAAGACATTAATGAAATTAATGAAGCGTGACAGATCGGCTTCAGGCATATCGGTAATTCTAATACAATCATCAATGTATCTATGATACACAGACGGAAGAGGGTCATCATAGGTGTTCCATACTAAGTGTTCAAGATGACCCATGAATAGACAAGCATAACTGGTTCCCATTTTAGTACCCATGGCGACCCCACTGATCTGCTCAAAGAACTGGTCATTGAACTGAAAAGAATTGAGAGTGAGAACTAGTTCTGCAAGACGAAGGAGAGCCGAGGTGGAGACAAGTGGATTAGTTCTCATGTCGAGAAAAAACTGGAGAGCTTGAAGTCCGTCGGAATGAGGTATAGAGGTGTACAGTCAGCAGACATCAAGGAGGAAAAGACGGTAAGTACTGCCAGGCAACAACTCAATGGAAGAAAAAACTGACAAAGTGTGGTTCGTATCTTTCAAGAATGAAGGTAGTGTGGTGACTATAGGATTGAAGATACTGTCAAGGAATTCGAAGATATGTTCCGTAGGACAGGAGCAAGCAGAAACAATAGGCCTACCAGGATTGTTGAGTTTATGAATTTTGGGGAGCATATAGAATGTGGGTTTGCCCAAACAGCTATCGATGACACACAGTGATGATGCGCCGGTAGGAATGTCTTTAGAGGCAATTAAGTTCTTAATTACTTTACGGACTTTACTATTGTTAGATAGTGTGACATCAGAAGAACTAGTTTTGTAAAATTGGGTATCAAGTAGTTGGTTGTGGCCTTCCTGAAGGTATAAGTCTTTGCTCCATATAACTATGGCGCCACCTTTATCAGCGTCATCACGTCGACGGAGGTGTGATAGAGCACGAAACTTGGACGGAGGCAAGTTAGAACGCCCTAGGCGTTTAGGGTGGAGCAGTCCAATGTCATGTGTGCTCTGTCACCCCTGTAGCCACTCATTTCAATGATACTGGCCATTCAGGAGCTTGTGATGTCCAGGTCACAGCCATCCGATCATGTTCCTCTGATGATCGCAGTCGATTTGCCCTGGAGAACCGTTTTATTTCATTGTATGACACCTTGCGACCTCTTGGACTCAACGCATTACATTCCTATGCTTCTTAGTACTTTCTCATCTCATGCCTTGTAATCTATATGTGTATTTGCTTCGTATATATAAGTTATATATATTCACTTAATTGTTTATTGTTTCTCTTCTTTTCCACTTATGGTTTTGTGGTTAACTCATTTCGTTATTCGTTTTTATTTCCAGGTTTTCATTAGATAGGTTTGAATGTTTCCATATGTAATCGTCCATTTGTAGTGTTCCTCGAAATCCGTCATTCTTGTTGTATCGTTTGCTTGATAAAGGCCTTTGGGTCGAAACGTTGCTGTATATCGTCACTGTTTCTGTATTTTGTAAAACTATAGTACTTTGTTTTTACGTGTTCTCGCTATTTTACCAAGTTTTACTGCAGTCTTCCCCTTTTTCGATTACCGAAGAAGTAGCGATTTGAAGAGAACGTCTCCAAGTAGCTCCGCCATTGCCAATCCCAAGCCTGGACGGGAAAGGGTGATGGCATTATGACATGGCAGCTAACTTTAACTGTATTGTAAATTATAAAAAAAACCAATAATACAACTATGTCTATATTTCCTGTTTTTTCATGACTATTATTGCAAGTATCAACATTGGCCCCATGTATGAGCTCGGATGATACGCCTTTGAATGAGACTTGACATCAAATGTCATATTGGTGCGTTTATTGTAAAAACTAAAATTCTGTATCAGACTCGCCAAATATGCCGCCAACATCAAAGGAAACCGTTATATTACAAAATCCAGGTTTCCTATAGCAATTTCTTCCATCAGACATTTGCGTCGGTATAATTCTAAGATTGGGTGCAAAGTTTTGCTACTGTAGAATCGATGGTTTTGCTACAATTTGCACTGGACTGTGGGCATGAGTTGTTGAACGGACTATAATTCTGTGTGGTCTAGTAAGGTTGATCGCTTCTCTCTGTAAGCTGAAAAGGAGGGGGTTATAGCCGAAGGATTGACTTCATTGCACCAATTTTTACCCCATATAGCTCGGTCACTGTTCGCACAAATAGCACGCCACCTGCCGAGAGTATCGCACGCCACCTGCCGAGAGTATTGCACGAACTCCGTAGCTACCACATCAATCCTAGGGGTGGGTCTCTGGAACAAAATTCACTCGTAAACAGAACAGTGCGGTCCGGATTCAAACCAACGACTTTCGACTCGCAAGGCAAGAACTTAGCCACAGCTAAGCACCAGCTGATAAATCTATATATATCTCTATCAAACCAACGACTTTCGACTCGCAAGGCAAGAACTTAGCCACAGCTAAGCACCAGCTGATAAATCTATATGTATCTCTATTATCTATGTGTCCCATTTTCCACATAAGACTTGTACACAATGTCAATTACTGCAATTCTGCTACCTTTCTACCAATTCTTTACAATGTCAGGCCACAATCTTTCCTCCTTGTTTTCCATGTTTCTATTGACGTCCGGACCATGTTTCCCCATCCACTGCCCCATACACGTTCTGATATAACCAACAAACGGTTCGCCCTAGGTTGAAAAGAGCATGCCTCGGCTTAAAGAGGCTTTAATCCACTACATAACAAACAAACAATATTTGCAGGATTCTTCTTGAACATTTATATTGAAATGTCTCCAGCTTGTTTATGATGTTGTATGTCATTTTCTAGCACTCACTACTACATAATAACACTCACAAGACAATGCTTCTAATATATTTTAAGTGTTGTTTTAAGATTCAATCCTGTGGCTTTCCAAATTTTGTTGAGCATGGCGAAAGTTTGACTTGCTTTCTTGACCCTTCCAATGATGTTCTTTTCAGAATCACCATCTTGTGATACTGTACTTCCCTAACTCCCTTTCTGATTTCATTTTGTAACAAAATTAGGTTTTCTGATTTTTGGTTATTCCTCATTACTTTCGTTTTTGCAATTTTGAGTCCTTTTGTTTGAGCTGTTATGGAAAGTGTATCTATTTTCGATTGAGATCTATGTATTATCCATGTCTCGCTGGCGTACAGTTGCGCAGTTAACAATATGGTCCGGTAAACTTTAAGCTTTGTGGCTACGCTTGAAATATGAAAACGAAGCTAAGAATACTAAGGGCATGCATATTCCCAGTGGCAAAGTACGGGTGTGATGCATGGATATTTAACAAGGCGGTGGAGAAACATATATGTGCTTTTGAAGTGTTACATAAGTCCTCCGTATATCATGGACAGAGAAAAGAACATATATATATATATATATATACCCAGAAAGAACTCAAAATCAAAGAAAATTGACTGATGCTACAAATAAGAATGAGAAATTTGAAGTATTTTGGACATATAAAAAGTCACGAAGGACTGGAGAAGAGATTCATGGAAGGATGCATCCCGACAAAGAGGAGACCAAGTGTTAAGACCAAGGAGAAGATGGATTCAGGATGTAACTGATGGTTTGAGTATAACGGCTGCAGAGACCTACGAGAGTGAGAAATTCCGAAGGACTATTAAGGTGGTAAAATTCTGCTCAGGACAAGCTATTTGATGATGATGATGATGGTTACGCTTATTGCCTTTGGCTGCCACACAGTAACACGTAGCCTTCCTTGTCTTACCTGCGTCTTAGATTAGAGACATAGACAGTATAACAAACAGACACACACATAATTGAGGCCATGCACCAGATGTTGATAATCAATTATTGACCTTGCAAGTGTTTATTGAATCGTGTTTGCAAACGATGCTCGTATCGAGATTCATCTGTTTAGAAGTGACAGGAGTATATCGATCAATACAAATTTCCCACCTTGACGTTTGTATGGCCTTGACATTGATACACCTTTGTCATTAAAGTTAGAAAGAATATCGATGAAAAAACTGGATGATCAACGTACAAGTAATTATTGTTACGGAACGAACTTTTAAGATACTCGATCAAAACAGAGAGCAGCATTAGCTCAGTTGTTAGTCAACTTGCTTCTTCTGAGGATAGTGGACCGGATTCAATTTCACAGTGGGCGTGGAGTATTTGTCCAACTGTAACGGCTCTCAGATCGACCCAGCCTCAATTTTAGTACACCAGGAAAACACAGGAATTAAAGGCCGACGTCGTGATGTTGACCACATTACACATCGTGTGCCGCCGGTCAATAAGAATACAAGATTAACTTAACACCACATTACACAATATACCTCGAGGTATGAAAAAGGGTTCCTTTAATTCTTTACTTATCAAATAAAACCATTGATGTTTATTCTATATGATATTTTACTCAGTCCAGTTATGAAACTTATCTATCTGAAATTATTTCAGCTTCTCTATCGTCTTATTGAAAAAACAAATTAACAAACACATCATTCAAACCACTTACCTTTATTTCTTATGGCACCTATTGCATAGCCTAGCAATACGAGTGTTCTTACGAACACAACCAGCGAGCCATTAAAAATGGCTTTACTGAGAAGTGTCTTTCACAAACGCTTCGTTTTAGCTAGACACAGAATAATAAGGTAAGGTTCGATCGAACAGTGTTTGCACAAACACATGCTATAAGCTTTTTGTGCTTGTGTATATTTGAGACGAGACAGTATCATACATACACCACACATATATACATATATAACAAGCATGCATACATCATTCAAATTAGCTTCAAATTTATTGTGCAAACACTGTTCATATACCACACCAAGAAAAAAGGCCATCACGCCCTGATATAACCAAAAATAGACACATATCTTAGGTTGAAATGGCGTGCCTCGGCCATATAGAGGCTTAATCCTCTACTAAACAAACAATCCATAAACTAATCCACGTCACCGAGTAATCCACTCCACCAACTATCCCATTCCACCAACTAATCCACTCCAACTAATTCACTCCACCAACTAATCAACGCCACCAACTAATCCACTCCACCAACTAATTCACTAATCCACACGTCACCAACTAATCCACTCCACCAACTAATCTACTCCACTAACTAATCCACTCCACCAACTAATCAACGCCACCAACTAATCCACTCCACCAACTAATTCACTCCACCAACTAATCCACACAAGCCAACTAATCCACGTCACCAACTAATTCACTCCACCAACTAATCAACGCCACCAACTAATCCACTCCACCAACTAATTCACTAATCCACACGTCACCAACTAATCCACTCACCAACTAATCCACTCCACCAACTAATCCACTCCACCAACTAATCCACTCCACCAACTAATCCACACAAGCCAACTAATCCACTCCACCAACTAATCTACGTCACCAACTAATTCACTCTACCAACTTATCCACACAAGCCAACTAATCCACTCCACCAACTAATCCACACAAGCCAACTAATCCACTCCACCAACTAATCCACACAAGCCAACTAATCCACTCACCAACTAATCCACGTCACCAACTACTCCACTCCACCAAACTAATTCACGTCACCAACTAATCCACGTCACCAACTAATCCACTCCACCAACTAATCCACTCCACCAACTAATCCACTCCACCAACCAATCCACGTCACCAACTAATCCACTCCACCAACTAATCCACTCCACCAGCTAATCCACTCCACCAACTAATCAACTCCACCAACTAATCCACTCCACCAACTAATCCACTCCACCAACTAATCCACTCCACTAACTAATCCACCCCACCAACTAATCCACTCCACCAACTAATCCACTCCACCAACTAATCCACTCCACCAACTAATCCACGTCATCAACTAATCTACTCCATCAACTAATTGACCTTATCAAACAAATCGACACAAGGAATTACACCTACAACATACAGCTTCCGACACCAAAATACGACGTTGACGTGTTAGCTAAACTTAAAGCAATATATCATACTAGACGAGTAGTTGACATAGTCACACAGCATGTTCATTACTCACACACACATGATGTGTTGTGTTGTAATACTCAGGATAAACATGGCGTGCTCGCTTCTAGTTACCCTCTGTCCTTCCAAAACTTAGATGTTTGTTTGTGCTTGGGTGAGAGTAGATAGGAATGATAGATCTGAAATATGGTTGGTGTGTGGACAGATGGGTAGACAGGTGAGAGGACGGATGAGGGGACAAATGGATGGACAGATGAGTGGACAGATGGGTGGACAGGTGAGTGGACAGGTGAGGGGACAAATGGATGGACAGATGGGTGGACAGATGAGTTGACAGATGGGTGGACAGATGGGCGGACAGATGGGTGGACAGATGAGTGGACAGATGGGTGGACAGATGGTTGGACAGATGAGTGGACAGATGCGTTGACAGATGAGTGGACAGATGGGTAGACCAATGAGTGGATACGTGAAGGGACAAATGAATGGACAGATGCGTTGACAGATGGGTGGACAGATGAGCGGACAGATGGGTGGACAGACAGTTGGATAGATGAGTGGAAAGCTAAGTGGACAGATGGTTGGACAGATGGGTGAACAGATGAGTGGAAAGCTAAGTGGACAGATGAGTGGACAGATGGGTGGAAAGCTAAGTGGACAGATGAGTGGACAGATGGGTGGACGGATGAGTGGACAGATGGGTGGACGGATGAGCGGACAGATGGGTGGACAGACAGTTGGATAGATGAGGGTGGACAGACAGATGGGTGAACAGATGAGGGGAAAACTAGGTGGACAGATGGGTGGACAGATGAGTAAAAAGCTAAGTGGATCATCCCCAAATAAATAATCAGGAAAGCTGTAGTCCAACCGTGTACCGTGTGAACACCAACAATTTGTGTAGCCAAAACTGACCTCAAACGTGGAATTAGAGCACGGCATGGGGTTAGTAGCCAAGCTTCTTATCGATCTCGCTATCTGCGCCACCCCAGAAAGGCCTGTCATTGCACATTTCTTCACCAGAGAATGCAGGTGGTAGAAGGATTCGTTACTGATTACTGAGCTGCCGTCATTGCACTCTGGGCATACCTATATGTGCATAGTCTCCCCCAAAAGATATCGAAGAGTATGCGTACTGGTGGTTCCCGTGGCTCGCTGGTTAAATACTAATTTCTTTACTCATTTTTAAAAGTCGGGTGCCGGAAATTCTTCTTTGAACGCTTCATATCGACCATTTGCTAAACCACTCTTTGTGATGTGTATGTGATCTGAGCCTGAGTAATTGTACGTTGTGCCAGTAATGCTCCTGCAAGTAGGCCAGCACATCCGATTTCTGCAACGCTTTTTATTTACTAAGGTAGCTTTCCTACTATCCTACCTCAGTATGCCTCCTACCTCAGTATGCCTCCTACCTCAGTATGCCTCCTACCTCAGTATGCCTCCTACCTCAGTCGCCTCCTACCTCAGTATGCCTCCTACCTCAGTATGCCTCCTACCTCAGTATGCCTCCTACCTCAGTCGCCTCCTACCTAAGTATGCCTCCTACCTCAGTATGCCTCCTACCTCAGTATGCCTCCTACCTCAGTATGCCTCCTACCTCAGTATGCCTCCTACCTCAGTATGCCTCCTACCTCAGTCGCCTCCTACCTCAGTATGCCTCCTACCTCAGTATGCCTCCTACCTCAGTATGCCTCCTACCTCAGTATGCCTCCTACCTCAGTATGCCTCCTACCTCAGTATGCCTCCTACCTCAGTATGCCTCCTACCTCAGTATGCCTCCTACCTCAGTATGCCTGCTATAGTCTGTCCATTAATTCGTGAGCACGTTTGAAATTGATTTTCTCGAAAACTACCTGTTGGATCTCAGTGATTTTTGCAAGCAGCCTTAGAATATCCATGACGCTAGAGAAATATTTTTTCCAAGAAAATTTGATGTAGTTTGAAATATTTCTTCTTCAGGTTATATTAAAATCAACCTCACCGGATTGTAAACAATAGTAACAGATCTACGGTACACAGACGCGTTGTTCTAAAAATACATTATGGTAACATAGAAATATCGTGAGTATACAACAATTTCACGAAATCCCGTGCACCTAACCCAGTCGACTTTGAAAGCGGAAAGCATATGACGTTATAATTGGGATACCGTTGTATAGTTATAGGCGTATCTCGCTATTTGTATGAAGCTATTGTATCATATTCGTTGGCTTATCAAAACTGACATTGATATCACATTCATAATGAGTCTGAAGTGCACATTTATAACAATGCAGAAGGTTACAGTTTTACTATACCAACACTTCCGTAGGAAATCTAAGAGAGGTCATCTATATTGCGATATTCATAACCCTGAGAAACGATCGCAACTGGCGCTTGGTCTGAACAGAGAATCCTTTTCCGATGGATTAAACAGGACACAAAGTGCACTAATGTCAAGCAAGGAAGGAAAAGAACAATTGACGACTTTGACATAGATGTCATAAGACGGAGCTCTTGAAAATGTTTGCGACAAATCAACTTGTTACTCTCAGGAAACTGAAATTAAAACTTCAATCAGATTGCAGCATAGACATTTCTAAAAGTACTCTATGGAAAATTGTAAGAGCCGCCGGCTTCACCTTCAGAAAAACTATAGGCGGCAGGAATATTATTTGAAAAGCCACATTTAATTGCTGCCCGAAGTAAATACCTGAGGCAGATCAGTGAGCAGGCGGAAAGGCTATAATATTGTATATTTGGACGAATCCTGGGTCAATGCTCACCACACCAATGCTAAAGAATGGCAATCAGTAGACGGTGAACAGAAAATAAAAATACCAAGCAGCAAAGGCCAGCGTATTATACTAACACATGCAGGAAGCAGTGAAGAAGGTCTTGTCCATGACGCTGGACTTATTTTCCAATCAAAAGTACCGACGGTAGGGACTACCACACAGAAATGAATGGACATATTTTCAGGCACTGGATGGAGAAAGATCTACTTCCAATTCTAAACAGACCATCATGCTTGGTAATGGATAATGCATCCTATCACAACGCAGTATCAGCGGAAGACAAAGTACCAACTGCATCAAATACAAAGATCAAATTAGGACTTGGCTTGCTAAGGAAAATGTCAGCTTCGATGATACATATTTGAAACCCGAGTTGTTGCACCTGGTGAGGATGACAAATAAGACAAAGGTGTTTCATATTGACAAAATCATTGCGGAATACGCCACACGTCTTTGCGACTACCTCCATATCATGCTCACCTCAATCCGATAGAGCTTGTCTGGACTAAAGTAAAAGGGCAAGTTGCCGAACAGAACAGGACGTTTAAAATGTGTGATGTTGAAGTTCTGACACGTGAGTCCCTCTCAATGATAGACATGCAGTTCTGGAAGAAGTGTATTGAACATGTGCTCTGAGAGGAAGACGAGTACTGGCACCGAGATGGATTACAATTTGTCCAGCCAGTAACAGTTATCAACCTCATGGAATCGTCAGATTCGGGATGATACAAATCATATTTTGATTACAGACTGAGAAATAGCAACGTATACATTTCCAAATCCAAATGCGTCTACCATCATACAATTTGTGGTGAAGTTAAGACACCCTGGGGTCTAATGGTGACCGAAGGGAGGACTAACTGTTGCATATTGTATCCAAGTTCACGATTGCACATAAAGGGCAACACACTTAATTACTTGACCTATCAAGTTAATATGGAGATACACCTATGAATAGAATTGACATGGACAAATTCTAGGGATACTGTAAAATCTAAAATTTGAGCCCCGTATTTGCAATTGTCATAAAAGATCAAAGGAATTCGCCGATGTGCAAAATCCGTAGCATCTATGGACTACTGGTTAGCTTTATTTTAGCGTCATGGATATTCTAAGGCTGCATGCAAAAATCACTGAGATCCAACAGGTAGTTTTCGAGAAAATCAATTTCAAACGTGCTCACGAATTAATGGACAGACTATACCTCAGTATGCCTCCTACCTCAGCATGCCTCCTACCTCAGCATGCCTCCTACCTCAGCATGCCTCCTACCTCAGTATGCCTCCTACCTCAGTATGCCTCCTACCTCAGTATGCCTCCTACCTCAGTATGCCTCCTACCTCAGCATGCCTCCTACCTCAGTATGCCTCCTACCTCAGCATGCCTCCTACCTCAGTATGCCTCCTACCTCAGCATGCCTCCTACCTCAGTATGCCTCCTACCTCAGCATGCCTCCTACCTCAGTATGCCTCCTACCTCAGTATGCCTCCTACCTCAGCATGCCTCCTACCTCAGTATGCCTCCTACCTCAGTATGCCTCCTACCTCAGCATGCCTCCTACCTCAGTATGCCTCCTACCTCAGTATGCCTCCTACCTCAGTATGCCTCCTACCTCAGCATGCCTCCTACCTCAGTATGCCTCCTACCTCAGCATGCCTCCTACCTCAGCATGCCTCCTACCTCAGCATGCCTCCTACCTCAGCATGCCTCCTACCTCAGCATGCCTCCTACCTCAGCAGTCAAGTAGCCTCCTACCTCAGTATGCCTTGTAGGTCGCAGTGTTACTATTATTTGCACCCCTTGTAGACCCCGACAACACACCGACGTGGTGCTGGAAATGAACACACAACGCTAATTTCCGACTCGATAAGTGAAACGCCCTACACACTACGCTAATCAGTCCTGCCCATGCTTATATCATAAAAGCACAAAGCCACCGTGTTAAAACTATTTAAGCCTATTGATTCAAATCGAACTCTTTGAAATAACAGACGTCATATTTTGAAAATAAACAAACTAAAATTATGTCAGATTGCTGAACGTTTACTGTCAAATGTATATTTGTAAACAGCTTGTCAACATTTATATTGTCTGCTTTTGTTGTCTCCTGCAAGTAAAGTACAAATCTGTGTTGATTGAAAGTTTCTTTCATTAATAGAACAGAAGACGTAACAACAGATGATTGATTAGTGAGTCTACTAGGTGGAGGGTGGGTATGACAAGGGCTGGGCAGGTTGTTGTGTTATAAAATTTCTGTAATAGACTTTTTACAAATAAATATCATCGAACCATTCATTCATTTTGTCTTTTTGTTTTGCATATTCATTGTCACTTATTCTCTCTCTCTCTCATACGCCCAAGCATCATACACAACCGCACCACACATATCTGACATGGTTGCCACCCTACCACCTACTCGCCTGCCTGCCTGCCTACCTACCTACCTTATTACCCACCTACCTACCCACCTACCTATCTACCTACCTACCTAACTACCTATCTACATGACCTAAATAACTGTCACCTTCACCATGAGCTAAATAATCTGCCTTACTTCAACAGACGTCGGCAAGAGGACATGACAACGTAAGTAGTGTGGATTAGACCATGCGGTTTAATTCGAAATGTGAAACCCGCTCGTGTGGTGCCGGAGCCGCAGGAAGCAAAGATTAGCACTGCAACCTAACAAGGCATGACGTAAGAGGCGACTGATGTAGAACCTGAAGCTACCCAGTAAATAAAAAGCATCGCAGAAATCTGATGTGCTGGCCTACTTGTAGCGCATAACTGGTAAAACGTACAATCGCTCTTAGCTCAGATCACAGACAAATCACACCGAGTGGTTAACAAGTGGTCGATGTGGAGTGTTGGAAGAAGAAATTCTATCGAGGATGACACAAAACTAGTATGAAATTGTGGATTCATATGCTGATAAGGGTATTGCATTTCCGTTAGACGTCAAATTCAATTTGATTTGTTCATGTATTCTGTGTTTTTGTTTTTTGTAAGCAGCCTTGACCCATTTTCTACTATTGTTATTAGAACCACGGCCTTCTTATAACATAGATGCGTGTTAGAACAGTGGTGATACAAATAAGGGTGACATGGACTCTTCCTCCCTACTCTCTGTCTATATGTATATATTCTCTCTCTGTGTCTTTATATAATTATGTATTCTCTCTCTCTCTCTCTCTCTCTCTCTCTCTCTCTCTATATATATATATATATATATATATATATATATATTCTCTCTTTCTTATATATATATATATTTTTCTCTCTCTTTCTCTCTCTTTTCTCTCTTTCTCTCTCTTCTTATATATATATATATATATACATATATATATATATTTCTCTTTCTCTCTCTCTCTCTCTTATATATATATATATATATATATATATATATATATATATAAGTGTGTGTATTATGGTGATTGCTGGTGTGTCACCGGGCGATTGATTGATATTGTTACTACTGTACTATGTGATACAAAGCAGATAGTGATGGTCATACATCAAAAGTATACAGATAACACATATCGTATTCTTTGGTAGTTACTGGTTTAATAATCATAGGTTACATGACATATTATATCATAGGTTACATGACATATTATATGAATACCTTAGTTATTGATCTGTTCTGTGTTATCCTATGTCTAACCATCCTAGCTATTCCTTCTATTGATACACATATCTGTCTAACTACCATGGTTCCTATAGGTCTCTTGACGTCATTCTCTTATCGTCTGGCAGTCGTCAGTTAACCTCGTGTTCGTAACGCGTTACACGACGGGTGAAAAGCCCGTGTGAATGCGGTTCAATTCCGCGTGCTGCAGAAAAGCCACGGTTCTTCAGATTTACGGTGTTCGTGGCACCAAACTGCAGGTGGGTTACTGTAGAAGGGTTACGATATCCATTGCACCGAGCCGAAGAGCTGAAAGTTCAAGTGCTTCTGGATCGAAAAAACAAAACAAAAAAATAACACCTACGTCAACCAACTGAGCTCTTGATTCTCCTTGCGTCCCTACATAGTGTGCAGTCGTTAATGCGCAAATATCTTATGTCTGTCTATCCTACTGTCTTTCATCTACGTTGTCGTCAACTGTTTGCTGTCCCTATATGGAGGGACAGCTATATCCTTCTACAGGATTGCTATATCCTACGACACACATATATATATATATATATATATATATATTCCTCTCCTCCTCTTTCTGTATATACTATCTCTTTCTACATTTGCTATATATATAATAATAATTCCTCTCTTACTCTTATACTTTACATAGGCCTGCAAGCAATTTCTCCATACTGCTCTATCATGGGCAACTCGCTCAATCTCCTCCATGGAACTGAGACCGATATTTCTTGCCTCGCTCAGCAAAGTTCGTTTCAGGGTCTCCTAGGTCGACCTCTCTTTCTTGAACCCTTTGCATCCCACTTCAATGCCTGCTTTGATATTCTTGATCATTTCTCCTCAAGATGTGTCCAACATATCCCCATCTTCTCTTTCTTATAACAGTTGTCACTATGGTTGACCAGACATTTCTCTGATTTCGTCTGAATTGTTCCATTTATATTCATTATTTTTCGCAGACATCTATTTTCAAATGCATTCAATTGCTTTCTATATCTTTAGTCATTTTCCAACTCTCTCTAGCATATGTTAGGATTGATACAACATTTGAATTGAAAATTTGTACTTTAGTTTTAATACTATATAACTTGCAGTTCCATATTTTATTTAGACTTTAAAAAGCTGATGTTGCTTTGCCAATTCGTATTATAATTTCTTTATTAACATTTCCTGTGCAATCAAAATTGCTACCTAAATAGGTGAACTGCTCTGTTATTTTATCATTTTAGATTCTAGTGTGATATCTGCATTACTTGCTCGTTCTTCATTATTTTAAAAGGTGTCTTCATTATATTTGTTTTTCATAGCTTATCTGCAGTCCAACTTTTGATGCTATAGATGACAATTGTCTGTTTTCTTTGCATGTCTTAGTTGTTTCTACTTAACAAGGCAATATCATCTACAAAATCTAAATCTTTTCCATTAACTATATATATATATATATATATATATATATATATATATATATATATATATATATATATATATATATATATATACATATATATATACATATATATATATATATATACTCTATTAATATATATTCTCTCTCGCTCTCTCTCTCTCTCTATGTATATATATATATATATATATATATATTATATAAATATATATATCATGCCGTATCGTTCCAATTCACTACTAACTTTTAGATTTATATTTTAGTTTATTTAGTATTTCGTGTACGTATATGTTTTCTTTCTCTTGGGAGTCTTGATGGCGAAATGGCTGTCTTTTTACCTGTCGTACTGAAGGTTTGGGGGTTTGAATCCAAACCGAGACACATGTGCAATTTTTTCATCGTTTCCTAGAATTGTTTCCGGACCTACGGGTTCGTGCTTTCGCAATACTCTCGACAGATGGCATTCAATGTCTCCCAACAGGGACGGGGCCATATGGGGAAACCAGTGCAATGAAATCAATCCTTCGCATTTGGACCCTTTTATGTTTTCTTGATATAGGCCTACGGTCGAAACGTCGAGTGTTGTCGTTTTTCATATGTAATCATTTATTTTCCATTGCTAATGTAAAAATGTAATATATATGTCCTTGTCCATATTACATGTATCAAGTGCATACCCATACTGTAGGTAAATACCCTTTCGGACAAACAAAAAACATTTTTGCAACAACCTGGCATGAACGACGTAGATGAAGTGTCTTAGAAGAGCTGCAGGTGTGACAATAAGAGATACAATTAGAAATGAAGAAATCAGAAGAAGACTGGATGTGAAACCAGTCATGCAATTCATAACAGAACAATAGATTAAATGATTTGGTCACCTGACAAGAATACCCTGGTATCGCCTACCACAGAGAGCCACACTACAAAAGTTAACGAGTAAAGAGCAAAAATAAGACATGCAAAGATGGAGTGACGTATTAGAGCAGCCTTAATAAAATGAATACCAGCTACAAAGTGATTTAGAACAAGACATACAAGATCACTACACCCCCCAACACTTCTATAAGAAGTAAATGGTGGAAGAGAAAAGAATATGTGTGCAAAGTCTTTCTTTCTTTTCTCCAATCCTGGTATGCCTCACAGAGACAGGATAACAAAAGATTTCTAGAACAGGCCTAGTGTGCGCTTCATAAATAGTGTCTTTCGTCGCCTCTGTTATTTCTGAGGTCCACGTTTTGCGTAGCCTTTGCTTGTATCCATTGTATCGTAGCAACATTGCTCTTTGAGTTGCACTGTCTGTTGGTAGTCTGCTTATGTGGCCGAACCATTTAATTTGTTGTTTCTTGATGAAGTTTAGTACCGATGATATACTCATTTTTGTCTCCACTTATCGGAGACGGAAGATAAGTATGTCTCTTGTTCATGTTGAGCACGTAAAAGAACCAGTGGCAGTTCAAAATCGAGAAGAACAGGCTGAAAAACCGCTGCCAGGCAAAACTCATTACAAAGATTGAAATAAAAATTAAAATCATGGACTTGCCATCAACTACATTAAACGACTCGTCTATTTTCTAGGCACCACTTATACGTTCAGTAGTTTGCCATTGCTTGCTAAACGGTGTGGTCTATTTTTACGGTTCATAAAAAGTCCCACGCAGGCATGGATTATGATCGAGCTCACTAGCGCTTAAGCTACAGACGCCCACTTACAAAGATTAAAAATAAAATTCCAACATAATATTTTCACACTCTTCTAAATTACATAGGGGACCCTTGCCGGTGCTACGGAGTTCTTGCACTGCTGCTGATATCTTCCTTTGTAAGAAAGAGATCGAAGCACACATGGCTACTCACCGAAGTGATCCTATGATGATAGTCCTATCAATCATTCAATCAATCAATCAATGAATCAATCAATCAATCAAACGTTGATATCAACTTGTGATTGTATACAGTATTGAAAAATGAAAACCTATGTATAGGTTTGTTAGTTCGTTGAGAGATCAGGTCAGGTCCATTGATTGAGAATGCAACAGATGCGTTCAGGTTCGCCTCTTGAAGTCTGTCCACGCTGTAAAGTTTTGTTAAGAAATTTGATTACTTTGTTCGACATATCGATCGGATGAGAGAGAGGAAGGGGTCTCTGTGACTAAGTGGTTACCTGCTTGCTTTGCGTTCTGTTCACCAGTGCAAGTTTCTAGAGATCGATATGATTGTTGCCGGAGCTACGGTTCGGGCTTTGGCAGTACTCTCGTCAGGTGGAGTGCCATTTCGGGATCGAGTCATTTGTGGGAAAACCTGGTAAAAGAAGTCAATCGTTCTGCTATAAAATCATGTATTCTTATCTTCTTCTTCTTTACATTCGTTCTTTACCACCAATTTTAATTACTCTGTGATATGTTTGGTCTTTGCCAAGAACGTGTATACGTTGCACATTGGTTTGGTAGGCCCCTAAACGCATGAGACTTCTACACGTTTAGGACACATGCATCCGATTTCATCCAACCTCCTTAGTCGCCTCTTACGACATGCGTGGTAGGTAACAGTGGTTCTATTCTTTACACCCCAAATTTGGGCCCCAGTAACCACTCGAGGCGATGTATTCTTATAAACTGACTGATGTTGATGGGGACGTGTAGAGACCTCAAGCGTACCTCCCTCGGAGTAGTTGCATAGCAGTAGATGAAGTTGATAAACTGACTGATGATGGCGACGTGTGAAGACCTCAAGCGTACCGCCCTCGGAGTAGACGCATAGCAGTAGATGAAGTTGATAAACTGACTGATGCTGGGGACGTGTGAAGACCTCAAGCGTACCGCCCTCGTAGTCGCATAGCAGTAGATGAAGTTCATCGCAGCAGAAGATGTGTCGAAAAGTTTGAGGCTAGAAAATTTATTATCAACTAACAGTTTACCCGTTCTTCGCACGAGGAATATGGTTGAAATCTATTTGTAAAGTCCTTTAAAGAAACATGCCACGCTGCTTAAAATCGGCTTCTTCCCCATTGAAAACAATACGTTTTCTCTCCATGCATGGTTTGAAAACTTTGTCGGTTGACCACATAAGATTGAAATGTTCCGATTGCCAGTAAAACCTGATGCAACAGAATTCCCATTCCCGTGAAAGTTGAATTTAGTTTAAATCTAGTTGTAATATTTGACCACTTTTAAAGTTACATTTGTTATCCATTTCCGCTGATCTTCCGAGCACACATAAACTCATTGCAAGTAAAACCTGATACAATTGAATTCCCGTGAAAGTTGAAAAATAACAATTGGCAAATTAAATTTATTCAGATAAAAAATAAATTTCCAACATATTTTCACATAAATTACATCGGATAACCTCGCTGTGCTACGGAGTTCTTGCACTGCCGCTGATATCTTCCTGTGTAAGAAAGAGATCAACGCACACATGGCTACTCACCGAAGTGGTCCTATGATGATAGTCCTATCAATCATTCAACCAATCAGTCAATCAATCAATTAATCAATCAATCAATTAAACGTTCATATCAAAGTGTATCGACGTGTCAAAAAAAAATTTGTCCCGAACGTGAATCGAGCGTATGTCTACTGCAATCTAGGCAGGCACGTTATCAACTACTCTAGAGAAAGTTATAAATAAATGTGTTTATTTAAACGTTGTTATAATAATAGTGCCGTTATCATAGCATTATATGAGCACAGGACTTGAGAGGAAAGTAGTAATCTTTATCAAAGCCTGTATGTAGTGTGCTGTGACATTCGTCACTTTGTTGTATTGTTTG
This sequence comes from Arion vulgaris, assembly GCA_020796225.1. Classification (NCBI taxonomy): domain Eukaryota; kingdom Metazoa; phylum Mollusca; class Gastropoda; order Stylommatophora; family Arionidae; genus Arion; species Arion vulgaris. The sequence goes on from CM036765.1 coordinate 3,172,847, forward strand.
CTTGATAAAGGCCTTGTTGGTCGAAACTGTTGCAGTGTATTGTCATTGATTTTGTAAAACTACCGTACTTTGTCATTAGGGGTTTCAGTAACAACATGATTACGTGACCGGAACTTCGTGAAGACATGGAAAGACACTTTCAGTGATTTATATACAGAAAGACCATGTGCGTTAAGTTGGGAATATGGTTATAGAAACATATAAAAAGTCTAGTTTTATCATTTTCCCCTCTTCGTATCCACGAAAACCACATTCTTGTCAAATTTCAAGTTCGTAGGATGTCCAGATATCTTCAAACAATTGGGACAGACATCAATTCCATTCATCTGGAGTAGTGAATTGGAACTACTGCACAATAATGTAGAAATTTCACAAAAGCAGGCAGAGACCATCCCATGCCAAGAACACCACAACAAATATCAGCATGCCAAGGCTATATTTCAAAGGGCCAAGATGCAGGCCAGGCGGAGGAGCTGGAAGGAAAAACAGAGTCCTTAAACTTTGAAAGAGATACCAGGAAGCTGTGGAAGCTGGTAAAACAACTTAATGATGAAGGTACAGGGAGAAATTCAAAGATTGCATTAAACAAAGATGGAAACATCCTCACAGGAAAACAGGCAGCTGATCATTTTGCAGACTCCTTTGCTAAAGACAGCAATATTGAAATTAGCACAACGAAACAGCGAGAGATTCGTGAGAAAAGCAAAGTGTTGAGCAAGACGAAACAATACCTGAAGTGATGAAGACCCCAATCACATTTAAAGAACTGGAACTAGCAATATCCAAATTAAAATTGAGAAAATCACCAGGAGCTGATGGGAGTGTCCAATGAGATGATTAAGAACTTAGGAACTGCAGCAAAAACAAAGTTACTGCAGATTTACAATAATTGTTGGATCTTGGGTCAAGTTCCACAGACCTGGAGAGAAGCAATCATGATACCGCTCTCGAAACCTGGAAAAGATAGTTCTTCTGCCTCCAGCTACCGACCGATCAGTCTTACAAGTTGTCTCTGCAAAACAATGGAACGTATAATCAATCTCCGACTGCAGTGGTATCTTGAAAGCGAAAACATTCTTGTGTCACAGCAGGCAGGTTTCAGGCAGTGCTACTCTACTGAAGACCAAGCAACGTACCTTTCTCAGGAGATTGAGGACGCGTTCCAAGATAAGAAACTGGTACTAGCGACATGGATAGACCTAAGGAAAGCCTTTGACAAGGTTTGGAAAGAAGGACTGCTGAAGAAACTGAGAAATAGTAGAATAAAGGGTAGGATGTACAGATGGATAAAAGCATACTTACATAACAGAAAAGCCAGAGTGCATCTAGATGGACTCAAGAGTAAAAAAGTTCTACTGCGTCATGGCGTCCCTCAAGGAGGAGTATTGTCCCCCACACTCTTCTTGATTTTCATCAACGACCTGGTTGCTGAGTTACCACAGGAAGTAAAAGTTGCAATGTACGCTGATGATCTGGTAATATGGTGCACAAATGAGTATGCAACAGTGGCCCTAAATTGATACAAAGAGCTGTAGATGCCTTAACCTCATGGGCAAACAGATGGTGTGTCAGCATCAACACAGATAAGTGCAGCACTACACTCTTTACTCTCTCCCAAACAAAAGCTGGCACCATTAAAATAAATGGAGAACTGCTAAGAGAAGACAAGCAACCCACCTATCTCGGAGTTACATTCGATGATAGACTGACGTGGAAGCAGCACATCAACAAGCAGCAGCAAGGCCAGGAGAAGTTAGCCATCCTGAGAAAATTAAGTGGAACCACATGGGCCCAGTCAAAAATACTTAAAAATATTTATCAGCAGGGCATACAACCACACCTGGAATATGGGTCAGCTGCATGGTGTCCAACATCAAATACCACATTAGGAGAACTGGATAAGGTGCAAAACCAGGCGCTTCGTGTCATCACAGGGGCAATGAAATCAACACCAATAGTGGAGATGGAAAGAGTGGGGAATACAAGCACTGAGAGAACGCAGAGACACAAAAGTGATGACGCAGGCAGAAAAGTTTCTGAGTATGCCAAGCCACCCAATGGAAAACAGATTCAAAAATCTAGCATTGGGGAGGCTGAAAGGAAGCAGCTTTATTCACCAGGCCAAAAGACTGAATAGGCAAACTTCAGACCTACCAAAAGTTGGCATTCCCTAAAGTCTGTGCAAAAGCAAACCCTTGGAGAGAGGAGACTGAACCAGAAATATGTATCCAGACAGAAGTGAAAGGAATATTCGACAAGAATGAGCAGAACAGCATACAACGCAAGACAGTCACTCTCAGTTTACTTGATGAAGAATACCCACATGACCTCTGGGTCCGGTTATACACGGATGGGTCAGCAGAAAATGCAGTGAAGAATGGAGGAGCAGGAGTGTACATAGAATACCCAAACAACGCTAGAAATGCGATTAAAGTGCCAACAGGAAATTCTGTCACAACTATGATGCAGAAATTCAGGCAATCAAGGTGGCAACTGAAAAAATGTTGAATACCAGACCCGATCCTCAACCTGTTGTATTTTTGACTGATGCAAAATCAGCACTCCAAACACTCCAGTCCAGAAAATTGCCAGGTCTACAGACCCTACTGTCTAAATTGTCCAAGCATCACAGGGTTGTCTTGCAGTGGATACCCTCTCACTGTGGAATACCAGGAAATGAAACAGCAGACCGATTGGCCAAGGAAGGTGCTCAAGGAGAGCAGCCGGATGTGCCAGTTACCTACCACCAAAGAAAAGGATGATTAAATCAATGAGAAAGCCACAAATACCAACACAAGACGATTACTATAATATGAGCAGATTGGAACAAGTTGTGATTCTGCGCCTCAGAACAGGACACAATCGGCTCCGCAGCCACATGTATACAAAATTCAAGATTGGCAATTCAGCCAGGTGTACATGTGGACAGGCAAACCAGACTGCAGAGCACATACTTCAAGACTGCCCCAAATATGATACACTGAGGCAAACTCACTGGCCTAACGAAACAACACTCGACATAAAACTACACGGACCTCTTGTGAGCTACAAAAGACAGTGAAGTTCATACAAGAGACAACATTGAATATATAGACATATTCAACGAACGAAAGGAAGGAAGGAAGGAAACATATAAAAATCTAGTTTTTTCATTTTCCCTCTTCGTATCCACGAAAACCACATTCTTGTCAAATTTCAAGTTCGTAGGATGTCCAGATATCTTCAAACAATTGGGACAGACATACAATTCCATTCATCTTTGTCTTATATATATATATATATATATATATATATATATATATATATATATATATATATATATATAGTAGATTAGATTATCAATACATGAAAGAGATAGTCATCATTTTTTCGGCACGTGATGAGAAAGCATGTTTAGAACACATTATGACAACCGGTAAAATCAATGCGAGGCAGAGGACGACAGTGAGAAAATTGTGGACAGCCTGACGTTTAGGCACGTAATAGTGTCAACATCTGAACTGATAGTCTAGTACCAAGAACATACGATTGTGAAGATCCTTAATGGATTACATGAACCTGCGTGGCACACGCTGATGATGTGTTATTATCATCAAATGGGCCATCAGCCTTAGTTTCCACACACGTGCATTCACTCACTCTGGGCGTGACTAGGTATGACAACTTTAATTACCAGACAATGGGGGTAAGTAGGTGGCATTTCTTCCCCACGCCTGATTATAACACTATCATTTACAGGACATTATCCCATTACTATTATATACTTGAATTCTCCGAACGAGTTCATTGAAGAACATTACTTTGGATTTTCCGAAAGGAGTTAATTATTATTTTTCCTGTTTGTTGACCTACCCTATATATCTATATCCTCTTTGTGTCCCGATTGAAACATGCAGCTTTCACAAGAGACCTCCACTGTTGCCGTTCTGCTGCCTTTCTACCAACCGTCTCCCACGTCAGGCCACACTCCTTCAACTCTCCACCGTTCTTCTCCATGTTTCCTTTGGACGCCAGGCCTTCTCTTCCCATCCGCTTTCCATCTGAGAGCTGTCCTATCCAATGCCCCCACTGGTATACGACATGCATGTCCAAACCATCTCCATCTTCGTCACTTAATGATGGTCTCCAAGGATGCACACTTGCAGGATGTTGGCCTACACGCTCTGATATAACCAATAAAAGGTTCGCCTTAGGTTGAAAGATGCGTGCTTCGGTCGAGGCTTTAATCCCCGACATAACAAACAAACAAACAAACAAACAAACAAACAAACGAGTTCATTCTTCTTGTTTATGTTTGTTGGCTTGCCCGCTCTGATATTACAAAAAAGACTTTCTAAGGGTAAAAGCACCGTGCTTTGGCTTTAAGACCAGCAAGTACCATACCTAACAATTCAAACAAATATCACCCCATTAAATGAAACCAGTTTTCGTTGTTTTTCAAACTATTAGTATCATTAACTAAGATTTATTAAAGTTTTATTAAAATAGTCATCATCATCAGGTGTCGGCTGACGTAGGCGATCATGGATCTCCACAAATCCCTGTCTCTGGTGTTTGCTATCATTTCAAATGTTGACGCTGTTCCGTGTCATGAACTCAGGCTGTTTAAAATGTTTTCTCTGTCTTCCTATGTCTGGCCTCCCTCAATTTTACCGGTTGTCACAATGTGTTATAAACCTGCCCTCCTCATCACATGTCCGAAAAATGATGACTGCCTCTTTCTTATATTGATGATAAGTATTCTGTGTGTTTTGACCCTATTCAATACCTCAACATTAGTCATTTTAGCAGTTCATGGGATTCTCATCATTCTTGTGTAAAACCACATCTCTATGGCCCTCAGAGATTGTTTGATCTATGTGTTTATTTGTTTATTGTACAGCGCAATAATTGCAAATATTAGTACAACGTAAATGTTTGTTGCATACATTAATAATATTGCAACTTCTATTATACATTCATTTTTAACATATTGTCCAAGGCCAAGTGGGGTCCCACTTCATTAGACCCCATCCAACCCCACCACTTGCCATTAGGCATACTGGCAGCCTGGTTAGTCAGCCATCACACACTCACACACACACACACACACAAACACGCGTGTTTACGTACACACCTTGGTCTCCGATAACATACAACCGGCGGGCTCAGGTAAAAAAAAAAAATTTATAGGAAATGAGACCACAACTGTGGCGTTTTCCTGGCATTCCATTGTTGTATATAAGGACTAAATAAATTAAAAAAACAACACAGCATGCTAAACCAAGGTTATTTTATGTTAGAAATTTAGTTTGAAAACTAAGTAATATCAGTATTATTCACATTTGTTTTCACATCAATAAATAACCATAAACGCATAGAATTGAGTCAAATTACAAAAAAGCTTACATTGTTCTATCAAACATATATACAAAAATCAGCACGCATTCAACATCAATTTTCCATTTCTGAGCTATATTCGACTTTATGTTGCAGGGGGCCACGGTACACACGTACACCTAACACTGTGATTATAATGATACATACATTTTGTTTACCAGTCACTTTAGTGTTGACGTTATCGACGTGTATCATAAAGCTGTCAAGGGCGACAATAACCTTTCTGATCTACCAGAAGAACAACATACGACGTGACCAGCTGTTACATTCTCATCTGTTTGCTGGGCATGCACCATCTAAAACAGTTAGCGTAACAAATTGAGGTGTGTTTTTTATAATCAAGTCAAGAACAGAGATCAAGTGTGCTTATATTAGAGGAGACATTTCATGTTTTAGTATTGCAAGAATTACTGATACTACTACTACTACGATTACTGCTGCTGCTACTACTGTTACTGCTACTAGTACTACGAATACTGATACTGCTGCTGCTGCTACTACTACTGTTACTGTAGCTACTACCGCTCCCGCTTCTGCCGCTACCAATATCACTACAACTGTTGCTATTACTGCTTGCCACTACTGCTGCTGCTCCTATTACCACTACTACTACTATTACTACTACAAATACCACTATCCCTTTCGCTACTATTACTGCTTGCGACTGTTGTTGCTGCTACTACACCACTACGGTAATCTATTCAATCTTCGGAGGTTAAAATCCTCCACCAAGGTAAAAGAATCAACTATCTCAAACCTGTTGTTTGCTGATGACTACGCCCTCGCTACCAACTCTGTGGAAGAAATGCAGACTTACATGGACAAGTTCTCAATGGCCTGTGATAGGTTTGGCCTCACCATTAACACCAAAAACAGAGGTCATGTTCCAGCCCGCCCCTAGAGAACAGTATTACGATCCAGTCATCAACATTAAACACCAGCGTCTCCAGTCAACGGACAACTTTGCTTATCTTGGCAGCCTCCTATCTAGATCGGCAAACATAGATTCTGAGGTCAACAATAAGATATCCAAAGCCAGTGCTGCGTTCGGAAGGTTACGTATCACTGTGTGGGAACGGAAGGGGATAAGCATAGTCACAAAGCTGAAAGTTTACCAGGCCATAGTGCTAACCACGCTGCTGTACGCAAGCGAGACATGGACAGTGTATAGCAGACACGCAAGAAAATTAAACTATTTCCACACAAGCTGTCTACGCAGAATACTAAAAATAAACTGGCAGGACAAAATTCTAGACAGCGAAGTCCTCACAAGAGCAAAGATCCCAAGCGTCAACACCCTGTTACAGAAGGCCCAACTGAGATGGGTAGGTCACGTTGCTCGAATGCCTGATAAACGCATCCCAAAACAGTTGATGTATGGCGAGCTTGAAGGGGCAGACGTTTAGCTGATGGACAGAAAAAACGCTTTAAAGACACTCTTAAAGTGTCTCTGAAATGCTTCGATATAGACAATACGTGCTGGGAATCCCTTGCGCAAGATCGCCAAATGTGGCGCTGTAACAACAAAAGAGGAACCCGAATAGCTGAAAATCATCGTATTGTTGAGTCACAGAGAAAATGAGCAGCGCGAAAAGACAGAGCACAACACGCACATGTCTAACCTTGATCATGTATGCCCTACCTGTGGTCGGGGATTCTGTTCTAGGATTGGATTCTACAGTCACCTCCGCACACACCAGAGAGGTGCAACAGCACACTTCTGAGATTGTTGTCATCATCGCTTGCGATGGACGGCTATTACCACCACTACTACTACCACCACTACCAATACCACCACTACCAATACCACTACCCCTTTTGCTACTATTACTGCTTGCTGCTACTACTACCACTACTTCTACTACTGCTGCTGCTACTACTACTACTGCTGATGCTTCTACTACTACTGCTACTACTGCTGCTACTACTACTACTACTACAACTACTGCTGCTAATGCTACTACTACTGCTACTACTAATACTAATACTACTACTACTGCTGCTGCAGATATCGCTCACGCGCCTGCCGCTACCAATCATCTGTTGCTACTATTACTGTTGTGACTGCTGCTGCTGACTACTACTACTGCTACTACCACTGCAATTACTACAACTACAACTGCCACTACCACTACTACTAGTCACCATTATGGTCTCAGTGAAACAGATAGATGACTGAAACTGTCGCATCCTCAAATTTGTCTCTGGGCACACACTGGATAATATGAAAAACCATTAATATAAATAGAATAATCACTTCTTTGAAAGCAGTAGAAGATGCGCAGGTCAATTATGGTGTTAACAACATATATCTGATCGACGCTCTTCACTCAAGGGGCGGTGGGGAGGGTAGGTGGGAAAGTGAAGCGTCGCCCCACCCCATAGATTTTCATTTCCCTTCGATTTAACTGATAACCATTTACACAGCAGCCACGGATGTGATTCAGTATTCCTCCAAATTAAGAAAGTTCATTGTCAGTTGAGTAGATTACAGACGCGATTGTATTTGGTGTTGAACACCCACACGATGGTGAGTAAATTCAACTCAGAATTACTATTCTTCTTCTAGCCAGGGCTGCGAGTTTTCACTCTTTTGCAGAGACAAAATCACTACAGAGCAGTGATACTTTAGAGCAGTGATACTATAGAGCAGTGATACTATAGAGCAGTGATACTATAGAGCAGTGATACTATAGAGCAGTGATACTATAGAGCAGTGATACTATAGAGCAGTGATACTATAGAGCAGTGATACTATAGAGCAGTGATACTATAGAGCAGTGATACTATAGAGCAGTGATACTTTAGAGCAGGTTTCCAAACTGGATCTAGGAGCAGTTCAATATCGAGAAGAGATAAATGCTCTGCTCAGCAAACAATTCTCAAATATTTTCACCGTCTTTAAATTACAGGGACCTCGCCTGCTAGGAGTTCGTGTACTGCCGCTGGTATCTTTGTGTACAAAAGATCTCAGAAGTTCAATGATGTTGGGTCATATCAATCAATCAATCAGTCAATCAATCAATCATCTATTTCATTTGTTCTGTTCATTTCTATTATTTGCTCTGTTTGTCCCATAAGGTCTCTCCAATGTACAACGGATGCTATCTGATCTTCAACGTAGCATTGCTGTAATGAATGTCCGACTTGTGAAGCAGTTGAAGAGACGAGACAGGAGACAAGCCAAGCTACAGCGTAACTTTGACATCATTACCGCTGTTCTACAAGCAGCTTCTCTGAAGAGGCGTAAGTAGTTGCGTTCAGTCGTTGTCAATATGTTTTCCAATTTCAGTATTAATTTCTGCTCAAAGTGTGGTGTGAATTAATAATGTGCGTTTCTGTTACCATTAAGTATTTGTAACTGTTCGTAAAAAAATTAACTACATGTGAAATGCGCTGCCTGCTAAAAGTTACCAACAACACCAGAAAAGACAGTCACCAACATCATCATAATAAAGAAAGTTGGCACAGAACCTTGCTTGAATTACATAGAGAAACAAAGAATGAAGTGGTTTGACCACTTAATAAGAATGCATCCAAACTCCACAGTATGCAGAGTTTTCTCCTACAGAACATCAGGAGAGAATGCGAGATGAAGACCACGAAAAAGATGGTTAGATGGCGTAGCAAAAATAACTATCACCCAAGCCACCAGAACAGCGCAAGACAAACAACAGAAAACTGGACAACAACCCGGTAGCAGTGTGACGACACTGGACAACAACCCGGTAGCAGTGTGCGACGGGACACCGTACGGGCGACATGGCAACCCGGTAGCAGTGTGACGACACTGGGCAACAACCCGGTAGCAGTGTGACGACATGGGCAACAACCCGGTAGCAGTGTGACGACACTGGGCAACAACCCGGTAGCAGTGTGACGAGAAAGAGAAGAAGAAAACCGTAGCAGTGTGACAGAAAGTAAGATAGACTGCTAGAAATGACTAATGTGAAGTGGACTGCTAAAATGACTAATGTGAAGATTCTGAATGAGGTCAAGACACAGAGAAAGCTTATCATCAATATCAGAAAGAGGCAGTCATTTTTCTGGCATGTGATGAGAAAGGGAGGTTTAGAGCAAATTGTAACAACTAGTAAAATCGAGAGGAGACGAGACAGAGGAAGACACAGAGAGAAAATGTTCGTCAGCCTAACTTCATGGCACGGAATAGCGTCAATATATGAAATGATATCAGACACCAGGGACAAAGAGTTGTGAAAATACATGATCGCCTAGCCAGCCTGCACGGCCCCTGATGATGATGAACTGTTGGTTACTTCAGCAACAAGTATATTCACGTTGAGGTCACTCTGTTAGAACACCGGTATATTCATTAATATAACATTTTTATAAATATATAATTCATGTTATATATATATATTGTGCTGTACTGTACTGTATGAGGTCATGCACGGCTACATTCTGTTACCATTCCTGTTTAATATATAAACCGAAAATATAATGAGAAATGTAAGAAAAGACAGCATAACGGAATTTTAAAAATCATTATTTATTCGGAGGAAAAGAGATACTCGAACATAGATATGCTGACAACACAGTGTTATTATCAACATCATAAATGGGAATTTATAAATTAATGATGACAGTTCAAGACAAAAGTGAATAACGAAATTTATTATTTAATGTAGATTATTTTGGCAATCATTTTAATCAGCATATTATTTCTGACAGCGGTTCATAAACTTTGTGTTACCACCGACCCTATTTTACATATATTTTTCTGCAACGGACACCTCAAAAGTTTCTATATATGATAATCTTCTAGCGGTGGAGTTGTTATTATACCACACTAACATTAAATTTCTTAGATTGCGGGAAACTTCAAATGATCTTCCATTTTGTCCTGTCAAACATTTAGACTTCGGTCTGGTCTGGGTCCTTTGATTTCACAGCGGAGCTAGTTTACCACTGTTTTTATACATCTTTCTCAAATGTATTTTTCTGTTTGAAATGTCAAAGATCATACACGGGGGTCCGCTGATACCAGTTTAGGAAACGCTAATTTAGGGCATTTCTAACAAGCAATAGATGGTGGTCGAATATTGATAGAAGACAGTGGTTTGACTGATGGTGGTAGATGCTGCTTTTTGTGGCAATGAACAGTTTTTAGTGGAGGTCAATTTAGAAACCATGTTGTTGATAGAAAGGTCGGCTACTTAACGATTACCAACACTTGACAATCAATCCTTTTACAAGGGCGACTCATCTGACCCTGGAACACACATTTAAGATCCCACTCATACGCTTACGGCAAGAGTGGACAACCAATTCCATCTTGCACATGGGGAACTACAATAGACAAAAAAGACAATAGGCAACCAATCCAACGATTTATAATTTATACTTGGCAATTTACTTTGATTGAATCCAGTATTTAGGGAGTTTGCAATTACACGTTATACAAGTAGATCTGGATGCTTGAAGGGGCATAGAGAGAAGTGTGCTTAACCAGCGAGTCATATCAACTATCAGTATGTATGCCCTTCGACATATGTTGTGGGAGACTGAGCACCTATGGGTCCGCTCAGAGTGCTGTGACTTCAGTTCAGTAACCAATAGCCAAAATTTGGCAACACGACCAAGTCTGTGATTGTATCATAGTATGAAATAGTAAGCAGCTGTCATTTCAGGATTCACTTATGTTTTGTTTCTAACAATTTCAGCGCTTGTCATTTATACATGATCATCATCAGTGACCTCCTTGTCTCAGGAGACAATAGGTCTTCTTTATACATGTACATATTGAGAATATATCTGATGGGCGTTTCCATGTTATATACTTCTTTCAATTTGACGCACATACAATATATATATCACTGTCCACCAATATGCAGCAAGAGCTCATCGACAACATGAACAAAAGCTTGTTCAAACATGTTTTTGAAAGTTACAAACATGATTTTTCAGTGTTGCAAACATGTGTTTTTGAGTGTGATAACATGTTTTTAAGTGTTGCAAACATGTGTTTTTGATTGTGGAAACATGTTTTGAGTATGCAAACATGTTTTTGAGAGTGCAAACATGTTTTTAAGTGTTGCAAACATGTGTTTTTGATTGTGATAACTGTTTTTGAGTGTGCAAACATGTTTTTGAGTGCAAACATGTTTGTGAGTGTTGCAAACATGTTTTGAGACTAATGATAGCTATTCTCAACATCGGTTGTAAATATTACTTGACATGACACGTGCTACTTGACTAAATACACAACATACAAAAGCAAACGTGCAGTATTTGAATGAACGCCAAAACTTATGTCGCAGCGGTTCAAATGTCAGTAGTCAATTTGATCCGAACCTGAATAATATCAACATGTGCCATACCGGTTGACCATGTTGTCTGCTGTTCATGCCGACTGTCCTTGTCGGGCTGTCTATTCCGACTGTCCATGCCGGTTGTCCTATGCGATTATGAATTTTTACAAACGTCTTCTGTCCTTTGGTATGACTGTCAGCTCGGATGTTGATTGACACTTCCGTTTCATAAAGCCTGACTGTCCAGAACTTCCCCTCTCTGTCTTTCTTTGTTTCGTTTCCTATTGATTTTACCGGTTATCACAGTGTATTCTAAACGCAAAGCCTATCTTTCTCATCACATTCCCGATCTTATGTTGATAATGTTTTTCCTCTGTGTCTTGTATTTTTTCAACACATCAACATTAATCATTTTAGCAGTCCATTGAATTCTTAGAATTTCCATGCAAAACCACATCTCTGTGGCCTCCAAGATCGCTTCACAAGATCCAGAAGGGCAGGTTTCGGTATGAGTGGATGTCGTCTATAGAAGTTTCTAACCTCCAGCAGCTTACGTGGATATACTGTCCTGGGCATGCAGGTGTTTACGGTAAAGAGAGAGCGGACAGGCTTGCATCGATTGTTGGGGAGTTGAAGATGGATAAGGGGATATTCTTCGGTCTCTTCGCGACTGTCTGTTGGATGAGGACACTAAAATCGATGTTGAATCGATCAAGCGTTTAGGCAGTTTGGAGTTACCCTGTTGCCTGCCTGAGAGGCAGAGAGGTGTGTTTAATCAGCAAGCCACAGGAACCATCAGTATGCATACTCTTCGATATCTGTTGGGGAACTGAGCACCTATGGGTCTGCCCGGAGTGCAATGACGTCAGTTTAGTAACCAATAACCAATCGCGTTAAAATTTACATAATTTCGTAGTAAAACACAAACTCCGTAACTTCATTAGGGATCTCAAGGAAAATTGCACTCGTGACTCGGGCCGTATTCGAACTCACAACCTTCAGAACGACAGGAAAACATCCTAACCACTCCTCCATATAGACCCCCTAGTTCTGAGTCTTCTTTCTTTTGTTATTCTTTAATTTATTGCTGTTAGTCGTAGCAGGTTTAACTGACGATCGGTTTCGAGATAGTACCGCTCGGTCGCTTGATATGCTGTGGTATTGTATAGTTTTAAGATGCCTGTAACTCCATCACTCCATCTTTTTCTTGGTCTGCCCTTTCTTATTCCATCTTAGTATCTGTAACAAAAACATAGAGGTTGATGAAGAAGGCAGTAACGATTCAACATTCAGTAATAATTTAATCTTTAAAACTGGAACTAAATGCTCTAAGTGTGTCGTATCATTACTGTAGTAAACTGTAGTTAGTTAAGCTGCAATTATACAGGCGTACTTACTTGACGTTTTAAGGGGATATAAATCAGCATCAACATTGTTTTATTTAATATTTTTAGTTATTTCCTTTCACTTCACACCGTACTACGGCAAATTCTGCCTCACGTACGTTTTCCACAAATCAGAAGAGCAGGAGACACATTTTATATTTAGTTTAAATGAAGATTTATTTAAACGTTGAGAAAAGGAATATATGAAAGATCACTAAGAGAGTCCTACCCAGGGCCGTGCTATGATACAGAGGCGGCCGCATCAGGCGGGATCGTAAGTGGGTGGGGGACATAAGCAGCGAAATCAAAATCACAATTTAAGGTTATCTTACAGAAAAATATGTAAGGGTGGCATTTCGAAGACTTGCATCACACTGAGAAAATTTACCGCACGGCCCTGACCCTACCATGGCCCTACCATTGTGATTAAAAAAATATTATTTCTAAAGTTTATTGATATATATATATATATATATCATCGTAATTATCATCCGAGTCGCGGCATTCTACAGTTCGCTATTTCATATTTCATTTTTGTTATTCCATCTTCTTACATACAGACAAACATAATGCAACTACATTCTCTTGGATGAAAAGTGGTGGTCATCATCACCCGTGATGGACGAGCATCATTTCAGTTTTTTTGTTTTTTCCCGATCCAGAAGCACTTGAGCTGAAAGCTCTTCGGCTCGGTGTCATGGACATCGTAACCCTTCGGCTCGGTGCCACGAACACCGTAAATCTGGGGAACCTGTAGCTTTTCTGCCAGTCCGCGGAGTTGAACCCGCACTTACAGAGGACTAGTCACCCGTAGTCCAACGCGCTACGAACACGCTGGGCACGCGGGCGATCATTTCAGTTTACAGATCTCCGCTTCTCGTCCTTTTGACTAAGATCAACGTGTAGTGTCCACTTCATCTCGGTCCAAGGGTTGGAGCTTTCATAGAGCCAGTATGTAACTAAATACATTTGAACAAATTCCGAGCAGCTCTGATTCGAAAGAATGACGACGCTCTGAGTTTTTACACGTTCAACTGTAACTGAGTCCACTCGTTGTGGCACTTCTGTGGAGGGCTCAATTAAGAAAAAATGTGGAAGCCTTTATAAACGCCAATAGGCACTCTTATATACTTAAATAAGTTCTGATCAGCTCTCATTCGAAAGGTTGAGACACTCAAAACTCACTCGCTCAACAGTACTGGGTCCAATAGTTGTGGTACTGCCGGGTAGAGCCCTATTAAAATAGATATAAATTCACAATTGTAGGTAATCCATTCATTGTTTTGATTATTAAATACAAACAAATTAAACATATTAAATACCACCACTCTCCCTCCCCATCTCCCACCCAAAAGGATTGGAATGTCGAACAGACCAGTGCTGTCCAAGTTTGTATATACTGATACGCAGACTGATGGCATTGAAGACGTAGGCACCGCACCGTCTGACGATTGCAATAATAATAATAGTAGTAATTATAAACCGCCCTAATGGTTACCGGGGCCCCAAATTGGGGTGTAAAGAATAGAACCACTGTTACCTGCAACGCATGTCGTAAGAGGCGACTAAGGAGGTTGGTCTTGGGGCTAGCTAACCCACCCCGTAAAAAACACTAGATAGCTACAGAAACCAGAACCAGGAAAATTCATAGCTCACCACCCGAGGAGAAAGAAGAACCCTGCAAGGAGGAGATCTGGAAAAGATGGCCTTGGATAGGCGGTTTTGGAAGGCCTTGGTTGCAGACCTATGCCTCCCTAGGGGCGAAGGGTGAAGAAGAAGAAAGTAATAATAAAAATGATATTCAACAAAGTAACTATTGGACATACAATAATAGCAGATGATTACTTAATGCTAACTAAACGTTTCTTCGACAAAACATATTGTGACATTAATACAATAATAGCAGATGAAAACTGAATCATAACTAAACGTTTCTTCGACAAAACATATTGTGATATTAATACAATAATAGCAGATGAAAACTGAATCATAACTAAACGTTTCTTCGACAAAACATATTGTGACATTAAACACAGAATATTTGTCTGTCTCTGTTCATTTGAGGATCATATTCATCTCACATGTCCATAACTGTTCCGATCTCCTGCAAATCATGTATTTCAGTGTGGTTAGACTAATAACTCGCGTTCTGTGTTGGTTGATGTATCTACTGGGGTTTCTCTCATGGTTTTCCTGTCTTGCTCCTTTGAAGATCATATTCATCTCACATCGGACATGCCCATAATTGCTCAGAACTCCTCCCAAGCATGTATTTCATCGCACTAACAACTCCCGTTCTGTGTTGGTTGATGTATCTATGCATCTACTGGGTTTTCTCGAATGGTTTCCCCGTCTTACTGCACCTTTCGGTATGTATAACTTGTATAACCGAGATAGAGAATTTCCGTTATCTTCTTGGTTGAAATCTTTAGAGCGTATGTTTTCTCTTAGAGCGTTGATGATGTCGTTTTTGTCCATACAAGACATTGCTCGTCTTTGCATCCGCTTTGACATTGCCCTTCACCCCAGAATGACCTAGGACAAAGATTAATGTAAGTGTCTGGATTGTCGCATTTTGTATAAATTGCACCCCCTGTCTTCGTATATAAACGACCTTAATCTTCTGTATCATGCTCATTAAGTTGCGGAACAAATAATGCATGAGTAAATGATTGCGTCTTTAGCTACTCATACGATTTTCTCACAGCCATGACCTCCATAATCAATCATGCTACTGGTAGTTTACGCATATGAGCCACGTGCCTCTTTGATGAACTTTCCTTTGTGTCTAGTGTGGTTAATTGGTCTCTTTATTGGTTGTTGACTTTGTTATAGTGTTAGCTGTCACAAATAATATCTGCTTTCTATTTTCTTCTTCTTCTTTTATTACTTCACCCTTCACTACTAGACAGGCATTGGTCCGCAACCAAGGTCTCCCAAGCCCTCCTACCCAAGACCTTATTTTCCAGATTTCTCCATATTTTCTTGCATTTGGTCTCCAAACCCCCGCCTCCAGGTGTTCCTGTGTCTTCCTTTACCTCTATTACCCTGGAGATTCCATCGCAGTGCCTGTCTTGTAAAGCTGTCAGGAGGTCTCCTCAGAGTGTGTCCTATCCATCGCCACCTTCTGCCCCTTGTTTCTTGCCCCACTTGCCATTGTCCCGCTCAGTGGCGGCTTGTCATTAGGGGCCAGTGGGCCGGCCACACCAAAAATAAGGTGTAACGTGTATTTATTATTTTATACATTAAAATATATCCTAACTGAAACCATGATTTTTCCGAAAATATCTGTCTGGCCCCACCAACAAAAATTATCACGAGACGCCACTGGTCCCGTTCTAACTTTCTATTTTGCCTAATGTAATATAGCCGTCGCCCATTCTCTCCTTACCACCCCCTCTCTCTATGTTAATTTGTTTTTCACGCAAATACATTTGTTTACATAGTAATTGGCGTTGACCTGATTCTAACATACACAACAAACTGTTGACATGAAACATGTCTAATGAGACCATTTATAAAATACATATTTTGTCCACCTTAATTAGAACCTCTGGCCCGCAACCAAGATCCGACCCTCTACATGACTTTATCAGGCCATCATAAGCTTTACAAATATTGAAGAATATCAGATGTTTTCTTTTCAGTATTCATGTTGATGGAGTCATTGCGAAAAAAAATTATTATTTTTCCCGTCTGTTTTGCCAACACTTCTTCAGATAACCAAATCATTATTCGTTCTTAGGTTGAAAGTGGCGTGCTTCGATTTAAAGAGGTTTTTTATCCCATGTAAAACACAGTTATTTTTTTAGTCCAACTCGCGACTAACCGGCCTTTGTTGGCAGTCGACCATGGAACAAAAAAAAGTGTTGCTCAGACTTACTGTCAATAATTATCTTCTGTTGTGTTTTCACATTATTCTAGGAAATATTCATTCTAAAATAAAATATGTATCTCTATTATCAATCTTTGTGTTCCGCTTGTGTGTGGTCGGGGCTCACAAGGAAGCAAAGAATAGCACCTCTGCGACCTACAAGGAGACTAAGGTAGGGGCCTAGCGAAGCTACCATAGTAAATAAAAAACATCGCAGAAATCGGATCTGCTTGCCTACTTGTATGCGCATAGCTGGCACAATGTACAAGCGCTCTTAGGCTCAGATCACATACATATCACAAAGAGTGGTTTAACAAGTGGTCGATATGGGGCTTTCGAATATGAAGAAGAAGATCCTCTTTATGTTCTGTTTAAAACATAAAGTTTCCACAAGAGATTTCTACTGTTGCCGACCATTTCACATGTCGAACCATAATCTTTGAATTTTTCCCCCACAATCTCATCTATTTTGGAATTTTTCCCACAATCTCATCTATTTTGTGAATTTTTCCCCACAATCTCATCTATTTTGTGAATTTTTCCCCACAATCTCATCTATTTTGTGAATTTTTCCCCCACAATCTCATCTATTTTGTGAATTTTCCCCCACAATCTCATCTATTTTGTGAATTTTTCCCCACAATCTCATCTATTTTGTGAATTTTTCCCCACAATCTTTGAATTTTCTTTCCACAGTTCTTCTCCGTGTTATCTTTGGGCGTTAATATATTCTTTTCCCATCCGATTTCCACCGTAAAGCTGTCTTAACCAGTGCCCCTACTGGCATGACTTACTTGACTCATTCCTCTCAGCTCCTCGTGAAGCATAGGGACCTCAACAGTTGTTCGCCACTCTTCTCGGTCTCTGGCTGTTTTCTTTATAGTCTCCCAGGATAGTCGAGTACTCTTCAGTTCCTCAAAAAGACTTCGTCTCCAGATCTTTTTAGGGTGTCCTATTTTCGTTTTCCTTGCAGGGTTCCACTCAAGTGCTTGTCTAGTGACACTAGACTGTGTCTTCTGTAGGGTATGCCTAACCAATCGCCATTGTCTCCTCTTGACCTGGTTCATCATGGGTTCCTGTCCGGTTCTTATCCACAAGTCTGTGTTTGTAACTCTATCATACCATCTCAGTTTGAGAATCCACCGAAGACATCCATTGACAAAGTTCTGAATCTTATTTGTATTTAACTTGGTGACTCGCCATGTTCCCTACTGGCATACGACGCACACAGACGGTCCATCTCCATCTTTGTTTGTAAAATAATGGTCTCCAATTAGGCGTCATTTGATTGTTTTAAAATGCTCTTTGTTTGTCATTGTATTTGCAAAGCATGGATTGTTGGTGAGTTAAGCATGGATTGTTGGCGAGTTAAGCATGGATTGTTGGCGAGTTAAGCATGGATTGTTGGCGAGTTAAGCATGGATTGTTGGTGAGTTAAGCATGGATTGTTGGCGAGTTAAGCATGGATTGTTGGCGAGTTAAGCATGGATTGTTGGCGAGTTAAGCATGGATTGTTGGCGAGTTAAGCATGGATTGTTGGCGAGTTAAGCATGGATTGTTGGCGAGTTAAGCATGGATTGTTGGCGAGTTAAGCATGGATTGTTGGCGAGTTAAGCATGGATTGTTGGTGAGTTAAGCATGGATTGTTGGCGAGTTAAGCATGGATTGTTGGTGAGTTAAGCATGGATTGTTGGCGAGTTAAGCATGGATTGTTGGCGAGTTAAGCATGGATTGTTGGCGAGTTAAGCATGGATTGTTGGCGAGTTAAGCATGGATTGTTGGCGAGTTAAGCATGGATTGTTGGCGAGTTAAGCATGGATTGTTGGCGAGTTAAGCATGGATTGTTGGCGAGTTAAGCATGGATTGTTGGCGAGTTAAGCATGGATTGTTGGCGAGTTAAGCATGGATTGTTGGCGAGTTAAGCATGGATTGTTGGCGAGTTAAGCATGGATTGTTGGCGAGTTAAGCATGGATTGTTGGCGAGTTAAGCATGGATTGTTGGCAGTTAGCATGGATTGTTGGTGAGTTAAGCATGGATTGTTGGCGAGTTAAGCATGGATTGTTGGTGAGTTAAGCATGGATTGTTGGCGAGTTAAGCATGGATTGTTG
This sequence comes from Arion vulgaris, assembly GCA_020796225.1. Lineage (NCBI taxonomy): Eukaryota > Metazoa > Mollusca > Gastropoda > Stylommatophora > Arionidae > Arion > Arion vulgaris. The sequence goes on from CM036765.1 coordinate 3,191,866, forward strand.
GCGAGTTAAGCATGGATTGTTGGCGAGTTAAGCATGGATTGTTGGCGAGTTAAGCATGGATTGTTGGCGAGTTAAGCATGGATTGTTGGGAGTTAAGCATGGATTGTTGGCGAGTTAAGCATGGATTGTTGGCGAGTTAAGCATGGATTGTTGGCGAGTTAAGCATGGATTGTTGGTGAGTTAAGCATGGATTGTTGGCGAGTTAAGCATGGATTGTTGGCGAGTTAAGCATGGATTGTTGGCGAGTTAAGCATGGATTGTTGGCGAGTTAAGCATGGATTGTTGGCGAGTTAAGCATGGATTGTTGGCGAGTTAAGCATGGATTGTTGGCGAGTTAAGCATGGATTGTTGGCGAGTTAAGCATGGATTGTTGGCGAGTTAAGCATGGATTGTTGGCGAGTTAAGCATGGATTGTTGGCGAGTTAAGCATGGATTGTTGGCGAGTTAAGCATGGATAAGGGGAATGTTCTTCGGTTTCATGCATGAGGGCACTAAAACTGTCGTTGAATCAATCCAGCGATTTAAAGAGTTTGGAATCAACGTTGTAGAAGTAGAGATGGGTGCTTTAGGGGAAGAGAGAGAGAGAGAGAGAGAGAGAGAGAGAGAAGGATAAGAGAGGAAGGTAGGAGGTGTTTTACTAGCGAGTCACAGGAACAATCAGTCTGCGTACCCTCAACATCTGTTGGTGGGAGGCTGAGCACCTATGGGTCTACCCGGAGTGTTGGGACGTCAGTTCAGTAATCACTAACCAATATTATATTTGAACCGAATATTTTGTTAAAATACCACTACTGCATCAATGCTCTCATCAGCTGTGTGGATGGAGGGAAGAACCAGGTCACTGAAACCCATACGGTATTCATTATACAAGCATAATAGATGACAGTAATGATAGGTCCACATGTCGTACGTCGGTCATAACTGGCAATCAATGTCAGCAGGTATTATCGAGTAAGTCGCATTGAATGAAACAAGAGAATAAATAGTTTTAAGAACCCTCGCCCGTGTGTCGCCTGGGCTCGCAAGAGGAGCAAAGAATAGTAACACTGCGACCTACACGGCATGTCGTAAGAGGCGACTGAGGTAGGAGCCTAGGGAAGCTACACTAATAAAGGAAGCTACACTAGTAAGGGAAGCTACACTAGTCACTAAAAAGCGTTACATAAATCGGATGTGCTGGCCTACTTGTGGGCGAATAACTGGCACAACGTACAATTGGTCTTAGGATCGGATTACATACAATTACAAATAGTGGTTAACAAATGATAGATATGGAGCGGTCGAAGAAGAAGTTTGAAGAACCATAGGAGAAACGCCGATCATATTTATTGGCTTCGTGCTTCCCTGGGGTTCTTAAAAGTCATTACTCTCTTCTTACAATCAATTGAAGCTACTATGAATGATGTGTGCATGTATGTTATATGTGTATACTTGTGTGCATGTATGTTATATGTGTATGCTTGTGTGTATGTATGTTATATGTGTATACGTGTGTGCATGTATGTTATATGTGTATACGTGTGTGCATGTATGTTATATGTGTATACGTGTGTGCATGTATGATATATGTGTATACGTGTGTGTATGTATGTTATATGTGTGTACTTGTGTGTATGTATGTTATGTGTGTATACGTGTGTGCATGTATGTTATATGTGTGCATGTATGTTATATGTGTATACGTGTGTGTATGTATGTTATATGTGTGTACTTGTGTGTATGTATATTATATGTGTATACGTGTGTGTATGTATGTTATGTGTGTATACTTGTGTGCATGTATGTTATATGTGTGTATGTATGTTATATGTGTATTGCTGTGTGTATGTATGTTATATGTGTATTCTGTGTGTGTATGTATGTTATATGTGTATACGGGGTGTGCATGTATGATATATGTGTATACGTGTGTGCATGTACGTTATATGTGTATACGTATGTTCATGTATGTTATATGTGTATACGTGTGTGCATGTATGTATCTTTCTTTCTTTCTTTTGTCCTTCTCTGCTTTTTTGCCGCTAGGCGTAGCAGGTTTAACTGATGATCGGTTTCCGAGATAGTGACGCTCAGTCGCTTGATATGGTGTGGTATTGTGGAGTTTTAAGATGTCTGTAACTCCATCAACCCATCTTTTCTTGGTCTGCCCCTTCCTCTTGATGATTCCATTTTCAGGTTGTACGCTCTTGCAACTGGTGTATTCGGGTTCATTCTGACCAAGTGGCCAAACCATTTGAGTCTCTGTTTTTCAATAAATCTAATAGCAGGTGTTGTTCCGACTGTTTTTCTAATTTCCTCATTTCTTATAAAATGATGTATGTATGTATGATATATGTGTATACGTGTGTGCATGTATGATATATGTGTATACGTGTGTGCTTGTATGATATATGTTTATACGTGTGTGCTTGTATGATATATGTTTATACTTGTGTGCTTGTATGATATATGTGTATACGTATGTGCATATATGATATATGTGTATACGTATGTGCATGTATGATATATGTGTATACGTGTGTGCTTGTATGATATATGTTTATACGTGTGTGCATGTATGATATATGTGTATACGTGTGTGCATGTATGATATATGTGTATACGTGTGTGCATGTATGATATATGTGTATACGTGTGTGTATGTATGATATATGTGTATACGTGTGTGCATGTATGATATATGTGTATACGTGTGTGTATGTATGATATATGTGTATACGTGTGTGTATGTACACTATTGTTTCGTTTCATATATGCAAACACAGTCACGGTTCTTCAGCCTGCAAGCAGGTGGAACTGCACTGATGGAACAGAAACGACATAGGCAGTAAAAGTGCAAGTATACCTTGCCCACATTGTAAAAGAACATTTCAGACCCCCATCGGGCTCACTAGTCATCTACACACACACAGACAGACATAATGCAACTAAATGCTCTTGGATGAAAAATGGTGGTCATCATGATCACCCGTGATGGACGAGCATCATCATACAAACACAAAAAGCTTCTCGCATGTGTTTCTGCAAAAACTTTTCAATCGAATCTGACCTGATTATTTTGTGTTCTATACTCGACGCTGTTTATAAAAGACAGAACTTAGTGAAGCTCTTTTTTGGAGAGCTAGCTGGTTGTGTTATTAAAAGCGCTCATCTGTAAGGCAGGCAATGGGTGCCGTAAGTAGTAAAAGTTTGTTGTTGGAATCCTGTGTTTAATAATTTGTTTTGTTCCGGAAGCCCCTTATACTTATTTACTGTCGATTTATTCATCCAATGAAATGCTAGAGCTTCAGTGTCAGCAATTTAAAGGTGATAAGATGCTAGTCTACCTAAAAGTGATGATACTTTTGTAATAAGCCGTTTTATGGCCAATACATTTTTCTATTGCACTGGGTTTCCGAATATGGCGCGGTCCATCTCTGCAGAAGTGACACGCTACCTACCGAAAGAATTTCACAAAGCACGAGCTTCGTAGCTCCAGCAACAATCGTAGGTATAGTAGAAAAAAGTGAATTTTCGGATGTTGACACTTATCCTTGTCATGAAGCCAGGCTGTCCAGAATTGTCTCGCTGTCGTCCTCTGCCTAGTCTACCATTGATTTTACTGGTTGTTACAATGTGTTCTAAACCTTCCTTCTAACATGCCCTTACAATGATGACTGCCTCTACCCTTATACTAATAATGTGCTTTCTAATCACATGCCCTTACAATGATGACTGCCTCTACCCTTATACTGATAATGTGCTTTCTAATCACATGCCATTACAATGATGACTGCCTCTACCCTTATACTGATAATGTGCTTTCTAATCACATGCCATTACAATGATGACTGCCTCTACCCTTATACTGATAATGCGCTTTCTCTATGCTTTGATCTATGTCAGCACATTAATCGGCAACAGTAGTCGTCGTTTTAGCAGTTCATGTGATTTTTAACATTACCTTGTGAAACCATAAAAGGGCCTAAAGCCGAATGATTTACTTCATTACACCGGGTTCTACGCCATATGGATCGGTCCCTCTCCGGACTAATTGCACGTCACCTGCCGAGAGTATTGCACAAAGCACGAACTCCTAGCTCCATAACAACCTAGGGTCTCTAAATACACTCGTGAACAGAACGTCACTGTCTGGGTTCAAACCCACGACCTTTGGAACGCGATTCGAGAGTTTAACCGAGAACTACTGAGACCCCCAACTTTGATTCGAGAGTTTAACCGAGAACTACTGAGACCCCCAACTTTGATTCGAGAGTTTAACCGAGAACTACTGAGACCCCCAACTTTGATTCGAGAGTTTAACCGAGAACTACTGAGACCCCCAACTTTGATTCGAGAGTTTAACCGAAAACTACTGAGACCCCCAACTTTGATTCGAGAGTTTAACCGAGAACTACTGAGACCCCCAACTTTGATTCGAGAGTTTAACCGAGAACTACTGAGACCCCCAACTTTGATTCGAGAGTTTAACCGAGAACTACTGAGACCCCCAACTTTGATTTTACTGTCTGCTTCTCGCTACCATATGTTAGTGCTGGCTATATGGAGAACTGAATACCACTTTCTGACCTACCAACGTCATAGACCCTTACTGTCTGATTCTAGCTACCATATGTTAGTGCTGACTATATGGAGAACTGAATACCACTTTCTGACCTACCAACGTCATAGACCGTTAAGTTAACACTGAAGAGTGACCGACTACACGGTATCCACTTTGTGTCATGTTGAAGTTCTGTTCATTATTGTAAATATCATTACCACCGTCAACTGTCACAAACATATCATGTAATGTTTGCGTACAAGTGATGTGCGAATAGTAATGAGTCGTTACTCGAATTCCTATTATTGTCTGAATCCGAAAGTAACGTGTATAATATAGAACAAAAGTAGTCGTTACTTTAGCACTGTTATATACATATCCAATATTCGTTCTGTTGCCAGTATTCGTGAATATCGTTATCTCAAGTGAGAAATAGTAGTTCCAGTAGCACCGACTATTATGTTGTTTATGGACGTATAAGTGGTGCCTTTAAAATGGACGACTCTTTGACTGTGGTTGATGGCCACAGTAAAGGATATGGCACAATCTTCATTGAATTCATACGTGTAGCAGTTAGACGGAATAGCGTAATACATAAGCGTTCGCCTATCCATTCGGGCACAAGAGGATTGTGGGTTCAATTCCTACACTCAACATTCCACACGTAAGGTAAGGAACTAGTCCTTCTACCCCTGCATACTATGAGTATCCATATGTGCACCGATCTCTTTCTTACACAGGAAAATATACCTGCGGCAGTGCAGGAATTCTGGCGAGGGTCTCCGATGTAATTTAGAAGATTACCAAAATATTTGTTGGAATTGTATTTGAAAAATGTTTCTAATGAATTTTGCATTGTCAGCGGCTTTCGAGCCTGCCCTTCTCGATTTTGAAATGTTAATGCTTCTTTTACATACTCAACTTGAACATGGAACCTACGTTTTATCGTCCATCTCCGATAGGAATAGCAACGCAATCTCACCTTCACTTAGATCAGGGATCTCTGAAAAAATATCCCGATGTCTCCACGAGGGATCGAATCTGGTACTTTTGTAACGTGAAGCTAGCAGCTAACCTCTACGCTACAGAGATGCATTAAATTGTCTTGCTCAAGACAGATCTGGTTGGAGAGAATGTCTTGATGTTTTCTGTTTCAAGGGAAAGTTAACAGAAGAAGAAGAAGAAGAGAGATACTTGAAGCTGTTCTTTATAAATCATATTCTTAAACAGCCAATCACAATGGGAGTCTCTGTGGCTAAGTGGTTATGCCCTTTACTTGCGAGTCGAGGGTTCGAATCCAGACCTCACCGTTCTTTTCACGGCTGCATTTTTCCCACAGAGACCCCTAGGATTGTTGCCGGAGCTACGGAGTTCGTGCTTTTGTACAATACTCACGGCAGGTGGCATGTCATTTCAGATTGACCGAGTCATATGGGTAAAACTCGGTGAAATGAAGTCAATCCTTCGGCTTAAAAACCCATTTGGTCAATCAAATATTGTCCATTGTTTTGTAAGCTAGTTTTAGATAGCAATCTTAGTAAATGAGTTAACTGTGAGTGACCCATGAGTGACCAACATTGATCTTGTATTTAAAAGAAAGTCTGGGCGTCTGTAGCTGAACTGATTGGCTCCTATAAACCGCTGGGAGCGCCAAGATTTATTTGTTTTAGAACGATCTTAAAGAAAATGAATTTACCTACAAAATGATATATTACTCATAAACACTCGTTAATAATTAAGAAAACTGCAACTGAATTTGTACACACACCTGCAATGGGCAAATACGACCTTTTAAATTTAATTCAATCACAACCCGTTTCTCAATTCAGTTGCCAATCAGCGGCAGTGAGCTCGATCACAACCCAAGCGTACCTGGTAAACTTCACGGCGGGCAGTTTGGAAGCGAATTAGTTTCCATGGATTTTTACGAACGATAAAAATTAGACCTCACCGTTCAGAAAGCAATGGCAAGCTACTGAACCTATAAATGGTGCATAGAAAATTGACGAGTCATTTACTGTGGCTGATGGTGACGTTCTGTAAAGGATATGCCACGATTTTAATTTCAGTTAGAACAACACATACTACTTTGTAGTACCACATCTGATGTTCTACTGTAGTATAGTATCAGCAGTTAGAACAACACATACTACTTTGTAGTACCACATCTGATGTTCTACTGTAGTATAGTATCAGCAGTTAGAACAACACATACTACTTTGCAGTACCACATCTGATGTTCTACTGTAGTATAGTATCAGCAGTTAGAACAACACATACTACTTTGTAGTACCACATCTGATGTTCTACTGTAGTATATTATCAGCAGTTAGAACAGCACATACTACTTTGTAGTACCACATCTGATGTTCTACTGTAGTATAGTATCAGCAGTTAGAACAACACATACTACTTTGTAGTACCACATCTGATGTTCTACTGTAGTATAGTATCAGCAGTTAGAACAGCACATACTACTTTGTAGTACCACATCTGATGTTCTACTGTAGTATAGTATCAGCAGTTAGAACAACACATACTACTTTGTAGTACCACATCTGATGTTCTACTGTAGTATAGTATCAGCAGTTAGAACAGCACATACTACTTTGTAGTACCACATCTGATGTTCTACTGTAGTATAGTATCAGCAGTTAGAACATCACATACTACTTTGTAGTACCACATCTGATGTTCTACTGTAGTATAGTATCAGCAGTTAGAACAACACATACTACTTTGCAGTACCACATCTGATGTTCTACTGTAGTATAGTATCAGCAGTTAGAACAACACATACTACTTTGTAGTACCACATCTGATGTTCTACTGTAGTATAGTATCAGCAGTTAGAACAGCACATACTACTTTGTAGTACCACATCTGATGTTCTACTGTAGTATAGTATCAGCAGTTAGAACAACACATACTACTTTGTAGTACCACATCTGATGTTCTACTGTAGTATAGTATCAGCAGTTAGAACAACACATACTACTTTGCAACCCATTTGATGTTCTACTGTAGTATAGTATCAGCAGTTAGAACAGCACATACTACTTTGCAGTACCACATCTGATGTTCTACTGTAGTATAGTATCAGCAGTTAGAACAACACATACTACTTTGCAGTACCACATCTGATGTTCTACTGTAGTATAGTATCAGCAGTTAGAACAGCACATACTACTTTGCAGTACCACATCTGATGTTCTACTGTAGTATAGTACCAGCAGTTAGAACAGCACATACTACTTTGCAGTAACACATCTGATGTTCTACTGTAGTATAGTACCAGCAGTTAGAACAGCACATACTACTTTGCAGTACCACATCTGATGTTCTACTGTAGTATAGTATCAGCAGTTAGAACAGCACATACTACTTTGCAGTACCACATCTGATGTTCTACTGTAGTATAGTATCAGCAGTTAGAACAGCACATACTACTTTGCAGTACCACATCTGATGTTCTACTGTAGTATAGTATCAGCAGTTAGAACAGCACATACTACTTTGCAGTACCACATCTGATACTTTGCAGGTTACGTGTCACTGTGTGGGAACGGAAGGGGATAAGCATAGTCACAAAGCTGAAAGTTTACCAGGCCATAGTGCTAACCACGCTGCTGTACGCAAGCGAGACATGGACAGTGTATAGCAGACACGGAAGAAAATTAAACCATTTCCACACAAGCTGTCTACGCAGAATACTAAAAATAAACTGGCAGGACAAAATTCCAGACAGCGAAGTCCTCACAAGAGCAAAGATCCCAAGCGTCAACACCCTGTTGCAGAAGGCCCAACTGAGATGGGTCGGTCACGTTGCTCGAATGCCGATAAACGCATCCCAAAACAGTTGATGTATGGCGAGCTTGAAGGGGCAGACGTTTAGCTGGTGGACAGAAAAACGCTTTAAAGACACTCTTTAAGTGTCTCTGAAATGCTTCGATATAGACAATACGTGCTGGAATCCCTTGCGCAAGATCGTCAAATGGCGCTGTAACAACAAAGAGGAACCCGAATAGCTGAGAATCATCGTATTGTTGAGTCACGGAGAAAACGAGCAGCGCGAAAAGACAGAGCACACAACACGCACATGTCTAACCTTGATCATGTATGCCCCACCTGTGGTCGGGGATTCTGTTCTAGGATTGACTCTACAGTCACCTCGCAACACCAGAGAGGTCAACAGTACACGTCTGAGATTGTTGTCATCATCGCTTGCGATGAACGGCTATTATTATCACATCTGATGTTCTACTGTAGTATAGTATCAGCAGTTAGAACAACACATACTACTTTGCAGTACCACATCTGATGTTCTACTGTAGTATAGTACCAGCAGTTAGAACAACACATACTACTTTGCAGTACCACATCTGATGTTCTACTGTAGTATAGTATCAGCAGTTAGAACAACACATACTACTTTGCAGTACCACATGTGATGTTCTACTGTAGTATAGTATCAGCAGTTAGAACAGCACATACTACTTTGTAGTACCACATCTGATGTTCTACTGTAGTATAGTACCAGCAGTTAGAACAACACATACTACTTTGCAGTACCACATCTGATGTTCTACTGTAGTATAGTATCCAGGTTAGAACATACCTTTACCATCTGATGTTCTTTGCTGTCACAGTGACTCAGCAGTTACGACAGCCATTTTCTACTTGCTAGTACACCATCTAAGTGAATAGATTACTAGTAAACTGTCGTTATCATCATCATCTAAGAAGCGATCAAACTTTGCACCCAACAGTCCTGATTTCTACTCTATAAGGCACAGAGTCTGTTGTAGTAACTAGGTAGCCGTAATAATAAGTGACAGATCAAAGCAATTAAAATGAGAATGAGAGCAATCGCTGCAATTATAAAGAACAAGATAAATGTTTGACACCTGACAAAATGCCTGGATGCCACCACAAAGCCCACGAAACTATATATCAAGAGAAGACCTGCAAGATGAACGTGGTAACGCCTTAATAAATGACATAAGACTTAAAATGAAAACAAGCAACAGACAAGATCACTACGTCCCCTCCCCAACACTTCTATAAAGAAGTAAATGGTGGAAGAGAAGAAGAAGACTACCTGTATTGCGGCTTTTTAGGGCGGTGGTGGGGGGCGGGGGACATGAGACTGAGGAATTTAATGGCCTCATGGTTAGTACAGTCGCCACGAAACTGTTACAGTTGGGATTTGTCTGGACACCTCAGACAGAAAACAAATTCTTGGTCTTACCGTGGATTTAACACGGGTCTCTCAATCCATTCAGCTAAACGATCCTCTTAGTACTAAGTAACGAATATTTATTTAGCAAGTAACGAGTAGTCAAATATACTTGATAGTAACTAAAAGCACATTTTCCGCTTCAATGTACTTTATATCTAGTCACGAAATGAATGACGGAAGTTCTATTTTAGTAGGTCATTTTATGACGTCGCCTGGAAGCTGTGAGGCCAAACAGGATTAGAGAAAATAGACAGAAAAAGATTTTGTGACGTCCGTGACAGCCTTTTAGCAGAATTCTATTTCTGGTGCAGATCATTTGTGATATTGACATTAAGGGAAACGGAAATATATTGACTTTGTTTCTTCCGAATTTAACTTAGCATCATCATCATCATCATCAGGTGCCGTGCCGGCTCACATAGGCGATCATGGATCTCCACACATCTCTGTCCATAGTGTTTGCTATCATCTCAGATGTTGACTCTCTTCCATGCCATGAAGTCAGGCTGTCCACAATTTTCTCTCTCTCTCTTTTCCTCTGTCTCGTCTCCCCTTGATTTTACTGGTGGTCACAATGTCTTCTAAGCTTCCCATTCTCATTCATCATCAAGTAGCTTGTCCCTTACGGAACTTGGCTCACATGACAGCAGTCCTGAAAAATTCTCTGTTCTGTGAAAGTTGACTGGCGTCAGCAGCAGTTATTCTCAGATCGTCAATAACATCTTGCACCCATCGTCTTCTAGGTCTTCCTCCCATTTTTCTTCCAGGCACCATTCCCTCCAAAATGAGTTTCTCTAGTTACTCATGTCGTTTGATGTGTCGGAAATATTTAATTGTCCTTGTTTCCATGCTCTTTAATAGCCAACTCTCTTTAATATCAAGCTGTTGCAGAACAGAAACATTTGTTCTTTTCTCTGTCCATAATATTCTAAGTACTCTTCTGTAGCATTTAGCATTCAAAGACATTAATGATCTTCCCCGCCGCTTTGTTATTATTCCATTTATCACAACCATATACCATTTATTTGCCAAGGAAAAAAACGCAGGCTCTTAAACACGTGAGTTTTGTTCTTATGTCAGTTCCCTTCCATAGGTTATTTAGTTCTTATGTCAGTTCCCTTCCATAGGTTAGTTAGTTCTTATATCAGTTCCTTCCATAGGTTAGTTAGTTCTTATATCAGTTCCCTTCCATAGGTTAGTTAGTTCTTATATCAGTTCCCTTCCATAGGTTAGTTAGTTCTTTATCAGTTCCTTCCATGGTTAGTTAGTTCTTATATCAGTTCCTTCCATAGGTTAGTTAGTTCTATGTCAGTTCCTTCCAGGTTAGTTAGTCTCTATATCAGTTCCTTCCATGGTTAGTTAGTTCTTATATCAGTTCCTTCCATAGGTTAGTTAGTTCTTATATCAGTTCCTTCCATAGGTTAGTTGTTCTTATTCAGTTCCTTCCATAGGTTAGTTAGTTCTTATGTCAGTTCCTTCCATAGGTTAGTTAGTTCTTTATCAGTTCCTTTCATAGGTTAGTTAGTTCTTATATCATTCCTTCCATAAGTTAGTTAGTTCTTATATCAGTTCCTTCCAGGTTAGTTAGTTCCTTATCAGTTCTCCTTCCATGTTAGTTAGTTCTTAGTCAGTCCCCTTCCAGGTTAGTTAGTTCTTATGCGTCCTTCCACAGGTTAGTAGTTCTATATCAGTTTCCTTCATGGTTAGTTAGTTCTTATATCAGTTCCTTCCATAGGTTAGTTAGTTCTTATATCAGTTCCTTCCATAGGTTAGTTAGTTCTTATATCAGTTCCTTCCATAGGTTAGTTAGTTCTTATATCAGTCCTTCCATGGTTAGTTGTTCTTATATCAGTTCCTTCCATGGGTTAGTTAGTTCTTATATCAGTTCCTTCCTAGGTTGTAGTTCTTATATCAGTCCTTTCCGAGGTTAGTTAGTTCTTATATCAGTCCTTCCATAGGTTAGTTAGTTCTTTATCAGTTTCTTCATAGGTATTAGTTCTTATATAGTTCCTTCCGAGGTTAGTTAGTTCTTATATCAGTTCCTTCCGTAGGTTAGTTAGTTCTATGTCAGTTCCTTCCATAGGTTAGTTAGTTCTTATATCAGTTCCCTTCCGTAGGTTAGTTAGTTCTTATATCAGTTCCCTTCCATAGGTTAGTTAGTTCTTATATCAGTTTCCTTCCATAGGTTAGTTAGTTCTTATATCAGTTCCTTCCATAGGTTAGTTAGTTCTATGTCAGTTTCTTCCATAGGTTAGTTGTTCTTATATCAGTCCCTTCCATAGGTTAGTTAGTTCTTATATCAGTCCCTTCCATAGGTTAGTTAGTTCTATATCAGTTCCTTCATAGGTTAGTTAGTTCTTATATCAGTGCCCTTCCATAGGTTAGTTAGTTCTATGTCAGTCCTTCCAGTTAGTTAGTTCTTATATCAGTTCCTTCCATAGGTTAGTTAGTTCTTATATCAGTTCCTTCCATAGGTTAGTTAGTTCTTATTCATGCCCTTCCAAGGTTAGTTAGTTCTTATATCAGTGCCCCTCCACAGGTTAGTTAGTTCTTATGTCAGTCCTTCAAGGTAGTTGTTCTTATATCAGTTCCCTTCCATGGTTAGTTAGTTCTTATCAGTCCCCTTCCATAGGTTAGTTAGTTCTTATATCAGTTCCCTTCCATAGGTTATAGTTGTTATATCAGTTCCTTCCATAGGTTAGTTAGTTCTTATATCAGTTCCTTCCATAGGTTAGTTAGTTCTTATATCAGTTCCTTCCATAGGTTAGTTAGTTCTTATATCAGTTCCTTCCATAGGTTAGTTAGTTCTTATATCAGTTCCTTCCATAGGTTAGTTAGTTCTTATATCAGTTCCTTCCATAGGTTAGTTAGTTCTTATATCAGTTCCCTTCCATAGGTTAGTTAGTTCTTATATCAGTTCCCTTCCATAGGTTAGTTAGTTCTTATATCAGTTCCTTCCATAGGTTAGTTAGTTCTTATATCAGTTCCTTCCATAGGTTAGTTAGTTCTTATATCAGTTCCCTTCCATAGGTTAGTTAGTTCTTATATCAGTTCCCTTCCATAGGTTAGTTAGTTCTTATATCAGTCCCCTTCCGTAGGTTAGTTAGTTCTTATATCAGTCCCCTTCCATAGGTTAGTTAGTTCTTATATCAGTTTCTTCCCAGGTTAGTTAGTTCTTATATCGTTCCTTTCCTGAGGTTAGTTAGTTCTTATATCAGTTCCCTTCCGTAGGTTAGTTAGTTCTTATGTCAGTTCCTTCCATAGGTTAGTTAGTTCTTATATCAGTCCCCCTTTCCCTAGGTTAGTTAGTTCTTATATCAGTTCCTTCCATAGGTTAGTTAGTTCTTATATCAGTTTCCTTCCATAGGTTAGTTAGTTCTTATATCAGTTCCCTTCCATAGGTTAGTTAGTTCTTATGTCAGTTTCCTTCCATAGGTTAGTTAGTTCTTATATCAGTCCCCTTCCATAGGTTAGTTAGTTCTTATATCAGTCCCCTTCCATAGGTTAGTTAGTTCTTATATCAGTTCCCTTCCATAGGTTAGTTAGTTCTAATATCAGTGCCCTTCCATAGGTTAGTTAGTTCTTATGTCAGTCCCTTCCATAGGTTAGTTAGTTCTTATATCAGTTCCTTCCATAGGTTAGTTAGTTCTTATATCAGTTCCCTTCCATAGGTTAGTTAGTTCTTATATCAGTGCCCTTCCAAAGGTTAGTTAGTTCTTATATCAGTGCCCTTCCATAGGTTAGTTAGTTCTTATGTCAGTCCCTTCCATAGGTTAGTTAGTTCTTATATCAGTTCCCTTCCATAGGTTAGTTAGTTCTTATATCAGTCCCCTTCCATAGGTTAGTTAGTTCTTATATCAGTTCCCTTCCATAGGTTAGTTAGTTGTTATATCAGTTCCCTTCCATAGGTTAGTTAGTTCTTATATCAGTTCCCTTCCATAGGTTAGTTAGTTCTTATATCAGTTCCTTTCCATAGGTTAGTTAGTTCTTATATCAGTTCCCTTCCATAGGTTAGTTAGTTGTTATATCAGTTCCCTTCCATAGGTTAGTTAGTTCTTATATCAGTTCCTTCCATAGGTTAGTTAGTTCTTATATCAGTTCCCTTCCATAGGTTAGTTAGTTCTTATATCAGTTCCTTCCATAGGTTAGTTAGTTCTTATATCAGTTCCTTCCATAGGTTAGTTAGTTCTTATATCAGTTCCCTCCCATAGGTTAGTTAGTTCTTATATCAGTCCCCTTCCATAGGTTAGTTAGTTCTTATATCAGTTCCCTTCCATAGGTTAGTTAGTTCTATCAGTTCCCTTCCATAGGTTAGTTAGTTCTTATATCAGTTCCTTCCATAGGTTAGTTAGTTCTTATATCAGTTCCTTCCATAGGTTAGTTAGTTCTTATGTCAGTTCCTTTCCATAGGTTAGTTAGTTCTTTTAGTTTTTGTAAAGCAATGCTCAGCTGTCTTTTAATTTCTTTTATAGCATTCTCGTCATTTGTCAGCAATGCCCCAAGGTATTCAAAGTTGTCAACTCTTTCTATTTTGTGGCCGTTGAGACATATGTTAGCCATCAATTGTGCTTTATCGGTTGTAAATATCTTCATTTTCATTGTATTGAGATCAAGGTTTTAATCTTGGCTGGTTGTAGTGAAGTGACATCATCAAGTCCTCGATACCGATGTGTAATGTAGATAATAGCATGAGGATGGAGTTTGAGGCCGTTACTGCTGCCCTACATTGGATTTCTGGAACTTCATTTACTGGGGCAGTTGTTGTATCTGACTCTCAGTCGATGCTTCACAAGATCCAGAAGGGCAGGTTTCGGTATGAGTGGATGTGGTCTATAGAAGTTTCTAACCTCCAGTGGCTTACGTGGATATACTGCCCTGGGTATGCGGGTGTTTACGGTAATGAGCGAGCGGGCAGGCTTGCATCAACAGTATCGATTGTTGGGGAGTTAAAGATGGATAAGGGGGATATTCTTCGGTCTCTTCGTGACTGTCTGTTGGATGAGGACACTAAAATCGATGTTGAATCGATCAAGCGATTTAAGCAGTTTGGAGTTACCCGTTGTTCAAGTCGAACTGGATGCCTGAGAGGCAGAGAGGTGTGTTTAATCAGCGAGTCACAGGAACCATCAGTATGCATACTCTTCGATATCTATTGGGGAGACTGAGCACCTATGGGTCTGCCCGGAGTGCAATGACGTCAGTTTAGTAACCAATAACCAAAACTAATAGCACTGTATCGTCAGTATATCTTAATTCTGGTAACACGCGACTTGCAATCACCAGAGTCGTATTTATCCATCTCTGTCGATTCTCTGACATTCCTCATGATATTTTCAATATAAATGTTGAATAGGTACGGAGACAAAATGTAGCACTATCTAACTGCGTGGCCTATGCCAAACCGCACAGCTGCTTGTTGTTCGTTATATAGCAGTTTTACAATATGCACTATATGAGGTCAGAGCCCCATCTCTGACATTATGTTCCATAACTTGTGGTGTTTTACACAATCAAAGGCCTTTGAATAGTCAACAAAGCATGCATATGTTATGTTATGTTATGCTCAATATGTTTTTCAATGATGATTCTCATATTTAATATATGCTCCATAGTTCCTCTGTCTTTTCTGAAACCAGCCTGCACACTGTTGATCTCCTATTGTGGATTCTTCCCATGAAGATTTTAAGCAAGATCTTACTAGCATGGCTGATTAGTGTCACTGTTCTATAATTTGTGCACTCCTTTTGATTGCCTTTTTCGGTATTGATATAAATATAGTTCTCTTCCATATGCGGCAGTAGCCATCATATGGGCAATGGCTTTGACAGGCCAACCAAACCAGGCTGAGGGTAGCCGGGTGGTTAACAACCAATCGGTGAAATAGGTCTTGCCTACCTTGCATGTAAAGACTGGACTCGACCTCGACAGAGGGTGCGGAAGAAACCACTCTAGTGGCTCAACGGACACAACGGCGAGTACCAGCAAAGCGCTGTGGAGCGTACTGAGCACGGTGAGGCACGTAGTACACCATGGTCATCCACTGCACCTGAATCCTCCACCAGTCGTCTCGACTTGTCTTGCCCCTGGATCTTGTTGGAAACAGGAGAGAGAGTGAGGTCGACGTTTAGCGCAACTCTTCCTCACTTTAATCAAACTTGCTGCGCTAGTCACTGATTCATCCTTAATACTACATTTTGTTTGTTGGATGAAGTAACTATGTGGTTATAATCATATTTGATTGAAGAACATTATTATTATTAGTTCTCTTCCAACTTCTTTAGCCATATTCCACTGTTCCATATCTGTTTATAAAGTGCATGATATATTTTTACACTCTGCTATCTTCCTGCTTTAATTAACTCTGTTGTTATTTCATCGCATCCAGGTGCTTTCCTATCTTTCAGATTTGTGATAGTCCACTCTACTTCACTTAGTGTTTGATGGTCCACTCTACTTTACTTAGTGTTTGATGGCCCACTCTACTTCACTTAGTGTTTGATGGTCCACTCTACTTCACTTAGTGTTTGATGGTCCACTCTACTTCATTAGTGTTTGATACCCACCTACTTCACTTAGTGTTTGATGGCCACACTACTTCACTTAGTGTTTGATGGCCCACTCTACTTCACTTAGTGTTTGATGGCCCACTCTACTTCACTTAGTGTTTGATGGTCCACTCTACTTCACTTAGTGTTTGATGGTCCACTCTACTTCACTTAGTGTTTGATGGTCCACTCTACTTCACTTAGTGTTTGATGGTCCACTTACTTACTTAGTGTTTGATGGCCCACTCTACTTCACTTAGTGTTTGATGGCCACTTACTACTTAGTGTTTGATGGTCCACTTACTTCACTTAGTGTTTGATGGTCCACTCTACTTCACTTAGTGTTTGATGACCCACTCTACTTCACTTAGTGTTTGATGACCCACTACTCACTTATGTTGATGGCCACTTACTTCACTTAGTGTTTGATGGTCCACTCTACTTCACTTAGTGTTTGATGGTCCACTCTACTTCACTTAGTGTTTGATGACCCACTCTACTTCACTTAGTGTTTGATGGTCCACTCTACTTCACTTAGTGTTTGATGGTCCACTCTACTTCACTTAGTGTTTGATGACCCACTCTACTTCACTTAGTGTTTGATGGCCCACTCTACTTCACTTAGTGTTTGATGGTCCACTCTACTTCACTTAGTGTTTGATGGTCCACTCTACTTCACTTAGTGTTTGATGGTCCACTCTACTTCACTTAGTGTTTGATAACCCACTCTACTTCACTTAGTGTTTGATGGTCCACTCTACTTCACTTAGTGTTTGATGGTCCACTCTACTTCACTTAGTGTTTGATAACCCACTCTACTTCACTTAGTGTTTGATGGTCCACTCTACTTAGTGTTTGATGGTCCACTCTACTTCACTTAGTGTTTGATGGTCCACTCTACTTCACTTAGTGTTTGATGGTCCACTCTACTTAGTGTTTGATGGTCCACTCTACTTCACTTAGTGTTTGATGGTCCACTCTACTTCACTTAGTGTTTGATGGTCCACTCTACTTCACTTAGTGTTTGATGGTCCACTCTACTTCACTTAGTGTTTGATAACCCACTCTACTTCACTTAGTGTTTGATGGTCCACTCTACTTCACTTAGTGTTTGATGGTCCACTCTACTTCACTTAGTGTTTGATGGCCCACTCTACTTCACTTAGTGTTTGATGGTCCACTCTACTTCACTTAGTGTTTGATGGTCCACTCTACTTCACTTAGTGTTTGATGGTCCACTCTACTTCACTTAGTGTTGGCTCTGGTTCTATTTCTTCTGTGTTGCTGCCATCTTCGTTGTCAAGCAGATCAGTTTCTGCATACATTTCGCTGCAGTATTCATTCCAGGGGTTAAGTATATCAGCATTTTCTGTCAAGTGTATCCCTTCTCATTACATGTCCGAAAAAGGATGATTGCTTCTTTCATATATTGATGATAAGCTTACTCTGCGTCTTGACCTCATTCAACACCTCCACATTAGTACTCAAATATAACCTAACACAAAAACAAGATTTTCCGAAAATTTGTTTCATGCTCCACCAACAAAAGTGATCACGAGCCACTACTGGTATGCATACTAATGGTTCCTATGACTCGCTGGTTAAACACACTTCTCTCTCTGCCACTCAAGCATCCAGGTCTACTTGTACAACGTGTAATTGCCTACATCGCTCAGTTGGTTAAGTAGGTGATTAAACTCCTATATGGCCGAGACACGATCTTTCAACCTAAGACAGTTGTCTTTTTTGGTTATATCAATGCGTAATGGCCTTTTTTCTTGGTGTGGTCTGGGACTCATCCTGGTGCGGACTGTGTGTTGAATATTGTGATTTTCTTTTGTGGAGTCATGAGAAGGACTTTTGGTCTTGTACTGTGTGTAGCCATGATAAGGGCTTTTTGTGTTGATCCGGCTCTTAGTCCTGAGAAGGACGGTCTTTTGGTGCTGCTCTGTGTGGGATTTATCTGGAGTTTCTGGCGTGATAGTGCTACTCATGGCGGACCCAACGTACATGTTGTCACACGGTTGGAGGATGTGCCCTGTTCGTTAAGGTTGGCGTCTTGTGGAAGTCTGGGTGGAGTCGTGAGGCGGCTGGTCTCTTGGATGTAGTTCCATTATGTGTGTGCTCCTGCGCTAAAAAGTGCCATTTGCGCTGATAAGGACAGAGCTATGGGGAACTGTATCTGAGATCACAGCCAACTCTAATATTGGACCGCCTAACTGACCGGGGAAATCCTGACCTAGTTTGAGTTGGGGGTTGGATATTGTATACGGTTGATAGAACACTGCAAGCTTTTTTGCAATTTTTCCTCAATTCTATGACTCTATGGCTATTTATTGATGAAAAATATTCATAATACTCCTCTTCTTCTTCTTTTTGTTCGTTCTTTACAACCAATTTTAATCACTCTTTGTGATACGTTTGATCTTTGGCAAGAACATGTATACGTTGCACATTGGTTTGGTAGGCACCTAAACGCATAGACTTCTACATGTTTAGGACATGTGCATCCTATTTCATCCAAACCTCCTTAGCTGCCTCTTACGACATGCGTGGTAGGTGACAGTGGTTCTATTCTTTACACCCCAAATTTGGGCCTCGGTAACCACTCTGGCGGTTTAATAATACTGATATTCCTTATTGTTGAACTGAACTTGTTGCATAATATAACCTTGATTTCGCATGTTGTGTTGATTTTAAAATGAATTCCTCTATATACAACAATACTGGAATGCGAGGTCACGTGACGGTCGGGGTCTTATTTCCTAGAATTGTTACCTGAGTTCGCTTGTGGAATAGTTTATAGTTGTGGAATAGTTCATAGTTGTGGAATAGTTTATAGTTGTGGAATAGTTTATAGTTGTGGAATAGTTTATAGTTGTGGAATAGTTTATAGTTGTGGAATAGTTTATAGTTGTGGAATAGTTTATAGTTGTGGAATAGTTTATAGTTGTGGAATAGTTTATAGTTGTGGAATAGTTTATAGTTGTGGAATAGTTTATAGTTGTGGAATAGTTTATAGTTGTGGAATAGTTTATAGTTGTGGAATAGTTTATAGTTGTGGAATAGTTTATAGTTGTGGAATAGTTTATAGTTGTGGAATAGTTTATAGTTGTGGAATAGTTTATAGTTGTGGAATAGTTTATAGTTGTGGAATAGTTTATAGTTGTGGAATAGTTTATAGTTGGCTGTGTTGAGATATACTAAATCACTCTATTGGTTCAACGTCTATTTTAGTGCCCTCATCCAACATTGATTCGCCAAGAGACCGAAGAACTTCCCCCTTATCCATCCTAAACTTTCCAATTTAGCTTGGCACAAATGCATATTGAATCGATTTGTAAGCAAGCGTGAAACCTTGTTGTCGAATTCTGTCTTCTCAGACTTCTGCTAAATATAGAATCCAGCAATAAGGTTAATGTTTTATCGATCAGAAAGGGGAGGGAAATATCGAATCGGAATGATTCCATACTTTAAGTATATGATAATTGGAGAGAATTGTATGTGTTGTTATAGGATATTACCGTTATTAAGTCAGGGAAGTGGGGCAATTTTCTCAAAGTTCAGATCACATTATAAAGTGTACAACCATACTTTACTGTAGTATATTTTTGTTTGGGTTATAAAAAATGGAAGTACCAATAAACGAGTTGTCTTTTCATGAGCTTCCGGCATGATCTAGTTTTTTAGTTATTGAGATGTATTGATTTTTCTTTTCCTCTTCTTCTTCTTCCGTTTAATTTTAATGAGATTCGTGCTGAACATTTATGAAGCGTTGGAGAAGATTATTCTGGAAGAAGGCATCACGGCAAAGAGAAGAGGAAGACCCCGGTTAAGATGGATTGAGAATGTAACTGATAGTTTGAACATGATTGTAGGAGCGGGACATCAAATCTCTGAGAATCTAAAGCCCAAAGATTGACTTCATTGCGCCGGGTTTTACCACGTACGGCTCTGTCTTTCTCCACAGAAATATCATTCCACCTGCCGAGAGTATTGTGCAAAGCACGAACTCCGTAGTTCGGCAACAATCCTAGTGGTCTCTGGAAAAAATGCACCGGTAAACAGAACGGCGCGGTCCGGATTCGAATCCACGACCTTCGGAAAGCAAGGCAAATAACCACTTAACCAAATAGACCCCAAACCTGTGTGTGTGTGTGTGAGAGAGAGAGAGAGACATTCCACGGACTGTTAGAGTAGCAAAGTTATCTTAAGGACAAGCTTTGGATGAGTGAGTGTTACTATTGAAGCAATCGTCATGTTACGCGCATGTAATGAGAAATGGAGTTTCAGAACACAGTATATATATATATGTGTGTGTGTGGCGACACATGATCGCCTACGTCAGTCGGCATGGTACACGATAATGACCTTATATTGCTAATATTTTGTTTACTTGAGTAAGATGAGCATAATCATCTGACACATATTCTATGAAATCCATGTAGTGGGGACTTCTGACACATATTCTATGATATCCATGTAGTGGGGACACTGACACATATTCTATGATATCCATGTAGTGGGGACACTGAGACGTATTCTATGATATCCACGTAGTGGGGACACTGACACATATTCTATGATATCCATGTAGTGGGGACACTGACACATATTCTATGATATCCATGTAGTGGGGACACTGAGACGTATTCTATGATATCCACGTAGTGGGGACACTGACACATATTCTATGATATCCATGTAGTGGGGACACTGAGACGTATTCTATGATATCCACGTAGTGGGGACACTGATACATATTCTATGATATCCATGTAGTGGGATCACTGATACATATTCTATGATATACATATAGTGGGGACACTGATACATATTCTATGATATCCATGTAGTGGGACACTGACACAGGAGGACACAAGAGTTGAACACCAATTACCTAAGTAAACAGACACATTAGAGTTGAACACCAATTACCTAAGTAAACAGACATATTAGAGTTGAACACCAATTACCTAAGTAAACAGACATATTAGAGTTGAATACCTACGTCCTTGTGTTGCTGGGACTCTCAAGAGGAGCAAAGAATAGTAACACTGCGACCTACAAGGCATGTCGTAAGATGCGACTGAGGTAGGGGTCTAGGGAAGCTACTCAAGTAAATAAAAGTGTCGCAGAAATCGGATGTGCTGGACTACTTGTAGGCGCATAACTGGCATAACTTATAATCGCTCTTAGGCTCGGATCACATACAAATCACAAAGAGTTGTTAACAAGTGGTCGATATTGACCGTTCAAAGAAGAAGAGTTGAACACAAATTATCTAAATAAACATACATAATATATTTGATTGTTAAAATAGGGGAAGACTGCAGTAAAACTTGGTAAATAGTGAAAGCGTCAAACAAGTATATAGTTTTACAAAATACATAAACGTCACTGTTTATGTATTTTGTAAAACTATAGTACTTTGTTTATACGTGTTTCACTATTTGATTGTTAGCGGAAGACCTAGAAGACGATGGATGCAAGATGTCATTGACGATCTGAGAATGACTGCTGCGGACGCCGACCAACCTGCACAGAACAGAGAGTTTGTCAGGACTGCTGTCATGGGAGCCAAGTTCTGGAAGGGACAAGCTACTTGATGATGATGATGATGTTCAATATTTACAAACAGGTTGTTAACAATTTTCGAAACAGACATAGAAGTCTGGGATATGATGAGATATTGACGTCTCTGACTGAATTTTGCGTGAATGCTTGCTTTTCTTATTACCAGTGCCCTCTCATTCAGGCGAGCCTCAGTCCGACTTCGGAGGTACTTGTAATTTAGATCCCCATATAAAGGATCAGGGAACAGATAATTTTGGTCCAAGTTGGCCTCGAACTCCAGTATTTCCACGACACACGGCCACCAGCGCAGAGGGATACAAACTTCACTATCGACGAGCCCTGATAAAGTGTGCTTTAAAATCTCAATTTGAAATTTGATGTGTCATACTTGTCTTTCTAACTGTCAGTAGTAATACGTTGCATGCACATGTATAAACAAACGAAGATATAAACGCATATGTCAAGCACAAAACCTGGCGGGTCACACTTTACTGAGAAGTGTAGTGAGATTTTTTAAATCAATTGTCAATATTGAGTTTGTTTGTGGGATATATTTTCTTAATATTCTTGGATATTTGTACTTGGTAAGTTTTGATCATTTTATTGATTTCATAATCTTTCTTCTTCTTCTTCTTTGTCTTCTTTCTTCTCTGCTTCTCATATTCCGTCTCATTCTTCTTCTTCATTTTCTGTCTTCTCAACTTTGATTTCATCGTATTCTACTTCCTTGTCTTCATTTTTATTTCTTCTCTTATTCATCGTCGTCTTTTTTTTGGTGGTCTTTTCCCATCATCTTTTTTTCTTGTCTGCTTCTTTTTATTTCTTCCTCTATTTATTTTTTTCCGACTATATATCTCCTATGCTCCTATTTCTTCCTCTATTTATCTTTTTTCCCCGACTATATATCTCCTATGCTCCTATTTCTTCCTCTATTTATCTTTTTTCCCCGACTATATATATCCTATGCTCCTATTTCTTCCTCTATTTATCTTTTTTCCCCGACTATATATATCCTATGCTCCTATTTCTTCCTCTATTTATCTTTTTTCCCCGACTATATATCTCCTATGCTCCTATTTCTTCCTCTATTTATCTTTTTTCCCGACTTATATCTCCTATGCTCTATTTCTTCCTCTATTTATCTTTTTCCCGACTATATATCTCCTATGCTCCTATTTCTTCGTCTTCATCTTCTTATTCATTTTTTCTCTGCTTTTGTTTCTCTAAATCTTTTTCGAATTCTTCATTTTCTCTGTTTCTTTTCTTTTTCCTTCTTATTTCTATTCTTTCTTATTCTTCATCTTCCGTTTTCAGAATCAACACTACAGATTCTAACAAAGTTATATTACTGTGAAAGTTGTACATGAAGAGATACAGATCTTGGCCTTATGTTTCTCCGTTCATTGTCTCGTATGTTGGCTGCTCAGATCTGTAATATGTGTATATGTTTCTCCGTTCATTGTCTCGTATGTTGGCTGCTCAGATCTGTAATATTTGTGCCGATCTCCTGACGCTGGTACAACAGTTACATATAGATATGTTGTTCCAATTCTGAATTTGTGGTGTAGATGATGTCTTAATCTGTTGTGTCTTGTTCACAGTCAATTTTCATGATTCTGTTTCGTTTCACATCTATGAAGCATGGACATTTATGAAACATGG
This sequence comes from Arion vulgaris, assembly GCA_020796225.1. Classification (NCBI taxonomy): domain Eukaryota; kingdom Metazoa; phylum Mollusca; class Gastropoda; order Stylommatophora; family Arionidae; genus Arion; species Arion vulgaris. The sequence continues at coordinate 3,215,435 of CM036765.1, forward strand.
ACATCTATGAAACATGGACATTTATGTCAGTGAGAAATGACAATGGAAAAACACATATGTCCTTTTGAATATAATTGTTACAGAAGAGTCCTTCCGTATACCATGGACGACAGAGAAGAGAACAAATAGATCTATCCAGAAAGAACTCCGCCCGTATGGTGCAGGGGCCCACAAGAGAAGCAAAGAATAGTACCACTGCGACCTACAAGGCATGTCTGTCGTAAGAGGTGACTGATGTAGTGGCCTAGGGAAGCTACCCTAGTAATAAAAAGCGTCACAGAAATCGGATGTCATGGCCTACTTGTAGGCGCATAACTAGCACAACGTAAAGAAAACTGGCTGATGCTACAAATAAGAATGAGAAAATTTAACTATATAGGGCATATAAAGAGTCACGAAGAGCTGGAGTAGACCATCATGGAAGGGGCATCCCAGCAAAGAGGAGAAGAGGAAAACGACGGAGAAGATGGATTCAGAATGTAACTGATGGTTTGAGCAGGACAGTTGCAGAGGCCGGACATCTGGCCTATGAAGAGAGAGAGAGAGAGAAAAATTTCGAAGAACTCTTGCTGTGGCAAAGTTCTGCTCAGAACAATCATAATAATTTCGTGTACATCCCAACAAAATAAATTTAATTTCAATGAAAGTTCTCATAAAAGTGAGCACAGTCCATTGAACCTGATAGTCTTGTCTTAGCTTCATCGATTACTCCCCCTCACTATAATGTACTGGAACTTTTTTTTCAATGACGTCATAGAACGCTCGTTGACGTAAGGAAATCGATAATTTCCAATTCCTGCGCAGTTATTGGTCAGGCCTGGGATTCATTGAACGCTGGAACTGAGAGAAACTGCCGTGGAATCGTGTGTTCAAGAACTGCCATAGAGTCGTGTGTTCAGAAACTTTCAGTGGGCCAATGTGTATGTGTGTAGTAACATGGGCAGGAAGAGAATTAGTATTATACTTACATAATCAAATCCAACCCATAATTTCCAGCACATATAATTATTTAGAGAGTCCCTTTGTTTACTTTTCTATTGTGTATTAGATTTGACTATTTATTCAGTGCTGGAATTTCACAAAAGCATCCTTCTAAGTTTCGTTTGTCTAAGATTGATATATCCGATTCTCACAGAAGATATTTGCAAACATTGTGATTCTACAACTACAAATATCCATTATGTAAGACAAATGTATATCTGTTACTAATACATTGATACAATATGTATATATCTCACAGAGTATATTATACTAGATATTAACTAGTAGTTATTAGATTGTTGTGACTGTAGTTATATATTCCGTCTCAGGGTTGAATGAGATTCTTCCACAAAAAGCTGTGTTCATATTGATATTTATTACCTCTAGGGCTCTCTGTATGTGGGAGTTTTATCTATATAGCTGAAACAGTTAGGGGGTTATCCTATATATGTGTCAAGTGTTATCAGAGTGTTTCTTGTCAAACTTATCAGTGTTAGCTGTCAGAGTTGATCAGTTGCTGTTGATTACTGTGCCTGCTTCTTAAGAAACTTGACGGCAAGTGACAAAGAGTATATCACGTTTTGTTATTTTTGTCAAATACATCCGTGACAATTTTCAAGAGTTTGGTAAGTATGTCTGTCTTTGTGGTAACTGACAATTATCTGGGTTTTTTTTCTGTCTTTGTAGAAAACTTACAATTATCTGGGTTTTTTCTTTTAGAAAACTGACGATTACCTCTTTGTTCTGTCTTTGTATAAAACTAAAAATTATCTGTTTCTATTGTCTTTGTATAAAACGGAAAATTATCTGTTCTGTCTTTGTATAAAACTGAAAATTATCTCTTTGTATAAAAAAGACAACAATGTGTTTCTGTTTTTAGAGAACTGGAAGATTTGGAGTTTGCAGATGATATTGCATTGTTACATTAATTAAAACAACCATAATATGCAAAGAAAAATAAATGATATTGCACTGTTAAGTTAAATAAAAACAACCATAATATGCAAAAAAAAACAGACAACTTATCTGTCGTCTGGGCGATTATGATTAGCATAAAAAGTTGGACTGCAGATAAGCTATGAAAAGACAAGTTTAAATACAAGTTGAAAGAAGACATATGTGACAAGAAATGCAGGTATCACGCTGAAATCCAAAATGATAAAAATAACAGAGCATTTCACAGATTTCTTCTGCTTCTTTGAACGCTCCATATCCACCACTTGTTAAACCACTCTTTGTGATCTGAGCCTAAGAGCGATTGAACGTTGTGCCAGTTATGCGCCTACAAGTATGTGCACATCCGATTTCTGCGACGCTTTTTATTTACTAGGGCAGCTTTCCTAAGCCACTGCCTCAGTCGCTTCTAAAGGCATGCCTTGTAGGTAACAGTGTTACTATTCTGTGCTCCTCTTGTGAGCCACAGCAACACAAATATTTTGGTAACAGTTTTGACCGCACGAGAGATACTATAATTAAAACCTTTGAATAAACTTTGATCGTAGTCTATCTTTCAAACAACCATGTTGAACATACGATACAACGTTGCAAGCGTGGTCTTACGGCTCTCAAAGTTATGGTAGCCGCACACCTTGAGCAGAGACTACTTGTCCTTTTGTTTGATCGACTGGTTATGTCCATGGTAGATTACGGACTCGGCATTCTTACGATATCAAGATCACAATGTGAACGACTCGAACGGGTTCAGAATGAAGGTATGCGTATAGTTCTAGGCTGCACTAGAGATACCCCATTGTGAAGATGAGATATATGCTTGACCTTCTGTCACTACGCTCCCGTCATGCAATCGCCCAAACCAAGGCATATATGTGGGTTACTGCAGATAAGAGACATCCACTGCAGTATCAGGTCTCTGTGGCTAAGTGGTTACGCCTTTGCCTTGCATTCCGAAGATCGTGCATTCCAATCCGGACCGCGTCGTTCTCTTCACGAGTGTTAATTTTTTTTCAGAGACTCCTAGCATTGCTTGCCATTTCTGCGGAGAGGGATAAAACGATATGGGATAAAATCCAGTGCAATGAAGTCAATTCTTCGGCTTTAGATCATTATTATTATTTCTTCATGACTAATTTTTCTAGAACTTCTTTGTCTGTCTTACTTTCCCTGACAGTTCAAAGTCTGACAACAATTCAGTTTGTGCTAATAATCCATTCCTATTTGGTTTACTTTTATCTCTCAATAAGTCCATTATGTTCTTCTTCTTTGAACGTTCCATATCGACCAGCAGTCAACCACTGTGTCATTTGTATGTGATCTGAGCTTAAGAGCATTCTATGTTATGCGCCTACAAGTAGATTAGCATATCCGGATTTCTGCGCTGCTTTTTATTTACAAGGGTAGCATCCCTAGAGCCTACATCAGTCGCCTCCTTACGACATGCCTTGTAGGTCGCAGTGGTACTATTCTTTGCTTCCCATGTGGGCCCCGGCACCATGCGGGCGGTCAACTATGTTGAATACTGAAATTGAGAGGGAACAGCGTACATAACACAGGTCTTTTGTTTAGGTTTTTTTATTGCAAACTTATTTTTTCTAAAGATGTATAATTCTTTATGAAAACAAATGCCCGCGTGCCCAGCGTGTTCGTAGCGCGTTGGACTGTGGGTGACTAGCCCTGTGTGTACGGGTTCAATTCCGTGGGCAGGCAGAAAAGCCACAGATTCCCCAGATTCACGGTGTTCGTGGCACCGAACCGAAGGGTTACGATGTCCATGGCACCGAGCCGAAGAGCTAAAAGCTCAAGTGCTTCTGGATCGAAAAAAAAAAAAAAAAATGAAAACAAATGAGTAAATATACTTAATATATTGTTTTTATTGGTTTTTGTTTAGTATTGTTAAAATATGATTCGTGCAATAGAAGAACAATACAGAACAATAATTTGTGTTGATTGGAAAGAAGCAGTCTAATTGAAGAAAGATGGATTTTTAACCGACATTGAAACATTTTGGATTGGTGTTCTTCAATGTGCAACGTTCAATGTTCTTCAATGCTTTAAAAAACTGACCACATTTGCTCTAACTTGTTTAATAACTCGAGTTAGTAATGCTGTTATTGAGAGGCTGTTCTCTCTTGTATCATTAGTCAAAACAAAAGCTAGAAATAGAACGCAGCTGCTGCTTTTTGAGGCGATAGTGAGAATAAGTACAGAACTGCTCTTATCTAACAAATGTTGCAAGGATTCTACTGTCTCCCCTAATATAGTAAAGAACTTATCTACTGATAAAGTGTATGGTGCTGGTTTCAGTGGTGAGGATAGTGATGACCTTAATTTGGAGCTCTTCTTATAATGTGAGGATGAAATAGCATTGATTTTCCTCCTGGCTTTTTTTGGCTTTTTCCGGACAGTGTTTGGCCGATTTTCTCAATATTTAGTTGGCAACCCTGCTCCCACTCCCCCAGGATGAGATCGTCGGTGTGAATTATGCAACTCATGTATAACGCTAGTATTGTGACCAGCATAACCTTTGACCTTAGATGTTGTGATTCATATTGCCATCAGTTTGAACAATATGTTCTGCCGAATGTTGGTGGGTGTATGCAAGTTGTATGTGTAGTGTTATTTACAATGAAATCTGTGAGTTGTTGCTTGGTTATTTGCTTTTCAATCATCATCAATATCATTATCATCATCATCTTTATCATCAACATAATCATTAGCACCCATCATTATCATCATCATTAGCATCATTATCATTAGCACCCATCATTATCATCATTATCATCATTATTATTATTATAATTACCATCATTACCATAATTATCATCACCATCATCATAATCATTAGCACCCATCATTACCATCATCATCATTATCATTACCATCATCATCATCATTAGCATCATTATTATTATTATTATCATTACCATCATTATCATCATTAGCATCATTATTATTATTATCATTACCATCATTATCATCACCATCATCATAATCATTATCATCATTAGCATCATCATCATCAGCACCACCACCACCATGATCATCATTTTCCTCCCCATCATCAGCATCATCATAACCCACCATCATTAACACCCACCGTCATCAGCACACATCAGCATTATCATCACCAACACCATTATCATCTTCGTCATCATAATGTTGTACTTTCTATCTCAAATGTTTAGTAATAGTACGTTGTTCTAATACTAACAGACTTTCTGTTCTCTTGTTCAGTCTTCTATTAGAGAATAAGAAGATACAGATTAATGTTTACCCCTCGTGTGCCTCAGCGTATGTGCGTGCTTTAACGCGCATTAAATTCCAAGCTTGAGCTTGATTTCCATAACGGATATTTATTCAAGTCTGAAGAAACCAGGCATGACATAGAATATATATACCAAATTAAGCAATTTGGATTTTGTAGGTAACACACTTGTCTCAACCAACAAGTGATTTGTGCACATTTTAAGAGGAACAGTTTTTGTTCCAAGCTGGGAGTATCAAGAAAAGACCGGTTTAGAAGTGAAGACATCCAGAAAAAGTGGTTTCAACATCAATATTGAAATTCATCAAGAAACCACAAATTAACTAGTTCGACCGCATAAGCAGACTACCAATTGACTCAAAGAACAATGCTACTCCGATACAGTGAATATCAAGCAAAAGGCTGTGCACGCAAAAGGTAGACCTCAGAGATAACAGAGGCGACGAAAAAACCCACACTATTTATGAAATGCACACAATGCCCGTTGTAGAAATCTCTTCTTATGACACTGAGACAAAATAGGATTAGAGAAAATAAGAAGTATTTGTTCCAAACACAAATAACTATCACTAGAGCAGCACAAGACAAACACAAATAACTATCACTAGAGCAGCACAAGACAAACAAAAATAACTATCACTAGAGCAGCACAAGACAAACACAAATAACTATCACTAGAGCAGCACAAGACAAACACAAATAACTATCACTAGAGCAGCACAAGACAAACACAAATAACTATCAGCCAAGCCCTAGCAGCAAGACAAACACAAATAGCTATCACTAGAGCAGCACAAGACAAACACAAATAACTATCACTAGAGCAGCACAAGACAAACACAAATAGCTATCACTAGAGCAGCACAAGACAAACACAAATAACTATCACTAGAGCAGCACAAGACAAACACAAATAACTATCACTAGAGCAGCACAAGACAAACACAAATAACTATCACTAGAGCAGCACAAGACAAACACAAATAACTATCACTAGAGCAGCACAAGACAAACACAAATAACTATCACTAGAGCAGCACAAGACAAACACAAATAACTATCACTAGAGCAGCCCAAGACAAACACAAATAACTATCACTAGAGCAGCACAAGACAAACACAAATAACTATCACTAGAGCAGCACAAGACAAACACAAATAACTATCACTAGAGCAGCCCAAGACAAACACAAATAACTATCACTAGAGCAGCACAAGACAAACACAAATAACTATCACTAGAGCAGCCCAAGACAAACACAAATAACTATCACTAGAGCAGCACAAGACAAACACAAATAACTATCACTAGAGCAGCACAAGACAAACACAAATAACTATCACTAGAGCAGCACAAGACAAACACAAATAACTATCACTAGAGCAGCACAAGACAAACACAAATAACTATCACTAGAGCAGCACAAGACAAACACAAATAACTATCACTAGAGCAGCACAAGACAAACACAAATAACTATCACTAGAGCAGCACAAGACAAACACAAATAACTATCACTAGAGCAGCACAAGACAAACACAAATAACTATCACTAGAGCAGCACAAGACAAACACAAATAACTATCACTAGAGCAGCACAAGACAAACACAAATAACTATCACTAGAGCAGCACAAGACAAACACAAATAACTATCACTAGAGCAGCACAAGACAAACACAAATAACTATCACTAGAGCAGCACAAGACAAACACAAATAACTATCACTAGAGCAGCACAAGACAAACACAAATAACTATCACTAGAGCAGCACAAGACAAACACAAATAACTATCACTAGAGCAGCACAAGACAAACACAAATAACTATCACTAGAGCAGCACAAGACAAACACAAATAACTATCACTAGAGCAGCACAAGACAAACACAAATAACTATCACTAGAGCAGCACAAGACAAACACAAATAACTATCACTAGAGCAGCACAAGACAAACACAAATAACTATCACTAGAGCAGCACAAGACAAACACAAATAACTATCACTAGAGCAGCACAAGACAAACACAAATAACTATCACTAGAGCAGCACAAGACAAACACAAATAACTATCACTAGAGCAGCACAAGACAAACACAAATAACTATCACTAGAGCAGCACAAGACAAACACAAATAACTATCACTAGAGCAGCACAAGACAAACACAAATAACTATCACTAGAGCAGCACAAGACAAACACAAATAACTATCACTAGAGCAGCACAAGACAAACACAAATAACTATCACTAGAGCAGCACAAGACAAACACAAATAACTATCACTAGAGCAGCACAAGACAAACACAAATAACTATCACTAGAGCAGCACAAGACAAACACAAATAACTATCACTAGAGCAGCACAAGACAAACACAAATAACTATCACTAGAGCAGCACAAGACAAACACAAATAACTATCACTAGAGCAGCACAAGACAAACACAAATAACTATCACTAGAGCAGCACAAGACAAACACAAATAACTATCACTAGAGCAGCCCAAGACAAACACAAATAACTATCACTAGAGCAGCACAAGACAAACACAAATAACTATCACTAGAGCAGCACAAGACAAACACAAATAACTATCAGCAGCACTAGGCAGCGCAAGACAAACACAAATAGCTATCACAGAGCAGCACAAGACAAACACAAATAACTATCACTAGAGCAGCACAAGACAAACACAAATAACTATCACTAGGCAGACAAGACAAACACATAATACACTCAGAGCCAGCAGCAAGACAAACACAAATAACTATCAGCCAGTCACTAGAGCAGCAAGACAAACACAAATAACTATCACTAGAGCAGCACAAGACAAACACAAATAACTATCACTAGAGCAGCACAAGACAAACACAAATAACTATCACTAGAGCAGCACAAGACAAACACAAATACCTATCACTAGAGCAGCACAAGACAAACACAAATAACTATCACTAGAGCAGCACAAGACAAACACAAATAACTATCACTAGAGCAGCACAAGACAAACACAAATAACTATCACTAGAGCAGCACAAGACAAACACAAATAACTATCACTAGAGCAGCCCAAGACAAACACAAATAACTATCACTAGAGCAGCACAAGACAAACACAAATAACTATCACTAGAGCAGCACAAGACAAACACAAATAACTATCACTAGAGCAGCACAAGACAAACACAAATAACTATCACTAGAGCAGCCCAAGACAAACACAAATAACTATCACTAGAGCAGCACAAGACAAACACAAATAACTATCACTAGAGCAGCACAAGACAAACACAAATAACTATCACTAGAGCAGCACAAGACAAACACAAATAACTATCACTAGAGCAGCACAAGACAAACACAAATAACTATCACTAGAGCAGCACAAGACAAACACAAATAACTATCACTAGAGCAGCACAAGACAAACACAAATAACTATCACTAGAGCAGCCCAAGACAAACACAAATAACTATCACTAGAGCAGCACAAGACAAACACAAATAACTATCACTAGAGCAGCACAAGACAAACACAAATAACTATCACTAGAGCAGCACAAGACAAACACAAATAACTATCACTAGAGCAGCACAAGACAAACACAAATAACTATCACTAGAGCAGCACAAGACAAACACAAATAACTATCACTAGAGCAGCCCAAGACAAACACAAATAACTATCACTAGAGCAGCACAAGACAAACACAAATAACTATCACTAGAGCAGCACAAGACAAACACAAATAACTATCACTAGAGCAGCACAAGACAAACACAAATAACTATCACTAGAGCAGCACAAGACAAACACAAATAACTATCACTAGAGCAGCACAAGACAAACACAAATAACTATCACTAGAGCAGCACAAGACAAACACAAATACCTATCACTAGAGCAGCACAAGACAAACACAAATAACTATCACTAGAGCAGCACAAGACAAACACAAATAACTATCACTAGAGCAGCACAAGACAAACACAAATAACTATCAGCAAGCACTAGAGCAGCCAAGACAAACACAAATAACTATCACTAGAGCAGCACAAGACAAACACAAATAACTATCACTAGAGCAGCACAAGACAAACACAAATAACTATCACTAGAGCAGCACAAGACAAACACAAATAAGCTATCACTAGAGCAGCCAAGACAAACACAAATAACTATCACTAGAGCAGCACAAGACAAACACAAATAACTATCACTAGAGCAGCACAAGACAAACACAAATAACTATCACTAAGCACAAGACAAACAAAAAACTATCACTAGAGCAGCGCAAGACAAACACAATATATCACTACACTAGAGCAGCCAAGACAAACACAAATAACTATCAGCCAAGCCACTAGAGCAGCGCAAGACAAACACAAATAGCTATCAGCCAAGTCACTAGAGCAGCGCAAGACAAACACAAATAACTATCAGCCAAGCCACTAGAGCAGCGCAAGACAAACACAAATAGCTATCAGCCAAGTCACTAGAGCAGCGCAAGACAAACACAAATAACTATCAGCCAAGTCACTAGAGCAGCACAAGACAAACACAAATAACTATCAGCCAAGCCACTAGAGCAGCGCAAGACAAACACAAATAACTATCAGCCAAGCCACTAGAGCAGCGCAAGACAAACACAAATAACTATCAGCCAAGCCACTAGAGCAGCGCAAGACAAACACAAATAACTATCAGCCAAGCCACTAGAGCAGCGCAAGACAAACACAAATAACTATCAGCCAAGTCACTAGAACAGCGCAAGACAAACACAAATAACTATCAGACAAGCCACTAGAGCAGCACAAGACAAAACAAGGAAAGAAAAGCCACAATTAGCAACAAACTGGTAGCAGTGTGAGGACAAAAGAAGAAGACAGAAATGTTTGTTTCCTCGTGATAAGTCAAATCTGACGCATTCTACTGTGTAACTAAGTCGTCCGTGTTGCCAGAGCTCAAAGGGCAAAATAAATAGTAACACTGCAACCTACAAGGCATGTCGTAAGAGGCGACTGAAGTAGGAGCCTACGGAAGCTACTCTAGTAAATACAAAGCGTATCAGAAATTGGATGTGCTTGTAGGCGAATAACTGACACAACGTACAATCGCTCTTAGGCTCAGATGACATACATATCACAAAGAGTGGTTTAACAAGTGGTCGATAGGGAGCGTTCGAAGAAGAAGAAGAATATAACTAAGTAGCTGTGGTACTATAAAGTGATACAATTGTTTTCCCTTTTGTACAATATGGGCGTATATAAGACAAAGACACGTAAATGACAGGATTTACATATATATGTGTATATGGCCTTTTTCGTCTTTACAGACGGTCAATTGGCAAGTGTTTTACTGTGACAACTTCTGAGTTTTCGCTTTTCTCTCTTGTGCCTAGTCTTGACAGCTGATATGGAGAATGTGCCTTGCCCATTTTGCACAAACCCCTCTCTACCCTACTGTTTCATCCAAAGGAAAGACAAAGTCTATACGTTTGGAATCCAGCAGGGTTTGCAGAAGATGCCAGAAGATGGCAAGGAATACACACTTAACCATCAACTGCCTTAGGGTCCCTCCTCCGGATTTTTGGTCAAGGTTTACTCCTCTAGCCCTCTGCATTACCGTGCTGACCCACATGGCAGTAGGATTTGCGAGCAGGGTTTACTCCCCTAGCCGTTATCCGCTTTGGACAGCGCTGCAGTAGACCCTGTTCCTGTGAGTAAACTCTGGGTTTTGTATTCAATTCCGTGAGTTGTGAAGACTCCTAATCAGATAGCGCCTATGGTTGGTTGCTACAGTTTGCCAGATACTGAACTATTTCTCTCTGGGAAAGTTTCAGATGTGTGGATCATCGCCAGTCTTTCAGGACAGATTTTACTGGCACCAACGGTCAAATCTGACAGTCATGTTTGTAAGGTCGCAGCAGCGGTCCCCGGGTTAAGAGCCATTTTTGGGGGAAATAAAACTCCATGTTGCATACCTTGCTTGAGTTTGAACTAAAAAAACAAAAACAAAAAACAGTCTTTAGTGTCTGTAATAGTGATTTTTAGAGCGGTGTAGGACAGGCGGGACATGTGCCTCGAGCGGTGTAGGACAGACGGGACATGTGCCTCGAGCGGTGTAGGACAGACGGGACATGTGCCTCGAGCGGTGTAGGACAGACGGGACATGTGCCTCGAGCGGTGTAGGACAGACGGGACATGTGCCTCGAGCGGTGTAGGACAGACGGGACATGTGCCTGTGGAACTTAATGGCCGCATGACTAGTGCAGTCATCGTGAAACTGCTTAGGTTATGATTTTTTACTTTATACCCCAAACAGAAAAAAACTAATTTGCATTACCAGGGATTGATCCCGGGTCTTTAGAATATGAGGCTGCGCTCTAATCCTCTCGGCTAGACGCTCCCCGTTAGAACTAGTAGGGGTAATGTAACGATTAATTTACTCTAGAACATTCTCATTACTTTCAGAATATCTCTCACATCTCTACTGCAGAGTGCCATTATCGATTTATTTCTTATCACAGTTTAAACATCAGCGAAGAACTGAGCATAGCGAGTGTGGTTATTAAACTGTCCAGTCTTAGAATGACAGATCTGAGAAATATAAGATCAGGAAAGATGTTGACAGTTTGGTTTAATAGCTACTCCGTGTTCTCATTAATTTGTTCTGGTAACTTGATCTACCAACAACAGGGAGCCTGGGCTGTGTTGAATAGTCACGATTTTTTGTTGTACCTCTTGGATAGTTGTGGAAGAGAGATAGAGATGGACAGAGGGAAACGATTCTTAACTCTCAGCGGATCAGGGCAAATGCCATGTTTTTACAAGCCATTTGTTTTTTGAATAAAAATGCCCTTTAGTGTGGCTCCTGGTAGAAAGGTGTCCAACCCAAAGACACATAGTGTGGTGTTTGGTCCACAATGAGTTAACGTCATGGTCCTGCGAGAAAACAGTGACAGAACTCATAACTAGAACAAGTGACAAAATGCTGGGGAAGAAAGGTATAATTTGACAGAGAGAAACAATTCTTAACGTCATGGCACTGCGCAAAAACAGTATCACAACCATTGGCGGCTCGTGATCATTTTTGTTAGTGGGGCCAGACCAAAAATATAGATGTTTTTATGTTAGGTTTTGAATACAAGTCGCCACGTTTTATAAAATAGGTCACAACTCATCAACTTGTCTAAACGAGGTCACAACTCATCAACTTGTCTAAACGAGGTCACAACTCATCAACTTGTCTAAACGTACATTGTCGTACACAGATGTATATTTATTGAACGGACGATTACCGTAAACTGTTCATTATTTATATTTTTTCACTTTTATAAAATAGGTCACAACTCGTCAACTTGTCTAAACGTACATTGTCGTACACAGATGTATATTTATTGAACGGACGATTACCGTAAACTGTTCATTATTTATATTTTTTCACTTTTATAAAATAGGTCACAACTCGTCAACTTGTCTAAACGTACATTGTCGTACACAGATGTATATTTATTGAACGGACGATTACCGTAAACTGTTCATTATTTATATTTTTTCACTTTTATAAAATAGGTCACAACTCGTCAACTTGTCTAAACGTACATTGTCGTACACAGATGTATATTTATTGAACGGACGATTACCGTAAACTGTTCATTATTTATATTTTTTCACTTTTATAAAATAGGTCACAACTCGTCAACTTGTCTAAACGTACATTGTCGTACACAGATGTATATTTATTGAACGGACGATTACCGTAAACTGTTCATTATTTATATTTTTTCACTTTTATAAAATAGGTCACAACTCGTCAACTTGTCTAAACGTACATTGTCGTACACAGATGTATATTTATTGAACGGACGATTACCGTAAACTGTTCATTATTTATATTTTTTCACTTTTATAAAATAGGTCACAACTCGTCAACTTGTCTAAACGTACATTGTCGTACACAGATGTATATTTATTGAACGGACGATTACCGTAAACTGTTCATTATTTATATTTTTTCACTTTTATAAAATAGGTCACAACTCGTCAACTTGTCTAAACGTACATTGTCGTACACAGATGTATATTTATTGAACGGACGATTACCGTAAACTGTTCATTATTTATATTTTTTCACTTTTATAAAATAGGTCACAACTCGTCAACTTGTCTAAACGTACATTGTCGTACACAGATGTATATTTATTGAACGGACGATTACCGTAAACTGTTCATTATTTATATTTTTTCACTTTTATAAAATAGGTCACAACTCGTCAACTTGTCTAAACGTACATTGTCGTACACAGATGTATATTTATTGAACGGACGATTACCGTAAACTGTTCATTATTTATATTTTTTCACTTTTATAAAATAGGTCACAACTCGTCAACTTGTCTAAACGTACATTGTCGTACACAGATGTATATTTATTGAACGGACGATTACCGTAAATTGTTCATTATTTATATTTTTTCACTTTTATAAAATAGGTCACAACTCATCAACTTGTCTAAACGTACATTGTCGTACACAGATGTATATTTATTGAACGGACGATTACCGTAAACTGTTCATTATTTATATTTTTTCACTTTTATAAAATAGGTCACAACTCGTCAACTTGTCTAAACGTACATTGTCGTACACAGATGTATATTTATTGAACGGACGATTACCGTAAACTGTTCATTATTTATATTTTTTCACTTTTATAAAATAGGTCACAACTCGTCAACTTGTCTAAACGTACATTGTCGTACACAGATGTATATTTATTGAACGGACGATTACCGTAAACTGTTCATTATTTATATTTTTTCACTTTTATAAAATAGGTCACAACTCGTCAACTTGTCTAAACGTACATTGTCGTACACAGATGTATATTTATTGAACGGACGATTACCGTAAACTGTTCATTATTTATATTTTTTCACTTTTATAAAATAGGTCACAACTCGTCAACTTGTCTAAACGTACATTGTCGTACACAGATGTATATTTATTGAACGGACGATTACCGTAAACTGTTCATTATTTATATTTTTTCACTTTTATAAAATAGGTCACAACTCGTCAACTTGTCTAAACGTACATTGTCGTACACAGATGTATATTTATTGAACGGACGATTACCGTAAACTGTTCATTATTTATATTTTTTCACTTTTATAAAATAGGTCACAACTCATCAACTTGTCTAAACGTACATTGTCGTACACAGATGTATATTTATTGAACGGACGATTACCGTAAATTGTTCATTATTTATATTTTTTCACTTTTATAAAATAGGTCACAACTCGTCAACTTGTCTAAACGTACATTGTCGTACACAGATGTATATTTATTGAACGGACGATTACCGTAAACTGTTCATTATTTATATTTTTTCACTTTTATAAAATAGGTCACAACTCATCAACTTGTCTAAACGTACATTGTCGTACACAGATGTATATTTATTGAACGGACGATTACCGTAAACTGTTCATTATTTATATTTTTTCACTTTTATAAAATAGGTCACAACTCGTCAACTTGTCTAAACGTACATTGTCGTACACAGATGTATATTTATTGAACGGACGATTACCGTAAACTGTTCATTATTTATATTTTTTCACTTTTATAAAATAGGTCACAACTCGTCAACTTGTCTAAACGTACATTGTCGTACACAGATGTATATTTATTGAACGGACGATTACCGTAAACTGTTCATTATTTATATTTTTTCACTTTTATAAAATAGGTCACAACTCATCAACTTGTCTAAACGTACATTGTCGTACACAGATGTATATTTATTGAACGGACGATTACCGTAAATTGTTCATTATTTATATTTTTTCACTTTTATAAAATAGGTCACAACTCGTCAACTTGTCTAAACGTACATTGTCGTACACAGATGTATATTTATTGAACGGACGATTACCGTAAACTGTTCATTATTTATATTTTTTCACTTTTATAAAATAGGTCACAACTCGTCAACTTGTCTAAACGTACATTGTCGTACACAGATGTATATTTATTGAACGGACGATTACCGTAAACTGTTCATTATTTATATTTTTTCACTTTTATAAAATAGGTCACAACTCGTCAACTTGTCTAAACGTACATTGTCGTACACAGATGTATATTTATTGAACGGACGATTACCGTAAACTGTTCATTATTTATATTTTTTCACTTTTATAAAATAGGTCACAACTCGTCAACTTGTCTAAACGTACATTGTCGTACACAGATGTATATTTATTGAACGGACGATTACCGTAAACTGTTCATTATTTATATTTTTTCACTTTTATAAAATAGGTCACAACTCGTCAACTTGTCTAAACGTACATTGTCGTACACAGATGTATATTTATTGAACGGACGATTACCGTAAACTGTTCATTATTTATATTTTTTCACTTTTATAAAATAGGTCACAACTCGTCAACTTGTCTAAACGTACATTGTCGTACACAGATGTATATTTATTGAACGGACGATTACCGTAAACTGTTCATTATTTATATTTTTTCACTTTTATAAAATAGGTCACAACTCGTCAACTTGTCTAAACGTACATTGTCGTACACAGATGTATATTTATTGAACGGACGATTACCGTAAACTGTTCATTATTTATATTTTTTCACTTTTATAAAATAGGTCACAACTCGTCAACTTGTCTAAACGTACATTGTCGTACACAGATGTATATTTATTGAACGGACGATTACCGTAAACTGTTCATTATTTATATTTTTTCACTTTTATAAAATAGGTCACAACTCGTCAACTTGTCTAAACGTACATTGTCGTACACAGATGTATATTTATTGAACGGACGATTACCGTAAACTGTTCATTATTTATATTTTTTCACTTTTATAAAATAGGTCACAACTCGTCAACTTGTCTAAACGTACATTGTCGTACACAGATGTATATTTATTGAACGGACGATTACCGTAAATTGTTCATTATTTATATTTTTTCGATTATTTATATATATATCATTTGGAATTAACGCAGCCGGACTAAATTTTAGCGCAGTAACGCCGTTTTACTATGCATTGGCTTGGCTGTGAAAGAATTTCCCTCTGAATGAATGCAAATCACACATTTATCTGTGCTAAATAGTCAGTCGAGACAGAGGTCAGACGTGGCAATGTTAACAGACGGTCTAAATAGACTACATTTCTACTGACCCTAAAATAGTGCGTTGGAAATGTGCGAAGTATACTAATTAAAGAGGAACGACTCTGAATTTCAGACTGCATGTGCTATTTTAAGCGTTATATATTCAACTTTCAAAGCTAATCAGTACCACGTTAAAAGTAATGATTTATTGTAATGTAATGGGAGATACAAGTAATGATTTATTGTAATGTAATGTAAGATAAAAGTAATGATTTATTGTAATGTAATGTGAGATAAAAGTAATGATTTATTGTAATGTAAGATAAAAGTAATGATTTATTGTAATGTAATGTGAGATAAAAGTAATGATTTATTGTAATGTAATGTAAGATAAAAGTAATGATTTATTGTAATGTAATGTGATATAAAAGTAATGATTTATTGTAATGTAATGTAAGATAAAAGTAATGATTTATTGTAATGTAATGTGAGATAAAAGTAATGATTTATTGTACTGTAATGTGAGATAAAAGTAATGATTTATTGTAATGTAATGTAAGATAAAAGTAATGATTTATTGTAATTGTAATGTAAGATAAAAGTAATGATTTATTATAATGTAAGGTGATATAAAAGTAATGATTTATTGTAATGTAAGGTGAGATAAAAGTAATGATTTATTGGAATGTAATGTAAGATAAAAGTAATGATTTATTGTAATGTAAGATAAAAGTAATGATTTATTGTAATGTAATGTGAGATAACAGTAATGACTATGATGAACAAATGATTTATAAAATAATAAATACACGTACAGATTATTTTGACCGAGCATGAAAAAAACTCCCAATTTTTTCGTGTACTCAGCAAACATAGTTCACAGATTCAGATCGATTGATTGGACCATCATCATTACACTTCGGCGAGTAACCATGTGTTTCGATCTATTTCTTACACTGGAAGATCTCAGCGGCAGTGTACGAATTCCGTAGTACCGGCGAGTCCCCCCGATGTAATTTAGAAGATAGTAAAAATAAGTTTTTAGAAATTTAATTTTAAATCTTTTTAATGAATTTTTCCGAGACAGCGTCTTTCCAAAATGCTCTTCTTGGTTTTGAGCTGCCAATGGTTCTTGTATGTTCTCTTGAAAACGGGACCTACGTTTTATCGTTTTATCGTCCGTCTCCGAAAGGACTAAGAACTCGATCTCACCTACACTGAGAACAGGGATCTCTAGAAAAATATTCACATGGCTCCAGAACTAGGGAACCGGATGCCTTTGATAACGAGAGGCAAGCACATAACCTCTAGACCACAGAGACGCCCCTAGAGATTGTGAAGTAGTTAGCAGCTGTATCGGAAACGATAATAAACTAGTCTGCAAATTGTTCACATCAAAATAAACAATGGCAGTATGAAAATCAATCAAACGAGACTGTAAAGCCACAGGCCTATGCAAAAACGTAATGAATATATCCATTTATAATTGCAAACAAAATTGCCATCATCCGAAATTATATCCGGCTACTACCGCTGAGATCAACTGATAGAAGAAAACTAGTCACTACAAGCGGTCCCTGTGACGTAGAGGTTCAGTGATCGTCTCTCGTGCCAAAGTTAACAGGTTCGCTCCCTCGTGTGGAGCCATCTGGAGATTTTTCCAGATATCCCAGATCTTAGTGTAGGTGAGATCGAGTTCCTAGTCATATCGGAGACGAACGATAAAAACGTAGGTGCCATGTTCATTTTGAGCACGTAAAAGAACCATTGACAGTTCAAAATCAAGAAGAACAGACTAGAGAGCCGTTGCCCGGACAAAATTCATTAGCAAAAATTAAAATTCATACAAATATATCTTCACCATCTTCAAAATTATATCCAGGATCTTCGTCGGTGCTACGGAGTTCGTGCACTGCCGCTGAGATCTAACTGTAAGAAAGAGATCATAGCACACATTATTACTCACCGAAGTGCAATGATGATGGTCCTATCAATCAATCAGTCACGACAGAGATGAAGTGCCTACGCAGAATGCTGGGAGTAACAAGAAAAGACCAGTTTAGAAGTGAAGAAATCAGGAAAAAAGTGGATCAGTACTGAACTTTTTCAGAAACAACACATTAAATGGTTCGGCCACATAAACAGATTACTCAGTAGACAGTGCACATCAAAGAGCAATGCTACTCCGATACAGTGCACATCAAAGAGCAATGTTACTCCGATACAGTGACATCAAAGAGCAATGTTACTCGATACAGTGCATCAAAAGAGCAATGCTACTCCGATACAGTGCACATCAAAGAGCAATGTTACTCCGATACAGTGCACATCAAGACAATGTTACTCGATACAGTGCACATCAAAGAGCAATGTTACTCGATACAGTGCACATCAAAGAGCAATGTTATCGATACAGTGCACATCAAAGAGCAATGCTACTCGATACAGTGACATCAAAGAGCAATGCTATTCCGATACAGTGCACATCAAAGAGCAATGTTACTCGATACAGTGCACATCAAAGAGCAATGTTACTCGATACAGTGCACATCAAAGAGCAATGTACTCCGATACATTGCACATCAAAGAGCAATGTTACTCCGATACAGTGGATACAAAGAGCAATGTTACTCCGATACAGTGCACATCAAAGAGCAATGTTACTCCGATACAGTGCACATCAAAGAGCAATGTTACTCCGATACAGTGCACATCAAAGAGCAATGTTACTCCGATACAGTGCACATCAAAGAGCAATGTTACTCCGATACAGTGACATCAAAAGCAATGTTACTCGATACATGCACATCAAAGAGCAATGTTACTCCGATACAGTGCACATCAAAGAGCAATGTTACTCCGATACAGTGCACATCAAAGAGCAATGTTACTCCGATACAGTGCACATCAAAGAGCAATGCTACTCCGATACAGTGCACATCAAAGAGCAATGTTACTCCGATACAGTGCACATCAAAGAGCAATGTTACTCCGATACAGTGCACATCAAAGAGCAATGTTACTCCGATACAGTGACATCAAAGAGCAATGTTACTCGATACAGTGCACATCAAAGAGCAATGCTACTCGATACAGTCACATCAAAGAGCAATGCTACTCCGATACAGTGCACATCAAAGAGCAATGTTACTCCGATACAGTGCACATCAAAGAGCAATGTTACTCGAACAGTGCACATCAAAGAGCAATGTTACTCGATACATTGCACATCAAAGAGCAATGTTACTCCGATACAGTGGATACAAAGAGCAATGTTACTCCGATACAGTGCACATCAAAGAGCAATGTTACTCCGATACAGTGCACATCAAAGAGCAATGTTACTCCGATACAGTGCACATCAAAGAGCAATGTTACTCCGATACAGTGCACATCAAAGAGCAATGTTACTCCGATACAGTGCACATCAAAGAGCAATGTTACTCCGATACAGTGCACATCAAAGACAATGTTACTCTCGATACAGTGCACATCAAAGAGCAATGTTACTCGATACAGTGACATCAAAGAGCAATGTTACTCCGATACAGTGCACATCAAAGAGCAATGTTGCTCCGATACAGTGCACATCAAAGAGCAATGTTACTCCGATACAGTGCACATCAAAGAGCAATGTTACTCCGATACAGTGACATCAAAGAGCAATGTTACTCCGATACAGTGCACATCAAAGAGCAATGTTGCTCCGATACAGTGCACATCAAAGAGCAATGTTACTCGATACAGTACATCATAGAGCAATGTTACTCGATACAGTGGATACAAAGAGCAATGTTACTCCGATACAGTGCACATCAAAGAGCAATGTTACTCCGATACAGTGAATACAAAGAGCAATGTTATCTGATACAGTGCACATCAAAGAGCAATGTTGCTCCGATACAGTGCACATCAAAGAGCAATGTTACTCCGATACAGTGCACATCAAAGAGCAATGTTACTCCGATACAGTGACATCAAAGAGCAATGTTACTCTGATACAGTGACATCAAAGAGCAATGTTCTCGTCAGTGATACAAAGAATGTACTCCGATCATCAAAGACAATGTTATCCGATACAGTGATCAACAAGATCGATCAGTGCACATCAAAGAGCAATGTTACTCGATACAGTGGATACAAAGAGCAATGTTACTCGATACAGTGCACATCAAAGAGCAATGTTACTCGATACAGTGAATCAAAGAGCAATGTTACTCCGATACAGTGCACATCAAAGAGCAATGTTATCGATACAGTGCAACAAAGAGCAATGTTACTCGATACAGTGACATCAAAGACAATTTACTCCGATACAGTGGATACAAAGAGCAATGTTACTCCGATACAGTGCACATCAAAGAGCAATGTTACTCCGATACAGTGCACATCAAAGAGCAATGTTACTCCGATACAGTGCACATCAAAGAGCAATGTTACTCCGATACAGTGCACATCAAAGAGCAATGTTACTCCGATACAGTGCACATCAAAGAGCAATGTTACTCGATACAGTGCATCAAAGAGCAATGTTACTCCGATACAGTGCACATCAAAGAGCAATGTTACTCCGATACAGTGCACATCAAAGAGCAATGTTACTCGATACAGTGCATCAAAGAGCAATGTTACTCCGATACAGTGCATCAAAGAGCAATGTTACTCCGATACAGTGCACATCAAAGAGCAATGTTACTCCGATACAGTGCACATCAAAGAGCAATGTTACTCCGATACAGTGGATACAAAGAGCAATGTTACTCCGATACAGTGGATACAAAGAGCAATGTTACTCCGATACAGTGGATACAAAGAGCAATGTTACTTCGATACAGTGGATACAAAGACAATGTTATCCGATACAGTGGATACAAAGAGCAATGTTATCGATACAGTGATAAGAAATGTTATCGATACAGTGGATACAAAGAGCGATGAAGCTCAGATAACAGGTGATGAAGTCGACATAACAGGATGAAGTTAGATATAACAGTGATGAAGTCAGACATAACAGGTGATGGTCAGATATAACAGGTGAGAAGTCAGATATAACAGGTGATGAAGTCAGACATAACAGGTGATGAAGTCAGATATAACAGGTGATGAAGTCAGACATACCAGGTGATGAAGTCAGATATAACAGGTGATGAAGTCAGATATAACAGGTGATGAAGTCAGACATAACAGGTGATGAAGTCAGATATAACAGGTGATGAAGTCAGACATAACAGGGGATGAAGTCAGACATAACAGGTGATGAAGTCAGATATAACAGGTGATGAAGTCAGATATAACAGGTGATGAAGTCAGACATAACAGGTGATGAAGTCAGATATAACAGGTGATGAAGTCAGACATAACAGGTGATGAGTCAGACATAACAGGTGATGTGAAGTCAGATATAACAGGTGATGAAGTCAGACATAACAGGTGATGAAGTCAGATATAACAGGTGATGAAGTCAGATATACAGGATGAGTCAGACATAACAGGATGAAGTCAGATATAACAGGTGATGAAGTCAGATATAACAGGTGATGAAGTCAGACATAATAGGTGATGAAGTCAGATATAACAGGTGATGAAGTCAGATATAACAGGTGATGAAGTCAGACATAACAGGTGATGAAGTCAGACATAACAGGTGATGAAGACAGATATAACAGGTGATGAAGTCAGACATAATAGGTGATGAAGTCAGACATAACAGGTGATGAAGTCAGACATCACAGGTGATGAAGTCAGATATAACAGGTGATGAAGTCAGATATAACAGGTGATTAAGTCAGACATAACATGAGTGATAAGTCAGATATAACAGGTGATGAAGTCAGACATAACAGGTGATGAAGTCAGACATAACAGGTGATGAAGTCAGACATAACAGGTGATGAAGTCAGATATAACAGGTGATGAAGTCAGATATAACAGGTGATGAAGTCAGATATAACAGGTGATGAAGTCAGAAATAACAGGTGATGAAGTCAGACATAACAGGTGATGAAGTCAGATATAACAGGTGATGAAGTCAGATATAACAGGTTATGAAGTCAGACATAACAGGTGATGAAGTCAGATATAACAGGTGATGAAGTCAGACATAACAGGTGATGAAGTCAGATATAACAGGTGATGAAGTCAGATATAACAGGTGATGACGTCAGATATAACAGGTGATGAAGTCAGATATAACAGGTGATGAAGTCAGACATAACAGGTGATGAAGTCAGACATAATAGGTGATGAAGTCAGACATAACAGGTGATGAAGTCAGACATAACAGGTGATGAAGTCAGACATAACAGGTGATGAAGTCAGACATAACAGGTGATGAAGTCAGATATAACAGTTGATGAAGTCAGACATAACAGGTGATGAAGTCAGACATAACAGGTGATGAAGTCAGATATAAAAGGTGATGAAGTCAGACATACATGATGAAGTCAGACATAAAGGTGATGAAGTCAGACATAACTAGGTGATGAAGTCAGACATACAGGTGATGAAGTCAGACATAACAGGTATGAAGTCAGATATAACAGGTGATGAAGTCAGATATAACAGGTGATGAAGTCGACATAACAGGTGATGAAGTCAGACATAACAGGTGATGAAGTCAGATATAACAGGTGATGAAGTCAGACATAACAGGTAGATGAAGTCGACATAACAGGTGATGAAGTCAGATATAACAGGTGATGAAGTCAGATATAACAGGTGATGAAGTCAGAAATAACAGGTGATGAAGTCAGATATAACAGGTGATGAAGTCAGACATAACAGGTGATGAAGTCAGACATAACAGGTAGATGAAGTCAGATATAACAGGTGATGAAGTCAGACATAATAGGTGATGAAGTCAGATATAACAGGTGATGAAGTCAGATATAACAGGTGATGAAGTCAGACATAACAGGTGATGAGTCAGATATAACAGGTGATGAAGTCAGATATAACAGGTGATGAAGTCAGACATAACAGGTGATGAAGTCAGATATAACAGGTGATGAAGTCAGATATAACAGGTGATGAGTCAGATAACAGGTGATGAAGTCGACACAACAGGTGATGAAGTCAGATATAACAGGTGATGAAGTCAGACATAACAGGTGATAGTCAGACATAACAGGTGATGAAGTCAGACATAACAGGTGATGAAGTCAGATATAACAGGTGATAAGTCAGAATAACAGGTGATGAAACCAGACAAACAGGTGATGAAGTCAGATATAACAGGTGATGAAGTCAGACATAACAGGTGATGAAGACAGACATAACAGGTGATGAAGTCAGACATAACAGGTGATGAAGTCAGATATAACAGGTGATGAAGTCAGATACAACAGTGATGAAGTCAGATAAACAGGTGATGAAGTCAGACATAACAGGTGATGAATCAGACACAACAGGTGATGAAGTCAGATATAACAGGTGATGAAGTCAGATATAACAGGTGATGAAGTCAGACATAACAGGTGATGAAGTCAGATATAACAGGTGATAAGTCAGACATAACAGGTGATGAAGTCAGAGCTATAACAGGTGATGAAGTCAGATATAACAGGTGATGAAGTCGATATAACAGGTGATGAAGTCAGATATAACAGGTGATGAAGTCAGACATAACAGGTGATGAAGTCAGACATAACAGGTGATGAAGTCAGACATAACAGGTGATGAAGTCAGAAATAACAGGTGATGAAGTCAGACATAACAGGTGATGAAGTCAGACATAACAGGTGATGAAGTCAGATATAACAGGTGATGAAGTCAGATATAACAGGTGATGAAGTCAGACATAACAGGTGATGAAGTCAGATATAACAGGTGATGAAGTCAGACACTAATAGGTGATGAAGTCAGACATAACAGGTGATGAAGTCAGACATAACAGGTGATGAAGTCAGACATAACAGGTGATGAAGTCAGACATAAAAGGTGATGAAGTCAGACATAACAGGTGATGAAGTCAGACATACAGGTGATGAAGTCAGACATAACAGGTGATGAAGTCAGACATAACAGGTGATGAAGTCAGATATAACAGGTGATGAAGTCAGACATAATAGGTGATGAAGTCAGACATAACAGGTGATGAAGTCAGACATAACAGGTGATGAAGTCAGAAATAACAGGTGATGAAGTCAGACATAACAGGTGATGAAGTCAGACATAACAGGTGATTAAGTCAGACATAACAGGTGATGAAGTCAGACATAACAGGTAGATGAAGTCGACATACACAGGTGATGAAGTCAGACATAACAGGTGATGAAGTCAGACATAACAGGTGATGAAGTCAGATATAACAGGTGATGAAGTCAGACATAACAGGTGATGAAGTCAGACATAACAGGTGATGAAGTCAGACATAACAGGTGATGAAGTCAGACACAACAGGTGATGAAGTCAGACATAACAGGTGATGAAGTCAGATACAAGTGATGAAGTCAGACATAAAGTGATGAAGTCAGACATACATGGTGATGAAGTCAGACATAACAGGTGATGAAGTCAGACATAACAGGTGATGAAGTCAGACATAACAGGTGATGAAGTCAGACATAACAGGTGATGAAGTCAGATATAACAGGTGATGAAGTCAGACATAACAGGTGATGAAGTCAGAATAATAGGTGATGAAGTCAGACATACAGGTGATGAAGTCAGACATAACAGGTGATGAAGTCAGATATAACAGGTGATGAAGTCAGACATAACAGGTGATGAAGTCGATATAACAGGTGATGAAGTCAGACATAACAGGTGATGAAGTCAGACATATAAAGGTGATGAAGTCAGACATAACAGGTGATGAAGTCAGACATAACAGGTATGAAGTCAGACATAACAGGTGATGAAGTCAGATATAACAGGTGATGAAGTCAGACATAACAGTTGATGAAGTCAGATATAACAGGTGATGAAGTCAGACATAACAGGTGATGAAGTCAGATATAACAGGTGATGAAGTCAGATATAACAGGTGATGAAGTCAGACATAACAGGTGATGAAGTCAGATATAACAGGTGATGAGTCAGATATAACAGGTGATGAAGTCAGACATAACAGGTGATGAAGTCAGACATACAGGTGATGAAGTCAGATATAACAGGTGATGAAGTCAGACATAATAGGTGATGAAGTCAGACATAACAGGTGATGAAGTCAGACATAACAGGTGATGAAGTCAGATATACCAGGTGATGAAGTCAGATATAACAGGTGATGAAGTCAGACATAACAGGTGATGAAGTCAGATATAACAGGTGATGAAGTCAGACATAACAGGTGATGAAGTCAGACATAATAGGTGATGAAGTCAGACATAACAGGTGATGAAGTCAGATATAACAGTTGATGAAGTCAGATATAACAGGTGATGAAGTCAGATATAACAGGTGATGAAGTAAGATATAACAGGTGATGAAGTCAGATATAACAGGTGATGAAGTCATACAGATGAAGATATAACAGGTGATGAAGTCAGACATACAGGTGATGAAGTCAGATATAACAGGTGATGAAGTCAGACATAACAGGTGATGAAGTCAGATATAACAGGTGATGAAGTCAGATATAACATGTGATGAAGTCAGATATAACAGGTGATGAAGTCAGATATAACAGGTGATGAAGTCAGACATAACAGGTGATGCAAGTCGATATAACAGATGAGTCAGACTAACAGGGATGAAGTCAGACATACAGGTGATAAGCCGACATAACAGGTGATGAAGTCAGACATAACAGGTGATGAAGTCAGATATAACAGTTGATGAAGTCAGACATAACAGGTGATGAAGTCAGACATAACAGGTGATGAAGTCAGATAACAGGTGATGAAGTCAGACATACAGGTGATGAAGTCAGACATACAGGTGATGAAGTCAGACATAACAGGTGATGAAGTCAGACATAACAGGTGATGAAGTCAGACATAACAGGTGATGAAGTCAGACATAACAGGTGATGAAGTCAGATAACAGGTGATGAAGTCAGACATAACAGGTGATGAAGTCAGACATAACAGGTGATGAAGTCAGACATAACAGGTGATGAGTCAGATATAACAGGTGATGAAGTCAGATATAACAGGTGATGAAGTCAGACATAACAGGTGATGAAGTCAGATATAACAGGTGATGAAGTCAGATATAACAGGTGATGAAGTCAGACATAACAGGTGATGAAGTCAGACATAACAGGTGATAGTCAGATATAACAGGTGATGAAGTCAGATATAACAGGTGATGAAGTCAGACAACAGGTGATGAAGTCAGATAAACAGGTGATGAAGTCAGATATAACAGGTGATGAAGTCAGACATAACAGGTGATGAAGTCAGACATAACAGGTGATGAAGTCAGATATAACAGGTGATGAAGTCAGAATAACATATGATGAAGTCAGACATAACAGGTGATGAAGCCAGACATAACAGGTGACATGAGTCAGATATAACAGGTGATGAAGTCAGATATAACAGGTGATGAAGTCAGACATAACAGGTGATGAAGTCAGATATAACAGGTGATGAAGTCAGACATAACAGGTGATGAAGTCAGACATAACAGGTGATGAAGTCAGACATAACAGGTGATGAAGTCAGATATAACAGGTGATGAAGTCAGATATAACAGGTGATGAAGTCAGATATAAAAGGTGATGAAGTCAGACATAACAGGTGATGAAGTCAGACATAACAGTTGATGAAGTCAGATATAACAGGTGATGAAGTCAGATATAACAGGTTATGAAGTCAGACATAACAGGTGATGAAGTCAGATATAACAGGTGATGAAGTCAGACATAACAGGTGATGAAGTCAGATATAACAGGTGATGAAGTCAGATATAACAGTAGATTGAGTCAGAATAACAGGTGATGAAGTCAGATATAACAGGTGATGAAGTCAGACATAACAGGTGATGAAGTCAGACATAACAGGTGATGAAGTCAGACATAACAGGTGATGAAGTCAGACATAACAGGTGATGAAGTCAGACATAACAGGTGATGAAGTCAGACATAACAGGTGATGAAGTCAGATATAACAGGTGATGAGTCAGACATAAACAGGTGATGAAGTCAGACATAACAGGTGATGAAGTCAGATATAACAGGTGATGAAGTCAGATATAACAGGTGATGAAGTCAGACATAACAGGTGATGAAGTCAGACATAACAGGTGATGAAGTCGACATAACAGGTGATGAAGTCAGACATAACAGGTGATGGAAAGTGAGATATAAACAGGTGATGAAGTCAGATATAACAGGTGATGAAGTCAGACATAACAGGTGATGAAGTCAGATATAACAGGTGATGAAGTCAGATATAACAGGTGATAACAGACAAGAGTATAGGGATGAAGTCAGACATAACAGTGATGAAGTCAGACATAACAGGTGATGAAGTCAGATATATCAGGTGATGAAGTCAGATATAACAGGTGATGAAGTAGAATAACAGGTGATGAAGTCAGATATAACAGGTGATGAAGCAGACATAAACAGGTGATGAAGCTCAGACATAATATGATGAAGTCAGATATAACAGGTGATGAAGTCGAATAACAGGTGATGAAGTCAGATATAACAGGTGATGAAGTCAGACATAACAGGTGATGAAGTGAAAGATGGTCAGATATAACAATGATGGTCAGATACACAGGTGATGAAGTCAGATATAACATGATGAAGTCAGATATAACAGGTGATGAAGTCAGATATAACAGGTGATGAAGTCAGACATAACAGGTGATGAAGTCAGACATAACAGGTGATGAAGTCAGATATAACAGGTGATGAAGTCAGATACATACAGGTGATGAAGTCAGACATAACAGGTGATGAAGCAGACATAACAGGTGATGAAGTCAGACATACAGGTGATGAAGTCAGATATAACAGTGAGTCGATATACAGGTGAGTAAACAGATCATAAAGGTGATGAAGTCAGACATAACAGGTGATGAAGTCAGATATAACAGGTGATGAAGTCAGACATAACAGGTGATGAAGTCAGACATAACAGGTGATGAAGTCAGACATAACAGGTAGATGAAGTCAGATACATCAGGATTAAGTCAGATATAACAGGTGATGAAGTCAGACATAACAGTGATGAAGCCAGACATCACAGGTGATGAAGTCAGATATAACAGGTGATGAGTACAGATGACTAACAGGTGATGAAGTCAGACATAACAGGTGATGAAGTCAGACATAACAGGTGATGAAGTAAGATATAACAGGTGACATAGACATAACAGGTGATGAAGTCAGATATACATTGGTCAGACTAAGGATGAAGTCAGATATAACAGGTGATGAAGTCAGATATAACAGGTGATGAAGTCAGACATAACAGGTGATAAGTCAGACATAACAGGTGATGAAGTCAGATATAACAGGTGATGAAGTCAGACATAACAGGTGATGAAGTCAGACATAACAGGTGATGAAGTCAGACATAACAGGTGATAAGTCAGAATAACAGGTGATGAAGTCAGACATAACAGGTGATGAAGTCAGACATAACAGGTGATGAAGTCAGACATACAGGTGATGAAGTCAGACATAACAGGTGATGAAGTCAGACATAACAGGTGATGAAGCAGACACAGGTGATGAAGTCAGACATAACAGGTGATGAAGTCAGACATAACAGGTATGAAGTCAGACATAACAGGGTGATGAAGTCAGACATAACAGGTGATGAAGTCAGACATAACAGGTGATGAAGTCAGACATAACAGGTGATGAAGTCAGATATAACAGGTGATGAAGTCAGACATAACAGGTGATGAAGTCAGACACAACAGGTGATGAAGCAGACATAACAGGTGATGAGTCAGACATAACAGGTGATGAAGTCAGATATAACAGGTGATGTAGTCAGACATAACAGGTGATGAAGTCAGACATAACAGGTGATGAAGTCAGAAATAACAGGTGATGAAGTCAGACATAACAGGTGATGAAGTCAGACATAACAGGTGATGAAGTCAGACATAACAGGTGATGAAGTCAGACATAACAGGTGATGAAGTCAGAATAACAGGTGATAAGTCAGATACAACAGGTGATGAAGTCAGATATAACAGGTGATGAAGTCAGAAATAACAGGTGATGAAGTCAGACATAACAGGTGATGAAGTCAGACATAAGGTGATGAAGTCAGATCAACAGGTGATGAAGTCAGACATAACAGGTGATGAAGTCAGATATAACAGGTGATGAAGTCAGACATAACAGGTGATGAAGTCAGACATAACAGGTGATGAAGTCAGACATGATAACAGGTGATGAAGTCCAGACATACAAGGTGATGAAGTCAGACATAACAGGTGATGAAGTCAGACATAACAGGTGATGAAGTCAGAATAACAATGATGAAGTCAGATATACAGGTGATGAAGTCAGATATAATAGTGATGAAGTCAGATATAACAGGTGATGAAGTCAGATATAACAGGTGATGAAGTCAGACATAACAGGTGATGAAGTCAGACATAACAGGTGATAAGTCAGAATAACAGGTGATGATAGCAGACAATACAGGTGATGAAGTCAGATAAACAGGTGATGAAGTCAGATATAACAGGTGATGAAGTAGACATAACAGGTGATGAAGTCAGACATAACAGGTGATGAAGTCAGATATAACAGGTGATGAAGTCAGATATAACAGGTGATGAAGTCAGATATAACAGGTGATGAAGTCAGACATAACAGGTGATGAAGTCAGATATAACAGGTGATGAAGTCAGATATAACAGGTGATGAAGTCAGACATAACAGGTGAT
The DNA here is from genome assembly GCA_020796225.1 of Arion vulgaris. NCBI lineage: Eukaryota > Metazoa > Mollusca > Gastropoda > Stylommatophora > Arionidae > Arion > Arion vulgaris. Next base: position 3,245,613 of record CM036765.1, read on the forward strand.
GAAGTCAGACATAACAGGTGATGAAGTCAGATATAACAGGTGATGAAGTCAGACATAACAGGTGATGAGTCAGACATAACAGGTGATGAAGTCAGACATAACAGGTGATGAAGTCAGATATAACAGGTGATGAAGTCAGATATAACAGGTGATGAAGTCAGACAAAACAGGTGATGAAGTCAGACATAACAGGTGATGAAGTCAGACTTAACAGGTGATGAAGTCAGACATAACAGGTGATGAAGTCAGATATAACAGGTGATGAAGTCAGATATAACTAGTGATGAAGTCAGACATAACAGGTGATAGTCAGATATAACAGGTGATGAAGTCAGACATAACAGTGATAAGTCAGACATAACAGGTGATGAAGTCAGATATAACAGGTGATGAAGTCAGACATAACAGGTGATGAAGTCAGACACAACAGGTGATGAAGTCAGATATAACAGAAGTCAGACATAACAGGTGATGAAGTCAGACATAACAGGTGATGAACGAATAACAGTGATAAGTCAGATATAACAGGATGATGAAGTCAGAATAACAGGTGATGAAGTCAGACATAACAGGTGATGAGTCAGACATAACAGGTGATGAAGTCAGACATAACAGGTGATGAAGTCAGACATAACAGATGAAGTCAGACATAACAGGTGATGAAGTCAGACATAACAGGTGATGAAGTCAGATATAACAGTGATGAAGTCGAATAACAGGTGATAAGTCAGACATACAGTGATGAAGTCAGATATAACAGGTGATCAAGTGACATAACATTGATGAAGTCAGACATAACAGGTGATGAGTCAGAATAACAGGTGATGAAGTCAGACATAACAGGTGATGAAGTCAGACATAACAGGTGATGAAGTCAGACATAACAGGTGATGAAGTCAGACACAATAGGTGATGAAGTCAGACATAACAGGTGATGAAGTCAGACATAACAGGTGATGAAGTCAGACATAAAGGATGAAGTAGATATACAGGTGAGATCAGACAACAGATAGTCAGACAAAGGTGATGAAGTCAGATATAACAGGTGATGAAGTCGTACAGTGAAGCGAATAACAGGTGATGAAGTCAGACATAACAGGTGATGAAGTCAGACATAATAGGTGATGAAGTCAGACATAACAGGTGATGAAGTCAGACATAACAGGTGTTGAAGTCAGACATAACAGGTGATGAAGTCAGACATAACAGGTGATGAAGTCAGAAATAACAGGTGATGAAGTCAGACATAACAGGTGATGAGTCAGACATAACAGGTGATGAAGTCAGACATAACAGGTGATGAAGTCAGACATAACAGGTGATGAAGTCAGACATAACAGGTGATGAAGTCAGACATAACAGGTGATGAAGTCAGATATAACAGGTGATGAAGTCAGAATAATTATGAAGTCAGACATAACAGGTGATGAAGTCAGATATAACAGGTGATGAAGTCAGACATAACAGGTGATGAAGTCAGACATAACAGGATGTAGATAAGTGATGAAGTATAACAGGTGATGAGTCAGATATACAGTGATGAGTCAAACAGGTGATGAAGTCAAATACAGGTGATGAAGTCAGATATAACAGTGATAAGTCAGACAACGGGCACAAAATGATGAAGTCAGATATAACAGGTGATGAAGTCAGACATAACAGGTGATGAAGTCAGATATAACAGGTGATGAAGTCAGAAATAACAGGTGATGAAGTCAGATATAACAGGTGATGAAGTCAGATATAACAGTGATGAATGACATAACAGGTGATGAAGTCAGATATAACAGGTGATGTCAGACAAATTAGTCAGACATAACAGGTGATTAGTCAGATATAACAGGTGATGGCGACATAACAGGTGATGAATTAACAGTGATGAAGCAAATAGTAAACAGATATAATCAGGTGATGAAGTCAGATATACAGGTGATGAAGTTGATATAACAGGTGATGAAGTCAGAATAAAGGTATAGTCAGAATACAGGTGATAAGCAGATATCAGGTGATGGCAGACATAAGGTGATGAAAGACTATGAAGTACACAAAAATCCGTTCTAGAAAACTTCTATCCTGACGCTGTGTTACAAAACAAGATTGAAGTAAGAGGAAAGAAAGAAAGGCAGCTGAGAACTTTATGTCAGAAAGATATCAGTCGCTTGTTTATTGTTAACTTGTTTGGTTTGACATGCCATGAAGCTGACTCACCTTCAAAGATTCTTCTACGGGGAAAGAATAGTTGAGGTGGAGGAAGAAGAGAGGACAGAGAGAACATCTTGTATAACAACATCATCAGCTGGTCAGGAATGATATTTTTCACTGTAACAGGTCTCTTGTCGACCCAGTCTCAGTTGGGTACCAGGAAAAATTTGAAATGGTGTCGTATGCTGACACATCACACATGTGTGACGACAGTCAATGAAAATACGGGCCTAACACCATTTGACTTACACATACATCGAGGTATGAAATAGGTTCCTTTATATATGTTCATGAACAACAACATAGAACTTCGGCAGACTAATGCTTGTGATGTTAATAAACATACAACATAGAACTTCGCAGACTAATTGTTGTTGATGTTAATAACATACAACAGAACTTCAAGCAGACTAATTGTTGTTGATGTTAATGTTTGGTTGTTGAACCAAAAAATGTTCGTTGGTTATTGATGTAGCATCCTGTGAGATTTGGCACCAGGACCGTGCGGTATATTTTTTTAGTATGATGCAAGTCTTCGAAATACCGCCCGTTGAATGTTTTTCTGAAGATAACTTTTAATTGTGATTTGATTTCGCTGCTTATGCCGTCCCTTTATGGCCTGATGCAGTATCACAGCTCACTAATCCTGGCGCGCCGTTGTTTTCTTGTGCCTTTAACCCCTTCTCGATTCTCAACTGCAAATGTTTCTTTTACGTGATCAACTTGAACATGGAACTAACATTTTATCGTCAGTCTCCGATAGGACTAGGAACTCGGTCTGACATACTGAGACCAGGGATGGCTTTACGAAGGAGCTAACCGAGTACCTAACCTCTGCACAATATAGACACCTTTATGTATATCTATCTACACACATAAAATAGAACAAATTCTGGAGAAGTGATGAAATCAAAGTAATGTCTAGTCAACCACTAGTAACATCTGTTATAAGAAGGAGAAGATGGAGATATGTTAGACACACCTTGAGAAGAAATGTCTAGTCAACCACTAGTAACATCTGTTATAAGAAGAAGATGGAGATATGTTAGACACACCTTGAGAAGAAATGTCTAGTCAACCACTAGTAACATCTGTTATAAGAAAGAGAAGATGGAGATATGTTGACACACCTTGAGAAGAAATGTCTAGTCAACCACTAGTAACATCTGTTATAAGAAGGAGAAGATGGAGATATGTTGACCACACCTTGAGAAGAAATGTCTAGTCAACCACTAGTAAATCTGTATAAGAAAGAGAAGATGGAGATATGTTAGACACACCTTGAGAAGAAATGTCTAGTCAACCACTAGTAACATCTGTTATAAGAAAGAGAAGATGGAGATATGTTGACACACCTTGAGAAGAAATGCTAGTCAAACAACTACCAAAAGCGGGTTATGAGAAATAGAAGAGGAGATGATCTTAGAGCACACCTGAAAGAATTGTCTGAAGCACAGGAACATCGGTTAGTTCAGGAAGAGAGAGTTACCGGGATCGAGATATGTTAGACACACCTTGAGAAGAAATGTCTAGTCAACCACTAGTAAAATCTGTTATAAGAAAGAGAAGATGGAGATATGTTAGACACACCTTGAGAAGAAATGTCTAGTCAACCACTAGTAACATCTGTTATAAGAAAGAGAAGATGGAGATATGTTAGACACACCTTGAGAAGAAATGTCTAGTCAACCACTAGTAAAATCTGTTATAAGAAAGAGAAGATGGAGATATGTTAGACACACCTTGAGAAGAAATGTCTAGTCAACCACTAGTAAAATCTGTTATAAGAAATAGAAGATGGAGATATGTTAGACACACCTTGAGAAGAAATGTCTAGTCAACCACTAGTAACATCTGTTATAAGAAGGAGAAGATGGAGATATGTTAGACACACCTTGAGAAGAAATGTCTAGTCAACCACTAGTAACATCTGTTATAAGAAAGAGAAGATGGAGATATGTTGGACACACCTTGAGAAGAAATGATCAAAGAATACCAAAAGCAGGCATTGAAGTGGGACGCAAAGGGGTCAAGAAAGAGAGGATGATCTAAGGAGACCCTGAAACGAATTTTTCTGAGAGAGGCAGGAAATATCGGTCTCAGTTCCACGGAGGAGATTGAGCGAGTTACCCAGGATCGAGCGGTATGTAGAAATTGCTTGCATGTTCTATGTACCGTTAAACGATACGAGAGAAATGATATATATACGTGTGAAAGAAGCGACAACGTAGAACTTCAAGCAGACCAATGGTTGGTTTGTTGGTTATTGATCTAGCATCATGTGGGTTTGGGCACAATGCCACGTAATCATGTCTGTACTGCAATATATAAGATAATAGCTTCAAGTACCGAATGGATATTGTCCTGTTACTGCCACACTCAAATAGCTGAATGGTAATCTATTTACTAGAACAATGAATGTGTCCGACTGTCTGTCTGTGATTCGAAGTGTCCAAACCGGTTGGTTATGTTACCAGTATAATAATAAATAAGAATGAGGGGAATGTTGGGGTGTAGAGGTTAAGCTTCTGGTTCCGAAGGTACTCGGTTCGTTCCATCGTGGAGCCATTGGGATATTTTCCAGCGATCCCTAATCTCAGTGTAGGTTAGATCGAGTTACTAGTCTTTTAGGAGACGGCCGATGAAGTGTAGGTCACGTGTTCAGCTTGAGCACGTCAAGAACAATTGGCAGTGCAAATCGAGAAGAGCAGGCTGGAAAGCCGCTGCCGGACAAAATATATTAAAAAGATTAACAAATAAAAATTCATACAAAATATTTTTACTATCTTCTAAAAATGACACCGGAGACCCTCGTCGATGCTACGGATTTCGTGCATTGCCTCTGAGATCTTCCTGTGTAAGAAAGAAAGCGGAGTACACATGGTTACTCATTGAAGGGCAATGATGATGGTACAATCAATTAATCAATCAATCAATCAATCAATCAAAAAAAATAATGAGAAAATTGAGGTATTTTGGACATTTGAAAAGACACAAAGAATCGGTTGATTGATTGATTGATTGGCAGGGCCGTCATCATTACACTTCGGTGAGTAACCATGTGTGTTCCGGTCTTTTTCTTACACAGGAAGATCTCAGCTGCAGTGCATGAACTGTGTAGCACCGGCGAGGGTCTCCGTTGTAATTTTGAAGATGGTAAAGATATTTTTGTCGGATATTTATTTTAAATATTTTCTACTGAATTTTGCCTGGGCAGCGGCTGTTTAGCCTGCTCTTGAATTTTGCCTGGGCAGCGGCTGTTTAGCCTGCTCTTGAATTTTGCCTGGGCAGCGGCTGTTTAGCCTGCTCTTGAATTTTGCCTGGGCAGCGGCTGTTTAGTCTGCTCTTGAATTTTGCCTGGGCAGCGGCTGTTTAACCTGCTCTTGAATTTTGCCTGGGCAGCAGCCTGTTTAGCCTGCTCTTGAATTTTGCCTGGGCAGCGGCTGTTTAGCCTGCTCTTTGTGATTTTGAACTGCCATGGGTTCTTTTACCTGCTCAAATTGAACACAGGACATACGTTTTATCGTCCGTCTTCGATAGGACTAGAAACTCGATCTCACATACACTGAGATCAGGGATCTCTGAATAAATATCCAGATGGCTGCCCGAGGGAGCGAGCCTGAGACCTTTGGCACGAGAGACGAGCATTTGAGAAGACCAGTGTGGATGGAGGTATCCCAGTAAAGAAATAAAAAGGAAGACCACGAAGAAGATGGATTCAGGATATAACTGATGATTTGGCTGCAGAGGCGGAAATATCTGGTATATGAGAGAAAGAGAAGCCAAGAAGGACTGTTAGTGTATCAAAGTTCTGCTCAGGACATTCTGCTGTGAAAGATAATGAATGACAGAACATTAATGCACATTCTTATCCAGAGTTCTGTGTTTGCAACTATATCATACCATTATTGTTAGACAGTAACCGATATACGAGAAGACTGCAGTAACACTATATCATACCATTATTGTTAGACAGTAACCGATATACGAGAAGACTGCAGTAACACTATATCATATCATTATTGTTAGACAGTAACCGATATACGAGAAGACTGCAGTAACACTATATCATACCATTATTGTTAGACAGTAACCGATATACGGAAAGACTGCAGTAACACTATATCATACCATTATTGTTAGACAGTAACCGATATACGGGAAGACTGCAGTAACACTATATCATACCATTATTGTTAGACAGTAACCGATATACGGAAAGACTGCAGTAACACTATATCATACCATTATTGTTAGACAGTAACCGATATACGGAAAGACTGCAGTAACACTATATCATACCATTATTGTTAGACAGTAACCGATATACGGAAAGACTGCAGTAACACTATAGCAATGGCAAACACGTACAAGCAAAGTTCTTAGTTTAACATACAAAACAACATATACGGCAACGTTTCGACCAAAGGTCTTCAGCAAGCAAAGGATACAACAGAAATGACGTATTTCGCCATAGACAGAAGTAATATGCACCATCTGTAGCTGAAGACTGACACTGACATTTAACTCCATCTCCATCAACTGAAAGTTGAACTAATCAATGAAGGTAGTAGTTCCATCACAACCAAGTCTGCCTATTCAACACCAGGGCAGTTTCGAGACAATTTGTTCGCCTGTGTTTTACGAATGTAAAATAGACATCATGGTTCAGAAGCAATGGTAAATTACTGAGCGTATAAGTGGTGTAGAAAATCACGATATACGGACTCGTTTACTGTGGTTGATGGCAACGTCCTGTTCAAGATATGCCAAGATTTTCCATTTTTTTCTGATATCCATTATATATGACCATTGATAGAATTAATATTTATCAAATTAAGTAATGTCATGTATGATATATTTATCAATGATTGATATTTCAAATGGTTGATATATATCCACGATATGATATTGTATCAATGTGTTTATATTTGTAAATGATATGATATCCCTTGAGATATATTATCAAATTGATATGATATATTATCATATATTGATATATATCTGATATTATATATTCCATGATATTATATATTTTCCAAATTGTATGAATTTGTATCCGTTGATATATTGTATCCACATGTACTATGTGATATGATTTGTATCCAAATGTGATATGTGATATATTGTATCCACATGTGATATGTGATATATTGTATCCACATGTGATATGTGATATATTGTATCCAAATGTGATATGTGATATATTGTATCCACATGTATATGTGATATATTGTATCCAAATGTGATATGTGATATATTGTATCCACATGTGATATGTGATATATTGTATCCAAATGTGATATGTGATATATTGTATCCATATATTGATATACAATGATTGATATATTGTATCCAAATGTGATATTGATATATTGTATCCAAATGTGATATTGATATATTGTATCCACATGTGATATTGATATATTGTATCCAATGTGATATTGATATATTGTATCCACATGTGATATGTGATATATTGTATCCACATGTGATATGTGATATATTGTATCCACATGTGATATGTGATATATTGTATCCACATGTGATATGTGATATATTGTATCCAAATGTGATATGTGATATATTGTATCCACATGTGATATGTGATATATTGTATCCACATGTGATATGTGATATATTGTATCCAAATGTGATATGTGATATATTGTATCCACATGTGATATGTGATATATTGTATCCAAATGTGATATGTGATATATTGTATCCAAATGTAATTGATATATTGTATCCAAATGTATATATGATATATTGTAACAAATTTACATGTGATATATTGTATCAAATGTATTAAAAATCAACCTCACATAGCCGTTACAGAGTGTCAAATCCTTTCATTTCATATTTCTACACCCAAGTATGCGGGAGGATTTTTGGCCAGCTGGTTTCATTACTGATGAAACGTCGGTTGTGTGAATTTAACTATAATTCCTTGTTGTTGCTGAATTGAAAAAGCGAACGTATTATTCGGTGTACTTTTCTCATCAACATTCCAACGTTTTGTCGAGATGACTTGATTTCTGTGCAATTAATCACTGTCCGCAGGGGAATATTCTGGCAAGTTTTTGCCATCAATTTTCTAATCAATATTGATTGTCATATTTGATGGATGGACACATTTCCAACATTTTGGTCTGTTTTCTTCAATATACATGTTCATCATCATCATCATCAAGTACCGTGCAGGCTGGCGCAGTCAATCATGGTTCTCCACAAATCTCTGTCTCTTGTGTTTGAGTCCGTTTGTTGTCGGGGCTCTCATGGGGAGCAAAGAATAGCAACACTGCGGCCTAGAAGGCATGTCGTAAGAGGAGACTGAGGTAGGGGTCTAAGGAAAGCTACCCTAGTAAATAAAAAGCGTGGCAGAAATAGGATATGCTGACATACTTGTAGGCGTATAACTGGCACAACGTACAACCGCTCTTAGGTTCATATAACATAGAAATCAGAAAGAGCGGTTTAACAAGTGGTTGTTATGGAATGTTCGGAGAAGAAGCTATCATCTCAGATGTTGACGCTCTTCCGTGCCATGACGTTAGGCTATCCAAAATGTTCTCTGTCTACCTCTGTCTCGTCTCCCCTCTATTTTACCGGTTGTTACAATGTTCTTTAAACCTGCCCTTCTCATCACATGTCCGAAAAATGATGTCTGTCTCTTTCTGATATTGATGATAAACTGTCTCTGTGTCTTATAGCTTTTGGAAGGTCTAAAGTCGAACGATTGACTTCATTGCACCGGTTTCCCATATGACTCGTCCCTGTCCACATAGATAGCATGCAATCTGCTGCGAGCATTGCACAAAGCACAAACTCCGTAGCTCCTGCAAGCAATCATAGGGATTTAATGAAAAATTGCACATGTCTCGGTCCGGATTCGAACTCACAACCGTCAGTACGACAGGCAAACGACTTAACCACTTCGCCATTGAGACCCTCATCATCATCAAATAGCTTGTCCTTAGCAGAACTTTTCCACCCCAACAGTTCTCCGGAATTTCTCTCTCTCATAGGCCAGATGTCCTGCCTCTGCAGCCGTAATGTTCAAACCATCAGATTCATCCTGAATCCATCTTCTCCGTGGTCTTCCTCTTCTTCTCTTTGTGGTATGCCTCCTTCCATGATGGTCTTCTCAGTCCTTCATGTCTTTTTATATGTCCAAAATATCTCAATTTTCTCTTTCTCATTTGTAGAATCAGCCAGTTTTCTTTGATTTTGAATTCTTTCTGGATAGATCTATTTGTTCTCTTCTCTGTCCATGATATACGAAGGACTCTTCTGTAACAGTTATATTCAAAAGCACATACATGTTTTCCACTGCTTTGTTAAATGTCCATGCTTCACACCCATACGTTACCACTGGGAATATGCATGCTCTTAGTATTCTGATCTTTGTTTTCTTATCAGTTCCTTCCATAGCCCTACTGTTTTGAGTTATTTAATTTTTGTAAAGCCATGTTTGTTCTTTTAATTTCCTTCATCCCATTTCCATCTGTTGTTAGCAGTGAACCAAGATATTCAAAACTGTTAACATTTTCTACTTTCTCTCCATTGATAAAAATATCTTTTGTCATGTTCGTTTTATCTTTCCTTTTTATTGAGACCCTTATGTTCTTTAAATGTTCTACAATCATTCTAATTATGTGGCTGGACCATTTATTTTGTTGTTTCTTCATGAAGTTCAGTACCGACATTGTACAGTATCGATATTGTTCAGTACCGACATTGTACAGTATCGATATTGTTCAGTACCGATATTGTTTGTACCCAGCACTTGTTTTTCTGATGTCTTCATTGTGAAACATGTCTGTTCTGAAACCCTATCTGTTCTTGATACTCTCACCTGTTGCGTATACACTTCTTCTTTGTGTCCAGTCTTGTGTTTTATATAGTCTTCTTTGTTGCATACATAAGCAACAACAAGAACGGTAGGGGCAGTTTCTTTCTAATGTTTACGGTAATAAGAGAGCGGTCAGACTTGCATCAACAGCATCGATTGTTGGAGAGTTGAAGATAGATAACGGGGATGTTCTTTGGTCTCTTCGTGACTGGCTATGTTATAAAGACACTAAAATAGATGTTGAATTGATCCAGCGATTTAAGCAGTTTGGAGTTACCTGCTGTACAAGGAGAACTGGATACATGAGGGGCAGAGTGAGGAGTGTGTTTAATCAGCGAGCCACGGGAACCATCAGTATGCATACTCTTCTATATCTATTGAAGGAGACTGAGCACCTATGAGTCTGCCTGGAGTGCAATGGTGTCAGTTTAGTAATCAATAATCAATGTTTCTAATGTTTTCTAATTTTGTTAGATATGTTTATTCAAGAGATTTAGACAAACAGAAGGGCATGTATATGCAAGGAGAGAAAGACACAGAAAGACAGATACACCGACAGAAATATTCAAGAGATTTAGACAAACAGAAGGGCATATATATGCAAGGAGAGAAAGATACAGAAAGACAGATACACCGACAGAAATATTGAAGAGATTTAGACAAACAGAAGGGCATATATATGCAAGGAGAGAAAGACACAGAAAGACAGATACACCGACAGAAATATTCAAGAGATTTAGACAAACAGAAGGGCATATATATGCAAGGAGAGAAAGACACAGAAAGACAGATACACCGACAGAAATATTCAAGAGATTTAGACAAACAGAAGGGCATATATATGCAAGGAGAGAAAGACACAGAAAGACAGATACACCGACAGAAATATTCAAGAGATTTAGACAAACAGAAGGGCATATATATGCAAGGAGAGAAAGACACAGAAAGACAGATACACCGACAGAAATATTCAAGAGATTTAGACAAACAGAAGGGCATATATATGCAAGGAGAGAAAGACACAGAAAGACAGATACACCGACAGAAATATTCAAGAGATTTAGACAAACAGAAGGGCATATATATGCAAGGAGAGAAAGACACAGAAAGACAGATACACCGACAGAAATATTCAGAGAGACACCCATAGAGATAGAGAGAGACCGAAATATAAAGAGACAGAGGCACCAAATGAAAGACAGAGACTCATCGAAATAGAAACACTAAGAGAGAGAACAGAGACACCAGAAATAGAAAATGTCAGAGAGACTCTGAAAGAGATAGGCATACACACTGAAAACAGATAGATAGATAGAAACCGACAGAAAAATCAGCGAACGAGAATGAAACAGATACACCAAGATAGATAGAGAGAGAGACTGAGGAGTGAAACAGACACCAAGAGATAGACAGAGAGAAAGAAAAAACAACTAAAGAGAGAAAAAAAACACATACAAAGAAAAAGACATTCTTCTTCTTTGATCGCTCCATATCGACCACTTTTAAATCACTCTGATTTGTATGTGATCCGAGCCAAAGAGCGGTTGTAATAGTTATGCGCCTACAAGTAGGCCAGCACATTCGATTTATGCGGTACTGTTTATTTACTAGAGTAGCTTCCCAAGGCACTACCTCATTGGCCTCTTACAATATGTATTGTAGGTATAGTCTGTCCATTAATTCGTGAGCACGTTTGAAATTGATTTTCTCGAAAACTACCTGTTGGATCTCAGTGATTTTTGCAAGCAGCCTTAGAATATCCATGACGCTAGAGAAATATTTTTTCCAAGAAAATTTGATGTAGTTTGAAATATTTCTTCTTCAGGTTATATTAAAATCAACCTCACCGGATTGTACACAATAGTAACAGATCTACGGTACACAGACGCGTTGTTCTAAAAATACATTATGGTAACATAGAAATATCGTGAGTATACAACAATTTCACGAAATCCCGTGCACCTAACCCAGTCGACTTTGAAAGCGGAAAGCATATGACGTTATAATTGGGATACCATTGTATAGTTATAGGCGTATCTCGCTATTTGTATGAAGCTATTGTATCATATTTGTTGGCTTATCAAAACTGACATTGATATCACATTCATAATGAGTCTGAAGTGCACATTTATAACAATGCAGAAGGTTACAGTTTTACTATACCAACACTTCCGTAGGGAATCTAAGAGAGGTCATCTATATTGCGATATTCATAACCCTGAGAAACGAGCGCAACTGGCGCTTGGTCTGAATAGAGAATCCTTTTCCCGATGGATTAAACAGGACACAAAGTGCACTAATGTCAAGCAAGGACGGAAAAGAACAATTGACGACTTTGACATAGATGTCATAAGACGAGAGCTCTTGAAAATGTTTGCGACAAATCAACTTGTTACTCTCAGGAAACTGAAATTAAAACTGCAATCAGATTGCAGCAAAGACATTTCTAAAAGTACTCTATGAAAAATTGGAGAGCCGCCAGCTTCACCTCAGAAAAACTATAGGCGGCAGGAATATTATTTGTGAAAAGCCACATTTAATTGCTGCCCGAAGTAAATACCTGAGGCAGATCCGTGAGCGGCGGAGGCAAGGCTATGATATTGTATATTTGGACGAATCCTGGGTCAATGCTCACCACACCAATGCTAAAGAATGGCAATCAGTAGACGGTGAACAGAAAAGAAAAATACCAAGCAGCAAAGGCCAGCGTATTATACTAACACATGCAGGAAGCAGTGAAGAAGGTCTTGTCCATGACGCTGGACTTATTTTCCAATCAAAAGTACCGACGGTAGGGACTACCACACAGAAATGAATGACATATTTTCAGGCACTGGATGGAGAAAGATCTACTTCCAATTCTAAACAGACCATCATGCTTGGTAATGGATAATGCATCCTATCATAACGCAGTATCAGCGGAAGACAAAGTACCAACTGCATCAAATTAGGACTTGGCTTGCTAAGGAAAATGTCAGCTTCGATGATACATATTTGAAACCCGAGTTGTTGCACCTGGTGAGGATGACAAATAAGACAAAGGTGTTTCATATTGACAAAATCATTGCGGAATACGGCCACACGTCTTTGCGACTACCTCCATATCATGCTCAATCCGATAGAGCTTGTCTGGGCTAAAGTAAAAGGGTAAGTTGCCGAACAGAACAGGACGTTTAAAATGTGTGATGTTGAAGTTCTGACACGTGAGTCCTTCTCAATGATAGACATGCAGTTCTGGAAGAAGTGTGTTGAACATGTGCTCCGAGAGGAAGACGAGTACTGACACCGAGATGGATTACAATTTGTCCAGCCAGTAACAATTATCAACCTCATGGAATAGTCAGATTCGGGATGATACAAATCATATTTTGATTACAGACTGAGAAATAGCAACGTATACATTTCCATATCCAAATGCGTCTACCATCATACAATTTGTGGTGAAGTTAAGACACCCTGGGGTCTAATGGTGACCGAAGGGAGGACTAACTGTTGCATATTGTATCCAAGTTTACGATTGCACATAAAGGGCAACACATTTAATTACTTGACCTATCAAGTTAATAAGGAGATACACCTATGAATAGAATTGACATGGACAAATTCTAGGGATACTGTAAAATCTAAAATTTTGAGCCCCCGTATTTGCAATTGTCATAAAAGATCAAAGGAATTCGCCGATGTGCAAAATCCGTAGCATCTATGGACTACTGGTTAGCTTTATTTTAGCGTCATGGATATTCTAAGGCTGCATACAAAAAAATCACTGAGATCCAACAGGTAGTTTTCGAGAAAATCAATTTCAAACGTGCTCACGAATTAATGGACAGACTATAGCAGTGTTACTATTCTTTGCTCCCCTTCTGCGCCCTGGAAACACACGGGCGAAAAACAGTTTTAAATAGAGAGAGAGAGAGAGAGAGAGAGCAACAGCGTTGGAGACAGTGTGACATAGAAAAAACGAGAGAGACAAACCGAGACAGAAAAAACATACAAAATACGAGATAGCGACCGAGAGATAAGAGATACAGTGAGTGAGTGACAATATGTGTCATTTATGTCAATTCAAATCTCATGCACGCTCACGAGGATCGCATCAATGGGACACGTGATTTCTATTTCAAATCTCATATGAATTTCAAATGATGGCATAGTCCACACTCTTGATGAGTACTACCGTGTTGTCTTCGCCCTACAATGCTCGTCACGTGCGTGAGGAGCACATGTTTGTCACAAACGACTGGACTATATTCCAGTCAGACAGTTTTCTGTCTACCATACAGTTGCCATTGTTTTCAGTAGCTCTCCGTAAGTTTTCTCTGTTGTTATTTTACTTAATTATTTACCTTTTGTTTCTCCAATCATGTTTTGCCTCACAGCGTCAGGATAAGAAGAGATTTCTAGAATAGGCCTTTAGTGCGCGTCATAATTAGTGCTTTTCACCGCCTGTGTTATTTCTGATGTCCACCTTTTCCGTGGACATTTTTCTGTATCCACTGTATCGGAGTAACATTGCCCTTTGAGGCGCACTGTCTGTTGGTAATCTGCTTATGTAGAAAAACCATTTCATTTGTTGTTTCTTCATGAAGTTCAGTACTGATGTTGTACCCACTTTTTCCCTGATGTCTTCATTTCTAAACTGGTCTTTTTAATTACCTAGTTGTGTGAAATTGACTTCTGAAGTTGATATACCATGTCAATTACTTTCATTTGTCTTAAAGATAATGACGGGTATGGTTTCTGACAGTTTATGAGGTGGCATGCCGGAGAATTGCTACTGCCTGAACGAATTGTGTGGTGGCTTGTCGTATGTTAGAAGTTCAAACACCTGAAAGACTTCCTTTACATTTTGCAATGAAACGACAATCATGGCCTATCCTTCACAGGTCGTCTCCATCAACCATAGTAAGCTAGTCGTTGATTTTCTAGGCACCACTTATACGTTAAGTAGTTTGCCATTGCTTTCTGAACGGCGATGTCTATTTTTAATCTTTCGTAAAATTCCAGGGAACGTATTTGCTTTCAAACTGCCCGCCGTGGAATTTGAACAAGGTACGCATTGGTTATGATCAAGCTCACTACCGCTTAAGCTATAGACGCCCACATGTGCAATACAAATGTGATATAATATGATACATTATCTCCACACACACTAGTCGATATCTGTTGTTTATACATGTCTGTCTTGTCTAAGTGTCATGTTCATGACAATCATACTCATAGATAAGCTAATGTCAATACAATCATAGTTGTCATCTTTTCGTTGTTTTAAACAAAGTGAAAGGAACCCGCATTCATACCTAGAGGTTTATTGGGTAATACGGTGTTAGACCTGTAGTTTTCATTGACCGTCGGCACACGATGGGTGATGTGGTCAACATGAATTGAGATTGTGGGAGGGGAGGGGAGGGTCTCTATGGCATAGAGGGTAGGTGCTCGCCTCTCGTACCAAAAGTACACGGTTCGCTCTCTCGTGGAGCCATCGGTATATTTTACCAGAGATCTCTGATCTCATTGTAGGTGAGATCGAGTGTCTAGTCTTATCGGAGACGGACGATAAAACGAGGGTCCCGTGTTCAAGTGGAGCACGTAAAAAAACTTGGCAGTTCAAAATCCAGAAAAGCAGGTTGGAACGCCACTGCCCTGGCAAAATTCATTAGAAAAGATTGAACTTAATATTTCTACAAAATATCTTTACCATCTTCAAAAATTACAACGGGGACCCTCGCCGGTGCTACGGAGTTCGTGCACTGCAGCTGAGATCTTCCTGTATAATAAAGAGATCGGAACACACATGGTTACTCACCGAAGTGCAATGATGATGGTTCACTCAATGAATCAACCATGAATTGAGATTATTTAAACCTGTTTCTTTGTCTTCTATGGTAGAAAGTGGTACGGTTTACCCTCAAATATTGAGTACTGGATACTTAAGGGACAGAGTGAGAGGTGTGTTTAACTAACCAACCACGGGAACCATCAGTATGCATACCCTTCGACATATGTTGGGGAGACTGCGCACCTATGGGTCTGCCCACAGTGCAGTAACGTCGATTCAGTAATAAATAACAGTAGAGCGCTGACTTATTAAATCGGACACGAGAGTGTTGTGGGTTAAGCTACACACTCGATGTCCAACACGAGTAAAGAAATTGAACCTCTTACCTCCTGCACACTTGGGTCTTGAAAAGTGAAACGACAGACATGTCATACTGTAATGCCTGAAAGGGCTACACGATATTTTATTTTGTATGTGATAGTTGGTACCACAGAGATAATGATAGATTGATTGTTAGGACCACCAACCATCATTGCACTTTGATGAATAACCGTGTGGTCGAGAAACTCATTCTTACACTCGGGGGTCTCTGTGGCTAAGTGGTTAAGCCCTTTGCCTTGTGAGTTGAAGGTCATGGGTTCGAGTGCGGACCGCGCCATTCTGTTCACGAGAGCAGTTCTTTCCAGACCCCTAGGATCGTTGCTGGAGCTACGGAGTTCTTGCTTTGCGCAATACTCTCGACAGGTGGCATGCCATTTCTGCGGAGAGGGACCGAGCCGTATGGGGCAAAACCCGGTGCAATGAAGTCAATCCTTCGGTTTTAAACCCTTTTTAAACACTGGAAAATCTCATTGGCTGTGCACGAATTCCGGCGAGCGCCCATAAGTAATTATTTGGATGATGAAAATGGAGATATTTTTTCTTTACACAGACTGCGTCTTTCCAGCTTATTCTTATTGATTTTGTCATGTCAAGAGTTTTTTCACATGCTTAACCTGAACATATGATCTACCTTGTGTCACCCTCCACAGATAGGGCCAAGTATTTTATATTACATATTTTGATGTTATAGATAACTGGTAAACTCCCATATGCTCCATAGGGATCGCGAATCAAGACTATAACATAGAGATTAACTATGTTGCGTTATTTTGTATTGCATTTCTTTTGTCATTCTCTGCTTTTTGCCGTTAGGCGTCGTAGGTTTAACTGATGTTTCCGAGCTAGTGCAGGCTCGGTCGTTTGATATGCTGTGGTAATGTGGAGTTTTTAGATGTCTGTAACTACATCATACCATACTTTTTCTTGGTCTGCCCCTTTCTCTTGAGGATTCCATTTTCACGTTGTACGCTCTTGCAACTGGTGTATTCAGGATCATTCTCACCAAATGTCCAAACCATTTGAGGCTAAACAGAAAAGCACAGACCACAGTCGTCAGACTTAGAACGGGACACATCAGTCTCAGAGCACACCTCCAAAGAATGGGTCTCAGGACTCGGCTATCTGCACCTGTGGAACACCAAAGCAGTCCACAGAGCACATCCTGCAAGACTGCCCCAGTCTGAACAGCGTAGAATGGAAATCTGGTCAACAGAAACAACACTACACAACAAACTATGGGGGACCAGTGAAGACCTCAAGCGCACTGCCCTGTTTATGACACATACCGGAGTAGTTGCACAGCAGAAGTTGATCACAGAAGAAGAATGAATCTAACAACAGGTGTTGTTACGACTGGATAAGATACACCTGCGTTTATGACAATAGATGAGTCATAATATAACATAGTTTTGGTGTAGATTTGTTATGTGGCAGACAACATATGGCACTGACAGTTAATGTATTGTATGTGCTCGCTAATTGTTGCTGTTTTTATTTCGTTGGCAAAACACTAAATCACAAAGTACTGTAGTTTTACAAATTACAAAAACAATGACAAAATACAGCAACGTTTCGACCAACAAGGCCTTTATCAAGCAAACGAACAACAGGAGTGACAAATTTAAAAAAACAAATGGACGACCAAATATAAACGTTTCTAATGAAAATCTGGGAATAAAAACGAATAACGAAATAAATGTAACACAAAAACACACATAAAAACTAGAAATAGAACGGAAGAGAAACAATGAAAAATCTAGTAAATATATAACTTGAATACATGCAACATACACCCATATAGATTACAAGGCATGGGAAGAGAAAGTACTAAGAAGCATAGGAATGTAATACGTTGAGCCCACGTGGTCGCAAGGTACCATACAAAGAAATCAACCGATTCTCCAGAGCAAATCGACTGCGATCATCCGAGAAACATGATCGGATGGCTGTGACCTGGACATCGTGAGCTCCTAAATGGCCAGTATCATTGAAATGGGTGGCCACAGAGGTCACAGAGCATTGGCGTATGTCGCGCAAGTGTTGGGCGAATGGATCACTGAGCCTCTTGCCTGTCTCGCCGATATAAGCCTTGTTACGCCGCTTACAGATAATGGCATAAATAAGATTACGGGACTCGCATGTGGAACCATCGTCAATAAGAAACGTGGCTAAAGGAAAAGATACAGTACGCGTCTGTATCACATAAGCACACGTGTTGCAAAGTCGACGGCCACACTGGACAGTGCCAAAATGGGTCTGGATATTGGACTTAAGGTGACTGTTTACCAACATATCCTTAAGACTTCTGTCCCGTCTGTAAGCCACCAAAGGATAGTTGGGGAAGACAGAACGGGTCTCATGATCTGACTTAAGGATAGACAGATGACGGAATAAAACATTTTTCACCAGTGAACTATGGGGTGGAAAGTTAAGATAAGTTTTACTCTGTCAGAGTTAGTAGTCCTATGCTGGCTGGTGAGGGCCTGCTGGCGAGTGATTTTCTGAACTCGATGCATATCCGAGACAAACACCCTCTCCAGGTATAGACGCCTGCGAAAGAAATCGAGCATCTGCAGAGCTCTCTCAAGAAAATAATCGTCCTCGCTACAAAGACGACGAAGGCGCAAGAGCTGCTAGAGTGGCAAAGAGTCACGACAAGCCCGGGGATGGGAAGAAGTATAAAGGAGAAACTATGTGCATCAGTAGGCTTGTAATATACTGATGTAGTGATAGTGGATAGGCGTATGGAGATAGTAATGTCAAGAAAGTTGACACAAGTAGTGGAGATGTGAGAAGTAAAACGAATAGAAGGGTTGAAAACATTAATGAAATTAATGAAGCGTGACAAATCGGCTTCAGGCATATCAGTGATGCCAATACAGTTATCAATGTATCTGTGATAAACAGACGGAAAGGGGGCGCATCATATGTAGTCCATACTAGGTGTTCAAGATAACCCATGAATAGAAAAGCATAACTAGGTCCCATTTTTTATGTGTGTTTTTTGTGTTACATTTATTTTGTTATTCGTTTTTATCCCCAGATTTTCATTAGAAACGTTTGTTTTTGGTCGTCCATTTGTATTTTAAATTTGTCACTCCTGTTGTTGGTTTGCTTGATAAAGGCCTTGTTGGTCGAAACGTTGCTGTATTTTGTCATTGTTTTTGTAATTTGTAAAACTACAGTACTTTGTGATGACGTGTTTTGCCATTCAAATAGTTTTACTGCAGTCTCATCTATTTTGTGACTGTTTTTATTTCAGATCTTTGTGTGATTACGAGTTTAACATTTATTATTTTAAGTCGAAATCTGATACAAAGGAGTCCCTATGGCGCAGGGGTTAAGACGTTTGCATGGCTTTCTGAAGGTTGTAGGTTCGAATCCGGACTGAGTCACATATTCAATTTTTCCTGATATCCCTTGATTGTTGCTGGAGCTACAGAGTTCGTCTGAGATAGACGGAGCGATATGGGAAAACCCGATGCAAAGTAAATCATTCAACTTTAGACAGTTTAGATCTGATACAATTACTTCCAGGTCAAAGGTCGCCCATGCAAACGATGGTCGTAGAAGTATCAGAGGTGATAGGAAACACAATATACGAGGTACACTCGAATATCTAAACTATCTGTACAGCCTGTCTTAGCGCTTGTTAGGACGGCGTAGGAAAGGGGGAAACATGAGACTGAGGAATGTAATAGTCGCATGACTAGTGCAGTCACAGCGAAACTGTTCAGGTTAGAATTTTTCTTTATGCCCCCACAGAAAAAGACTCATTGACCTTACCAGGATCGAACCTGGGTCTTCCGAATGTGAACCCTCGCTCTAATCCATTCGGCCAGACGCTTCTCGAGGATAGTTGCCAGAAATCTTCGCATATCCTGAAATACAACAGAAATAGAGTAAAGAAAAAAGAACGACAGAATTCAGTCTTCTGTTCCGGGGACGTTATATATATATTCCATAGACACACCAGCTTTTCAATGCTAATATACAGATCTTTAATTTGTGGTCATAATACGTTAATGCTAATTTTTGGTATCTTCGTTCATCTACACGCTCCGACATTACCACAAACGCATATGCCAATATTGGCTCTATATTGTATTTCAATCCATCAAATACCATGCCTGCCGGCGTAGACGATCATTTCTCTCCATAACTCTCTCTCTCTGCTTGGCGCATGTGATTAGTTCTGACGTCGATCTTGTGTCGAACCATGATGTCAGGCCATCCAACATCTTCTCCCTCTGTTTTCCACGATTTCTCCTTCCTTGAATTTTACCTTTAGTCACCAAATGTTCTAAACCTTCTCTTCGCATTATATGCCCGAAGAACTGTGACTGCCGGATTCTTATTCTTTTGATAAGATTTCTTTGTGTGCAGGCCTGATTTAAAACCTCATTTGATTTCTTCGCTGTCCGTGGAATGTTCAGCATTCTTCATATTGCACTTAAGGCGGGAGACCGACCCTCCCAGAACAAGGTTGTATTTTTTTAAATTTAACAGAAAAACTAACAAAATATTGTCATACACTTTGGCCACATGTTGCAAAACACATTGTTTTTAATGATAAATAACGTTTAGTGTATGCATTGTAATTATGTATTTAACAAAAATGTTCTGGAAAATATATTAAACTCTCTCCCCTCTCCATCGTGCAGTGGATTTCACAAATATAAGAAGTGTCAAGAATGTCAAACTAGCATATGGTGTACATATCACCCATAACTATAGCGTGAACCTATGAAAAATGTCTAACCCAATTGCTTTTGTAGATATGGCTTTAGATATTTTAAAATTTCAAATTAGAACAGCAATATCTCTGCTTATATACAGTTTAGACAAAAGTGGAGGTTCATGCTATAATTATGGGTGATATGTACATCATTTGGCATTATTTGCACTTCCTATATTTGTGAAATCCACTGAGGGAGAGGAGAGGGAGTTTAATAATTTTGCTAGAAAATTAATTTTTAAAATACATAATTACAATGCATACACTAAACGTTATTTATCAGTAAAAACAATGTGTTTTTGCAATATGTGGCCAAAAGTGTATGACAATATGTTGGTTAGTTTTTTTTTCTGTTAATTTTGAAAAAGACAACCGTTGTTCTGAGTGGGTCTCCTGCCTTTTAAGTACTCTATTTATGATATCAATAGACCAGGACATGTTGCATATTATTAATGCCTTCAAATGTCATGAATTTTGTGGTGTTTCCTAGCATATTCAGCTCTTTATATCTGATCTGTACTATATAAGTCTCTCAAGATTCCAAGCTGATTACCTCTTTCATATCTTATTTTTTGTCTGCCTCCGAAAGCACTTATTTTGTGATGTATTTTAAATTGCAAGCGTACCTGGTTCAAACCACAGCCAACTCTAACTGGGCCTGACAACTGATGGGAAAATCCCTTACCTAGTTTAAGCTGGGGCTGGAAAATATATATGTTTGATAGAACACTGAAATCTTTTCTACAATTTTACTCAATTCTATGAGTCTATGGTTATTTATTGGTGAAAAATATTCATAATATTGATATTCCTTATTGTTAAACTTAACTTGTTGCATAATATAACTTCGATTTAGCATTTTGTGTTGATTTTAAAATGAATTCGTCTATATACAACAATACTGGAATGTGAGGTCACGTGGTGTAGTTGTCGTCTGATTTCCCATAATTCTTGCCTGTGTCCGCAGGCCCATAAGTTTATAGTTGGCTCTGTTCAAACTCCGTGGCGGGCAAGTTTGGAAGCAAATTCGTTTCCGTGGAATTTTTACAAATAGGTAAAATAGACCTCACCGTTCAGAAAGCAATGGCAAACTACTGAACATGTAAGTGGTGCCTAGAAAATCAACGACTCGTTTACTGTGGTTGATGGCTACGTCCTGTAAAGGATATGCCTTGATTTTCATTTTCATTCTAAATTGCAGTAGCGTAGTTGTTAGTGAACTAGCTTCTTATGTGCGTTGTCCGGGTTCAATTCCACAGTGGGCTTGGAACATTTTTTCCGCTATTCCGGCTCTCAGGTAAACCCTCATTTGGATATCAGGAAAAGCACTGGGAGGTAAAGGTGACCAGTGTGGTTTTATCCATATTTATACATTGACGGTCAATGAAAATACTGGAGAAATACCGTATTCTCCAATTTACCAGAAGAGATGAACAAGTTTTCTGTATTTATGTTTACTTTACTATTTGACATCAGCCAGTATTGTTCTTAGTCATCTTGTAAACTACCACGAGCTAGTATATCGGCTTATAATGACGAATGGGTTAATAACATTGATGATAGATTTAGTTTTAGGTATTTGGAAGCACTTGTAAACTACCACAAGCCAGTATATCGGCTTATAATGACGAATGGGTTAATAACATTGATGATAGACTTAGTTTTAGGTATTTGGAAGCACTTGTAAACTACCACTAGCTAGTATATCGGCTTATAATGACGAATGGGTTAATAACATTGATGATAGATTTAGTTTTAGGTATTTGGAAACACCATCGAGAATGAGATCATGAAACGAGAAAAACATATTTTTACTTATTTGTCGTAAAAAAGACAGACAGTCGCGTAAGAGACTTTGAGGGAAGATGTCTCAGAAGAATTCTCAGAACTCGCTGGGACCAGAGAATACCCCAGTTGAGATCACCCAGCGCATATGCAGCGAGGAAATAAAACGTAGAATATGGAAGTGGTTGGGACATACATTAAGAATGCAGAAAACCAGACACCCACATGTGGCTTTGAAATGAAATCCAGGAGTCAAGAGAGGTAGGGACGACCTAGAAAGACATGGAGACAAACTGTAGACAGAAAGAGTAGAGGCGGGAAAGACCTGAAATGAACTGAGATGGCTTGCTCAGGACAGATCTGGTTGGAGAAAATTTGTTGACGCTTTAATGCTTCAAGAGGAGTTAAGAGAAGAAGAAGAAGATGTCGTGAAAAAAGAAGATAATGAACTAGATATTTCACCTTGAACTATCCAAGTGGGCGTGGATGTGATATTGTGACGTACCATCTCCAGGTTGACATTTATCAGTTCTTATATAGCCAGTAGACATGACATTATTGACAGAATCTGATACAGCTTCAAAGGTCAACTGTAGAGTTTGTCTATTGTCATGTTGTGTTTTCTTGTATTTAATATAACTGTTGTTGTAGGGGATCTATATGAGGAAGAGGTTAAGACATTTGCTTTGTTGTTGTAGGGATCTAATGAGGAAGAGGTTAAGACATTTGCTTTGTTGTTGTAGGGATCTATATGAGGAAGAGGTTAAGACATTTGCTTTTGTTGTTGTAGGGGATCTATATGAGGAAGAGGTTAAGACATTTGCTTTTGTTGTTGTAGGGGATCTATATGGGAAAGAGGTTAAGACATTTACTTTTGTTGTTGTAGGGGATCTATATGAGGAAGAGGTTAAGACATTTGCTTTTGTTGTTGTAGGGGATCTATATGGGGAAGAGGTTAAGACATTTGCTTTGCGTTCTCAAGGTTATGGGTTCCAATCTTGATCTCGTATTGGGAGATATTTTGGGATCCCCCTCTTTGCCGGGATGCCTCCTCCCATATTTGTCTACTCCAACCCTTCATGTTTTTTTACTATGTCCAAAATACATCAATTTTTTCCTGTTTTTTTTTAGCATCCGCCGGTTCTCTTTACTTTTGAGTTCTTTCGAGATAGAACTATTTGTTCTCATCTCTGTCCATGATATACGGATGACTCTTCTGTAACAATGTCTCAGATTCAAAAACACCTATATGTTTTTTCACTGCCTCGTTAAATGTCCATGCTCAACACCCATCATTTTTGTACCCTTCTCATTAATACAGTTTTAACAATTTGATATCCTTATCATTCATACACACAACAATTGTTGTGGTTTCTGTTATCATTAACATAATTATTGTATTTGTTTTGTTGATATTACAACAATTATTATATTTAGTTTTGTTACAAATGTATTTTCTATTCCGTTTCAGAAATCGATACCAGAATGAAGTTCAGTATTCAGCCGCCACCAGGAGAGAGTGCTTTTGACCAATGGCGAGATGCCATGAAGGCAGTTTGTAGACTTCCAATGGGGATGCCACCGGAATTTAGAAAAAAGGTAGGTACCTGTTTATTTGTATTTATTTACCAGCTATTTCATTGTTCATTTGTGCATCATCTTCATCGCATCTCGGACATGTTCTCATCTCATCCGAAGCATGTATGACAGTGTATTTAGACTAACAATTCTCGTTCTGTGTATCTACTGGGTTTTCTCTCGAGGTTTTCCCGTCTTGCCCACCTATCGGTATGCGCAACCGAGATAGAGAATACCCATTATCTTCTTTATTGAACTCTTCAGAGCGTATGTTTTCTCTTAGAGTGTTGACGATGTTGTTGTGGAACTGTGGGCTTAATACAAATCTCTTCCTACTCCAGTGACATGTTAGTTTGTGCAATGTTACTGAGATCTTCATGTATAGGAAAGATATCAGAGCACATATGCTTATGTACAGAAGTACAATCATGATTGTCCAATCAATCAATCAACCAATTAATTAATCAATTATTATCACTGATTGGAGGTCTCAACGTGTCATTGCAGGTATGGCTGAGTCTAGCAGACCATTACCTGTTTCAATTGAAGATCAACTGGGAGCAGACAATACGGTTCACCTTCAACGAGAGAAGTAATCCAGATGACGAGCAACTAGGGATGCAAATTGTCAAGGTGAACAATAACATGTGTTTTATTGCTGTACTGTTGTTCTGTGCTCTGTTGCTGTACTGTTGTGATGTTTCTTGTGTTTTTTTTTGATTGCTATTGTATTCTGTTTTGTTGCTGTCTGCTCTGTTGCTGTTGTACTGTTCTGTTGATGTTTTCTGTTTCTGTTGTTATGTTCTGTGTTCTGTGCTGTACTGTTTCTCTGTTCTGTTGCTGACTTTGTTCTGTTACTGTTATTTGTTTCTGTGTTCTGTTGTTGCCTGTTACTGTTGCTGTACTGTTTTGTTCTGTGTTCTGTTGCTGTACTGTTGTTCTGTTTCTGTGTTCTGTTGCTTACTGTTGTTCTTTCTGTGTTCTGTTGTTGTACTGTTGTTCCATTTCTGTGTTCTGTTGCTGTACTGTTGTTCTGTTTCTGTGTTCTGTTGCTGTACTGTTGCTCTGTTCTTGTGTTCTGTTGCTGTACTGTTGTTCCGTTTCTGTGTTCTGTTGCTGTACTGTTGTTCCGTTTCTGTGTTCTGTTGCTGTACTGTTGTTATGTTTCTTTGTTTTGTTGCTGTATTGAAGTTCTGTTTAGACTGTGTCAATGACATTACTGTTCTGTGTGCCTGGCTGAATGGATTAGAGTGCAGCTGCCATGCAGGAGACCCAGATTCAATCCATGGTAAGGCTAAGGAGATTTTTTCTGTTGAGGGCATACAGAAAATTTAATCCGAACCATTTTGTGGCGACTGCACTAGCCATGCAGCCATTAGATTCCACAGTCTCATGTCCCTCCTGTCCTACACCGGCCAAAACATGCTATTACAGGCAGTAACCACAGTTTAACTACTGTTCTGTGATGTGTTGCTATACTGAATATGTTCAACATTCTTTGCTTAGATTAGATGTACAACATACAACATACTCCTCTTAGAATTGTGGCCACTGTCTTTAAGACATAAAGCATTCATCTCAAAGATGTCCACACTTCCTCTCTTCAGCATCATCATCAGGTGCCGTGCTGACTGGCGTCGGCAATCATGGATCTCCACAAATCTGTCTCTGGTGTTTGCTATCATCTGAGATGTTGACGCTCTTCTGTGCCATGGCGTCAGGTTATCCACAATTTTCTCTCTCTGTCTTCCTCTCTTAGAACATCAATAAATTACTCTTTGATGAGTGCTTGTTCTAAAACAATCTCAGAAGTTCCCTCTTTGGACTATAATCACATACAGATTGACCATCATGGTCAATGAGTGATGTTTCTTAAACGTCTAACTGCTAGAAACAAGGGGGTACTGTAGTGGTTGCTAATAGACTCTACCTGAGTAGGAATTTCCGCAACACTAAGCATAGCAGTACACGCTTAAAGTTATTGGAGTCTTTTGGATCCGCATGAAAGCCAGGAGATTCTCCAACTCAAATATAGGAAAAATGGTCTTGCTTTCTTTGTCTAATCTGCTTTGTCTCACAGCGTCAGGATAAGAACAGATTTCTAGAACAGGCTTTTGTGTTAGACACTTCATAAACAGTGCTTTCACCGCCTCTGTTATCTCTGAGGTTCGCCTTTTGTGCAGACGGCCTTTTGCTTTGTATCCACTGTATTCAAGTAATATCACCTTTGAGGTGCACTGTATGTTGGTAGTCTGCTTATGTGGATGAACCATTCAATTTGTTGTTTCGTGATGAAGTTCAGTAACTACTTTTTTTCTGAAGTGTTTATTTCTAAACCGGTCTCTTCTTTACAGTCTTTCGCCCCAGGAAAAAGGGTGAAAACCCATAATTCCTGGGGTTCAACACAATAATAATCACTACTTGACTTCCAATACAAGACGACTACTATAATATGAGCAGATTGGAACAAGTTGTCATTCTGTGCTTTAGAACAGGACAGATTCGATTCTGCAGCCACATGTATACAAAATTCAGCCATGTGGACAGACACATCAGACTGCAGAGAACATACTTCAAGACTGCCCGAATATGATATACTGAGGCAAACTCACTGGCCTAATGAAACAACACTCAACAGAAAACTACATGGGCCTCTGTGTGAGCTACAAAAGACAGTGAAGTTTATACAAGAGATAATGTTGAATATATAGACAATATTTCAAGCGAACGAAAGGAAGGACTACTTGACTTCATAATATTATCTCTGTCTGACTCTGTTGCTCTCACAGGCTTAGTGGTTGAGTGCCATACCTTGGCAGTGCCGGATTAGGCTAGCGCGGGGCCCGTAGCAAATTTTAGCGCAGGGCCCTAGGTTTTGTATGATAATAAAATAAAACACAACTTTTACAAACAAACTTTTCTTGATTTAATGTGAGCAAATTTAGAGATAATACTAGACAAATCAATTTCTCTAAGTAAATTACTTTCAATGTTCATTAAGGTGAGGTTATTTAGACGATCTTGTCCCATCATGTTCCTTAACTCACTTTTTATACACTTTAATGTTGAAAAGAACGTTCTCCGCTGCAGTTAGTAATCATTAAAAACTAGTAAATTCGTAAGACTATTTCTACATTTGGGAAACACGACTCTAATAAATTTTCCATTATACGTTTATAAAATTGCAGTTCTAGAGCCTCATGCTTTTCGTTGCAAATAGCAACAGCTACATTAGTTTTAAGAAGTTCAGTGAACTGCATAAGTTCGTCGCCTAGGCTTTCTTCCAAATCCTCTTGGTAAGAGCTGACAATATTTGGAGTTCTTTTCAAGATCTCTTCCTCTGTAATAGATTTTAACTGCCGGAGTATTCCAAATACACCAGTCACTCTATGGTACAGCCTACATCAATAACTTTTCAAACAAAACAGAACAGTTGTCCTTTAGTTTCTGTATAACACAACCAATCTTTCACGTGAGTTTTGTTTGTTGGTGTATGTGTGTATGTGAAAAACGACTTTCGACAAAATCGTGGATTGTTTGAAGTTGTTTGGCCATTCACCAATATCGTTGGAGTACATTTTACTTTCGTTGTGTTTTTGGCTTGTAGATGATGTTGCTACATTAGAAGCATGTGCTGTGCTTTCTGCCTCTCTTTGGCTTGAAGATGATATGGCTAAATTGGGAGGACTTGTTGTACATTCGATTTCAGTTTGTCTTGTGAAAAATGTGGCTAAATCGTGAAGAGTTGCTGATCTTAATGGTAATATTGGTAATGATGATTCTTCTATAGCACTGCTTTCATCTACTACACAGTGTGACACGTCTTCTGTATTTTCTGCTTCGATTTCGTTGGATTCAGCACCATCACATACGACATTTAAAAATTCAGACAGCTTGCGTGTTTTTGATATAACATCTGGTTATTTTTTCCATTTTCATCTGTCACATAGGCGCGGGGCCCCTAGAAGCGCGGGGCCCGTAGCATTTGCTACTTCTGCTACTAGGCTAATCCGGCTCTGTACCTTGGAGATTATTTTCCCCCGTCAGCTTGGCTTGATGAGTTGTTATTAAGATTGATGTATGTTTGTGCTGCGAGCCATGAGATCTCTGTACTTTGCTAGAATTTCTCTTTATAGAAAGTAATCTTCTTAATGTAATCTCATCTGGTATTATTTTGCTGAAAATCTGGCTTTAGTTTTATCATCCTGTTTTGTTATTTGTTATTGTTTACCACAACTTAGCATTAGAAATAACTTCGCCTGTGTGTTGCTGGAGGCTCTCAAGGGGTGCGAAGAATAGTAACATTGCTACCTTCAAGGTATGTTGTAGCAGGCAACCCAGGTAGGGGCACCACAACTTAGCATTAGAAATAACTTCGCCTGTGTGTTGCTGGGGGCTCTCAAGGGGAGCGAAGAATAGTAACATTGCTACCTTCAAGGTATGTTGTAGCAGGCAACCCAGGTAGGGGCCTAGGAAGCTACCTAGTCAATAAAAGCAAAGCATAAATGGATGTGCTGGCTACTTGTAGGTGCATAACTGACACAAAGTACAATCGCTCGTAGGCTCGGATCACATATAAATCACATAGAGTGGTTAACAAGTGGTCAATATGGATCGTTGAAAGAAGAAGAATAAGAGATAACAGAGATGACAAAATACACTGTTTATGAAGTGTGCACATAAAAACATGTTCTAGAAATCTCTTCTTATCCTGATGCTGTGAGACAAAACAGGGTTAGAGACAAGAAGAAAATACAAATCACAAATAGTGGTTAGTGGCAAGTGTTGGATATGGAGTGTAAGAAGAAGAAGAGATAACAGAGGCGATGAAAAACACTGTTTATGAAGCACACACAAAAACACATGTTCTAGAAATCTCTTCTTATCCTGATGCTGTGAGACACAAGAGGATTAGAGACATGAATAAGTGACATTCTCAGTTGCTTTGTTTCTAATCAATCGAACATTATTTCGTGATAACAAAGTTGGTTTTCTTTCTTCTTCTTCTTCTTCTTCTATTTATTCTTATTCTTCTTCTTCTCGGTCGTTCTTTTCAGCCATTTTGATCATTCTTATTGTAATATATAAACCAAGAACTTGTTTTTCGTCACATCTTCAGCACCATTTGGAGCTCTGGTGCTTATTCTTTGGCAATGTGTCCGATTTCAGTCAGCGTTTCAACGTTTACTGGGTTCACTCTCCTTCAGCCTTTGACTGTCCCCAGTCGACCTGCAAGGCAGCAGGTTGCTATTTTCTTCTACTGTAGCTACCCTTAGACAACCTTCCCTCCTGGGATGTTAAGTGTCATCTGCCCAGGTTACCAGTCCTTTTCTGCACTACTTGGTTTACCTGCCATCCAGTTTTGTGTACGGTTTTCTCCGCTAGCCTTTGATTGTCCCAATCTAAGCTACAAGGCAGTAGTAGTTCTCTGAGATGAGAAGCGTAATTATTGCTCTCCGGATGGATACCCCATCCTCGAGGCTGCACTGGATTCAATACTCTGCTGGGCTTTCCAGTCTTTCTGCACACTTGGGTGGTCCGCTCAGTTTTGTTTCACTTGCTATAATTCCTCTTCTCATGCTCCATATTCTATATGTGTATATGTTAAATGTATATAAGTTATTTTATATATATATGATTTTTATTGTTTCTCTTATTTTTTTCCACTTCTAGTTTTTTTTTATTTATTTCGTTATTCATTTTTCTTCACATATATTCATTTAGCCCGTTAGCATGTTTCTGTCATTATCTTTATGTAGTGTGCTGTGAAATTTGTCACTCCTGTTGTATCGTTTGCTTGATAAATGCCTTTTGGTTCAAACATTGCTGTGTATTGTTATTGTTTTTGTATTTTGTAAAACTACCGTACTTTGTTATTACTGTTTTGCTACTGCTACAAAGTTTTATTGCAGTCTTCCTCTATATCTATAAATTCAGGGAGGAGCATCTGGCCAAAGGGATTAGAGCATGGCTCTCATGTGGGAGACCCGTGTTCAATCCACAGTAAGACCATGAATTTTTTCTGTTGTGGGCGTAAAGAAAAAATCCAAACCTGAACAGCTTCACGGTGACTGCACTAGCCATTCAGTCACTAAATTCTGCGTTTCTTGCCCCATCTGTCCCACACTGCCTTAAAAAAGCAGTACTACATGCAGTAACGACATTTTTTTATATTTAAAAAAAAAAAGGGTTTAAAAGCCGAAGGATTGACTTCATTGCACCGGGTTTACCCCATACGGCTTGGTCCCTCTCCGCAGAAATGGTACGCCACCTGCCGAGAGTATTGCACAAAGCACGAACTCCGTAGCTCCAGCAACAATCCTAGGGGTCTCTGGAAAAACTGCACTCGTGAACAGAATGGCGCAGACTCGAACCCACGACCTTCAACTCACAAGGCAAAGGACTTAACCACTTAGCCACAGAGGGTACTTTTGCCTGATGAAGTTGGAGGCTCACCTGAATGACAAGGGACACTTCTAATAACAAAATCAAGCCTTCACACAAAAATCAGTCAGCGGTACCATATTAGGTACCATGACACCTGAAGTCTTAGCGAGTGAAAAAAAGCAACTGAAAAATATGAATCAGACAGTAATAAAAGGAAAATAGTGGTATATCCTATAGGGACTTCACCATCAACCACAGTAAACGAGTTGTATATTTTCTGGGCACCACTTATACCTTCAGTAGCTTGCCATTGCTTTCTGAATGGTGTGGTCTATTTTTATTGTTCCTAAAAAACATGAGAAGAAATTTGCTCCCAAACTGCCCGCCGTGGAGTTTGAACTAGATACTCTTGAGTTGTGATCAAGCTCACTACTGCTAAGTCACAGACGTCCACCAGACATTAATACTATCTTCTTCTTCTAACGCTCCATATCAACCACTTGTTAAATACTCTTTGTGATTTGTATGTCATCCAAGCCTAAGAGCAATTGTACGTTGTATCAGTTATGCACCTACATGCACATCCGTTTTCTGCGACACTTTTTATTGAATAGGGTAGTTTCCCTAGGCCCCTAGCACAGTCACCTCTAAAGACATGCCTCGTAGGTCGCAGTGTTACTTTTATTTGCTCCCCTTGAAGTACCCTGGCAGCACACGGGCAAGTAATACAGTAACATTATAATGTCATGTGACTGTCTGTACTATTTATTTTCTCTATCTTCTCCAGGATCTACATAGAACTGGTTGTAGCAACTTCAGTGGTGATGACAATGATGAGGACCGGGCTGTCCTGAAGCGGTTGTTGCTAGCCTATGCTCGATGGAACAAACGGGTTGGATACTGTCAAGGCTTTAATGTAATTGCAGCACTGCTGCTCAATGTCATGGGCAGAAAGGAAGATGATGCACTAAAGGTAGGGTAACAAAAATAGAGTACTACAAAAATAGAGTCCTACAAAAATAGAGTACTACAAAAATAGAGTACTACAAAAATAGATTACTACAAAAATAGAGTACTACAAAAATAGAGTCCTACAAAAATAGATCCTACAAAAATAGAGTACTACAAAAATAGAGTACTACAAAAATAGATTACTACAAAAATAGATTACTACAAAAATAGAGTCCTACAAAAATAGATCCTACAAAAATAGAGTCCTACAAACATGAGTACTACAAAATAGATTACTACAAACATGAGAGTACTACAAACATGGAGTTCTATAAAAATAGTTTTTGACAGTTAATGCACACATTTTGTTACATGGTCTTGATACACAATATAAAGTCATGATACATAATATAAAGTCATGATACATAATATAAAGTCATGATACATAATATAAAGTCATGATACACAATATAAAGTCATGATACACAATATAAAGTCATGATACACAATATAAAGTCATGATACACAATATAAAGTCATGATACATAATATAAAGTCATGATACACAATATAAAGTCATGATACACAATATAAAGTCATGATACATACTATAAAGTCATGATACATAATATAAAGTCATGTTACATAATATAAAGTCATGATACATAATATAAAGTCATGATACACAATATAAAGTCATGTACAAATATAAAGTCATGATACACAATATAAAGTAGATCAATATAAAGTCATGATACAAATATAAAGTCATGATACAAATATAAAGTCATGATACATATATAAAGTCATGATACATAATATAAAGTCATGATACACAATATAAAGTCATGATACATAATATAAAGTCAGTGTACATAATATAAAGTCATGATACATAATATAAAGTCATGATACATAATATAAAGTCATGATACACAATATAAAGAATTGATCACAAATATAAAGTCTTATGATACTAATATAAAGTCATGATACACAATATAAAGTCATATACACATATAAAAGTCATGATTTAGTCATAATATAAAATCATGTATAACAATATAAAGTCATGTTACATAATATAAAGTCACGATACACAATATAAAGTCATGATACATAATATAAAGTCAGAATACATAATATAAAGTCAGATCATAATATAAAGTCACGATACATAATATAAAGTCACTGTAATACATATAAGTCATGATATAATATAAAGTCACGATACACAATTAAAGTCACGATTAATATAAATTCATGTTACATAATATAAGTCATGATACATAATATAAGTCATGATCACAATATAAAGTCATGATACACAATTTAAAGTCATGATACACAATATAAAGTCCATACACAAATAAGTCATGATACATAATATAAAGTAATGATACACATATAAAGTCATGATACACAATAAAAGTCATGATACATAATATAAGTCATGATACATAATATAAAGTCATGATACATAATATAAAGTCATGATACATAATATAAAGTCATGTTACATAATATAAAGTCATGATACATAATATAAAGTCATGATACATAATATAAAGTCATGATACACAATATAAAGTCATGATACACAATATAAAGTCACGATACACAATATAAAGTCACGATACATAATATAAAGTCATGATACATAATATAAAGTCATGTTACATAATATAAAGTCATGATACATAATATAAAGTCATGTTACATAATATAAAGTCATGATACACAATATAAAGTCATGATACATAATATAAAGTCATGATACACAATATAAAGTCATGTTACATAATATAAAGTCATGATACATAATATAAAGTCATGTTACATAATATAAAGTCATGATACATAATATAAAGTCATGATACATAATATAAAGTCATGATACACAATATAAAGTCATGATACACAATATAAAGTCATGATACATAATATAAAGTCATGATACACAATATAAAGTCATGTTACATAATATAAAGTCATGTTACATAATATAAAGTTATGTTACATAATATAAAGTCATGTTACACAATATAAAGTCATGTTACATAATATAAAGTCATGTTACATAATATAAAGTCATGTTACATAATATAAAGGCGTGATATGATAACTTGTATCTTGCAGGTTATGATTTACCTTGTCGATAGTGTTTTACCTGAGAGCTACTTTGCCAACAACTTAAGGGCCCTATCTGTTGATATGGCAGTCTTTCGTGATCTTCTGAGATTGACATACCCCAAGCTTTCAAAACATCTGGACAGATTACAGCTAGCGGCACAGGATGTCCGAACAGGTTATGCTCAATAAATAACTGTTGCTTATGATGATATCTTTGTGAATGTAGTTGGCTAACATTTTGCAATGGTTTTTAAAGAAAATACTACTACTATTACTATATCAACACTCTAACCAGTTTACTATATCAACTTCTACCAGTTTACTATATCAACACTCTAACCAGTTTACTATATCAACTCTAACCAGTTTACTATATCAACTCTCTAACCAGTTTACTATATCAACACTCTAACCAGTTTACTATATCAACTCTAACCAGTTTACTATATCAACTCTAACCAGTTTACTATATCAACTCTCTAACCAGTTTACTATATCAACACTCTAACCAGTTTACTATATCAACTCTCTAACCACTGCTATACTAACACTAACCGCTGTACCACATCAACACTCTAACCACTTTTCTAATTCATCATTGTAAGCACTATTTCTTATCCGCTAACACTAACCACTTTGATAGGTGTCACAGATACAAGTCTTGCACTGCATACATGCGCCATCATTAAATATCTTGATTAATCTGTTGCTCTTGTAGGTGCTTGCTATGAACCTCCACTGACTAATGTGTTCACCATGCAATGGTTTCTAACATTATTTGCCACCTGCTTGCCAGTCAACATTGTTCTTCGTGTCTGGGACTCTGTTCTTCTTGAGGGTTCTGAAGTTCTACTCAGAACAGCACTCACAATCTGGGGAAAATTAGCCAAGTAAGAAAAACTGTATCTGTTATGTGTTTATTTGTAATTGCACAGTGGAAGAAAAGCAAGGCATATAATGGAACCGTTTGTCATCTCGTATAAGCCCAAACATTGGCAAAGGCTGACACTTTTCAGACACAATTGTCCTAAATGTGTAAGATGAAGTCCACAGCATTGCACTTCCTAGCTCAGATCAAGTAAAGAAACCATTTGCATCTCACTTCTATGTCTGCTTTTTGGGTTTCTGTGGTTAAGCCCTTGCCTTGTGTTTGTAAGGTCATGGTTTTGATTCTGGACTGCAGCATTCTATTCACAAGTGCGTTTCTTCCAGAAACACCTATAATTGTTGCAGAAGCTATGGAGTTTGTGCTTTGTGAAATATTCCCAACAGGTGGTGTGATATTTCTGCAGAGAGGGACTGAGCCATAAGGGAAAACCGTGCAATGAAGTCAGTCCTTGGGCCTTAGACCTTTTTATCTGCTGTGTATTATTTATACAAATATTTTGTCCTCTTTTGTATTTGTTTATTATTGCTTTACATAGTCTATTTTGTCCTCTTTTGTATTTGTTTATTATTGCTTTACATAGTCTATTTTGTCCTCTTTTGTATTTGTTTATTATTGCTTTACATAGTCTATTTTGTCCTCTTTTGTATTTGTTTATTATTGCTTTACATAGTCTATTTTGTCCTCTTTTGTATTTGTTTATTATTGCTTTACATAGTCTATTTTGTCCTCTTTTGTATTTGTTTATTATTGCTTTACATAGTCTATTTTGTCCTCTTTAAGAAGGGAGAAATTTGTCAATGTTTCAGTTTCACTTTGGAATATCTTTATTACACTCCGAACATCTCTATAGGTGCTCCGATCTCCTTTGCAATATCTCCAACAGCATAGAGGAACTAACAGTGCCAGTTTCTCTGATGCATCTGTGTAGTGTTGACTGTGAAGCGCTGTTGTTAAATCATGAAGGATCCTCGCCTACATGCATGATCTCCGTTGCGGGGCAAAGATCAATTTTCACGTTCGAGACTGGCTGTACCGCAGTCATTCAGCTCATTTGCATGTAGACACACCTTAATCTTAGATTGATTCGCTTGAAGCATTGCTTCAAACAGATCAACAGAGTAAAAAGTTTGTTGTTAGACGTAGCAGCAAATACGCGTACACTATGTTTTTTACACATGAAGCGAATCAAATTTGTAAAGTTGTTAATATTAAAGAAGTAAATTTATCCGAACATTGATAGTCATTGTGTGTTAGTTAGTTAGTTTATTCCTTTCGAGCCAAAGGCGGCACATAGAGCAGAGGTTTTAGATCTCCATGTGATACGGTTCTTTGCTAGCAGTTGGAGATCTTATATGGTTTTACATCCCAATAGTTTACTTTCTTGTTGGATGGTTCTTCAAAGAGTGGTCTTTGGTCTTCCACGTTTTCTTTTCCCAACTGGTGACCACATAAGGACTTGTCGATTTAGTCTCTTTTCATCTGATCTAAGAACATGACCTAAATATTTCCACATTTATCATTGTGTGTAGACAATGATAAATGTGAGTAGTACTCTCTTGTATATATAACACTACGCACTTAATGATGTTACAGACGTATCATGGGGGCAACAAGTGCAGATGAGTTTTACAGTTTGATGGGAGAATTATCTTCAAGTGTGATGCAGGGATCTGTCTTTGATGGAGATATCATGGTCAAGGTAAGAGTTTATGTCATCTCTGTTGTCTGTTATTGTCCTATGTATGGGTTTGGTCAACAAAGTCCACCCTGAAATAACCTCTCTGTGATACATGCCTGGGAAATTTTTATGGAGTAGCTGAGTTACCCAAGCGTCAACTACCCCCTCTCAACTTTGCTGATAGAGTCCAGAGGAGACAGGCAAGAGAGGAGTCTGGTATCAGTTTGGTTGCAGGACTTGCCGGTAGGGCATCACATGATGACTGTTCACCTTAAGGGCTCCACTCTGAATTTTTTGTTTGGGTTTACTCTCATAGCTTTTGCCTCTCCTGAGGCTCCACAGGCAGTGGGACTATTGCCCATAGCTGGGAGTCTGGTTCTTGGATATCAGGGTAAATTCATATCACAAGTTTGGGGGGCCAGACCTCCGAGATTTTTTGTTGGGTTTACACATTCTTAGTTGTATGATCAGTCAGTTTCTTTGATATTGAATTCTTTCTGGATAGATCTATTTGTTCTCTTCTATTCTGTAACAACAGAAAAACTTCCAAAAGAGGTTCGATGTGGATAGACTAAAAGACACTGAAGTAAGGGATAAGTTTATAATGCAGATAAAGAACAGATTCCAAGCCCTAGAAAGTAATGAAACTACGGATGAAACTGACAACATAGATAGAACATGGGACAACATAGCATCTATATATAGCAAGAGCAGTGAAACATGTCTAGGTACCTACAAAGAAAAGAAAGAATGGATAACACCAACAACATGGAAAATAATAGACAGCCGAAGAATATTAAAAAGAAATTGTTAGAAGCAAAGTCCGAAAGACTGAAAGCAAGATACCAAGAACAGTACAAAGCGCAAGTAAAGAAATCAAACGGGCTGTGAGAGCCGACAAAAGAATGTATGTTGAAGACCTGGCAGTACAGGCAGAAGAAGCAGCAAAAGTGTGATCAGGGAACAGTGTACAAAATTACAAAGCTAATAAGCGGGAAACATTACAGAAGATCAAATACTCTCATAAAGGATAAGAATGGAATACTATTGACAACGGAAAAGGAACAAGAAATACGATGGACAGAGCATTTTAAAGAATTGCTAAACAGACCACCTCCAACGGTAGTAGCAGACATACCAGAACCAACAGAGGAGTTAGAAATTGGCATTGAAACACCCAGCCAGGATGAGATCATTACAGCAATTAAATCTCTTAAGAATAACAAGGCACCAGGGAATGATAACTTAAACGAAGAACTATTCAAAATAGACCCAGAACTTGCAGCTAATATATTGCAACCCTTGTTTACTACTATATGGAATGCCCAAATAATACCTGATGCATGGAACAGAGGAGTCATCATCAAGATACCCAAAAGGGCTCCCTTGCCGATTGTAATAATTGGCGTGGAATAACACTGCTTTCTGTCCCAAGTAAAATCTTAAGCAAAATCATCGACAACGTATTACTGACGCTGTGGATAAGAAACTGAGAAAGGAACAAGCAGGATTTCGCAGAGGACGGAGCTGTATAGGCCAAATATTTGCTCTTAGAAATATCATAGAACAATGCACAGAATGGCAAAGCAAACTCTATATCAACTTTGTAGATTTTGAAAAGGCTTTTGATAGCATACACCGCGAAAGTCTATGGCGTATCTTAAGATGGTATGGAATCCCACTGTGTTTTATAAATATTATAAAAGCTGCTACAGCAAGTTTGCATGCAGTGTTGAAACTTCAGAACTAAAGTTTGAAGTAAAAACAGGCGTCCGACAAGGATGTGTTATGTCAGCCCTATTATTCAACACTGTCATAGATTGGGTGATGCGTAAACAACGGAAGATAAGGCAAGAGGTATTAGATGGACGCTCACAACCACTCTGGAAGACCTAGATTTTGCAGATGACATCGCACTCCCATCTCATACACATAGAGATATCCAGGAAAAGACCTGCCGCCTTAACCAATATAGTGAGATGGTTGGGCTGAAAATAAATCAGAAGAAAACTGAAGTAATGACTCTGAACATAGCAACCCCAGCACCAGTCAAACTAGAAGGTAAAACCCTCCGAGATACAACCGCTTTCACATACCTTGGAAGTGTTATTAGCAATGAAGGAGGCGCTGGATCTGACATTAAAAAAAGACTGAGTAAAGCACGCAGTGCATTCATGACCCTTCAGACCGCCTGGAAATCTGCCCAATACAGCATCAGAACCAAGACTAGTATCTATAACAGCTGTGTGCTGTCAACTTTGCTGTACGGATCGGAATGCTGGAGAATGACAGAACAGGATATGTCCAGACTCTCCGCCTTTCATACAACTTGTCTGCGAAAAATCTTACGCGTGTACTGGCCGACTACTATCTCGAATCAAGAATTGCTTGCACGATGCCAACAAGAGAATATGGGCACTATCATCCGAAGACGACGCTGGAGATGGATTGGACATGTGATGCGCATGGAGACTGGCTCCGACACGAAAACTGCACTGAGATGGACTCCAGAGGGTAGGCGAGAGCGTGGAAGACCCAAGACAACCTGGAGGAGAACGATAGAGCAAGAGCTGAAGGAAATGAATCATAGCTGGAACACAATACAGAGGAAGGCCATGAACAGGGAAGAATGGTGTACGTTTGTTGCTGCCCTAAACGCCAGGGCGTAACAGGCTAAAGAGAGATTCTGTAACACTTATATTCAAAAGCACATAGATCTATTTGTTCTCTTCTATTCTGTAACACTTATATTCAAAAGCACATATATCTTTTTCCACATCCTTGTTAAATGTCCATGCTTCACATCCATATGTTGCCACTGGGAATATTCATGCTCTTACTATTCTGATCTTTGTTTTCTTATAAGTCCTATTCCATACTGTTTTTAGTTTGTTGTGTTATAATACAGAGAAGAGAACAAAAATGACATATTCAGAAAGAACTCAAAATCAAAGAAAACTAGCTGATGCTACAAATAAGAATGAGAGAATTGAAGTATTTTGGACATATAAAGAGACACGAAGGGCTGAAGAAGACCATCATGGAAGAAGACATCCCCGGCAAAGTAGAAGAGAAAGACCATGGAGAAGATGGATTCAGGATGTAACTGATGATTTGTGCATGACGACAGCAAAGGCAGGACATCTGGCCTATAAGAGAAAGAAATTCTGAAGAACTGTTACGGTGGCAAAATTCTGCTCAGGACAAGCTATTTGATAATGTTAGTTAGTTTGTTCCTTTCGTGCCAAAGGCGGCACATAGGGCAGAGGTTTTAGATCTCCATGTGATGCGGTTCTTTGCTAGCAGTTGGAGATCTTGTATCGTTTTACATCCCAATAGTTTACTTTCTTGTTGAATGGTTCTTCGAAGAGTGGTCTTTGGTCTTCCACGTTTTCTTTTCCCAACTGGGGACCAGATAAGGACTTGTCAATTTATTCTCTTTTCGTCTGATCTAAGAACATTACCTAAATATTTCCACCTTCGTTTCTTTATAATATTTGATATGGGTTGTTGGTGTGTTCTATCTCTCACTGTGTTGTTAGAAATGAAATCATTCCATTTTACTTTTAATAATTTTCGGAGACATTTATTCTCAAAGCTGTTTGATAATGGTGGTATATAAATACATACGCAAAATATTTCTGTTTTAATTCTTGACTGTTTGCTTCCAGTCCATATATGCTGTGGTGACTTCCTTTACTACACTTGAATGAGCTGCAGAGAAATACACATACAACATTCGACCCATTTCTCAACCAAGTGTCAACAACAACAAGAAGAATGGCAAACGTGGTGTCTTCAAGAGTATGCTCAATAGTGATGATGATGATCTAGATGATGATGATGATATTGCTGCTATGGCTTGTTTACCTGGTTAGAATGTTTATATTGTATACTTTTCTTGTTGATTTTATCTTCAATGGATACAACTGTTTCTTCTTGTTTGTTCAGTAGTTTACATGTATGAGACAACAAGTAGCATGACAATGGAAGTACTGGCGATGACTAAGACATTACTCTGGTTGGGGTCTCAAAACTACACTCATGTGTGCATTCTGAGTGATTCATAGAGTATGATCCAAAAGGTGGATGCTGGTTAAGTGCACAGGCAATGGACTGAACCACTACAAGCAGCAACAATTTGCAGAATTACACTTATCTTTGTTCCAGGGCACATGGTTACCAGTCAAAGGATAGAGCTGACATTCTGAGCATCCTCATAGAGTGTGGCGGCAAAGAGGATTTTCATTGAAACCATCAACTTCAACTACTAGATTGCAAGAACTGAGACTGAAGATTGGAGTAGCAAGAAAAGAACAACACAACAGGTATATGAGTAGGATCATCAATCAAAATCAAACTGGTATGGTCAATCGCTGGACGCTGTTGGAGAAATTGCAAAGACGATCGGAGCACCCATGGACAGACCGAGTGAAATGAAGATATTCCATACTGAAACTGAACTGAATTTAAGTAACATATTGTTTTGAAGAAACTTTGACAAGTAATACAGATATCACACTGGAATACAAAATAATGCAAATAACCAGAGTAGTGCACTTATTTGAGTAGCAGTTTTGATTGCACGGGGATACTAAAAAGAAATTATGCTACAAATTGTCAAAGCAACAACAGCTTTTAGAAATCTAAATAAAATATAGAACTCCAAGTTATATAGTTTTAAAAGTAAATTGCAAATTTTCAATTCCAATGTTGCCTTTATTCTAACATTTAGAAAGACAACTCTAACAAATAAAGATATAGAAAGTAAATCAGAGAAATGTCTGGTCAATTACTTCTAGCAACTATTATAAGAAAGAGAAAATGGAGATATGTTGTGCATACTCTGAGAAGAAATGATCAAATAATCATAAAGACAGGTATTGAAGTGGGAGGCAAATGGTTCAAGAAAGAAGGGATTCCTGAGGGAAACCCTGAAATGAACTTCACTGAGAGAGGCAAGAAATATCAGACTCAATTCCGTAGAAAAGATTGATATCTATAGGAGAGACTGCAGTAAAACATGACAAATGGTGAAACACATAATAACAAAGTACTGTAGTTTTACAAAATCAATGACAATACACTGCAATGTTTCAAACAAAAAGCTGTTATCAATCAAACGTAAACAGGAGGACGATTCACACCCTACATTAGACTACGACAGAGATAATTCAATGCATAAAATGAAAATCTGTGACTAAAAACGAATAATGAAATAAATGTAGAAAAACTAGAAGTGGAAAAAGAAGAGGAACAATAAAAAATCAAGTAAATATATAACTGATATACATTTAACACTCAATGCTCTACATTTCTATGCTGCTTAGTACTTTCTCTTCTCATGCTCCATATTCTATATTTGTATATGTTCAATGTATATCAGTTATATATTTACTTGATTTTTTATTGTTTCTCTTCTTTTCCACTTCTAGATTTTCTACATTTATTTCGTTATTCATTTTTAGTCACAGATTTTCATTTTATGACCGTTGGAATATATCTCTGTCGTTGTCTATATGTAGTGTGCTGTGAAATTCGTCCCTCCTGTTGCATCGTTTGCTTGATAAAGGCCTTTTGGTAGAAATGTTGCTGTGTATTGTCATTGTTTTTATATTTTGAAAAAGTACAGTACTTTGTTATTACATGTTTAGAAAAGATTGAACGAATTGCCTAGGGTAGAGCGGTATAGAGAAAGTGCTTTCATTCCGTATGTAGCATATAACAGCACAAGAAGAATATAATAATAACAACATATACTTGAACATAGTGCTGGAAAATATATGAAGGCAGGTACAGGAAGATGGTACTATAGATGAAACAACAAGAATACTTGGTTATGAAGATGACATAGATGTTGTAGAAGTGAATGAACAAGAGAGCAGGAGAACATTCCAACACTTAATGGAATCACAAGAAAAAATGTGACTAACTATTAATTTAGACAAGACAGAATATATGATAATAACAAGAAAGGAAATCAACATCGAACTGGCGTGTTGGGCCGCTGGATGCTGCTGGATTTGGTGAGGCGGAGATCGGAGCACCTATGGGCATGTCCGGAGTGCTATGATGATAGTCCTCATATAACTGAAGAGAAGAAAATAAAAAAGAGGCTGAATACATACAAGTACCAAGACAACACGTAAAAACAAAGTACTGTAGTTGTACAAAATACAAAACAATACACAGCAACATTTCAACCAAAAGGCTTTTAATCAAGCAAACGATACAACAGGAGAGACCACGGGTCTCTGTGGCTAAGTGGGTAAGCAATTTGCCTTGTGAGTCGAAGGTCGTGGGTTCGAATCAGGACCGCGCCGTTCTGTTCACGAGTGAAATTTTTTCCAGAGACTTCTTGGATTGTTGCTGGAGCTATGGAGTTCGTGCTGTGTGCAATACTCTCAGCAGGTGGCGTGCCATTTCTGTGGAGAGGGACCGAGCCATATGGGGTAAAACCCGTGCAATGAAGTCAATCCTTCGACTTTAAAACCGTAAACTTTTAAAGTACCATGACAGATGGTCGCATATGAGACTTTGAGAAAAGAAGAAGCAGAAAAATTATCTGAATTCGTTGCGACCAGAGAATACCAAATACTGAGATCACTCGACGCATAGGCATCAACAATATCATCGAGGAAATAAAAGATAGGAGATACAAATGGTTGGGACATACGTTAAGAATGCAGAATACTCGAACCCACATGTGCCTTTTAAATGGAATCCGAGAGGCAAGAGAAATAAGGGGCAACTTAGAGGGACATGGAGATGAACTGGGGAAAGAGAAAGAGAAGAGGCAGACTTGGAAAGAACTAAGCTGACTTGCTCAAGACAGATCTGGTTGGAGGAAATATCTTGATGCTTTATGATTCAATGGGAGTTCAGAGAAGAAGAAGAATACATACAAGTAGATAATATGAAAATGAAAACAATACACATATTTAACTGATTCCGTACCAAGTGACACTCAAGTGTCAATATATCGTATCGCATGGACCACGCGTCACTCAGAAGACGTTTACTATTTTTTTTGCATTTTAATTAGTTTTCGTTTCTATTTGAGCTCGATATTAACCAGAAACTAGGTAAAAGTAAAGTATAAACAATAACAAATCGTGGCTTATGCTAGAAGTAGAAGTGAAACAGAGTTTACCATTCATTCTAGGATACCATTTGACCATAAAAACTACGATTTTTATGAATGGTCATGATGTCTAGTTTGTGAACAGTTAATAAACCATACACTCCTTCACTATTTTGTTAATGTTTGTGTATTCATAAATGGATTACCTATATCAAGAGAGCAGTTAGACTGATTTATACAACATATTGTTCAGCAAGGCCCTTGGCATGTTGAATTTTTGTTCACACAATTTCAAATAGTTTTTTAATTCATGCTAATATTTTTCATGTATAGTAACCATAACATTATATTTTCAGATACAATAAATATTTTGTGAGAGTACATTCATTTATCTTTAATTTGATATCTAATAAGTTCAACTTTAAATCATATTTAGAAACAATATTTTAGTTTAGCTAAAGTATGTGTGCAATATTTTGAAGCTAAAAAAATAATTCCGTCCAGAGGTGAAAAAACCTGGTAGTAAATCAGTTAAGTACTTGAACATCAACGCTTGTATGAAGGACAAGAGCACCATCATTGAAGAAGAAGAAGAAGCAAATGCAAGAAAATAAGTAATGAAAATTAATAGTCTTGTACTTTGTTGCAGGTACTGTTAGTCCGTCTGACATCTCTGTACTAGGACCTGGTGTGTATGGGTCAGAGGTAGACGAGGGTTCCTCCAAAGCTGTTCCAGAAATGGAACGAATGACAACAGACATTCAGAGTTTGAAACTTCAGTATGAACGATTGAAGCAACGACAGAGACAAGCTCACATTATCATTGCTGGTATGTCTCTGTTTTATAATACTGTATTACTTTATATATCCATCTGTTGCTATATAGACAACTATTGGGTCAAGATTCAGAAAAGATATTTGTCTTTAAAACAGTAAGCCTGTGTTATCACTTGTTTAGAGCAGTGTAGTACAGGTAGGACATGA
Organism: Arion vulgaris; assembly: GCA_020796225.1. Lineage (NCBI taxonomy): Eukaryota > Metazoa > Mollusca > Gastropoda > Stylommatophora > Arionidae > Arion > Arion vulgaris. The sequence continues at coordinate 3,290,040 of CM036765.1, forward strand.
GTTTGAGCAATTTAATGATTGCATGGCTAGTGTAGTCACCCTGAAACTGTTCATGTTAGCATTTTCTCTTTATGTTCCCAACATAACAAAAAAACTTGGGCTTACCAGGGAGTGAAACCCGAATGGGAGCCCTTGCTCTAATCCATTCGACCAGACACTCCTCAAATTGTATATAATTGTATATTTCGATTTTCAGATTATTTTATTAAGATAAGATTGTGGTGCCATCTCCACATCGAAGACAGGCTGTAATGGATCTCCCTTTTATGTTTCTAGCAAAGTTATTTGTTGATTTCTTAATGGCTAGAGAAAGTTTCCCACTAGTACCCAGTTCAGGCTAAGTTGAACAGAGAGCTCTTAAACATGTCAAGTAACCATTTTTCATACCTTGAGAGATAGTGGGGAATACAGTGTTAGACCTGTATGTTTCCTTGATCATTGGCAGACTATGGGGATGATGTGGTCAACATCACTCAGGCCTACTCTACTTCCCAGTGCTTTTCCTGGTATCAAATTGAGGCTGAGTTGACCTGAGAGACGTTATGGTCAGAAAATTATTCCATGCCTACTGTGGAATTGAACCTGGACCATGCACCTAAGAAGTGAGTTCTCTAACAACTACACTACTGCAGCTCTCCTGAAAGTTGAGTCTGGCTCTGCCAGTTCTTAAACTCATTTTCAGAGCCTCTCTCCATCTGGACATGTCCCTGTCATGGTCTTCTCAATCTTGTATATTGATGTCAAGTACATTCAAGTCAAATTCGTCTCCGTGGTTTTTACTGAACGGTAAAATAGATCCCACCATTCAGAAAGCAATTGCAAACTACTGAATGTATAAGTGGTACCTATAAAATTGGTGACTCGTTTACTGGTGTTGATGGCTAAGTCCTGTAAAGGATATGCCACGATTTTCATTTTCACATTCAAGTCAAACTTGTGTATGTCTTTGTAACTAATGAAGAGTTATTGCAAAAACTCATCAGAAGTCAGCTCCTCATATAAGATATCCTTGGGGATCCGACTGTCATACCTTCTTGTCAAGTGACCCAACTTTGACGGATAGGGTAACTATGTTAAAGAGTCCCAGCATATTCCAACAGTTACTCTGTGGATCCATGAGATGCAGATAGTAGCAGATAATGTAACAACTATTTTAACTTTTTTTAATAAGGTTTATCCCTGCATTTGATCTCATTTTGCTTCTACTTCCTTTGCTTTTTCTTCCCCCATTTCTTCTACTACTGTTCAAATGGGTAATCTATATTTCATTTTGTGTGGGACAATATCTTACTTTGATTTTATATTTTATTTCACAAGTCAACTATATAGGTATCTGTGGCTTAGCACTAGTGAGCTCGATCACAAGTCAACTATATAGGTATCTGTGGCTTAGCACTAGTGAGCTCGATCACAAGTCAACTATATAGGTATCTGTGGCTTAGGCCTAGTGAGCTCGATCACAAGTCAACTATATAGGTATCTGTGGCTTAGCGCTAGTGAGCTCGATCACAAGTCAACTATATAGGTATCTGTGGCTTAGTGCTAGTGAGCTCGATCACAAGTCAACTATATAGGTATCTGTGGCTTAGTGCTAGTGAGCTCGATCACAAGTCAACTATATAGGTATCTGTGGCTTAGCGCTAGTGAGCTCAATCACAACAGACTACTAGGTTAACTATGAGCAAGTAGTTGAAGACTCTTTGATATTAGTCAACTTAAATAAACTCATGTAGAGCTAGAATCGACAAAAAGTGAGCTGATCAAACAACTATATAGATATCTGTGGCTTAGCGCTAGTGAGCTCGATCACAAGTCAACTATATAGGTATCTGTGGCTTAGCGCTAGTGAGCTCGATCACAAGTCAACTATATAGGTATCTGTGGCTTAGCGATAGTGAGCTCGATCACAAGTCAACTATATAGGTATCTGTGGCTTAGTGCTAGTGAGCTCGATCACAAGTCAACTATATAGGTATCTGTGGCTTAGCGCTAGTGAGCTCGATCACAAGTCAACTATATAGGTATCTGTGGCTTAGCGCTAGTGAGCTCAATCACAACCCAAGACTACCTGGTTCAAACTATGCAGCAAGTAGTTTGGAAGAACATTTTTCCCTGTATATTTTTACGACCTGTAAAAATAAACCTCACCGTTCAGAAAGCAAAAGCAAACTTCTGAACATATAAGTGGTGCCTAGACTATTTGCATCTGAGCTAAGTAGTGAACCGATCCACAGAATACCTGGGTTCAAACTCAGGCAGCTTTGGAACATTGTTCCTCGTTGTTTAATGACGTAAGACTTCACGTCAAACATAGCAAACTACAGCATGTAATGTCTGAAAATTAACAACAATTCTTCTATTCTGTCACAGTGAAGGCTTGCTGGTCACTTATCCAGTTACTATTCAGACATCATTCAAACTCAGAGGTACTTGTGTAATTTAGATCTGAAATAAGGGTCAGGAATTTCCTTTTCGCTACCCATGGTTGGACTGGTAAGCGATATTGTTAATTTGGTTTTAACAGGTCTTGAACCGAATTTCACTGCACATAACCACTGGGCATCAGATTGTTATTAATTTGTTATGAGTGATCCAGTGTTGTATATTACTTCTTCTTCAGTGATCTCTGGTCACTGCTTAGTTAATGTGGACCATAAACTGGGCAGTCAGCTTCAGGTCTGTCAGGTTTCCTTCTTCAGCGACCTCTGGTCATGCGTTTAGTTTAATGTGAACCACAAACTGGGCAGTCAGCTTCAGGTCTGTCAGGTTTCCCCATAGTTCAGTTTTTAGGTCGACTGGGTGTGGCCACATGCTGCTTCTCAGCTCACACTGGAGAGAACAGTCTTGCAGGACATGCTTCTTGCACAAAAGCCTGGGTTGGTAAGCCTGGCGACAGAGGATTAAAGTCACCTAGAGTAGGACAACTCCAGAAAAACCCGGAAAGACAGATCTCGTCAGCAGGGGACTGCAACTCTCTAGAAAACAACTCAAAAAAAAGTTATCCTCAGAAACGGAATGTGTCAGCCATTATTCGTGGGGAGGAATCATTGACACATATAAATGACTCAATGACCCTATGTTGTATATGACAACGCACATATTTAAAATTTGATTTTAACCCTTTGTCCTTTGAGCCCCATCTACTGGCTTTCATTATTTTGTAAGATGACACAAAGCTGGTATACTGGCTAATTCAGTATACATTTCAATAAATGGTCTCTGTGGCTAAGTGGTTAAACAATTGCCTTGTGAGTCAAAGGTCGTGGGTTCGAATCTGGACCATACCGTTCTGTTCATGAGTGCATTTTTTCCAGAGACCCCTAGGATTGTTGTTGGGGCTACGGAGTTCGTGCTTTGTGCAATACTCTCGGCAGGTGATGTGCCATTTCTTTTGAGAGGGACCGAGCTATATGGGGTAAATCCCGGTGAAATGAAGTCAATCCTTTGGCTTTAAAACCGTTTAAAACATTTCTATATAAACTGTCCGACGTTAAAAAAGGGTTAAATGGTTGCCTGTTATATATTTGTCTCTGTTATTTTCTGTAGCCCCTCCTGAGATGCCCTTTAGCTATGAGTGCAATAATTACAAGGTATTATCTACACAGACAGTGTACCAGCTTGCTCAGATAAAGACAAAAAACTTCTTGCTTAATTCAACATGCTTTTCTTTTCTCCTCTACATTCATTGAGCAGGTTGCACTTTTTTCTGAGAAAAATCACCATTTTATCATTTCCAACAAATTTTTATTTATATATCTGGAGTGGTTAAAGACGTAAACATTCACTCATGCATGTATGCTCAGCAACTCTATGAGCATGATACAGAAGATCAAGACTCATTATATATGAAAGCAGTGGGCAAAATTAATACAAAATGTGACAATCCAGTCACTCACCTTCAGCTTTGCCCCAGGTCAGTCTGGGGTGACAGGCAGGGAGAAAGTGGATGCACTAGCGAGCAATGCTGTGAATTTAAAATGGGCCTTCTATGGAAAAAAAACTACATCATCAATGCTTTAACTCTTGTGGACCAAACACTATTTGGCTTCTGGTTCTACACCTTTTTACCAGCAGCTACACTTAAGGGATTTTTTATTCTAACAACAAATGACTTGTAAAAACATAACAGTTTACTCTGATCCTCTAAGAGTTCAGAGAAAACATACGATCTGAAGACTTAAACAAACATAAAGGGTATCTTCTTTCTCAGTTGTGCAAGTTATTCGTACCAATAGGTGTGACAAGAAGGAAAAACCATGAAAGAAGTCCAGTAGATACATCAACCAACACAGAACGAGAGTTGTTAGTCTAAAAAAAAAGAAATACATGCTTGGGAGGAGACCGGAGCAATTATGGACATGTCCGATGGGCGATGATCCTCAAATGAACAATACTATTTTTAATCATTTTTGTTTTCAAGAAATGCAGACATTTAAATTTGCTTTCATTTTTGAAAATCTCTGATATTTTGCTGTCTTAACTTTTCTCAAAATAAATTTGGAGGACAGTTTTTGTTGTTTTGGTTGTTGCGTAAGTTTTTCATAAACATTGCTTGGAACAAATGTACTGAAGGTGGCACTACTTGTATCATAACGTTGTTGTGTAAGTTTTTGATAAACATTGCTTGGAACAAATGTACTGAAGGTGGCACTACTTGTATCATAAATTTGCATTGTATAAATTTTGTATTCTGATTTTCTTGCATGCAGTCAGTTATTGCACATGTGATAAAATCATAACATTAGTTGCATATGTAAATTTAGATAAAAGAGAGAAGTTGTCCGGCACTAACTTTGAGTAATCTGCCTATTGCTTTTATTTGTCTCCATTTTGAAGCATGAATTTGCATATATTTGTTTTATTGGTTTAGTTTAATTGAATGTCATCATCACTGTACATCAAACCAATTATTCTATAAGTGTTTCATTCTCTTCCTCTGGATGTCTCTCAGCCTGTGACAACTAACAAAACCAGTTCTATGTTGGTTTACTAGTTTTTCTTTGACTTCCAGTATGGTGCTTTGAAGAAGAGCGAGAGGAACACCTAGATGACACTGGGTGCAGATGTCATTGACAAGCTGAGAATGACTGCTTCTGACGCAGGCATCTTGCACAGAATAGAGAGTTTTTCAGGATTGCTATCATGGGAGCCAAGTTCCAGAAGGAACAAGCCACTTGATGATGAGAATGGTGCTCTAGTCTGATGACACCTAATTTGATTTGATGTACTTGCGGTCTGGTTATAGTTCCAGATTCACCCTCATTTCTTGAATCTTTTACATGACTCATCTTCTGTTGGGTATTCAGAATACCAGCCTGTCCTTTGCTCGTTTGCTGTTTACAATATCCATGCCAGCTTTTTCATGGATCAGAAACTTGTTACTTATTTACATTCATTCGTATCAACCAAGTTCACCACTCTTTAATGATCATTTTTACACTACATATTTGAATTTGTGTATGATCTGCGCCAAAGAGCATGCTTACACTGTGTAAACCTTTCTGACTGGGTGAGGTCATTCCAGATTTGGAACAATTTCATCCATTTGGGACACATACCTTTGGACTTGTTTCAGCTTTTCTTCCCAATGTCCATCTTTTCTGGAATACCACTTTTGATTATACTTAGCATTTTTATAGAAATCAATAGGTATAATCTACTCTAAGAAGTGCGTTTGCCACTTTATGACTTTGTTGAGATCGCACAGTTTAGAACTGCCAACCGTTTGGTGCATGCATTCACTCTCTCTATCTCACACACACGTCAAAGTGAACTATTAACAAAAGTGCACAAAATCCAGTCATATAAGGTATTTTTGCATCAGAAATAATTCAGACACCTACCTTCATCTTTCTCCCAGGTTATTCTGGGGTGAAGGGCAATGAGAAAGCAGATGCAATGGCGAACAATGCTGCAATCGAGAATGGGTCTTCTATGGACAAAAGCGACATCAATGCTCTAAGAGGGAACATAAGCTCTGAAGATTTCAACGAAGATTCTTTAGGTTGCGCAAGTTATATATACCTCAATAGTTTACTGTTTTTTGGTACACAATTTGTAAACCATATGAAGTGGCATTCTATTTGTTCAGAGTTAATATTGACAAGACAAATCAGTTTTTGTTGTCCTGCATGATTCCAAGCCAACCACCAGAAAACTACAGTCCTTCGTAAATGGATGTTTACGTAGAATAGAGGGACTGAGATAGTAGAATAAGATTACGAACGATAAACTCAGAGAATGAACTAAACAGATACCAGTGGAAAAAGATCTAAGGAAGAGACACTGATGATGGATATCTCACACATTAAGAATGTCAACCGGAAGCAATGAAAAGAAAGCTGGGAGACTTGATATTAAAAGGATAGACAAGACGTGGAAAGAATTGGAAGAGATGGTAGTGATAGGAAGAGCTGGAAGAAGTTTGTTGAAGACCCATGCTCCATTGGGAGTTGAAGGTGAAGAAGTTTTTACTCTCTTTCTCTCTCTCTCTCTCCTCTCTCTCTCTCTCTCTCTCTCTCTCTCCACACACACACACACACACAAACATTCATACACACAAACATTCTCAACACATACATATATAAACATATACATTTTAATTGTAGCATGACTAATATGCTTGTTTTCTACTCTCACAGCTGCTTCAGCGAAAAAGGCCCAACCATCAACTCACCGTGGTTTAAGAGTATTAGATATACCAGCGACTGCACTAGTACCAAACATTGAGAGCCCTGTAGCCATGAATCATCTGTTTCTGGGGAAAACCTCAACCAGCACCCGAAACCGTGTGGTCACTGATGGACCCAAGATATGTTCTCCATCTCATCATGGTGGAAACAGTTCCCTACTGACTAAACAGCTTCAGGCAGTGGCCAGTGCACATGCTGTGTCAAGAAGTAAGCGAATGACAACCAGTGTTTCTGTCAAGTCTGGCATCGTATCAGGAACAGCACCACCAAAATCACAAATATCTCCAATATCTGAAACAGCAACATCTTCCCCAAAGAACGATTTATCATTATCATCAACATCAACCCCAGCTGAGACCTCTCCAGGTTCTGAACCGTACAAGAGTCATGTAACTGACTGGTCAGTCACGAGTGTTAAGTCAAATGAAATTGAAAACGTATCTTCACAAACTTCAGCATGTAACACAATACTTGGTACAGAATCTGCAACATTGCATGAAGAATGCTCATCAGAGTTTCCCAAAAACAACATTACAGAGAAAGCTTTAACTACAGGTTTTCCTTACTCAGAAATCGAGTCTGAAAACCGTATAATACTAGATAATAGATATGTGAAAGAAACTCAGATTAATTTGTTTTGTGATGAGAATAATGCAACCCTTGATGAAACCACAGCTTGTAATTCCAAGAAGGAATGTGTCATTCTGAACTCAAGTTCTGATCAACATTGTTTAAAATCTGAAAATTATTTTGGCGGTCAAAGTCAGGAAAATGAAAAACAAGACATTTCTAAATGTCAGATTGAACATTCTACACTTCGTTCTGTCAAGAATCTGAGTTCTCAATATTCACCAGATAGATCTGATATCTTGCCAAGTCAGATTAATTTATCAACTATGAAATTGTTGAACACTTCAAAGTCTGTTCTGGACAATTCTTGGATTGAAAGTTTGTCAACAGTCTCACCTACAATACTGCTGGAAAGAAAATTGTATCATTGGGATGTTAATGTTGAGAAGGAAGCTGATGGTGGTGATGGTTGTTGTGAGAAGGACATTGTTCTTATTGTGGATAAAAAACCAACTAAATCAACTAACGTAGAAACACAAGTTTCGCAAGATGAAATTGACTACAACGGCGACACATGTGATTTGAAACGGACAATGTCTCAACCAAATCTTGTCAGTAGTGAACAGAAAATAGCTTTGCAGCAGGGAGCAGATGTGATGTCTAGTCAAGACTCGAGCTTAGATGGTTATATCGATGGTGAAAACATGGTAGATAAAGTATTGTCACTTGAAAGACTAGATACAGTTAAATCTATAGAATCTTCCAGAAGGATGGCAGCCATTAAGGATGATAATGTTGATGATGATGTGTCATCCTTGCTGAATGCCGTAGCTACCTCAGCAGCATATTGTGATCTATTTACTCGTTCGTCATCTGTTATTGAGACTGTACCTATACCTGCAACTTTACATGTCAGATCATCAGATGACGAACAGTCAAACACTATTGTCAACAATATGCAGCATCTTAGAAAAACCAGCACAACAAACGGAGATGAGTATGGCAAAGAAAAATATAATGCTGTACGACCCAGTACTTTAATCTCTCAGAATCATGGAGTTATTCCTCATAAATCTACTGCCCAATACAAGAGAGCACGCAGGTTTTCTTCCCTGCCGGCCCCGTGTGAATAGCGAGGATCTCAAAATATAGGTCAACTAGCTCATGCACAAACATCAGGAAAACCCTTCAATCCATTTCCGGATCGACACTTCAATGCAAACCGTGCAAAGACTGGATTAAAATTGGGATTGTATTCAGAGTCAACATTGGAAAAACTGAGAGGGCTGAAGCCAAGAACGTCATCTTCATAACAATGTAGATTGTCTTATACTGTGTTATTTATTAAAAATGTGTTTGTGTATATACATTTACTATTTATAATGTGGTTGTGAATATTAACTCTTTCCACGCCAATCACCGCATACTGAGCCACAGCATATTCTGTTCGCCATTCGCTGTACACTGCGCCAATCGAGTTGTTTCCCATATACAAGTCTTTCTAGTCTTACTTCTACTACTTTTTAATCTTGTTATTCTAATAGGTTGTCCAGTTGTCTTCAAATTAGTATATTACTAAGATATATATATGTGTTTATTTATTAACGAATAGTTACACAATTTTTAATTAAAAAATGCTTTTTGCATCCCTTGAATTAACTGTGTACAACTGAGGAAATAACTGGGTACGGAAGGAGTTAAACTACTATCTGCACACACTGAGTCTAAGCACTGTTGTCGTACACTATTAACTCTTGATTTAAAGGGTTTTAAAGCCAAAAGATTGATTAACCGGGTTTTACCCCATATGGCTAGGTCCCTCTCCGCAGAAATGGCATGCCACCTGTCTAGAGTATTGCACAAAGCATGAACTCTGTAGCTCCTGCAATAATCCTAGAGCTCTGGAAAAAATGCACCAATGAACAGAATGGCACAGTCTGGATTCAAATCCATAACCTTCGGATGACAAGGCAAGGGCTTAATCACTCAGCCACAGAGACCACCATCTTTTCTTTCGATTAACAGATGAAGATTGGCATTTATGTGATCTCAGTCATTTGTTCAGAAGACAGACAGTTAACCAATGAGATCAGAGATAATACTTGAACATTTCATATTAACCAATGACATCCAATATAATATTCAAACATTATATATTTAACTAATGTCGTTAGAGATAATAATTAAACATTACATATTTAACCAATAGAACCAGAGATATTATTTGAACAGTATCGGTTAGCCAATGGACTCAGAGATTACATTTGAACAAACACTTTTTAACCAATGGGATACTTGCATGTATCTATTAACCAATGGGATCAGAGATAATACTTGCATGGTATTCTTTTATTAACCAATGGGACCAGATATAATACTTGCACAGTATCTATTAACCAATGAGACCAGAAATAATAGTTTCACAGTATCTATTAGCCAATAGGATCAGAGATAATACTTGTGCAATATCTATTAACCAATAGGAGCAGAGATAATACTTACACAGTATCTATTAACCAATGAGACCAGAGATAATAGTTTCACAGTATCTATTAGCCAATGGGATCAGAGATAATACTTGTGCAATATCTATTAACCAATAGGAGCAGAGATAATACTTACACAGTATCTATTAACCAATGAGACCAGAGATAATACTTACACAGTATCTATTAACCAATGAGGCGAGAGATAATACTTAACACAGTATCTATTAACCAATGAGACGAGAGATAATACTTACAGGGCATCTGTAGGCCAAGGGAGTTGGATATAATACTTAGCATATACTTATTACAAACAACTTGAATGTTATTTACTTGTCTTATCTTATCCAAATGTGCAGTGAAGTGCTGTGGGGAGATTCAATTTTTTGTCCTTGGCCAGGTTTGTTGCATCTGTAGTTGTTAGTCTTTGATGTCGCAGGATATATTGAAATTATCCATCCATCGGTTCTCAATCTCCTCTGGCTCTGTGTCCGGGGTGTCGGTTGTTATAGGTGCGAGATGGTAGTAGATCTGGTTTCATTCTCATTAGGTGGCAGCACCATTTTATTTGTTGTCTACAAATGTTGGATGTGTGGTGTAATTCCAATGACATTTCTAATGTTCTCATTTATCACTCCACCCCGTCTTGTAACACTGACAGATTTTCACAGTTCATTTCATATGTTGTGATCTTTCTTTCTAGAGATTTAGTTAGAGACAATGTTTGACATTGATAACAGAGAGTTGGTGGAAATATACAATTGATCAGTTGTCACTTGATTGCCATGTTAATGTGTGGCTGTTTGAACAGTAAAGGATAGTTGATATATTGTAATGTTATTTACTTAATGATCAAATGTTCAAGGTTTCGTTTGAAGAAGAAGATGGCAGCCACTTTAATGTAAACATAAACAAATTTTCATCATCATTATCCGGTGCCATGTCAGCTGGCATAGGCGATAATGGATCTCCACAAATCTCTGTCTCTGGTATTTGTTATCATCTCAGACGTTGATGCTCTTTGGTGCCATGAAGTAGACTAATACTTCCTCTCTTTTTTGTTCTCTGTCTCGTCTCCCCTCGATTTACCAGTTGTCACAATGTGTTCTAAGTCTCCCTTGCTCAATAAATATTGAAAACTGATGATTACCTTTTCTTATATTGATAATATGCTTTCTTTGTGTCTTGGCCTCATTCAGCACCTCCACATTAATCATTTTAGAAGTCCATGGGATTCTCAGCATTCTTCTGTAAAACCACATCTCTGTGACCGCCAGAGATTTTTCTATCTATTTGTTTACTGTCCAGACTTGCATCCGTGTATCAGTATTATTTTCAACAACTAGGATGGACAAGAGAACTGTTTAGGGAGACAGAAATAAGACATTTGAGATATTTTGAACACATTAAGAGACATGATATTTTGTTAAAAACCATCTTGGAAGTGGAGGTGGAATGTAGAAGAGTATGTGGAAGACAGAGATACAATTGGGAGGGACACATTTGAAAACATTAACAGACTCCAGTTAACATGTGATGACTCAACATTAGAATAAACATTGACAAAACCAAAGGAATTACATTTGCTAGAGAGGGAAACGTTATCAATATATGACAACAAGAAGCATGAAAATGGAGGTGACCAATGCACTACTCTGGCTTGAGTCACAAAACTACACTCATGCGTACATTCTGAGTGATTCATTGAGTATGATCCGAAAGATGGAGGCTGGTTCGGTGCGCAGGCAATGGACTGAATCACTACAAGTGTCAACAATTTGCAGAATTACACTTATCTTCATTCCGGGGCACATGGGTGTCGTTGGCAATGAGAGAACAGACAGGCTGGCTGGCTCTGCCACCATATCTGCGGGCCAGCTGATGGATAGAGCTGATATTATGAGCGCCCTCATAGAGTGTGGCCACAAAGAAGATTTTCATTTAAACCAATCCTCGTCAACTACTAGATTGTAGTAGCTGGGTTTGAAGATTGGAGTAGCAATCCACATCAACTACTAGATTGTAGAAGCTGGGTTTGAAGATTGGAGTAGCAATCCACATCAACTACTAGATTGTAGTAGCTGGGTTTGAAGATTGGAGTAGCAATCCACATCAACTACTAGATTGTAGAAGCTGGGTTTGAAGATTGGAGTAGCAATCCACATCAACTACTAGATTGTAGTAGCTGGGTTTGAAGATTGGAGTAGCAATCCACATCAACTACTAGATTGTAGAAGCTGGGTTTGAAGATTGGAGTAGCAATCCACGTCAACTATTAGATTGTAGGAGCTGGGTTTGAAGATTGGAGTAACAATCCACGTCAACTACTAGATTGTAGTAGCTGGGTTTGAAGATTGGAGTAGCAATCCACATCAACTACTAGATTGTAGGAGCTGGGTTTGAAGATTGGAGTAGCAATCCACATCAACTACTAGATTGTAGAAGCTGGGTTTGAAGATTGGAGTAACAATCCACGTCAACTACTAGATTGTAGTAGCTGGGTTTGAAGATTGGAGTAGCAATCCACATCAACTACTAGATTGTAGAAGCTGGGTTTGAAGATTGGAGTAGCAATCCACATCAACTACTAGATTGTAGTAGCTGGGTTTGAAGATTGGAGTAGCAATCCACATCAACTACTAGATTGTAGAAGCTGGGTTTGAAGATTGGAGTAGCAATCCACGACAACTACTAGATTGTAGGAGCTGGGTTTGAAGATTGGAGTAACAATCCACGTCAACTACTAGATTGTAGAAGCTGGGTTTGAAGATTGGAGTAGCAATCCACGTCAACTACTAGATTGTAGGAGCTGGGTTTGAAGATTGGAGTAACAATCCACATCAACTACTAGATTGTAGAAGCTGGGTTTGAAGATTGGAGTAGCAATCCACGTCAACTACTAGATTGTAGGAGCTGGGTTTGAAGATTGGAGTAGCAATCCACATCAACTACTAGATTGTAGGAGCTGGGTTTGAAGATTGGAGTAGCAATCCACATCAACTACTAGATTGTAGGAGCTGGGTTTGAAGATTGGAGTAACAATCCACGTCAACTACTAGATTGTAGAAGCTGGGTTTGAAGATTGAGTAGCAATCCACGCAACTACTAGATTGTAAGAGCTGGGTTTGAAGATTGGAGTAGCAATCCACGTCAACTACTAGATTGTAAGAGCTGGGTTTGAAGATTGGAGTAGCAATCCACATCAACTACTAGATTGTAGGAGCTGGGTTTGAAGATTGGAGTAGCAATCCACATCAACTACTAGATTGTAAGAGCTGGGTTTGAAGATTGGAGTAGCAATCCACATCAACTACTAGATTGTAGGAGCTGGGTTTGAAGATTGGAGTAGCAATCCACATCAACTACTAGATTGTAAGAGCTGGGTTTGAAGATTGGAGTAGCAATCCACATCAACTACTAGATTGTAGGAGCTGGGTTTGAAGATTGGAGTAGCAATCCACATCAACTACTAGATTGTAGGAGCTGGGTTTGAAGATTGGAGTAGCAATCCACATCAACTACTAGATTGTAGGAGCTGGGTTTGAAGATTGGAGTAGCAATCCACATCAACTACTAGATTGTAGGAGCTGGGTTTGAAGATTGGAGTAGCAAGAAAAGACAAGCATAACAGATATATGTGTAGGTTCATCAATCAAAATCGAACTGGTACGGTCAGTTGCTGGATGCTGTTGGGGATATTGCAAAGGAGATCGGAGCACCTATGGACATGTCCGGAGTAAAGGAAAGGTAAAGAAACCATTTCATACCTCGTGGTATATAGGTCAATACAGTGTTAGGCCTGTATTTTCATTGACCGTCTGCACACAATGGGTGATGTGGTCAGCATCACGCCGGCCGCCTTTACTTTCCCAGAGCATGTCTGGTACCCAATTGAGGCTGGGTCGACCTGAGAGCCGTCACGGTCGGGAAAATTCCTCGCGCACTGCGGAGTTGAACCCAGACCACCAGCCTTGAGAAGCGAGTTCACTAACAACTACGCTACCGTGGCTCTCACATGCCCGGAGTGCAATGAAGATATTCCAAACTGAAACTGAAACGTTACCAATATCTCCATTGACAAGCCACATTTAAAACAAGTCAAAGACTTTACATACTTAGGGAGAATTTGTTCAGCAAATGGAAGAATAACTAACGAAATCAAATTAGATATAATAAAGCAAATCAAATCATAGGACAAATTGCACCAATTTTGAAATGCAAACATGTCACCATGAAGACAAAAAGAGCATTGCACAACACAATCTTTTCTCCAAGATTATGCTATCAGTGCCAAACCTGGATGATGACAGCAAACAATAGAAAAATTGAGATGAAGTGTCTATGCAGATTGCTGGAAGTATCAAGAAGAGACCTGTTTAGAAATGAAGACATCAGAAAAAAGTGTGTACAACATCAGCACTGAGCTTCATCAAGAAATTTCATCATAAGCAGATTACCAACAGACACCGCCTCAAAGAGCAATGCTAAACTGCCACAATGATACAGTGTACGAGTAGGCTCATCAATCAAAATAGAACTGGTACGGTCAGTCGCTGGACGCTGATGGAGATATTGCGAAGGAGATCGGAGCACCTATGGACATGTCCGAGTGCAATGAAGATATTCCAAACTGAAACTGAAATGATACAGTGGATACAAAGCAAAAGATGTCCACGCAAAAGGTGGACCTTAGAAACAATAGAGACGGAGAAAAACACTGTTTATAAAGGGCACAGAAAAGCCTGTTGTAGAAATCTCTTCTTATCCTGACGCTGTAAGGCAAAACATGACTAGAGAAAAGAAGACAGACAGAGACTATATTATCACAGGTTAGAACACACAATGTGGCCGTCTATAGCTTAGATGGTAGTGAGCTCGATCACAACCCAAGCCTACCTGGTTCAAACTCAGCGGCCGGCAGTTTAGAAGCAAATTTGTTCCAGTGAGAAGAACAGTAAAAATAGACCTCACCGTTCAGAAAACAATGGCAAACTACTGAAAGTATAAGTGGTGCCTAGATAGAAAATCAGCGACTAGTTTACAGTGGTTAAAGGCTAAGTCCTGTAAAGAATGTGCCACAATTTTCATAGAACACAATATATATTTATGTTGAGTTGTAGGCATTTGTTATACAAGTAATTTGCTGCCATTATATTATACATATAATCATCAGGTGCCATGCCGGCTGGCGTAGGTGATCATGGATTTCCACAAATCTCTGGTGTTTGCTTTCATCTCAGATCTTGACGCCTTCGTGCCATGAAGTCAGGCTATCCAAAATTTCTCTCTGTGTCTTCCTCTGTTCGTCTACCCTCGATTTTACCAGTTGTTACAATATGTTCTAAACCTCCCTTCCTCATCACATGTCCGAAAAATGATGACTCCCTCTTCTTATATTGATAATAAGTTTTCTCGTGTCTTGATCTCATTCAGCACCTCAACATTAGTGATTTTAGCAGTCCATGGAATTCTCATCATTCTTCTGCAAAACCACATCTCTGTGGCCTCCAGAGATTTTTCGATCTGTTTGTTTATTGTCCATGACTGTATGTCAGTATTGGTTCAGATTTTCATTAGAAACGTTTGTTTTTGGTCGTCCATTTGTTTTTAAATTTGTCACTCCTGTTGTTCGCTTGCTTGATAAAGGCCTTGTTGGTCGAAATGTTGCTGTATTTTGTCATTGTTTTTGTAATTTGTAAAACTACAGTACTTTGTGATTATGTGTTTTTGTTCTATGTAGCACTGAATAACTCGCATTCTGACCTCAACTGACAAGGACTTGTTGCATATGATATAGCCATTATGTAGCTTTGTGATATTGATACACAACTATATTGGTTGATTGATAGGACCATCATCATTGCACTTCGGAGAATAACCATGTGTGCTTTAATCTTTTTCTTACACAGGAAGATCTCAGCGGTTGTGCCCAAACTCTGTAGCACTGATGAGTGGTCGGGATACAATTTTGAAGATCTCAGCTTGTGCCAAACTCTGTAGTACTGATGGTGGTCGAACATTGAATCTCGTTGTAACCTGTAGTACTGATGAGTGGTGATACAATTTGAAGATCTCAGCGTTGTGCCCAAACTCTGTAGTACTGATGAGTGGTCGGATGCAATTTTGAAGATGGTGAAAATTTTGTACAGATTTTATTTTCATATTTTAAATAAATTTGGACCTGGCAGCGACCTACTATGAAGGGTTCTTTTATGTGCTCAATTTGGAACACAAGACCTACATTTTATCATCCGTCACCAATAGTACCAGGAACTCTGCCTTATCTACATTGAGATAAGGGATCTGAGGAAAAATGTCCTGGTGCGCTTCACGGGACGAACAAACCAAGTACCTTTGTAGTGGGAGGCGAGCGCATTATCTTCATGACACAGAGACCCTCTCATAGAGGTGTCACTGTAGAATATATTTCTAGTCATTTTTGTTCATATTGTCATCATTTATTCTTATTACACATAAAGACAACATGTTTGCCATGGGACATAGCAGTCAGAGTTGTGGACCCAAGGATATAACAGTCAGAGTTGTAGACCATATATTTCAAATGATCATTTCATGATAGAGATTTACTAGGTTCCAATAGTAAGCAACATGTTATTAGATATCATCATCATCAAATAGCTTGTCCTGAGCAGAACTTTGCCACCCCAACAGTCCTTCTGAATTTCTATTTATCATGAGCCAGATGTCCCTTCTCTCTTTAGCCGTTATGCTCAAATCATCAGTTACATCCTTCGTCTTGAAACTCCATATTGACCACTTGTTAAACCACTCTTTGTGATTTGTATGTGATCTGAGCCTAATAGCGATTGTACATGTGCTAGTTATGCACCTACAAGTAAGCCAGGACATCCAATTTCTGTGATAATTTTTATCTACTAGGGTAGCTTCCCTACCTGAGTCGCCACTTACAACATGCCTTGTAGGCTGCAGTGTTACTATTCTTTGCTCCACTTGCGGGACCTGGCAACACACATGCTGTGTTACAAGTTAATCCATCTTCTCCATCATCTTCCTCTTCTCCTTCCATAGATGACTCCTTCCACAGATTATTTGACAAACAAGTTTTTCTGATACATTTTTATTTTTAAATCAAGTTTTTCAGTGATATATTTTCCATAAACAGGTGTTCAAATGATATGATTTTTGGTACAGACAGATGTTTAGTAATATTATTTTTACAAACATGTTTTAAGGCTTACATTTTTGATAAACAAGATGTTAAATGAATATGTTTTTGACCAAATAATGTTAAATAATATATTTTTGCCAAAAAAATGTAAAAATAATTTTATTAAATCACTTTGTTCTCTATTTCCGAGAGTAGGCTAAGGGATTGTATAGGGTTGAGGAATTCAGGCAGCTTCCCCGAAGCATTGTATAGGGCCGAGGAATTGAGGCAGTGTCCCCGAAGCATTGTATAGGGTTGGAATTAGCAGCTTCCCAAAGCATTATAGGCCGAGATGAGGCAGTGTCCGCATTGTATAGGTTGAGAATTCAGGCAGCTTCCCGAAGCATTGTATAGGGCCGAGGAATTGAGGCAGTTCCCGAAACATTGATGCCATGAATTTATAAGCTTCCCAAGGCATGTATAGGGTGGAATTGAGTCAGCTCCCTGAAGCATTGTATAGGCCGAGGAATGAGGCAGCTCCGAAGCATCTATAGGGCCGAGGAATTGGGCAGCTTCCCAAGCATTGTATAGGGCAGAGGTTGGAGAGTTTCCTGAAGCATTGTATAAGGCCGAGGAATTGAGGCAGCTTCCCGAATGATTATATAGAGCCAAGAATTGAGGCAGCTTCCTGAAGCATTGTAGTGCCAAGGATGAGGCCTTCCCGAAGCACTGTATAGAGCAGGTTGAAGCAGCTTCCCGAAGGAATATATAGAGCCGAGGATTGAGGCATCTTCCTGAAGCAATCACCACACATATACAGGTCATTGGTTTTATTTTCTACCTTACAGAAAATAATATGACTTTACTGATGGGGGAAACGCTGTACATTTAACCGTTCATTCAGTAATATGTTTTTGACAAACAGATGTTTGATAAGCAAGATGTTTTTGGTGAAAAGTTGTTCAATAATATGTTTTTGACAAACAGATGTTTGATAAGCAAGATGTTTTTGGTGAAAAGTTGTTAAATAATATGTTTTTGACAAAGTGATAAGATTTTCTTTGTTTGATTCACTTTCCCTTGCCAAGAGATCAGTTATTTTTTATTTTTACTAATTCACAGTGTTCAGGTAAAGAGGATGGGAGTCTGTTCTAGTCAATATTTGTAGACTCTTTAATGGCATATAACACTGATTTTTGGTTATTGGTTACTGAACTGATGTCAAAACCCTCCAGGCAGACCCATAAGGGATCAGTCTCCTCCAATAGATGTCAAAGGGTTAGCATACCGATGGTTCCTGTGGCTCACTGTTTAAACACACTTCTCTCTCTGCCCCTCAAGCTCTACTTGAACAACTTGTAATTTCAAACTCCTGAAATCGCTGGATTGATTCAACATAAATTTTATTGTCCTCATCCAACAGTAAGTTGCAAAGAGACTGAAAAACATCCCCCTTATACATCCTAAGGTAATCGATGCTTTCGTGCAGGTATGTTCACTCTCTCTGTGCCAAGAATACCAGCGTGACCAGGACAGTAGATCCACATGAATCTCTGGAGGTTGGAAACTTCTATAGAAGACATCCACTCATACCACCACCTGCCATTCTGGATACTGATTTTTCATTGAATATAGAAGGATTATCCAACTTTTGTTGTGTGAATCTGCGATTTCTAAGTATTTTGACTATCTTCATTATGGGGCTTCCATTAAGGGATCTCTGTTGTGGCGTAGAAGTTAGGCTCTCGTCTCTTGTGCCAAATGTACCAGATTGGCTCCTTCCTGGAGCCATCTAGATATTTTTCCAGAGATCCCTGATTTCAGTGTAGTCGAGATCAAGTTCATGCACTGCAGTTGAGATCTTCCTGTGTAAGAAAGAGATCAGAGCACACATGGTTACTCACCAAAGTACAATGATGATGGTCCTATCAAAAAATCAATCAAAATAAATATATATATATATGGCTTCCATTTCTTCTGAAATATTTGTAGAGTGTTTAAAGCTGAAGTACTGACAGAGTTTTTACCCCATGTGGCTCAGTTCTTCTCTGCAGAAATGGCATGTCACCTGCCAAGAGTATAGCACATGTGGCTCAGTTCTTCTCTGCAGAAATGGCACGTCACCTGCCAAGAGTTTACCCCATGTGGCTCAGTCCTTCTCTGCAGAAATGGCACGTCACCTGCCAAGAGTTTACCCCATGTAGCTCAGTCCTTCTCTGCAGAAATGACACGTCACCTGCCAAGAGTTTACCCCATGTAGCTCAGTCCTTCTCTGCAGAAATGACACGTCACCTGCCAAGAGTTTACCCCATGTAGCTCAGTCCTTCTCTGCAGAAATGGCATGTCACCTGCCAAGAGTATAGCACATGTGGCTCAGTTCTTCTCTGCAGAAATGGCACGTCACCTGCCAAGAGTTTACCCCATGTGGCTCAGTCCTTCTCTGCAGAAATGGCACGTCACCTGCCAAGAGTATAGCACATGTGGCTCAGTTCTTCTCTGCAGAAATGGCACGTCACCTGCCAAGAGTATAGCACAAAGCACATAGTATGTAACTCCAGCATTATTCCTAGAGTCTCTAGAAAGATGCAGTTATGAACAGACCGACGCCATCTGATTCCAACCTCACAAGCAATGACTAACAACTTTTATGGAGTGTTTACCTGTGGTTTGCATTCTCTGCGGTGTTAGAATATAGATGCATCTGAAGGATGAGGTTTTATGTGGTGATGACCTCCTCTACCTGCATGGATAGCCACAGTACAGTAGTTGATAGTGAACGATTCTAGGTGTGTGCATGAGTTCAATTTCACAGTGGTCGAGAATATTTCCCACCATAATGGATCTCAGTTCAACACAGCCTCATTGGATACCAGGAAAATCACTGGTAGTAAAGATGGCGACATGATGTTGACCACATCACCAATCATTTGCCAATTAAACAAAAGAAAAGAACTAACACTATTTACTTAATATACCTCAGGTATGACAAAGGGTTCTTTACTTCGTTTTTAAGCTGCCAGATGGATGATGAAGTCAATTGATGAAACAGTAATTGTCTTTCCCCAGATGGATGATGAAGTCAATTGATGAAACAGTAATTGTCTTTCCCCAGATGGATGATGAAGTCAATTGACGAAACAGTAATTGTCTGTCTTTCCCCAGATGGATGATAAAGTCAATTGATGAAACAGTAATTGTCTGTCTTTCCCCAGATGGATGATAAAGTCAATTGATGAAACAGTAATTGTCTTTCCCCAGATGGATGATGAAAATCAATTGATGAAACAGTAATTGTCTGTCTTTCCAGATGGATGATAAAGTCAATTGATGAAACAGTAATTGTCTGTCTTTCCCCAGATGGATGATAAAGTCAATTGATGAAACAGTAATTGTCTTTCCCCAGATGGATGATGAAGTCAATTGATGAAACAGTAATTGTCTGTCTTTCCCCAGATGGATGATGAAGCCCAATTGATGAAACAGTAATTGTCTGTCTTTCCCAGATGGATGATAAAGTCAATTGATGAAACAGTAATTGTCTTTCCCCAGATGGATGATGAAGTCAATTGATGAAACAGTAATTGTCTGTCTTTCCCCAGATGGATGATTAAGTCAATTGATGAAACAGTAATTGTCTGTCTTCCTCAGATGGATGATAAAGTCAATTGATGAAACATAATTGTCTGTCTTTCCCAGATGGATGATGAAGTCAATTGATGAAACAGTAATTGTCTGTCTTTCCCCAGGTGGATGATGAAGTCAATTGATGAAACAGTAATTGTCTGTCTTTCCCCAGGTGGATGATGGAATTGTCTGTCCACTCTTGCCATTAAGCATAGGGATGGGAGATGAGCCGCAATTGTTATGTTATATCCGTGTTTATTTAGTGTGGTCTTGATATTGTCTATCAATCTTTTTCTTGGTCTTCCCATGGCTCTAGTACCTGATCTATTTTTATTGTATGTTGTTACTTGTGTGGTAGTTGGTTGTATACCACTTTCATTAAATGTCAGAACCACTGTATTTGTTGTCTTTCAATGCATTCGGTGCATAAAGTTATGCCCACTCTGCTTTTGATGTCTTCATTTCATAGTCTATCTTTTCCAGGTGACCCCCACTGCCTTCCTCAAGCATTTCATTTCGTATATGGTGGGCTTTCTGTGCTGTCAGGAACCAAGTTTGGCACTGGTAACAAAGTGTTGGTAGAAAAATACTGATGTCTTTTTACTTCCATCTTGATCTTTTAGCAGTAATACTGTTTATCAAGTGCTGTACCAGTCGACATTGGTGATCATGTTACTCCACAACTCTCTCTCTTTGCTGCAGTTTATCACTTAAGATGTCAGTCACTTGATGAACCTTAATATCAAGACATCCATTATCTTCTATCCCTGCCTTCCTTGATGTCATTTCCCTTGTATTTTACTTGTTGTTTACCAGATGTCCCTAACCTCCTCTTTGCAATTATGTGTCTAAAAGACATTGATTATCTAGTTCTTACTCCATTTAATGAGGTTTCCCTGTGTGCAAACCTCTAACCTCATCATTTGTATTTCTCGCTGTTCATGAGCTTGTCAATGTTCTTCTGTAAAAGCACATGACTGTGGCTTCCAGCAACTTTATTTATTGTTTGATCATTACTGTGCATGCAGGAATTGACACAATATAAAAACATTATTAAGAATTGCATAAATGGTAGAATGAGTAAAGTGTGTATAACCGGCAAGTCATAAGAACTGTCAGCATGTTTACCTTTCATACTGATTAAAAAAGATTGAGTACTCCTTGGTCTGTCTGAAGTTAAATTGTTTAATTGATAGTACCATCATCATTGTACTTTAGTGAGATTGTTTCATTGATAGTACCATCATCATTGTACTTTAGTGAGATTGTTTCATTGATAGTATCATCATCATTGCACTTTAGTGAGATTGTTTCATTGATAGTACCATCATCATTGTACTTTAGTGAGATTGTTTCATTGATAGTATCATCATCATTGTACTTTAGTGAGATTGTTTCATTGATAGTACCATCATCATTGTACTTTAGTGAGATTGTTTCATTGATAGTACCATCATCATTGCACTTTAGTGAGATTGTTTCATTGATAGTACCATCATCATTGCACTTTAGTGAGATTGTTTCATTGATAGTACCATCATCATTGTACTTTAGTGAGATTGTTTCATTGATAGTATCATCATCATTGTACTTTAGTGAGATTGTTTCATTGATAGTACCATCATCATTGTACTTTAGTGAGATTGTTTCATTGATAGTATCATCATCATTGTACTTTAGTGAGATCATTGATAGTACCATCATCATTGTACTTTAGTGAGATTGTTTCATTGATAGTATCATCATCATTGTACTTTAGTGAGATTGTTTCATTGATAGTACCATCATCATTGTACTTTAGTGAGATTGTTTCATTGATAGTACCATCATCATTGTACTTTAGTGAGATTGTTTCATTGATAGTATCATCATTGTACTTTAGTGAGATTGTTTCATTGATAGTACCATCATCATTGTACTTTAGTGAGATTGTTTCATTGATAGTACCATCATCATTGTACTTTAGTGAGATTGTTTCATTGATAGTATCATCATTGTACTTTAGTGAGATTGTTTCATTGATAGTACCATCATCATTGTACTTTAGTGAGATTGTTTCATTGATAGTACCATCATCATTGCACTTTAGTGAGATTGTTTCATTGATAGTATCATCATTGTACTTTAGTGAGATTGTTTCATTGATAGTACCATCATCATTGTACTTTAGTGAGATTGTTTCATTGATAGTACCATCATCATTGTACTTTAGTGAGATTGTTTCATTGATAGTACCATCATCATTGCACTTTAGTGAGATTGTTTCATTGATAGTACCATCATCATTGTACTTTAGTGAGATTGTTTCATTGATAGTACCATCATCATTGCACTTTAGTGAGATTGTTTCATTGATAGTACCATCATCATTGCACTTTAGTGAGATTGTTTCATTGATAGTACCATCATCATTGCACTTTAGTGAGATTGTTTCATTGATAGTACCATCATCATTGTACTTTAGTGAGATGCATTGATAGTCATCATCATTGTACTTTAGTGAGATCATTTCATTGATAGTACCATCATCATTGTACTTTAGTGAGATTGTTTCATTGATAGTACCATCATCATTGCACTTTAGTGAGATTGTTTCATTGATAGTACCATCATCATTGTACTTTAGTGAGATTGTTTCATTGATAGTACCATCATCATTGCACTTTAGTGAGATTGTTTCATTGATAGTACCATCATCATTGTACTTTAGTGAGATTGTTTCATTGATAGTACCATCATCATTGCACTTTAGTGAGATTGTTTCATTGATAGTACCATCATCATTGACTTTAGTGAGATCATTGATAGTACCATCATCATTGTACTTTAGTGAGATCATTGATAGTACCATCATCATTGTACTTTAGTGAGATTGTTTCATTGATAGTATCATCATCATTGTACTTTAGTGAGATTGTTTCATTGATAGTATCATCATCATTGTACTTTAGTGAGATTGTTTCATTGATAGTATCATCATTGTACTTTAGTGAGATTGTTTCATTGATAGTACCATCATCATTGTACTTTAGTGAGATTGTTTCATTGATAGTATCATCATTGTACTTTAGTGAGATTGTTTCATTGATAGTACCATCATCATTGTACTTTAGTGAGATCATTGATAGTACCATCATCATTGTACTTTAGTGAGATCATTGATAGTACCATCATCATTGTACTTTAGTGAGATTGTTTCATTGATAGTACCATCATCATTGTACTTTAGTGAGATTGTTTCATTGATAGTACCATCATCACTGCACTTTAGTGAGATTGTTTCAGATTATCAACAACTGAATTGTTTTAGTTACTCTTGCAGTTTTTGTTTAGTGATACAACAATAAACAACATGCAATACTAATCATCTTATATTATATATATATATATATATATATATATATATATATATATATATATATATATTCCTCGTACTGTTATATGTTCGTAGGGTCCTGCAAGTAATTTCTCCATACCATTCTGTCCTGGGCAATATGCTCAATCTCTTCCATAAAATTGAGTCTGCTATTTCTTGCCTCTCTCAGCAAAATTTGTTTCAGGGTTTCTCTAGGTCATCCTCTCTTTCTTGAACTCTTTGCCTGGCACTTCAATGCCTGCTTTGATATACTTTGATCATTTCTTCCCAAGGTATGCCCAACATATCTCCATCTTCTCCTTCTTATAACAGTTATTACTAGTGGGTTGACCAGACATCTCTGATTTCATCACTTTTCCTAAATTCGTCCCATTTGATGTTCATTATTTTTTGCAGAAATCTATTTTCAAATGCATTCAACTCTCTATATCTTGAGTTATTTCCAACTCTTGCATATGTTAGCATGATACAACATTGGAAATTGTAATTTAGTTTTACAATTTATATAACTTGCTAGTTCATATTTTGTAGAATTTTACAAGTTGATGTTGCTTTATATTTTTTTAGTATTTCCGTGCATTCAAAATTTCTACCCAAAATAGGTGATCTGATATTTTTTATTAATTTAAATTCCAGCGTGATATCTGCATTACTTATGATATGTGTCTTGATAACTTATCTGCAGTCTAACTTTTGATGTTATAGATGACAATCTGTCTGTTTTATTGATAGGCAATCATCATCATCAAATATCCTGTCTGAGCAGAACTTTACCACCCCAACAGTCCTTTGGAATATCTGTCTCATAGGCCAGATGTCCCGCCTCTGCAGCCATCATGTTCAAACCATCAGTTGCATCCTGAATCCATCTTCTCCATAGTCTTCCTCTTCTCTTTGCCGGTATTCACCTTCCATGATGGTCTTCTCCAGCCCTTCATGTCTTTTTATATGTCCAAAATATCTCAATTTTCTCTTTCTTATTTGTAGCATCAGCAAGTTTTCTTTGAATTTAAGTTCTTTCTGGATAGATCTATTTGTTGTCTTCTCTGTCCATGATATATGAAGGAATCTTCTGTAAAACTTATATCCGAAAGCACATATATGTGTTAATATATGCCTTATTAAATGTCCATGCTTCACACCCATACATTGCCACTGGGAATATGCATGCTCTTAGTGTTCTGATCTTTGTTTTCCTATCAGTTCTGTTCCATACCGGTTTTAGTTGTTTAATTTTTTTGTAAAACAAGGCAACATCATCTGTAAAAGTCAAGTTTTCCAGTTGACTATTTTCTACACTATTACCATTTTTGCAGCTCCAAAATTTTTTCATCAACCAGTCAATGACCACTCTAAACAATAGAGAAGATAAAAAAATACAGCCTTACTTTCTTTCTGTGCCAATAGACGCATAGAAATAAATCTTCTTCTTTGTGTCACACTGTTCAGATTGTTGCCCAGTGTTTTCTTTTTTTTTTGCTCTGTTCGTGGCTTTGGTGATTTTATTTTTGCTCTTTGACAGGTTCTGCTAGCATCTAACCATCTTTTCATGGTCTTCTCAACTTCTTTCCTGTTGTAGAAAGCTCTGTCTGTATACTGTGGAGTTTGAATGCATTATTTTTAAGTGGCCAAACCACTTCATTCTTTGTTTCTCAATGTAATTCAAAAAGGTTCTGTGCTTTTTTTTTAATGCTGATGTTGGTGACTATGTCTGTTCTGGTGTTGTTGGTAACTTTTCGAGGCACGGATTTCACATGTAGTTATTTTTGTCACTGCACTTTGCTCATTGTCCATGTTTGGCTCTGGTAACACAAAGTAGTTATGAAAATGCTGTTGGTCATCTGTTACTTAGCTGCTAGTGAGATTTTTGGGCACCTTAACAATGGGGCTAGCTAGTAGGTTACAGCATTTGCTTTTTGTACTCTAGCCTCTCTCTGTCTAGTCTTTCGTGAATATGCTTCCTGAGTATTTGAATTCATGCACTTGGTAAAAATAAATAAATATAAGAAAAAACACAGAAACACTTTTGGCTTCAGATGACATCACAAGCTGTTTTTAATCCATACATAAATCTCCAAACTGTTGCCAGCACTAGAGTTTTATCATGAATATACAATGCAAGTGAAGCAAAAACCCAAAGAAATTAATCATCAAGGAAGGTGAGAAATAAAAAGGTTTAAAATATCACACCAGGACGGTAGAAAATACAGCCAAAAATAAGAAAAGCAATTTCTCGGGTCATATTAACTTATAGCGTGCATAATTGATTGATTGGCCCATTATTATTGCACTTCGGTGAGTAACCATTTATGTTACCATGTTTTCACTATCTTCTAAATTACATTGAAGACCCTTGCCAGTGCTACAGAGTTCATGCACTGCAGCTGTGATCTTCCTGTGTAAGAAAGAGATTGAAGCACACATAGTTACTCACCGAAGTGCAGTGATGATGGTCCTATCAATAAATCAAATAATAAATACACAAATGGTAAGACTTTTCTAGTGCTAGATATATTCATCACTGTTGTGTGGAACAGAAATATGGATAATGAACAAACTAATGTAGAGAATAATTTAAGCTTGTGATATACAGAAGGAAAGGATGCTAATTCCAGAGACCCGATCATACTGAGAGGATCACCATTAAAGGAGGTGGACACATTTACAGTATCTGGGAAGTATTATCAACATTCAAGGTGGCTCAGATGAAGATGTTAGCGTTAGAATACAAAAGGCAAGATCAACATTTGACATTCTGAAGAATATATGGAGTTCAAGAATGATTAGGAATAAAACTAAGAATGATCAGGAATAAAACTATTTAACTCAAATGTCCAGGCTGTCCTATATGGAGCGGAGACATGGAGAACAACTAAGGGAACACCAAAAAGTTGCAGACATTCATCAATAGATACCTGCGCAGGATACTCCATCTGTGATGGTATGATAGGACTACAAACAGGAACTCTGGGATTGGGGTGAAACAAGAGATAAGGAGCAGAAGGTGGCGATGGATAGGACCACACTAAGAAACCCGTTAACAGCATCACAAGACAGGCTCTCGATGGAACCCCAAGGCAATAGAGGTAGGAAGACCAAGGAACACCTGGAGACGGAAGTTGGACGCAATGCAAGAAAATTTGGAGAGTCTGGAAGGATGTCATTGGATAGGCAGGCTTGGAAGGCCTTGGTTGCGGACTTATGCTTCCCTAGGGGTAAAGAAGATGAGATAGCAGGCTTGGAAGGCCTTGGTTGCGGACCTATGCTTCCCTAGGGATGAAGAAGATGAGATAGGCAGGCTTGGAAGGCCTTGGTTGTGGACCTATGCTTCCCTAGGGATGAAGAAGATGAGATAGGCAGGCTTGGAAGGCCTTGGTTGCGGACCTATGCTTCCCTAGGGATGAAGAAGATGAGATAGGCAGGCTTGGAAGGCCTTGGTTGCGGACCTATGCTTCCCTAGGGATGAAGAAGATGAGATAGGCAGGCTTGGAAGGCCTTGGTTGTGGACCTATGCTTCCCTAGGGTGAAGAAGATGAGATAGGCAGGCTTGGAAGGCCTTGGTTGCGGACCTATGCTTCCCTAGGGATGAAGAAGATGAGATAGGCAGGCTTGGAAGGCCTTGGTTGCGGACTGATGCTTGCCTAGGGATGAAGAAGATGAGATAGGCAGGCTTGGAAGGCCTTGTTGGACCTATGCTTCCTAGGGTGAAGGGTGAAGAAGAAGAAGGAAAGGGCCAGTGTCATGAAAATAGAAAACTAATAAACTTGTACTTCAGCAATTGGATAGAAAAGAGAATCGACTTCAGCAATTGGATAGAAAAGAGAATCGACTCATGGAAAAAAGAAATTAGACACTGGAGATATTTTGGTGACATTAAGAGACATCATATTTTGTTGTCATCATGTTGACATGACATAATATTTGTTGACAGAATCGATATCATTAATGCGGTACACTCTCAATTATGTGACATGGGCAAGTCTCAGACACTGGAACCAGTTCAAGAATTAGGTGTTAAGTTTGGACCTGCCAGACAGTGTCGTCTTCATCAACTTCTCATGGGTACGGTGAGCAAATGGGCTTTGGGATGGCTGCTGAAGCGGAGGACAGAGCACGAGTGGGAATTTCCAATGTGCCATGACATCGATCGCATAACATAACATGACATTTTGTTGAAAACTACACCCATGTGTTGCTCTCAAGGGGAGTAAAGAATAGAACCACTGTGACCTACAAGGCATGTCGTAAGAGGCGACTGAGGTGGGGATCTAGGGAAGCTACCCTAGTAAATAAAAAGCATCGCAGAAATCGGATATGCGGGCCTACTTTGTAGGTGCATAACTGGCACAAAATACAATCACTTTTAGGTTCAGATCACATAGAAATCATAAAGAGTGGTTAACAACAAGTGGTCGATATGGAGTGTTTGAAGAAGTTGTAAACAATCTTGGGAGGGAAGTTGGAGAGGAGGAGAACAATGAGAAGACAGAGATGTAATTCAGAAGGGAACATCAAGATACCATGAATCCTCTATGAAAAATGAACACATAAATCATACCAGTATATGGGTTACTAAAATGACATCATTGCACTCTGGGCAGACCCATAGGTGCTCAGTCATAAATCATACCAGTGTATGGGTTACTAAAATGACATCATTGCACTCTGGGCAGACCCATAGGTGCTCAGTCATAAATCATACCAGTATATGGGTTACTAAAATGACATCATTGCACTCTGGGCAGACCCATAGGTGCTCAGTCTCCCCAACAGATATCCAAGAGTATGCATACTGATGGTTTCCATGGCCCGCTAGTTAAACATACTCCTCACTCTGCCTCTCAGACATCCAGTTCGACTTGTACAACGGGTAACTTCAAACTTCTTAAATTGCTGTATCGATTCCACATTTATTTGTTAAAATAGAATCTTCATCCAACAGACAGTCGCAAAGAGACTGAAGAACATCCCCTGTATCCATTTTCAACTTCCCAACAATAGATGCTGTTGATGCAAGCCTGTCTGCTCTCTCATTCCTGCAAATACCCACATGCCTAGGATCCACGTACGCTTCTGGAGGTTAGAAACTTCTATAGACGACATCCACTCATATCGAAACTTATACATAAAAGTAAGATGAAAGCAGAGATATAATTGAAAGGGGAACATCAGAAAGTGATGAATCCTCTAATAAAAATGAACACATAAACTATACCAGTGTAAATATATCTCAATCAAAACTGCACAAAAACAAGAGTTATAATCTTTGTTACAAACTTGAGTATAATAAAAATACAATTTTCTGTAGCCTTTTCAGACCTTAGGATATGAAGTCACTTCAAATTTCTAGCCCCTAGTGTGCAGGATGACCAATTCCTTTCCTCATGTGTGGAACGTCTAGTGTGGGATTGAACTTGCAATCCTCTTGTATCTGAGACGATATGCAAAAGTTTATTTATTACGCTAATCCGTCCCTCACAAATTTGAGTACTTGTGTCTTTAACATTTTCTACTAACATCTTCATCATTTCCTAGAATATTCTCATTTTTATCTTTATAATTTCCTAGAATATTCTAATTGTTATCTTTATAATTTCCTAGAATATTCTAATTGTTATCTTTATAATTTCCTAGAATATTCTAATTGTTATCTTTATCATTTCCTAGAATATTCTAATTGTTATCTTTATCATTTCCTGATATATATTCTTATCCTATATTTATTATTTTCTACTCTACTTCTATATTTTCTATAATATTTTACTTCTACCTTCTCTACTACTTGTTACTTTTATCTTCAACATTTCTGATAAACTATATTTTGATATTTTTTCATCTATATTTTACTCTTACCTTCAATATTTGATATTTCCCACCTAGGAATAGACAATAGACTGTTATCTTTGCTACTTCAAATAAATTCTCACAAAAATGAGTATCAAGATAAGACAAATATCAGTTGTACAATACTACAATAAACAAATGTACAGAATACTGAGAACAAACATTTAAAAAATCTGCTCTAAAATAACATGAATTGTTCACACACAAAAAAACAACAACATACACACAACGATCTATAATATCATTATAATATTGCACAGCATATAATTTCAATAGTATGAGAAAGTTACTGACAACAAATTACAAAAAGGCTAAAAATGAGAATGATCAAATGCTATATATATCCTATATTAATATATGGTTCGGAAACATGGACAATGAACAAGCAGTTAGAAGACAGAATTGATGCATTTGAGATGTGGCTATATAGAAGAATGGGCAGAGTTTCATGGACAGAAAAACAGACAAATTTGAGGAAAACTAGGCATGAAGAAACAATTATTAAGAGAAATAAAATTCAGACAGATAAAGTATTTTGGACACATAAAAGACATGACACCATGATAAAACATTTACTAGAGGGGAAAGTTGAGGGGGAAGAGCAAGAGGAAGACCGAGAGATAAGTGGGAGGAAACTTTAAGAAATGGACAGGTTACAGTCTGGCAGTGTGCAACACCAAGGCGAAAGACAGAGGATGCTAGAGATTCATTGCAGCCAACCTTCGATGTGGGACGGCACCTGATGATGATGTTGACTTGTTCAGACATGAGAAACATGAACACACTATTGCAACCTTCGATGTGGAGACGGCACCTGATGATGATGTTGACTTGTTCAGACATGAGAAACATGAACACACTATTGCAACCTTCGATGTGGAGACGGCACCTGATGATGATGTTGACTTGTTCAGACATGAGAAACATGAACACACTATTCTTCTTCGAACACTCCATATCGACCACTTGCCACTTTTTGTGATTTGTATGTGATCCAAGCCTAAGAGCAATTGTACGTTGTGCTAGTTATGAATTTCCTAAATGCACATCTGATTTGTGACACTTTTATTTACTAGGGTAGCTGAGCTAGGCCCCTACCTCAGTCAACTCTTACGACATGCCTTGTATGTTGCAGTGTTACTATTCTTTGCTCCCTTGCGAGTCCCGGCAACACACGGTTGTCTGATTATAAATAAAGTCAAACAGACTAGTAGCTAGATCACAACGGCCACAAAACTAAAATTAGTTTCCAAAACATGTCGGCAAAGTACTAGTCTTCAAATAATATTAATTTACATTTGACCAAAATTATTACATACACTAGGAATAAGTCAAACAGCTCTCTGCCAGAGTCAGCAGGCGGAACAGACACCTGAGTATGTCCTGCAAGACTGTTCTCTCCTGGGTGAGCTGAGAAGCAACATGTGACTACACCCAGCTGACCTGAAAACTAAACTTTGGGGAAACCTGACAGACCTGAAGCTGACTGCCCAATTTGTGGTCCACAGTAAACTAAGCACATGACTAGAGATTGTTGAATGTGACTCAAATTCATATGTGCTAGCTTTACATGCGGTAAGGGGCCTAAAGGGGGCGTGTGCAACATACTAAATCTCTGTGCAAACCACATAGATCACACAAGATAAAAAGCAGTTAAAAACTTGGTTGATAAAAGTGAACACAAACATGATGAAAACAAACATTAATTGACATCAAAACCAAGAAAAAGCATATATCCAAGAAAAAGTACAACAAAAAAGGCAATCTAATGCTAACAAAATGCAGCAGAAAAACAAATATTCCCCAATATTATACATCAACAAAAATGGCTACAAAAACACAATCAATATGCATACAGTTGAGCATCTGCTGGGGAACACTGAGCACTTATTGGTCTGTCTGCAACACTATGAGCTTGGTTCAATTAGCAACCAATTAAACTAACAACAATTTGGTTAATTCAGTTGTTGCAAGTGAGATTCTAAGTTGGAGTAATAATGGCAAAAACTGTTCGTGAAAGTTTGGTTATTTTTAATCACACAAGCAATTGCAATAACAAAAATAACATATATTGTATACAATATTTCATGTCTAACAAAGAACATTACACAAAAGTCCACGCTAAATAAAGATCATTTAAATCTCCAACAAAAAATACATTGCAAAAAAGTAACACCAATATCAAAGAACATTGCATAAAAGTCACTCCAGTGTCAAAGAACATTGCACAGAAATCTCTAATGTCTCGGAATATTGCACAAAAATCTCTCTAATGTCTCGGAACATTGCACAAAAATCTCTCTAATGTCTCGGAACATTGCACAAAAATCTCTGATGTCTCGGAACATTGCGCAAAAATCTCTAATGTCTCAGAACATTGCACAAAAATATCTCTAATGTCTCAGACATTGCACAAAAGTCTCAGAACATTGCACAAAAATATGTAATGTCTCGGAACATTGCACAAAAATCTCTCTAATATCTCTGAACATTGCACACAAATCATTCCAGTGTCCTAGAACATTGCACAAATCTCACTCCAGTGTGAAAAAAACATTGCAAAAATGCCACAACAATATCAAAGTTCATTGCATAAAAGTCACTCCAGTGTCATAGAACATAGCACAAACATCACTCTAGTATCCAAATAACATTGCACAAAAGTCACTTAAATGTCAAATAACATTGCACAAAAGTCACACTCAAATGTCAAGTAACATTGCACAAAAGTCACTCAAATGTCAAATAACATTGCACAAAAGTCACTCAAATGTCAAATAACATTGCACAAGTCACTCAAATGTCAAATAACATTGCACAAGTCACTCAAATGTCAAATAACTTTGCACAAAAGTCACTCATATGTCAAAAGAATGTTGCACAAAAGTCACTCATATGTCAAATAACATTGCACAAGTCACTCAAATGTCAAAGAACTTTGCACAAAAGTCACTCATATGTCAAATAACATTGCACAAAGGTCACTCAAATGTCAAATAACATTGCACAAAAGTCACTCAAATGTCAAATAACATTGCACAAAAGTCACTCAAATGTCAAATAACATTGCACAAAAGTCACTCAAATGTCAAATAACATTGCACAAAAGTCACTCAAATGTCAAATAACATTGCACAAAAGTCACTCAAATGTCAAATAACATTGCACAAAAGTCACTCAAATGTCAAATAACATTGCACAAAAGTCACTCAAATGTCAAATAACATTGCACAAGTCATTCAAATGTCAAAGAGCATTGCACAAAAGTCACTCAAATGTCGAAATAAGAATACTATATAAAGTCACTGCAATGTCCAACAAAGAACAGGATCTCAAACAAAAAATTACACATTTGACTAGGTCCGGATTCAAATTCCCAACCTTCAGAACTACAGATTAACGTCTGAATCATTTCGCAATTCATAACAATTATTACCCTTTTTTTAAAATAGGGCCCGACCCAGAAGTGCCACAATGGGTGGACCCAGTACTAGTGAACATGAAAATATTAAAAACTCAAGACTGTCATCACTATTTCGAATGAGAGCACTTGGAGTTTGTTTAAGTGATTTTATTTTGCAATTTGATATTTAATGATGTCTCCCACACTTTGGCCATGATCAAGTGAGCACTACACTTTGATCTCAGTCAAAAGGCAGAGAAGCCCTTTAACCTTCATAGCATGTATTACCTACATACAATTATTAACCTTTAACCTTCATAACAATTATTACCCTTTAACCTTGAGTGCAATGAAGATATTCCAAACTGAGAAGATCACTATCAGATTAACACCAACCAAATAAAACATGAATACATCTCAATAAGTAGTAGCTAGTAGTAGTAATAGCTAGATGGAAGTTTTACAGTGAAAAATAGACTGCTAAAGTACTATAAAAGCCTATACTATTGTATGCATGTGAAACATGGACAATTAGCAGACAAGCTGATAAACATCTGGCAGTGGAGATATGGTTTCTAAGGAAAGTGCAAAGAATATAATATTGGATTAAAAAAAAGGAATGAGAAAGTCCTTCAAGAAACAAATATAAGCTGCAACATGATTAGAGAAATTAGATATAGAGAGGAAGATTTTTGGCCATGTTATGAGAAGAGTCAAAGTTGAAAACTTAGTGATAACTGGACAATTTCATGGGAAAAGAACAAATGTAGGTAAGAAATAGATACTTAGATGGCATGGTTGAGACAAGAACACAGATATGATCAGGGACTGGGGAGATAGCATGTAAGATGGCGAGCCATAAAAACATATGCATATCGACACAGCACATGATAATGAGATTTTCTTATTCTTCAGCGATCTATGGTGATGCACTTAGTTTACTGTGGACCACAAAATGGGCAGCCAGCTTCAGGTTTATCAGGTTTCCTGAAAGCTTAGATTTTAAGGTCGACTGGGTGTGGCCACATGTTGCTTCTCAGCTCACACAGGAAAGGACAGTCTTGCAGGACATGCAAAGTTATGATAGGTATATAAAGTTCTGTTTTATTCAATCCTAACATAAAATCTAATCCAGAAATGTTGAACAAAAAGATTGCAAGATTCATGAAAGTAGTATACTAACAATTAAAAAAAGCAAATAGAATCCCTCCGATGTGATAAAAACAAATGGTAGTTACTGCCCCTGTAATAGCTCTTTTTAGATGGTGTAGGATAGAAGGGAGGTGTGTGCCTGAGGAATTTAATGGCTGCATGGATATATTTTAATGACCATGGATATTTAATGATCATGGATATATTAATGGCTGCATGGATAGTAGTTGCTGCAAAACTCTTCAAGTTCACATATTTTATGCCAGAGACAGAAAAAAACTTTAAAATTTTACGGGATTGAACCCGGGTCTCCTGGGAGCCCACACTCTAATCTCTTTGACTAGACACTACACTTCTTATTCAATCCTAACATACAATACAATCTAGACAAGTTAATTCAACAAAAAGGTTTGCAAGATTTGTGACAGGATAATAACAATGAAAAACAAATAGAATCCCTCTGGTGAGATAAAAAACAAAAGTGGCTTAAAACAAAATATTTAGGACAGATGCATTCTGCTGTCTCTCAAGCTGACATCAAGAAAGATAACAGAACTGGATTAAGAACAGAAGGTGTGTCTCATGGAGCAATGTTGCATCGATGCGGTGGATACAGGGCATAAGATCGTCCACGCTGGGGATGTACCTCAGGGGTGACGAGGTACACTGTTTGTGGGGTGCATACAGAGACCCGTTCTGGAGGTCTCTTCTTGAGCTAACACTGTGAGGTAAAATAAGATATGAGAAAGTAGAAAGAAGGTGCATGAAGGACTAAATAAAGATGTTGAAATGAAGATAGCAGTTGCACATTATATTTATATCGAATAAAAATTGTAATCAAATTTCATGAATGATGAAAACTAGGAAGAACAACTTAATAAGCATGCAAACATCTGAATATTTCTCAAACCACAACTGGAAACATAGAGAGAGAGAGAGACTGTGAGCAGGAGGTTTTTGCACACTTCCATTGGTTAACACACAGTAAATATAAGACTAAAAGTTTAAGATCCTGCCTCTTGATCTTGGCCAAGTCCTTCTAAAATGAGACCCATGGGTGTTCGCTTCAACCCAACAAACTCCATTTTGTTAGCTAGTTTGTTTTTGAAGTTTCGCAAACGTAAAGAAGCATGAATCAGTATTACTGAAAGACAAGAAAATAAAAACTGGAATTAATATCATGTATATCAGCTTAATAAAAATTAAGTGTTTAGGAGCCTGCGTTTTTCCATTGGCAATATATGGTTGTGAGACATGGACCATTGACAAAGCGGTGGAAAAGATCATTAATGCCTTTGAATGCAAATGCTACATGTTAACAGTACTTAGAACAATGGTTCTCAAACTCGAGTCGCGACCCTTTGGGTTGTCAAATGACCATTTCACAGGGTCGCCTAAGACCATCGCAAATCACATATTTATCATAATTAGAAATAAATATTTCACAATATAAAATTACATATTGTTTTTGTGACTAATCACTATGCTTTAATGATGTTCTATTTATAACAATGAAAACACATCCTGCATATCAGATATTTACATTATGATTTATAACAGTAGCAAAATTACAGTTATGAAATAGCAACGAAAATAATTTTATGGTTGGGGGTTACCACAACATGATGAACTGTATTAAAAGGTCGCGGCATTAGAAAGATTCAGAACCACTGACTTAGAATATCATGGACTGAGAAAAGAACAAATAATTCTGTTCTGCAGCAGCTTGATATTAAAGAGTTGGCTATTAAAGAGCATAACATCAAAGAAAATTAAATATTTCAGACACATCAAATGACATGAGTGCCTAGAGAAATTAATTTTTGAAGGAATGGTGCATGGAAGAAGAACGAAAGGAAGACCTAGAGGATGATGGGTGCAGGATGCTATTGATGATCTGAGAATGACTGCTGCTGACGCTGGCCAACTTGCACTGAACAGAGTTTTTCAGGCCTGCTGTCATGGAAGCCAAGTTCCAGAACGGACAAGCTACTTGATGATGATATCAGCTTAATAGGTATACTAATTAATGATGGTTGTCAATCACAAGTGATGATACAAGCTTGACTTCTGTATTATTATTCTCTCAACC
Source organism: Arion vulgaris (assembly GCA_020796225.1). Taxonomy (NCBI): domain Eukaryota; kingdom Metazoa; phylum Mollusca; class Gastropoda; order Stylommatophora; family Arionidae; genus Arion; species Arion vulgaris. Next base: position 3,326,408 of record CM036765.1, read on the forward strand.
TACTCTTGGAGCTCTCTGTGGCGTAGAGGTTAGTTGCTCATCTCTCGTGCCAAGGTACCAAGTTTGTTCCTTCGTGGCACCATCTGGATATTTTTCCAAAATCCCTGATATCAGTGTAGGTGAGATCAAGTTCCTAGTCATAACAGAGACGGATGATAAAACCTAGGTCCTGTGTTCAATTTGAGCACATTAAAAGAAACCCTTAACAGTTCAAAATCGAGAAATGCAGGCTGGAAAGCCACTTCGCAGGCAAAATTCATTAGAAAAAACAAAGATTACAAATAAAATTCCTAGCAACATTTCTTCACACCATCTTCAAAATTACATCAGGGACCCACGCCTGTGCTACAGAGTTCGTGCACTGTAGCTGAGATCTTCCTGTGTAAGAAAGAGATTGGAGCACACATAGTTACTCACTGAAGTGCAATGATGATGGTCCTATCAATCAATCTTTCTCAACTCCCCTTGAAGCAAAATCTATCTATATCCTCTTCGTGTCCCGATTGACACATAAGGCTTCCACAAGAGACTTCCACTGTTGCCGTTCTGCTGCCTTTCTACTAGCCGTCTCCCACATCAGGCCACACTCCTTCAACTCTTTCTCCACTATTCTTCTCCAAGGTTTCCTTTGGACATCCAGGCCTTCTCTTCCCATCCGCTGTCCATCTGAGAGCTATCTTAGCCAATGCCCCCAGTGGCATACGACATACATGTCCAAACTATCTCCATCTTTGTCTCTTAACACTTTCGCTGCCACCCATTTTTCAACCACGTCTGGCTCACAACCACGCTATTTTTAGGCATGATCAGTTTTCAAGGTGACAATTTTTAAAACATCGTAAAAAATAAATGAATAAACTTAGGACTTTTAAACTATGGAATAATGTTCATATATGAATGAGCTACTAACCTGTCTGTATGTAAAGTATATTGTTCATAATTCACAAGCTATTGCTGTAACTGATATTAGCATCGCGATCCATACCTATCCACAGTATGATATGCCACCGTTTTCGAGATGGGTGTCCATCACCTACTCCTGTACCCATGGGAATATCTGCTATCAATCTATAAACATCGTCACATTAATTAAAGTTCAAATGTGTATCACATTCAGAGTCCGTTTCAACACTATCCATGGCTAAAAAGTCCAAAAAAGTCATTTTGGACATCACTATTCATCAGCTATGTGGCATATTTTGAAAATCGTTGTTTACTTGAAATCGAAAAATCGAACTTATATGTTTACTGCGTATGCGTTAGATCCGCATTTTGAAGAGCTTTTCGTAACAATATGGAAGTAGGGCGTAATGTAATTCCGGTATACGCTCAGCGAATCTCCCCATTTCAAAAATACATCGTCGCTGACAGCAGCGAAAGGGACTTGGTCTTTCACTGACTTTTGTCTTCGGTGGCAGTCAAAGTGTTAATGATGGTCTCTAAAGATGCAGTCTGTTCGTTTCAAAAGCTTCTCATTTGTTATGGTATTTGGCCAGAACAATTGCAGTATTCCTTGAAGCATAAGGCATCAACAAATCTCCTCCAACCAGATCTGACTTGAGCAAGCCAGCTTAGTTCACTCCAGGATTTTCCCACCTCTTCTCTTTCTTTGTAGGTTTGACCCAGGCTAGTCATACAGTGTTCCCCCTCAATCCTTGAATGCTCTCCCAGTATCTTGCTGAAAAAAAAGCTGCTGATGTTTCAGTATTTAGCTTTCATAATTTGCCTACAAATCAGACAATGTAGACTCAAGAAAAACAAACAGAGACTAGGAATAAATCAAACAGCTTTCTGTCAGTGACACCAGAGCATGTCTTGCAAGACTGCCCTCTATTGGGGAGCAGAGAAAAACATGTTGCCCCACTCAATCAACCTGAAAATTAAGCTTTGTGGAAACCTGAAAGATCTCAAGCTGACTACCCAATGTGTGGTTCATAGTGGATTAAATGCATTGCTGTTTACTGGGACCATTGCTGTTTACTGAGACCATTGTTGTATTTCTCAGTTGATGTTTTGGAAGGTTCTTGGACAGAATTGTTTTCGTGGTAGATAGAGAAAATATACTAATCAACTTCTCATTGGTACAGTGAGCAAGTGGAGTTTGGAATGGCTGCTGCAGCGAAGGCCGGAGCATGAATGGGAATGCACAATGATGTCGATCGAATAACAATACATAACTTCTCCTGAATTTGCTTAATTTTAATGCAAGAAATTAGATGGTTAAAAATAGATGAATACAAAGAAAATATGGGATAATTTTGATGGAAAATGAAGAATACTTACACAATAATGGAAATGCAATTCCAAACAAAAATACAATAACAGCTCCAAACATATACACTATAATGTAGCCTGCTGCAATGATGGCTGCCATACAAACCACTGGGTGGTTATGCTTGAAAGTTTGGGCCTTTTGTTGATTTTTTGTGAAGTACACAAACAAAGCAAAGCATGCAGCAATGGAAGTCAAACCTAGAAGAGTCTGCACAGGGTGGATAATGCTGAAACAAATTTTAAAAAAAATAATGTGACTACAATTGAAAAACTGTGATAATATAAACTGATTGATTGGGTCATCATCATTGCACTTTGGTGAGTAACCATGTGTGCTCCGATCTCTTTCTTACAAGGAAGATCTCAGCTGCAGTGCATAAACTCTAAGGAACCGGTGAGGGTGCCCGATGTAATTTAGAAGATGGTGAAAATATTTTGTAGGAATTTTATTTTTTAATGAAGTTTGCTTGAGCAGCAGCTTTCCAGCCTACTTTTTTCAATTTTAAACTGTCAAAAGTTCATTTACATACTCGTAGGTTAGGTCCTCGCTCTCATTCCAAAGATACTCATTTCACTCTCTTGTGGTACCATCAGAATATTTTTCAGAGATCCTGATCTCATTGAACATGAGATCGAGTTCCTAGTCTTATCAAAGACAGATGATAAAACATAGGTCCTGTGTTCAGTAATATAAATATCTTTATTATTTGATCATATGACATGCCCATTTACAGCTGTTTTATTTCATCCTTTGGTTCTCTTGAAATATTGTCTATATATTCAATTTTGTCTCTTGTATTAACTTCACTTTGGGAAATAAAAGGTATTATATGCAACAAGTTATTGTTAATTCAAGTCAGGGTGTTTTTCAGTGCTACATAGAGCCAATAACTGACATATGGATGTGAGTCAAGGACAATAAATAAACATAATAAAATCTCTGGAGGCCACAGAGATGTGGTTTTACAGGAGAATGATAAGAATTCCATGGACTGCTAAAATGACTAATGTTGATGTATTGAAGAAAACTTATATTAATATAAGAAAGAGGCAGTCATCATTTTGTGCTCCTGTGATGAGAACAGGAAGTTTAGAACACATTGTGTGGTAACTGGTAAAATCAATGGGAGAGGAGAAGGAGGAAGACAAGAAGAAAATATTCTGGGCTGTCTGGTTTCATGGCACAGAAGAGTGTCAACATTCAAACTGATAGTCAGCACCAAGGACAGACAGTAGTAGAGATCTATGATAACCTATGCCAGCCGGCATGACATGTGATGATGACAACACCACTGTCTTTTGTAGATCACTTAGATGTTCAAGCAGTTTTCTTTCCAGTGTTGTTTCACTAGGAAAGTGAATTTGTCTCAACATAACATATTCGTGGCAGTCTTTCAGAGGTGCAAGCAGTTTTCTTTCCAGTGTTGTTTCACTAAGTCAGTGAGTTTGCCTCAGTATAACATATTCTAATACATCAGTATCTCTACTCCTCGCTCAGCTGGTGCTCTTTACCTCCTTAGTAAAAATTATGTTTCAGTTTCAAATATCTTCATTGCATTATATGGACATGTCTATGAAAATGAATGTCATGTGTGCTTATAATAATCTCCACCGCAATAATATCTAGTAGCGATAACCCTACCTAACAATCACTTAATCGGCTTTGCTTAAGTCTGTAAGTGAAACTGCAATTTTAGTACTAATAACTAGTTAGTACACACACTCTCACAGTCAATAACTATTATTGTGATGTCAGTATTGTCTATTGTCACTTGAATTTCCTCATAATTTGTCTTCTCTAGCGACGTCCTCCTCATATATCTTGTTCAGTTTTGCTGAGTTTGTCAAAGTATAAGATTACTGTCGACATAACGCCTTTGATTAATGTAGTAAGGCTCATAAGACGGCTCACTCCTCGCGGCACTTCAAGAGTACAACAGACTATATATTTCTTGTCAACGTCAACAATATTTCACAACAAAAAAGACAATATTTTTTAATTGTTACTAACCCTACTAGGAGGAAGATCAGCGATGTAAAAAGGAAGTAATTGGTTTGGTAATAAAGTAAATTATTCAAAACCCTATTGGACCACTTTTCTAGATCATTAATCTGAGGAATCTGAAATCTGGCGGAATCCAGGAGAAAATCTCCCATGCTACGTAAAGGTGCAACCTCAACATTATTAGCCATTTTGTGACCGGAAGTGACATTTATGGTTCAGTGAACGTTCATTAAAATTGTGTACATAGCTTTTCTCAGAAAACGCTGACGTCTATAACATGACACCTCACACGCTGTTAAAATATTAGCATCAACTTTAGCCGATGCAGATTGTTCAATACACAAAGAAAATATAACACTATTGGATACAGATATTTAAACAAATGTTATTTATCTGTCCAATTAATTACTGAGCTCATTTTTTTTGGGTCACTTCTAGACTCTAATAGTAAGAACAATAAAAGTAAAACCAAACCTATACCCCCTACTTATGCTTTAAAAGATGTTCAATACCAAGATGTTCGATAGAGTAAACATCAGGATCTGTCTAAAATGTTAAAGAACTTAGAAATAGACAGCTACGATATAAGAGCCATTCAAAATACATACTGGCAGCAAACGGCAGCCATAACAATAGGCAAACAGAATGGAATTTACCAGCAGCTCAAAAAGAAATTAGACAAGAATTGGTTTTATCTCCTGATCTGTTCATCAGGGGGCATACTATAAAAAATGGGAAATATGCTAATGACACTGTTTTGATAGTTTAAAGTTAAATAGAACTTCATGAACTAGCTGTTATGGTGATGATATAAAGTAACAACAAAAGCATATGTCGGAATAGCAATAGGACAGAAGCTGTGCTCATCTCAATAAGGCACACTATCAAATTGCACGATTAAAATAAATGGGACAAAGCTCAGACACATTCATTGGAGCACTGGTAACATTATATAGAAGATCATCAAGTAGCGTATTCCTTCCGGAACTTGGCTCACATGACATCAGTCCTGAAAAACTCTCTGTTCTGTACAAGTTGGCCGGCGTCAGCAGCAGTCATTCTCAGATCGTCAATGACATCTTGCACTCATCGTCTTCTAGGTTTTCTTCTCATTCTTCTTCAAGGCACCATTCCCTCCAAAAGTATTTTCTCTAGGCACTCATGTTGCTTGATGTGTCCGTATTACTTAATTTTCCTTGTTTTTATGTTGCAGAACAGAAGCGTTTGTTCTTTTCTCTGTCCTTGATAGAAGGTGCAGATCACAAATAAAGTGTAAAATAGGTCAGGCAAAAACATCATTTCAGAAATGAAAGGCTCTGTAACATGAAACACGTCGTTGTCTACTGAAGTCAGAAAAATGTTCTTCACATAGAGCAAATGCTGTCATATGGATGAGAGTCATGGATACTTAAAAAAACAGACCAACTTGTCTGAACGATGTTGTTTTACTAGAGAATGATAAGAATTACACCAACTGCTAAAATGACTAATGTTGATGTGTCGAAAAAGGTCAAGGCACAGAGAAAACTTATTTAAAATTAAAGAAAGAGACAGTCATCATTTTTCTGGCATGTGATGAGAAATGAAGGTTTGGAACCCATTGTGACAGCAGATGAAATAAATGGAAAATGTGACCAAGGAAGACAAAGAGAGAAAATTATGGACATCATGGCTTCATGACATGAAAAAAGTGTCAGCTCCATAGACAGACACTTGTAGGAATCCATGAGCCTGCCGACATGGCATATAATGATGCTGACCCATTTATGCAAAACCGCATCGTCAGCAACAGATAACGGACATCGCTCGCATTGGTTACCAGCGAAGCTTATTATCGAATTCGTAATACATGCACAAACCAGGCATATAAGCAATAGGACAGTATGAGAATCAGACAATTGAGAACCTTTGGATGTTGAAGATTAAAGTTGCACATTGTACATGATTCTAGATATCAGAATAATAACACATACACCACGATGATAAGTGTAATAATCCTACCATACCCCGAATTTGGTCCGATTCAAGTCTGCAATGCACAGTTTCCAAATTGAACTATTTTTATAGCATATTTGTCATTCCTCTACATTACTTTTAATTTACTTTAAAAAAAAAAATAGAAATGACTGGAAAGCAACGAAAGATCGGATGTCCGAATAATTAAACGAGGCTGAGCTTCTTGACAGAAACATCCTATGTTCGAACCCTCAGTGTTGTCTATAGTTGATGTCTGTTGGGGAGAAGATAAAACGAATAACATGCCCCAAAAGCACTATAGTTTCTTTATAAATAACATGCCCCCAAAAGCACTATGGTTTCTATATCAATAACAGCAACACATTAACTCTAGAATACAGTACGTCACATAATAAACCATTCAGACAGTATCATTTTTTCGACTAGTTAACTCATGCGCCAGTATATTTTACTTATAATCGGAACTATTCACAAGATCTATTGATGATACTTATTTATAGTTATTTGTAGAATTCACATTACAAATTTATAAAATAGATCTGTCAACTTTTCAAATTCTGATATATAAAATAGATCTGTCAACTTGTCAAATTCTGATATATAAAATAGATTTGTCAACTTGTCAAATTCTGATATATAAAATAGATCTGTCAACTTGTCAAATTCTGATATATAAAATAGGAGACTTCTATTTCCATTAAAAAATTGTTCCATAAAAATCGGCACTTTAAAATGTGATTTTTAGTGTGCGTATACTGGGAGTTAATATATGCTTGACACATATAAGGTTCAAGGTAAAACTAATATAGCTTGCACATATAAGGTTCAGTAAAACTAATATATGTGACCATATAGGTTCAAGTAAACTAATATATCTTGACACATATAAGGTTCAGGTAAAACTAATATATGCTTGACACATATAAGGTTAAAGGGTAAACTAATTATCTTGACACATATAAGGTTCAGGTAAACTAATATATGATTGCACTATAAGTTCAAGGTAAAACTAATATATGCTTGACACATATAAGGTTCAAGGTAAAACTAATATATGCTTGACACATATAAGGTTCAAGGTAAAACTAATATATGCTTGACACATATAAGGTTCAAGGTAAAACTAATATATGCTTGACACATATAAGGTTCAAGGTAAAACTAATATATGCTGACCATATAGGTTCAGGTAAAACTAATATATGCTGACACATATATAGGTTCAGGTAAAATAATATACTTCCATTGTCTTCTTTCCAGGTGTCAAATGTATTCTTCAAATTTTGTTTGACATGCAGAAATTAATTTGTCATAGTTCTGCTTTATCTTCAGCTAGCATTATTTGATCTGCACCATTTGCATTCAACTGGTTTACTGGAAAATATACTGCACGTCCATGATGTCAGCTAAACACGCGCAATTTCGCTTATCAGTCTGTTGCAAGATAATCTAAATTTATCAGTTCTATGTTACGTGTTGTTCATTTTTACCACTAGAAAACATGCTTTTCAGAAAATCGATCACTCAAATACTATATCTTGCCGTGTGTGGCGAGTATTCTGGCACCGGTCCTGGTTGCAAGGTTCACAGCTGATATTAGTAATATAAATTAGGAAAAAATATGTGATATGGGCGAGTTTCAGACACTGGGACAAGTGCGAGTTAAGTTTGGACATGACAGACAGTGTCATCTTCGTCGTGCATGAGAGAGAAGATATAGTAGTTAACTTATCATGTGTACGGCGAATAAGTGGACTTTAGTATCACTGCTGCAGCGGAGGACAGAGCACGCGTGGGATGTCCAATGTTCCATGACGTCGATCGCATAACATAACATAAATTTGAGAAAACAGATGTTGCCGAAAATGTAAAATTATATTGGCATTTTTTCTCCTGACCTGAATAATTATGGGTTTCTGCTATGCCCTTATCCCCATGTTTTTTCTGTGTGTTTGTCACTTCGCCATGCCATTTCTGTGTGTTTGTCACTTCGCCATGCCATTTCTGTGTGTTTCTCACTTCGCCATGCCATTTCTGTGTGTTTGTCACTTCGCCATGCCATTTCTGTGTGTTTGTCACTTCGCCATGCCATTTCTGTGTGTTTCTCACTTCGCCATGCCATTTCTGTGTGTTTCTCACTTCGCCATGCCATTTCACTCTGATAATTGAAGACATTTGTTGTTAAAGGTCTGAATCTTGATTGATTGATAGAACAATCATCATTTCACTTTGTTGAGTAACCATGTGTGCTCCGATCTCTTTCTTACATAGGAAGATCTCAGTGACAGTGCACACACTCCGTAGCACTGGCGAGGGTACCCGATGTAATTTATTAGATGGTGAAAATATTTTGTAGGAATTTTATTTGTTAATGTTTATAAAGAACTATGTCATGGCAGTGACTTTAAAGCCAGCTCTTCTCGATTTGGAGCTGCTAATGAGCTCTATTAGGTGTTCAACTTGAGCACGAGACCAATGCTTTATAGTTCGTCTCAGATATCACTTGGAACTCGATCTCACCGAGATCAGGGATCTCTGGAAACATATTTCGATGGCTCCACAGAGTGACCTAGTATCTTGGAATGAGGTGAGCATCTAACCACTGCCACAGAGACAAGTGCTAACCACTGCCACGAGACAAGTAGCTAACCACTGCACAGAGACAAGTGCTAACCACTGCACAGAGACAAGTAGCTAACCACTCACAGAGACAAGTAGCTAACCACTACGCCACAGAGACGCCCGGTGTGAATTTTATTTGTATTTAACTTGGTAATTCGCCACGTTTACGAATTATTCAATGAAATGGGTTCTATATTTGAGCTGAAAAAAAAGAGATTTCTTCTAGTGAAGATGAAAGAAGTTGTCTACACTGTGTACATTAACTAAATACAATAACAAGTTTTAAGCGACTGTTTTTCATTTATATCATTCTGACACGATTTGAGTATTATAATTTGAGAGAACGATCCGCTTCCGATGGCCTAAGAAATACCGTTACGGCTAACGACGAATGTTTCATACTTTTGTTGTGGTTATAGCAATGTTTCAAGAGAATCAAGCCTAGCTTAAGGTGTGTTCACGACTCGATGAGCTAAATGACTGCGGTAGACACAGTTTCTAACTTGGAAATTAATTCTTTGCCTCGCAACTAAGATCGTGCATGCTGGTGGGATCATTCAATGTTTACCAGCACCGTTTCACAGTCAGAGTTACTCTAGGCACTAAACAGATGTGTCAGAGACCTGACCTGCAACAAAGTAGGCGTAGAAGAGGGATAAGAGCGGGTAACACGAAGAATATGTTGAAGTGTGAGCGACTGGTGTTGAGTGACGACTGAGTGTTGAAGTGTGAGCGACTGAGTTTGAAGTGTGGGCGACTGGGTGGAATAAAACTTACACAGGTACTTGAAGTTTAGATCCACAAGTATTGATCTGTGGTCAGGAAACCTATGATCCAACCACTTGAGCTTAAATATTCAAACCGCATACCCTCAGAACTTCTACGACAAATGACTACTATTTATAGTGAAGATTCGACTTCTCTTTCGGATTTTCCGCCGTTTTTTTGTCTATTGTTAGGTCGTAACGGATAAAAAACACTCAACCATTTTTGGACACGTGGACTTGATAAGGTATGTCCCTGCTCACAATTCTTAATTGTTTTTTTCTGGAGCAATACTCTTTTAATCCTCCTTAGTTTATTTTTGCATCACGAGGTGTGATCTGCGCCAAGAAGTGTGTTCATGTTTGTCACTTCCTTACTTTGTTGAGGTCGTTCCGGTTTAGGAACTTTCCCAACCGCTTTTGGACTCCCGTTGTTTTGTTGTCACCAGACAATTTATAGTTTTTACTTGTTATTTTCTCTTCCGAAGAAACATAAACCATTGACCCACGAATGCCCCCGTGTGGTGCCAGGGTCCGCAAGGGAAGCAAAGAATAGTACCACTGCCACCTACAAGGCATGTCGTAAGAGGAGACTGATGTAGGACCTAGGAAAGCTACCCTAGTAAATAAAACGAATCACAGAAATCGGATGTGCAGACCTACTTGTAGGCGCATAATTGGCACAACGTACAATCGCTCTTATGCTCAGATCACATACAAATCACAAAGATTGGTTAACAAATGGTCGATATGGAACCTTCGAAGATGAAGAAGAAGACCCAGCACTGAACACAGGCAGTCAAGGAGCTCAATTTCATCAGGCGTTAAAGCACAACATTAATTTTTGCGATCCACCTACATCACCCACCTCAGTTGCTCCGGGATTGCAAGCTATCCAGACTCAAGAACACAACTTTTGGGTTTGCTCACGGACAACATAACCAGCCCCGGTTCATTCAGGGAGGGTAGTTTGTTAGGCTCTAGAACACAACTTTTAATTGTGCGCTAGTCAACTTATCCAACTCCGTTACTTGCGCTTGACCTCTAGTACAGAGTTGGTTACAGCCTTTCCTTGCTTCGACGCGACACAGACTTAATGTCTCGGATTTTATCAGGAACTTGCATAGAGCTGGCAACTCTGATGCGGTCATTGAATTTGGGTGCTGGAAGTTCACGCTTACGGCTGTGCTCCGTTTAGCGATCATTTGTACTGCATCCTTAGACGTTGGCCAGGAAACACGTGTGGACGTAATCTCTCTGAGATTCTGCTGGTCTATATTGCGAACATATCACATAGCATTCATGATTGTGCCCACCCTACTACTTTACCGCCTAGTAGTTCTCCCTTTATTCCGCCCACTTTGCCGGATTACTTTTCCTTAGCCTGTTTCCAGGACCACCAATTGGAGGGATTGGTCAGTGCCAGCTCACTGACCCTGGTGCATTGTTGTCACGAAACAACGTAGGTCTCATCAGTGCCGGATTAGGATAGCGCGGGGCCCGTAGCAAATTTTAGCGCGGGGCCCTAGGTTTTGTATGATAATAAAATAAAACACAACTTTTACAAACAAACTTGTCTCGATTTAATGTGAGCAAATTTAGAGATAGCACTAGACAAATCAATTTCTCTAAGTAAATTACATTCAATGTTCATTAAGGTGAGGTTATTTAGACGATCTTGTCCCATCATGTTTCTTAACTCACTTTTTATACACTTTAATGTTGAAAAAGAACGTTCACCGCTGCAGTAAGTAATCATTAAAGACAAATAAATTCGTAAGACTATTTCTACATTTGGAAAACATGACTCTAATGAATTTTCCATTATAAGTTTATAAATTTGCAGTTCAAGAGCCTCATGCATTTTGTTGCTAGTAGCAGCAGCTACATTAATTTTAAGAAGTTCGTCGCCTAGGCTTTCTTCCAAATCCTCTTGGTAAGAGCCGACAATATTTGGAGTTCTTTTCAAGATCTCTTCTGCTGTAATAGATTTTAACTGCCGGAGTATTCCAAATACACCAGTCACTCTATGGTACAGCCTAAATCAATAACTTTGCAAACAAAACAGAACAGTTGTCCTTTAGTTTCTGGATAACACAACCAATCTCTCACGTGAGTTTTGTTTGTTGGTGTATGCGTGTATGTGAAAACGACTTTCGACAAAATCGTGGATTGTTTTCTTTATCGCATGTTCTTTTTTTTTTTTTTTAGACATGAAATCACTGTTCATATGTTGCACTTCGCTACTTTCTTTCACAATCCAATAATCTCGATTGAAGTTGTTTGGCCATTCACCAATATCGTTGGAGTACATTTTACTTTGGTTGTGTTTTTGGCTTGTAGATGATGTTGCTACATTAGAAGCATGTGCTGTGCTTTCTGCCTCTCTTTGGCTTGAAGATGATATGGCTAAATTGGGAGGACTTGCTGTACTTCGATTTCCCGTTTATCTTGTGAAAAATGTGACTAAATCGTGAAGAGTTGCTGATCTTAATGGTAATATTGGTAATGATGATTCTTCTATAGCACTGCCTTCATCTACTACACAGTGGGACACGTCTTCTGTATTTTCTGCTTCGATTTCGTTGGATTCAGCACCAACACACACGACATTTAAAAATTCAGACAGCTTGCGTGTTTTTGATATAACATCTGGTTATTTTTCCATTTTCATCTGTCACATAGGCGCGGGGCCCCTAGAAGCGCGGGGCCCGTAGCATTTGCTACTTCTGCTACTAGGCTAATCCGGCGCTGGGTCTCATTTTCAATATGAACGCGTAAAAGAACTGATAAAATGCATATTTATTCCAACTCTCTGCTATCAGTGCCAAACATGGCCCCTGACTAAGACACAAGAATAAAAGATTACAACATTTGAAATGAGATGTCTACGAAAAGCTGTCAACGTTAGAAGTCGATTACAGCGGGACAAGTCGTGGGTTGGCCGTGCTGCAGACACTGTTCAGCTGGTATGCGGGCTCACAAATATCGATTATGGGGAAGAATGGATACCGATGCCTTCAATATACGGGAACACTTTTTCCAACAACATTAACTTTGACAAAAGTTGCAAAGAGAGGAATCCCGTGGCGCTGGATGCAGACGTTAAGGCTATCATTGATGAAAACTGTAATGACTGAAATGAAGCTGCCGTCGTGATTTACACGGATGGATTGGTAGTTCGTCACGAAAAGTCCTCATGGGCCTTCTCTACAAGCTCATGTGGCAGAATGGTCAAGGAAGCCAGTGGTGCATTTCGTATGACAACAAGCAGCATGACAATGGAGGTACTGGCGGTGACTAATGCTTTATGTTGGATGGAGTCACAAAACTACACTCATGCATGCATTCTGAGTGATTCATTGAGTATGATCCGCAAGGTAGAAACTGGTTAACACGTAAAAACAAAGTACTACAGTTTTACAAAATACATAAACAGTGAGGATAAACAGCAACGTTTCGACCAAAAGGCCTACTAACCCTAACCAATAAAGGCCTTTTGGTCGAAACGTTGCTGTTTATCGTCACTGTTTATGTATTTTGTAAAACTGTAGTACTTTGTTTTTACGTGTTTACCTATTTTTCCAAGTTTTACTGCAGTCTCCACCCTTTCTAGAAACTGGTTCGGAGTCGTCTTCGCAATGCAATGGACTGCATCACTACACGCGTCAACAATTTGCAGAATCACACTTATCTTCGTTCGGGGCACATGGGTGTCGTTGGCAATGAGAGAGCAGACAGGCTGACTGGCTCTGCCACCATATCAGATGGCCAGCAAATGGATAGAGCTGATATTTTGAACGCACTCATAGAGTGTGGCCGCAAAGAGGATTTTCATTTAACCCAATCCACGTCAACTACTAGATTACAGGAGCTGGATTTGAAGATTGGAGTAGCAAGAAAAGAACAGCTTGACATGTACGTGAGTAGGCTCATCAATCAAAATCGAACTGGTACGGTCAGTCGCTGGACGCTGTTGGAGATATTGCGAAGGAGATCGGAGCACATATGGACATGTCTGGAGTGCAATGAAGATATTCCAAACTGAAACTGAAATAGAGTTAGAAACGAGAATATCAGAAGCATCGTTGGTACTATACCATGCATACAGTACATCGAGAAGCAAAGAATCAAGTGGTTCGGCCATCTAATGAGAATGGAACCACATTTACAACCATCACGTGCCTACAATAATCGACACTCAGGGCGCAGAGCACGAGGCAGGCCAAGAACACGATGGATAGATAACATCTCAGAGTCCCTGCGAAAGCATGGACTGGCAACGTCTAGCGCTACACACCTGGCACAAGATAGAAAACTAAATCTCCCCACGCCGCTTCACGACACATGTGGTTAAGACAAGATATAAAATCATTTGCAGTTCAAAATAGAGAAGATCAGGCTGGTATGCTACTGCCCTGGCAAAATTCCTTAGAAAAGATTAAACAAAATCAAATTCCTACATAAATCTCTACACCATCTTCAAAATGACATTGGGGACCCCCCTTGGGGCTGCGGAGTTCGTGCACTGCAGCTGAGATCTTCTTGTGTAAGATAGAGATCGGAGCACACATGCTTACTCTCCTGTGTACAATGATGCAGTAGCGGCTCGTCATTAAGGGCCAGTGGGGCCGGGCCCACCAAAAATCATGTATAACAAATGTAAATACATATGTTAGGTTATATTATTATTAAGTATGTTATAGGTTAGTAGGTTAGGTTAATACATAGTTAGTAGTATACTACAAGGTTCGTGTTAGTTAAAATGTAGGATGAGGAAGTATCAATGGTAGTTGAGTAGGTACATACAAGGTTATGGTAGCAGCAGGGTAGGCTTAGGTTAGGCTAGGTAGGCAGGCACAGTAGCCAAGTAGAGAGGTGCTAGGCTAGTAGTGTACATACATAGGTTAGGTTAGGTTAGAGTTAAGGTTAGGTTAGGTTAGGTTACATACATAGGTTAGGAGGTTAGGTTACATAATAGGTTAGGAGTTAGGTACCATACATCAAGGTTGTTGGCTACAACATAATGCAGGCTAGAAGAGTTACAAGTTAATACAAGTTAGGTTAGTTACATACATAGGTTAGGTTAGGTTGGTTACACAAGGTTGGTAGGTTGCATACATAGGTTAGGTTAGGTTAGGTTACATACATAGGTTGTTAGGTTACTACAGGTTAGGTTAGGTTACATACATAGGTTAGTTAGGTTACATACATAGGTTAGGTTAGGTTACATACATAGGTTAGGTTAGGTTAGAGGTTAGGTTAGGTTACATACATAGGTTAGGTTATGTAAATATAACCTAACCCAAAACCATGACTGTTCCGAAAATTTTTGTCCGGCCCCACCAACAAAAATGATCACGGGCCGCCACTGCAATGATGATATTCCTATCAATCAATCAATCACTCAATCCTGGAAATTAATTTTATTTTATCTCGTTCTCAAGACATCATCGCACAGTCCGCATTTCTTTATTTATTGATGTTATGACCACATCCTGCTATTTCAGCAATCTCGTTCATTGACCTGAAAGTGGGTCACTTTACACAGAGAAACAGAAACAACACGCATTATTGCTTAATTCCCTTACAGGGCTTTCCAAAACTAAAAGTAAATATTGACACTTGATTATTTACTAAAGTTTACGTTGAGATGTAACTGCTATGACACGACATGCTAGAGTGAACTGGAATAACATGAAGACTTTGGACGAGTTCTTTCTTCTATGCAGTGGTTTTGTTAAATTGTTTATATATCATCATCATCATCAAGTTGCTTGTCCCTTCCGGAACTTGACTCCCATGACAGCAGTCCTGAATAACTCTCTATTCTGTCCAAGTTGACTGGCGTCAGCAGCAGTCATTCTCAGATAGTCAATGACATCTTGCACCCATCGTCTTCTAGGTCTTTCTCTCATTCTTCTTCCAGACATCATTCCCTCCATAATCATCTTCTATAGGCACTCATGTCGTTTGATGTTTCTGAAATATTTAATTCTCCTTGATTTTATGTTCTTTAATAGCCAATTCTCTTTAATATCAAGCTGTTGCAGAACAGAAGCATTTGTTCTTTCTCTGTCCATGATATTCTAAGTACTCTTCTGTAGCATTTTAATTCAAAGACATTAATGATCTTCTCGCCGCTTTGTCAATGTTCCATGTCTAACAACCATATGTTGCCAAGGGAAAAACGCAAGCTCTTAAACACTTTTATTCTTGTGTCAGTTCTCTTTCATAGATTAGTTAGTTCTTGTAGTTGTTACCAAGCAATTCTCACAAGTAATACGCTTATATGTTATTTTCGTCTCGTGAAACTTCATGCATGGATTCATTTTCATTATTCTTTTCACTCGTTATCTTCAACATCATCATTACAGTCGTCATGATCATCATCACCAACATCATCATCATCATTATCATCATCTTCATTACAGTCATCATCATCATTACTATCATCATCATTATCGTCATCGTCATTACTATCAGCATTATTACTAGCAGCATTATCATCATTATCATCAGCATTATCATCGTGGTCATTATTGTCATCATTATCATCATTATTATCTTTTTCATCAAGCATAAATCACCATCTTCATCATCGTTATTATTAGCATCTTCGTCATCATCACGAAAAAATTGCACGTCTGACTCGGTCCGCATTATAACCCTTTTTTTCCGATCCAGAAGCACTTGAGCTTTTCAGCTCTTCGGCTCGGTGCCATGGACATCGTAACCCTTCGGTTCGGTGCCACGAACACTGTAAATCTGGGGAATTGATTTTGCTACCATCCCGCGAATTGAACCGCACACACAGAGGGATTAGTCACCCGTAGTCCAACGCGCTACGAACACGCTGGGCAGACGGGCATAACCCTTAATAAGGACGCTGCCGTGATATGGATACAGAGAGGCGGCCGCATCAGGCGGAACAGTAAGGTGGGCGACATAAGTAGCGATATCAAAAGACAATTTGAAGCATTTAATAATTACAAATCTTTACGCAACGCTTTACTATATTGTTCTATGTTATTCCTTCTCTTCGTAGTGTCCCTTATCTTTCGCTTTACGCAACGCTTTACTATATTGTTCTATGTTATTCCTTCTCTTCTTAGTGTCCCTTATCTTTCGCTTTACGCAACGCTTTACTATATTGTTCTATGTTATTCCTTCTCTTCTTAGTGTCCCTTATCTTTCGCTTTACGCAACGCTTTACTATATTGTTCTATGTTATTCCTTCTCTTCTTAGTGTCCCTTATCTTTCGCTTTACGCAACACTTTACTATATTGTTCTATGTTATTCCTTCCTTCTAGTGTCCCTTATCTTTCCTTTACGCAACACTTTACTATATTGTTCTATGTTATTCCTTCTCTTCTAGTGTCCTTATCTTTCGCTTTACGCAACCTTTACTATATTGTTCTATGTTATTCCTTCTCTTCTAGTGTCCCTTATCTTTCGCTTTACGCAACGCTTTACTATATTGTTCTATGTTATTCCTTCTCTTCTTAGTGTCCCTTATCTTTCGCTTTACGCAACGCTTTACTATATTGTTCTATGTTATTCCTTCGCTTCTTAGTGTCCCTTATATTTCGCTTTACGCAACGCTTTACTATATTGTTCTATGTTATTCTTCTTCTTAGTGTCCCTTATCTTTCGCTTTACGCAACGCTTTACTATATTGTTCTATGTTATTCATTAGCTTCTTAGTGTTCACTTATCTATCGCTGTAGATCACATATGTTTGTAGACTTGATCATCTGGGAATATCAGTTTATTTAGATTCGCTGACCAATGGGTTACGTTTTCGTTCAGTAACCATGTGTGCTTTGATTGCTTTCCTACACAGGAAGATCTCAGCATCAATGCACGAACTCCGTTGCACCGCCAAGGCTTCCCGATGTAATTTCGACGATTTTAAAAATGTTGTAATAATTTTATTTTAGTTTTCGATTTTATTTGCCAAGGGTTCTTTTACCTGCTCAAGTGGAACACGGGACCTACGTTTTATCATCATTATCTTATATGACTAGGAACTCGATATCACATACATTGAGATCAGGATCTCTAGCCACATATTTTCATTTTATTGCCATTACGGATTTGTTGTCTGATTGTATATGTTATGTCTGCTGTATGAGAGATTTGTTGTCTGATTGTATATGTTATGTCTGCTGTATGAGAAGTCTGAATATCTTCACTTCTGGTGTATCCTTTAGTCACCTTCGCACACACCAGAGAAGTGCAGCAGCACACGTCTGGGGCTGTTCTCATCATCGCTTGCAATCGACGGCTATTATTATCAGTTGCTTGATAAATGTTTTTTAGTAGAAACGTCGATATATATTGTTTCTGTCATCTTCTTCACCGTTCAACTCCCAACAGAGCACAGGTAGTCAACAAACTTCTTCCAGCTCTTCCTCTCTCTTTCCATCCCTTCCAATTCTTTCCATGTTTTACCTTTCCTTTTAATATCAGCCTCCAGCTCTCTTCTCCGGGTCTGTCTACGCCTTCCCCTACTCCTCTTTCCCTGTGGGTTCCAAAACAGTGCCTGTCTTGCAATGCTTCCGCTCGGTCTTCTCAATGTATCTATCGCCAGCGTCTCTTCCTGAGCTTATTCTCCACTGGTATCTGCTTTGTTCTTTTTCTGAGTTCCTCGTTCGTAATCTTATCATACCATCTCAGTTCCTCTATTCTACGTAAATATCTGTTTACGAAGGTCTGCAGTTTTCTGATGGTTTCCTTTGCTGTCTTCCACGTTTCCGAGCCATAGAACAGCACTGACTTCACATTTGATTGAAAGAATCTCAGCTTAGTGTTTGTTTTGATCTCCTTTGACTTCCATATCTTACTCAATGCAATAAAGTTCCTCTTGCTTTTTGTATTCTTATCTTGACATCTTTGTTTGTTCCTCCTTCTGTGTGTATGTTCCTACCAAGATATTAGACATACCTTGCTGCTACCAAGGTATGTCTATGTTCTACCAGATATGTCTATGTTGCTACCAAGGTATGTCTATGTTGCTACCAAGGTATGTCTATGTTGCTACCAAGGTATGTGTATGTTGCTACCAAGGTATGTCTATGTTGCTACCAAGATATGTCTATGTTGCTACCATGGTATGTCTATGTTGCTACCAAGGTATGTATGTTGCTACCAAGATATGTCTATGTTGCTATCATGGTATGTCTATGTTGCTACCATGGTATGTCTATGTTGCTACCAAGATATGTCTATGTTGCTACCAAGATATGTCTATGTTGCTACCATGGTATGTCTATGTTGCTACCATGGTATGTATGTTGCTACCAAGATATGTCTATGTTGCTATCATGGTATGTCTATGTTGCTACCATGGTATGTCTATGTTGCTACCAAGATATGTCTATGTTGCTACCAAGATATGTCTATGTTGCTACCATGGTATGTCTATGTTGCTACCATGGTATGTATGTTGCTACCAAGATATGTCTATGTTGCTATCATGGTATGTCTATGTTGCTACCATGGTATGTCTATGTTGCTACAAAGATATGTCTATGTTGCTACCAAGAAATGTCTATGTTGCTACCAAGGTATGTCTATGTTGCTACCAAGGTATGTCTATGTTGCTACCAAGGTATGTCTATGTTGCTACCAAGGTATGTGTATGTTGCTACCAAGGTATGTCTATGTTGCTACCAAGATATGTCTATGTTGCTACCATGGTATGTCTATGTTGCTACCAAGGTATGTATGTTGCTACCAAGATATGTCTATGTTGCTATCATGGTATGTCTATGTTGCTACCATGGTATGTCTATGTTGCTACCAAGGTACGTCTATGTTCCTACCAAGGTATGTGTATGTTGCTACCATGGTATGTGTATGTTGCTACCATGGTATGTGTATGTTGCTACCATGGTATGTGTATGAATTGCTTTTGTAACTTTATAAAAAAAACTACAGTTCTTTGTTTTTACGTGTTTGGCTATTGCTACATAGTTTTACTGCAGTCTTCCCTAATATCCTGATCTCTCCCCTCGGGAAATGAACTAATTAGCTAGGGACAAAAATGCAAGCATATCTAGGCCACAGTGAGACACCAAACTTTCTCAAAATGACAACGGCTGACTCTCGCTGGTGCTATAAAGTTCATACATTGTCTTTGAGATCTTCATAGAAAGAGATCTATGCAAACAAGTTACTCAACGAAGCTCTATCTATGATTATGATCTTATCAATTCATCATTGAATAACATCTTCAATGATGTTTTTTTTAATTTCATCTCATCTTGCGAAATCATGCTTTTAGTTTCTGTTATCCATCTTTTGTTTTCTGCTCTAATCAGTATTTTGTGAATTATTTCCCTTTTAACATATAATTATTGACGGTATTATCAATCCGACTAAATAAACGTAGTTAACCGTATTTGATGTAAACGTATAGAATTGTGTAGGTTGAATTGTGAGGACAAACGCACTAATTACCGCACCAATCCGCTCTAATAAACACCAAAGTACCAGGCTAATGGACTTTCCGAAGCAGAATAAATGATTGAACGTGTACGTTCATTGGATTAAAATCTACTTGATTTCCGTTGTGTACTCTTGTTCTATAGATGATAGCTATTATAAGCAAAATTAAAGATTGAGGCAATTGCTATTAATGAAACGTGATGCGGACGTAAATACTGGGATGACATTTTCACTTTACACCGGTGAGGTCGTCAAATATATCTGTCAATATGGCGGGAGTTCTATTTAAACGAGTAAACAGCTTTTTAAAAAAAAAATATTTATTTACGTAGCATGTTTACTGACGCCAACAAGATGGAGAGATGTTGAGTAAAGGAATTGAAGATGATGGAGAGATGTTGAGTAAAGGAATTGAAGATGATAGAGAGATGTTGAGTAAAGGAATTGAAGATGACTAAGATATGTTGTTTTTGTGTGCGCTATAATTTGTTCGTCTATATAAGATACGCTAAATAAAAGCGTGGAAGACCAAAGACAACTCTTCGAAGAACCATCCAACAAGAAAGTAAACTATTGGGATGTAAAACCATACAAGATCTCCAGCTGCTAACAACGAACCGCAGCACATGGAGATCTAAAACCTCTGCCCTATGTGCCTCCTTTGGCACGAAAGGAACAAACTAACTAACTATACTTTGTTCACCTTAAAAGAAACACTACGCAGGGCCATGCGGTATATCTTCTCAGTATGATGCAAGTCTTACTACGCAGGGCCATGCTGTATATCTTCTCAGTATGATGCAAGTCTTACTACGCAGGGCCATGCGGTATATCTTCTCAGTATGATGCAAGTCTTACTACGCAGGGCCATGCGGTATATCTTCTCAGTATGATGCAAGTCTTACTACGCAGGGCCATGCGGTATATCTTCTCAGTATGATGCAAGTCTTACTACGCAGGGCCATGCGGTATATCTTCTCAGTATGATGCAAGTCTTACTACGCAGGGCCATGCGGTATATCTTCTCAGTATGATGCAAGTCTTACTACGCAGGGCCATGCGGTATATCTTCTCAGTATGATGCAAGTCTTACTACGCAGGGCCATGCGGTATATCTTCTCAGTATGATGCAAGTCTTACTACGCAGGGCCATGCGGTATATCTTCTCAGTATGATGCAAGTCTTACTACGCAGGGCCATGCGGTATATCTTCTCAGTATGATGCAAGTCTTACTACGCAGGGCCATGCGGTATATTTTCTCAGTATGATGCAAGTCTTCGAAATGCCGTCCCTCAAATGTTTCTTTTTAAAAAATAATCTTCGTTTATCATTTTTTTAAAACACTGCACGAAATGTACGAATACTATTTTTATTTTGAAAATATAAACTACTTTAAAATAATGATATCAACTATCAACTAAAGCAATCTACTACAGTTTTACCCTTCTAACTTTAACTTGAGCAAGTTCGTTAATTAGTGATGTGTAGTCTAGCGTGGCAGTCATTGTAGATTCAATAGAAATCAATGACAGATTTCTAACGATACACTTGCACCAGAAACCGAAATCAAAGGGTACCGAAAGCGCTTAGGCAGAGGCGTGCGATAAATCATATATCGTATACATCAATATTGCAATAACATAGACCAATGTAGAAAAGCGTTCCGCAGAGATTTTAAATTACTGAATGGTTGAAAATGTATTTTGATTTCGCTGTTTATGCGACCGCCTCTCTGTAGCATAACACGGCACGGTCCTGACACTAGGCACACGTAGGAACCGCCATGAATGATTTACCGCACAGATGGTGCCAAAAACAAGTGCAATCCGTGCATTAAATTATTGCGAGATCTCAACAGCCTACTACTCCTGGTCTGATAAGCATGTGCTACAGTTAGTTTGAGAAATCATATTTAGAAATGTTGGTTAGAGAAACTAGGATATAGATTAGAATGAGCAATGTGATAATTTAGTGAATAGAATTTATCAATATAAGTGAAGTTTGTAGCAAAAGCGAAACACGTGAAAACGAATGATTGTAGTTTCACAAAGTAAATTGTTCAACACAATCTTTCTCCCGACATTATGCCATCAGTGTCAAACTTGGACGCTGACATCAAATGATAGAAGAAAATTAGTCACGACAGAGATGAAGTGTCTAAGCAGAATGCCGGGAGTAACAAGAAGAGACCGGTTGAGAAATGAAGACATAACTGAAAAAGTGGGTACAACATCAGTACCGAACTTCATCAAGAAACAACAAATTAAATGGTTCGGCCACATAAACAGATTACCAACAGACAGTGCGCCTTAAAGAGCAATGTTGCTTCGATACAGTATATACAAAGAGAAAGGCCGGCCACGCAAAAAGTGGACTTCAGAGATAACAGAGGCGACGAAAAGTACTATTTATGAAGCGCACATAAAACCTGTTCTAGAAATCTCGTCTTACCCTGAAGCTGTGAGGCAAATCAGGACTGAAGCTGTGAGGCAAATCAGGACTGAAGCTGTGAGGCAAATCAGGACTGAAGCTGTGAGGCAAATCAGGACTGAAGCTGTGAGGCAAATCAGGACTGAAGAAAAGAAAGAAAAACATGGCGCAAAGAGAGGATCGCTATAAGTGTTCGAGCTGACGCCGAAAGGCAAAAAAGAATTAGAAAATAGAAAGATAGATAAATGGTAGATAGAAAATAGACAGATAGATGATAGATAGATAGATAGATAGCTGATAGATAGATAGAGATAGATAGATAGACATCACAGCCAGGCGATAAGTCACTAAGTGCTCTAAAATAAATTAAATTTTGTGAATAAAAGAGAAAACGAAAAAATGAAAAACCAGAAACGAAAAAAAGAATAGAATTTGGTTATTGCACGTAATCTGCCATCATGAATCACATCAAATTTGGTTATTGCACGAAATCTGCCATCATGAATCACATCAAATTTGGTTATTGCACGCAATCTGCCATCATGAATCACATCAAATTTGGTTATTGCACGTAATCTGCCATCATGAACCACATCAAATTTGGTTATTGCACGTAATCTGCCATCATGAACCACATCAAATTTGGTTATTGCACGTAATCTGTCATCATGAACCACATCAAATTTGGTTATTGCACGTAATCTGCCATCATGAACCACATCAAATTTGGTTATTGCACGTAATCTGTCATCATGAATCACATCAAATTTGGTTATTGCACGTAATCTGCCATCACGAACCACATCAAATTTAATGTTAACCATTATGATATAAACATTGTACCGGGTTGTTGCACAGTCTCACACACTGCTACCGGGTTGTTGCACAGTCTCGTCACACTGCTACCGGGTTGATGCCCAGTGTCGTCACACTGCTACCGGGTTGTTGCACAGTCTATTTGAGCACAGTTGCTTATCCTTCGGTGGGGTGTTCGATTTCAGCCAGCTATTGTGTGCTGTTCGCTCTCCGCTAGCCTTTGACTGTCCCCAGCCGTAACCCACAAGGCAGTGGGTTGCTATTTTCTTTCAGGGCAGCAACCCTTAGACGGCCTACCCTCCCGAGCTTATGAAAGCCATCTGCACAGCAAAACCGGTCGTTTTAATGAACACCTTGGTTTGCCGCCCGTCCAGGTTTGTTTGCGGTTTGCTCCGCTAGACTTTGATTGTCCCCAATCAAAACTACAAGGCAGCAGTAGTTCACTGCGAGCGGAAACGCGCACTGGCTTTACCTCTGCTGGGCTTTCCAGTTCTGCTCATGTGGGTGGGACGCACACCTCTTGCCTGCCATGCTCGCTGCTGCAGTGCTTACCTTGCTTTCCACGCTTGCTGTGCCGGCCTGCCCCTCGATGAGGCCCACTATGATGGTTTTGCCAGCGTACGTGCTAGCTCTGCCCTGATGCCCTGTCACCATCGACGTTTTACGTGCTCACATTTTTCGTGCCTTCAGTGTCGTGCACACATTTGCCTGGACTGTCACCGTCTGTGACTCAACCCGGTCCCTCACCCACGTTATAGGGTCACGGGTCTCGCCCCATGTGGTTGCAACCCTTGCAACGTCGGTATGTGTACTCGCTCTGTCCTGGTGCCTACCTCACTATTTCCATCGATTCCCACTGGGCTGTCCGACTTCGAAGGGGCAAAATCCGAGTTTCGCCTCTTGATGCCCACATGCAATTCAACTCGGCACCCAACATGCTCATCGGCTCTAGAGAGGCGGATCAAGAGAGAGCATGCACGGACTCCGAATTTCGCCACACTTGGGTCAAAGTCTCTTCGATGTCTTTGGGTCGTGCCTCCATGTCTGTGATGGGGGCCAGTGCTTTGACATATGTGACCCAGCTTGCGGTTCAACTCGGCACTCAGCATACTCATCGGCTCTAGAGTGGTGGCTAAAGAGAGTATGCTTGGGCTCCGAATTTCGTCACACGCGGGTCAACGTCCCTTCGATGGTTTTGATTCGAACTTTTGACCCATGTGGACCAAAGCGCGGCGAGAGAATGCTTGGGCTCCGAGTTCCGCCCCGCGAGGTTTCACATGTGTCGTTCTAGCTTTTCCCATCGTCCGGGAGAGGCGAGCATTAATAGTCACTCTGGGAGTTCGCTCGTCTGTGTTGCGGGCGGATCCCATCAAGCATGACTACCTTTGCATCTCTACTTGCCCCAGAGTAGCTCTCCCACAGCACATGCCCTCTTGGCCAGACCGGAACCACCGTCTGTTACCAGGGTCACCACGTGGAGGTGAGAGCAGGGATTAGAGCCATCTCTCTAATCCTGGCGCGCCGCTTCCTTGCGCCTTTGACCCCTATGCCATATAACCATCTTTTCGTGGTCTTTCTCTCACCTTCTTTCCTGATGTTCTGTTATAGAAGACTTTGTTTACTGTGGAGTTTGGG
The DNA here is from genome assembly GCA_020796225.1 of Arion vulgaris. Taxonomy (NCBI): domain Eukaryota; kingdom Metazoa; phylum Mollusca; class Gastropoda; order Stylommatophora; family Arionidae; genus Arion; species Arion vulgaris. The sequence continues at coordinate 3,351,388 of CM036765.1, forward strand.
TGCATTCTTATTAAGTGGCCAAACCACTTCATTCTTTGTTTATCTATGTAATTCAAGCAAGATTCTGTGCCAACTTTCTTTCTTATGCTGATGTTGGTGACTCTGTCTTTTCTGGTGTTGTTGGTAACTCTTCGCAGGCAGCGCATTTCACATGTAGCTATTTTTGTGACTGCGCTTTGCTCATTGTCCATGTTTGGCTCTGGTAACATAAAGTAGGTATGAAACTGCTGTTGAACATCTGTTGCATAACTGTCAGTGAAATTTTTAGGTGCCTTAACAATGAGGCTTTTGATTGTTTGTTAGTGGTCAACTATTGCGTGTTGTTTGTTGGTGGTCAACTATTGCGTGTTGTTTGTTAGTGGTTTTTTTATTGGTTACTCTTGAGTATTTTGATCAATTTTTCTCTCTTTTCTAGTCTTCTTTTGCTAGATATCTTTATTTGTGTGAGATAGAATGTACGTTGTTGTCAGCAAAATCTAGTTCTTCTTGGGTGGAGTCCATCTGATATCTCTTGCCCTAACTTCTTGGGTGGAGTCCATCTGATACCTCTTGCCCTAACTTCCTGGGTGGAGTCCATCTGATACCACTTGCCTAACTTCCTGGGTGGAGTCCATCGGATAACTCTTGCCCTAACTTCAATTGTTTTATGCATCATTCCATCTATGACAGTGTTGAATAGTTGGGATGACCTTACACATCCTTGTCGCACGCCTGTTTTGACCTCAAACCTCAGCTCGGAAGTTTCAATACAGAATGTGAGTTTGCTGTAGTAGCTTGTCATGTTGTTTATCAAACACAGTGGCATTCTATATCATCTTAGAATACGTTCAAGACATTCGCGATGTATGCTATCAAATGCTTTTTCCAAGTCAATAAAGTTTATGTAGAGGCTGCATTACCATTATTGAAGAAAATCAATCTAGGAAAGCTTGACCATTATTGAAGAAAATCAATCTAGGAAAGCTTGACCATTCTTGAAGAAAATCAATCTAGGAAAGCTTGACCATTCTGTGAACTGTTCTATGATATTACTAAGGACAAATATTTGACCTGTAGCTGTAGCTCTACGAAATGCAACTTGTTCCTTTTTCAGCGTCTTATCTACAGCATTGGTAATACACTACAATATTATTGTGCTTAATCAAGACTTTGCTAGTGACGGAAAGGAGGGTTATTCCACGCCGGCTGTTACAATCGCCAAGGGAGCCCTTCTAGGTATCTCGATGATGACTCTGCTGTTCCATGCATCATATATTATTTGTGTATTACATATAAATGAAAACAATGGAAATACTACATTAGCAGAGAGTCCTGGGTCCATTATGAATAAATCAGTAGCTCTGAAGTCGGATATGACATGCATGTATAGCGAGGGACACTGATAAATGGAAAGTAGATCTTCCCCCAAAAATCTGACAGGAGCGCACATCTTACTAGGCGCTCTGATTTCGTCTGAACTCATACCGGTGATCGCAGAAGAATAAGTTAGCGTTTAATTTATCATACCCTGGTGCCTTGCCTAGATGTTTCAGTGTCATACCCTGGTGCCTTGCCTAGGTGTTTCAGTGTCATACCCTGGTGCCTTGCCTAGGTGTTTCAATGTCATACCCTGGTGCCTTGCCTAGATGTTTCAGTGTCATACACTGGTGCCTTGCCTAGGTGTTTCAATATCATACCCTGGTGCCTTGCCTAGGTGTTTCAATATCATACCCTGCTGCCTTGCCTAGGTGTTTCAATATCATACCCTGCTGCCTTGCCTAGGTGTTTCAATATCATACACTGGTGCCTTGCCTAGGTGTTTCAATATCATACCCTGGTGCCTTGCCTAGGTGTTTCAATATCATACCCTGGTGCCTTGCCTAGGTGTTTCAATGTGAATGTCTAGTTCATCTCTTAGTTCTGGTATATATGGCTGCTATTATTATTGGTGAGGATCTGTTGAGAAATTATTCAACATTTTCTGTCCAGCAAATTTCTTGTTCCCTTTCCGTTGTCAATATTTTTCCATTGTTATCATTTATAAGCCTGTCTCATCTCCTGTAATGTTTCTCACTTATTAGTTTTTTAATTTTGACAATGTTCCTTACTCAAATTGTGTGCTGCTTCTTCTGCATATGCTGCCAGATCTTTGACATAGATTCATTTTGTTAGTTCTCAAAGTCTGCTTGATTTCTGTGTTTGCTTTTATGTGTTGTTCCTGGTATCTTGCTTATAGTCTTTCAGACTTAATAATAGTGTGTGGTTATTGTTTTACGTTTACTGTTTATTGTTTTACGTTTACTGTTTATTGTTTTACGTTTACTGTTTATTGTTTTACGTTTACTGTTTATTGTTTTACGTTTACTGTTTATTGTTTTACGTTTACTGTTTATTGGTATGGCTATTCTATCTAAATCTATTGTCAATTCCTGATGGGTCTTTTAGAGTTTAGTGTATATGAAGTAACGTTTAGTGTATATGAAGTAGCATTTAGTGTATACGAAGTAACGTTTAGTGTATATGAAGTAGCATTTACTGTATATGAAGTAGCATTTAGTGTATATGAAGTAGCGTTTAGTGTATACGAAGTAGCGTTTAGTGTATATGAAGTAGCATTTACTGTATATGAAGTAGCATTTAGTGTATATGAAGTAGCATTTACTGTATATGAAGTAGCATTTAGTGTATATGAAGTAGCATTTACTGTATATGAAGTAGCATTTACTGTATATGAAATAGCATTTACTGTATATGAAGTAACGTTTAGTGTATATGAAGTAGCATTTAGTGTATATGAAGTAACGTTTAGTGTATATGAAGTAGCATTTAGTGTATATGAAGAATTATGGGAAGAGCCCTCGAGTGTGTCTCGTATATTGCGTTTCCTATCGCCATTACTATTTCTGAGGTAATCGTTTGCTTGGGCGATCTTTAGCCGTGAAACCATTGTATCTGAATAGTAGTGCTCGTTGTGTGGCATTGTTAGACAGTAATAATGTTGCATTGTTAGACAGCAATAATGTTGCATTGTTAGACAGTAATAATGTTGCATTGTTAGACAGTAATAATGTTGCATTGTTAGACAGTAATAATGTTGCATTGTTAGACAGTAATAATGTTGCATTGTTAGACAGTAATAATGTTGCATTGTTAGACAGTAATAATGTTGTATTGTTAGACAGTAATAATATTGCATTGTTAGACAGTAATAATGTTGCATTGTTAGACAGTAATAATGTTGCATTGTTAGACAGTAATAATGTTGCATTGTTAGACAGTAATAATGTTGCATTGTTAGACAGTAATAATGTTGCATTGTTAGACAGTAATAATGTTGCATTGTTAGACAGTAATAATGTTGCATTGTTAGACAGTAATAATGTTACATTGTTAGACAGTAATAATGTTACATGGCCGAAACATTTCGTGTGTTATTTCTTAATATGCTCTAGTACTGATGTTGTTAATATGCTCTAGTATTGATGTTGTTTATATGTTCTAGTACTGATGTTGTTAATATGTTCTAGTACTCATGTTGTTAATATGTTCTAGTACTGATATTCTTAATATGTTCTAGTACTGATGTTGTTAATATGTTCTAGTACTGATGTTCTTAATATGTTCTAGTACTGATGTTGTTTCTTAATATGCTCTAGTACTGATGTTGTTAATATGTTCTAGTACTGATGTTGTTTCTTAATATGTTCTAGTACTGATGTTGTTAATATGATCTAGTACTGATGTTGTTAATATGTTCTAGTACTGATGTTGTTTCTTAATATGTTCTAGTACTGATGTTGTTTCTTAATATGTTCTAGTACTGATGTTCTTAATATGATCTAGTACTGATGTTCTTAATATGATCTAGTACTGATGTTCTTAATATGATCTAGTACTGATGTTCTTAATATGATCTAGTACTGATGTTGTTTCTACCAAGTTTCTAAAAGTCTCGTTTGTGATCTTATCTCGCCTTCTTACTCCCGCCATTTTCCGCAGGCATTTCATCTCTGTTGTTATAAATTTTCTTACTTCATGTGCTCTAAGTGTTCAATTTTGACACTGATTGCACAAAGTTGGAATTAAGATAGGAATGAAGAAGGCTTGTTCTGTTTGTAAAGATACATGTTTGCAATTGAATATCGGTGTCATTTGGCTGATGATTTCTGTTGCTTTGTTTCATCTTTGATGTATTTCTGTGTTGATTCTTCCATCAGCTGTTATCAAACAGCTCAAATACTTGAAGTTTTTCACTTGTCCCAGTTGTTTATCTGCTATGAAGATATTTGTTATCTTTCTTGTCTTGAAATTGTCATAACTTTCATTTTGTCATATCTTTCATTTTGTCATAACTTTCATTTTGTTAACTTTCATTTTGTCAACTTTCATTTTGTCAACTTTCATTTTGTTAACTTTAATTTTATTAACTTTAATTTTGTCAACTTTAATTTTGTCAACTTAAATTTTGTCAACTTTAATTTTGTCAACTTTCATTTTGTCAACTTTAATTTTGTTAACTTTCATTTTGTGAACTTTAATTTTGTTAACTTTCATTTTGTCAAATTTCATTTTGTCAACTTTCATTTTGTTAACTTTCATTCTGTCAACTTTCATTTTGTCAACTTTAATTTTGTCAACTTTAGTTTTGTCAACTTTCATTTTGTTAACTTTAATTTTGTCAACTTTAATTTTGTCAACTTTAATTTTGTCAAGTTTAATTTCGTTAACTTTAATTTTGTAAACTTTAATTTTGTCAACTTTAATTTTGTCAACTTTCATTTTGTCAATTTTAATTTTGCTAACTTTCATTTTGTCAACTTTAATTTTGTCAACTTAAATTTTGTCAACTTTCATTTTGTCAACTTTCATTTTGTCAACTTTAATTTTGTTAACTTTCATTTTGTTAACTTTCATTTTGTCAACTTTCATTTTGTGAACTTTCATTTTGTTAACTTTAATTTTGTCAACTTTAATTTTGTCAACTTTCATTTTGTCAACTTTCATTTTGTTAACTTTCATTTTGTCAAATTTCATTTTGTCAACTTTAATTTTGTCAACTTTAATTTTGTCAACTTTAGTTTTGTCAACTTTCATTTTGTCAACTTTAATTTTGTCAACTTTAATTTTGTCAACTTTAGTTTTGTCAACTTTAATTTTGTCAACTTTAATTTTGTCAACTTTAATTTTCCTTTAATTTTCATGTTGTGATCGTCACATCTGTTATTTACTTTGTTAATGCTCTTCTGAAGTGTTCTTTTGTCGTGGAAATAATTACTTGGTCATCTGCAAAAAGCAGTTCATTTAGGAGGACATCAAGTTTATATCTTTATATGTCTCATTTAGGAAGACATCAAGTTTGATATTTTCATATGTCTCATCATTGTTGTGATTTTTGCTTGAATTGGATATTTCGCATTTATTATCAATTTATGTGATGAACAATAATGGGGACAGTACACGTCCTTAAGCAGCAGCAGAAGCCATAATGTCAACGGAAAGTGTAAAATAAAACATAGTATTTTTGACTGATGCCCTGTCAGTAATTACTGCTCTAAAAATCAAGAAGATAACAATTTGAAGGAACTACAAGCATCACTACACCAAGTATGCAACATCTTCTCTAGAGTGGTAATACAGTGGATACCATCTCTATGCGGAATACCTGGCAACGAGACTGCGGACATATTGGCAAAATCAGGAAGCAGCCTACCACAGACAGACACCAGTATGACATATGAGGAAGCAAGAGAATGAATAAAAATGTCATACAAGAACAAATGGTTGAGAGATCACCCAGGTCATTAAAAGGATGATGCATACCACCAACTAAGTAATAGCCGTCCATCGCAAGCGATGATGACAACAATCTCAGACGTGTACTGTTGCACCTCTCTGGTGTGTGCGGAGGTGACTGTAGAGTCCAATCCTAGAACAGAATCCCCGACCACAGGTGGGGCATACATGATCAAGGTTAGACATGTGCGTGTTGTGTGCTCTGTCTTTTCGCGCTGCTCGTTTTCTCTGTGACTCAACAATACGATGATTCTCAGCTATTCGGGTTCCTCTTTGTTGTTACAGCGCCACATTTGGCGATCTTGCGCAAGGATTCCCAGCACGTATTGTCTATATCGAAGCATTTCAGAGACACTTTAAGAGTGTCTTTAAAGCGTTTTTCTGTCCACCTGCTAAACGTCTGCCCCCTTCAAGCTCGCCATACATCAACTGTTTTGGGATGCGTTTATCAGGCATTCGAGCAACGTGACCGACCCATCTCAGTTGGGCCTTCTGCAACAGGGTGTTGACGCTTGGGATCTTTGCTCTTGTGAGGACTTCGCTGTCTGGAATTTTGTCCTGCCAGTTTATTTTTAGTATTCTGCGTAGACAGCTTGTGTGGAAATGGTTTAATTTTCTTGCGTGTCTGCTATACACTGTCCATGTCTCGCTTGCGTACAGCAGCGTTGTTAGCACTATGGCCTGGTAAACTTTCAGCTTGTGACTATGCTTATCCCTTCCGTTCCACACAGTGACACGTAACCTTCCGAACGCAGCACTGGCTTTGGATATCCTATTGTGGACCTCAGAATCTATGTTTGCCGATCTGGATAGGAGGCTGCCAAGATAAGCAAGTTGTCCGTTGACTGGAGACGCTGGTGTTTAATGTTGATGACTGGATCGTAATACTGTGGTTACAAACAGGGCATACTAAGCTGAGGTCAATCTCTGTTTAAGAAGGACAAAATATGCCCTTCTGACATATGCACATGTGGCACCAGCAAGTTGACAGAGACACACATACTGCAAGAATGTCCAACATACACTGAACAGAGAGAAAACACATGGCCAATCCATGATGTACATGGACTCCGGTTGACCACTAACTACTTTAAAAGTATACAAATCGATGTCTGAAAACATTGGAAGAGGAAAAAGAAGAAGACTTGATTTAATGCTAACGTTATTCGCGACACCTTTGTTTATTCTCACTGAGCACTGACTGTTATCATAAAGACGTTTGATAGATTGAACAAGTGTTTGTTCTCACTGAGCACTGACTGTTATCATAAAGACGTTTGCATAGCTTGAACAAGTGTTTGTTCAACTCCGTACAGTGCTTAAGTTTTTCAAAGCTGTTGTCTATCTCTCTGGTCGCCGTTAGCTTGTTCTTGGCTTGACTATTGACTGCTGGTTAGTCTTTGCTTATTCCTTATTTTTAGATTATTTGTTTTTCGTTGGTTTTGGTTTTCGTTGGTTATTTGTTATTAGTTGGTTATTGTTTTTGGTTGGTTAGTGAATAGTTTATGTTTATTATCAGTGAATAATAGTAATAATTCCTCTCGTACCGTTATACGTTACATAGGGCCTGCAAGTAATTTCTCTATACCGCTCTATCCTGGGCAACTCGCTCAATCTCCTCCATGGAACTGAGACCGATATTTCCTGCCTCTCTCAGCAAAGTTCGTTTTAGGGTCTCTTTAGGTCGACCTCTCTTTCTTGAACCCTTTGCATCCCACTTCAATGCCTGGTTTGATATTCGTTGATTATTTCTCCTCCAGGTGTGTCCAACATATCTCCATCTTCTCTCTCTTATAACAGTTATCACTAGTGGTTGACCAGACATGTCTCTGATTTCATCACTTCTTCTGAATTCGTTCCATTTTATATTCATTATTTTTCGCAGACATCTATTTTCAAATGCATTCAACTTGCTTTCTATATCTTTAGTCATTTTCCAACTCTCGCTGGCATATGTTAGGATTGATACAACATTTGAATTGAAAATTCGTAATTTAGTTTTAATACTATATAACTTGCAGTTCCATATTTTATTTAGACTTTTAAAAGCTGATGTTGCTTTGCCAATTCGTATTATAATTTCTTTATTAACATTTCCTGTGCAATCAAAATTGCTACCTAAATAGGTGAACTGCTCTGTTATTTTTATCATTTTAGATTCCAGTGTGATATCTGCATTACTTGCCATAGGTGTCTTCATTATATTTGTTTTTCATAGTTTATCTGCAGTCCAACTTTTGATGCTATAGATGACAAGTTGTCTGTTTTTCTTTGCATATCTTGGTTGTTTCTACTTAACAAGGCAATATCATCTGCAAAATATTAGTGAATAGTTTATGTTTATTATTTAGCAACAATGATCTCATCTAATGGAAGAATTACAGCTTCTAATTAGTTATTTATAAGGGAAACCAGATTATTGGATAAATGTCACCAATACTGAAAAGCAAGCGTGTAAAAAATTGGCACCAAGAGAACAATGATCAACAAAGTTTTTTTTTCACCAACTCTGTGCTATCACTGTCAGACATGGACATTGAGAAAAAATGAGAAACGAAGAATCTAAACCACAGAGATGAAATATTTACGAAGAATTCTAAATGTAACAAATAGAGATAAGTTCAGAAACGAGGAAATCAGAAGAAAAAGTGGAATCTTTGCCGGTGCTACAATATATCAAGAAATAACAAGAGTCAGATGGTTCAGACACGTTTCGAGGTTACCACAAGACAGTCTTCGACAGAGATCACTAGCACTTAGATACAACGGCAACAGGCCCAGAGGGCGACCGCGCCCATAAAAAGGCTCGCTGCGAGTGTCTCTTTTTTCGACCTGACGCCGAAAGGCAAGACAGGATTAGAGAATAGAGAATAGTTTAGTCACAGAACGACAACCTGCTTCAATGCTCTGATACTATATCAGTTGTAATGTGGATCTTCACCAATCCAATCATCCATTTTCTCTGCTGACACATCCGGACGTTCTCTTGAAGCATCTTCCTTGTCCAGTCTGCCTGATGTCACCTTCCTTGTCCAGTCTGCCTGATGTCACATTCCTTGTCCAGTCTGCCTGATGTCACATTCCTTGTCCAGTCTGCATGATGTCACCTTCCTTGTCCAGTCTGCATGATGTCACCTTCCTTGTCCATTCTGCCTGATGTCACATTCCTTGTCCAGTCTGCATGTCACCTTCCTTGTCCAGTCTGCATGATGTCACCCTCCTTGTCTAGTCTGCATGATGTCACATTCCTTGTTTAGTCTGCCTGATGTCACCTTTCTTGTTTAGTCTGCCTGATGTCACCTTCCTTGTTTAGTCTGCCTGATGTCACATTCCTTGTTTAGTCTGCCTGATGTCACCTTCCTTGTTTAGTCTGCCTGATGTCACCTTCCTTGTTTAGTCTGCCTGATGTCACCTTCCTTGTTTAGTCTGCCTGATGTCACCTTCCTTGTTTAGTCTGCCTGATGTCACCTTCCTTGTTTAGTCTGCCTGATGTCACCTTCCTTGTTTAGTCTGCCTGATGTCACCTTCCTTGTCCAGTCTGCCTGATGTCACCTTCCTTGTCCAGTCTGCCTGATAACACCTTCCTTGTCCAGTCTGCCTGATGACACCTTCCTTGTCCAGTCTGCCTGATGACACCTTCCTTGTCCAGTCTGCCTGATGTCACCTTCCTTGTCCAGTCTACCTGATGTGCAATCTCCCAGCATGTCACAGTAAGATGACAAACTGAAAGTGGACCTTCACCTGCCGTACAGTTCCGAAAGCAATGGTCACAGATCAGGCAACACATCTTAGCATCTGTCAAAAATACGAAAGCTCTCAAATGGCGTACCGTCCAACAGAGTCCCATTCACTAACCTGTCTAAACACACACATCAACGTGTGGGTAACATTGGTCGTTGGTTATTGGTTACTAAACTGAAGTCATTGCACTCCTGATAGACCCATATGTGTTCTGTCTCCCCAACAGATATCGAAGAGTATGCATACTGATGGTTCCCGTGGCTCGCTGATTAAACACACTCTTCCTCTACCCCTCAAGCATCCAGTTCTACTTGTACATCAGGTAACTCAAGCTGCATAAATTGCTTGATCGATTTAACATCTATTTTAGTTTCCTCATCCAAGAGACAGCCGCGAAGAGACCGAAGAATATTCCCCTTATCTATCTTCAACTCCCCAATAATCGATGCTGTTGATGCAAGCATGTCCGCTCTCTCATTACCGTAAACACCCGCATGCACAGAACAGTCGATCCACGTAAGCCTCGAGGTTAAAAACTTCTACAGACGACCTTAACTGGTACCGAAACCTACATTTCTAGATCTTGTGCGTAACAGAATATCAGGAAAGAATGCGAGAGAAATATCAAGACAAATATGGGTAGAAGGCATAGCAGAATCTTGTCACAAAAAATATTGATCACTAAAGCAGCGCAAGACAAAAAAAAAAGTAAACCACGAAATTGAGCAAAAACCCGGTAAAATTGTGACACCAAAAGAAGAAGAAGAAACACATTTTTACAGATGTTTTGTTAATGGTTGTTTTTAAAATATTTATTTTGTCATATTTGAAATTGCATTCCCATGTTTTTCTTCAGTTTCTTGCGTGATACTAACTGTGCTAGTCAGATGGACAATAAACATATCGAAATTGACACCATGGATCAAATGTAGCATTCCATATTCATTTCACGTATTTCTTTTGTTCTACATCGTAGAACAATTAGCTTCATCTAATGTTCTAGAAAATAAAGATAATGAAACAGAAAAAGTTCCTTCTAGAATAATTTTGATGTCTGTACGCGTGAGAGATTCACATCTCGTGTGCACATGCTAGTCACATGACTTAAAAATGGAGACGAATAACATCAAACAATTTCATGAGAAATAAAACGAAACAATACTCAATAATTCACGTTAATACACAAGGTTTATTGTGTTTCATTTTTGCAGAAAGAAAAGAATGAATTTTTAATAAATTTCCAGTGCAGAAAAATCCCATTGGGATAAAATCAAAGATGCTGAAAGTAATATAAATATATTTTTAAACATTCTTATTTTCAAAATTTGGTAGCTAAAGTAATTATATATGTATATATTTCGGTGTGAATTAATATATTAGAGAGAAGAGCTAAACAGTTAGTTACTAATGAGAAATAATATGAAACAATCAAATGTTAAAGAAATATTGCTATGTATCCCACTTCTGCGTGTCTGTTTGGGTTGATTTCCACATATTTCGTTTGGGTTTTTATTTTCCAACGAAACCTGGGTTGTGTTCCTCTACATTTTGGTTCAGCAACATTCTAGAGAGACGTTTCCTAAAGCCATTGTTGCTCAGTAGAGCAGCTATTCGTTCGCTGTTTGAAAGAGATTCAACATGTTCCACACTTCTTTTCCGCTTGCCAAGAAATTCGGAGTACCTCTTGCTGGTGGTACTAAGTTCTGGTGTGCTTTTAGACAATACAGACTGTTGGTTTTCCTCAGCTGGTGAGGATGGATTGAGTTTAAAGATACTTTCTAAGGCATCGTTCTCTTCATATCTTTTACCAACAAATTCGTATGGAGAACGCTTGCCTAAGAAATCGTAACTCTTCTTACCAACAAAATCGTAGGGAGAACGCTTACCAACAAAATCATAACTTCTCTTGCCCACAAAATCGTAGGGAGAACGCTTACCAACAAAATCGTAGGGAGAACGCTTACCAACAAAATCGTAGGAGCCACTACAAAATCGTACTTCTCTTCCCACAAAATCGTAGGGAGAACGCTTACCTACAAAATCGTAACTTCTCTTGCCCACAAAATCGTATGGAGAACGTTTACCTAGAAAATCATAATCTCTTGCCACAAAATCGTAACTCTCTTGCCCACAAAATCATAAGGGGAACGTTTACCTACAAAATCGTAACTCCTCTTACCAACAAAATCATAGGGAGAACGTTTACCTACAAAATCGTAACTTCTCTTGCCCACAAAATCATAGGGAGAACGCTTGCCTACAAAATCGTAACTCCTCTTGCCCACAAAATCATAGGGAGAACGTTTACCTACAAAATCGTAACTTCTCTTGCCCACAAAATCATAGGGAGAACGTTTGCCTACAAAATCGTAACTTCTCTTGCCCACAAAATCATAGGGAGAACGCTTACCCAAAAAATCATAACTTTTCTTACCCACGAATTCATACGGAGAACGTTTTGCCAAAACGTCGTTACTTTTCTTACCCACGAAGTCGTACATGCGTTTTCCTAAAAATTCCCATTGACGCTTTGATTCTTCATCCTTGGACAACTCTTTGTAAAGATCCTGCATCAGATTTTCCTCCTCCATTTCATTTTTCAAACTGTCCAGGCTCAAGTTTTCATTCTCGTGCTGTCGAAAACTTCTTAAATCTTCTACGGTACTAAGACTATCATGAAAACTATCTGCGTATAAGCTTGTATCCATCATATCACCAACAGCGACGTTTCGCTTGCCAACGAACTCATTAAATCTCTTAGATGCTAGAGACCCACTTAAACTCTTAGCTTCATTTGAGTCCATGTCTCCAACTTCTCGATTGGAAAGCACAACATCTCCAACAAGCTCAGGCATTTGTTTATCAATGAAATCCTTTTGATGTGACAAGAGCTGCAATCTGGTAGAAGTGTCTCCAAAGAGGTTTCTGTTTGTCGAAGCTAAGTAATTGGGATTCTCGTTAGTTATTGACGGTTCATCATCTTCCCTCACGGAAATGTGGTAACGCTTAGGATTGTTCTGTAGTTGAATTTTCTCGACATCACCTATTTAAAAACAAAAACACACATAAAATTATAAGGTGTCATTAAATCATACAGCAATGTAAGGAAATGTACAAATCTCAGGTGGTAAAACCGGATCAGATCAGATCTGGAGAAAACCGATGATACTTAATAAATTGACGTTTTAGGACAAAGACACGTATGTATGGTATCACATAAGTAAGCACAGACATGTATGTATGGTATCACATAAGTAAGCAGAGACACGTATGTATGGTATCACATAAGTAAGCAGAGACAGGTATGTATGGTATCACATAAGCTAGCAGAGACATGTATGTATGGTATCACATAAGCTAGAGAGCACGTAGTGGTATCATTGTTAGTTTATGATTTGATTATTCATTTGCTTACTTATGTGATACCATACATACATCTCTGTTTGCTTATGTGATACCATACATACAGTCTTTGTTTACTATGTGATACCATACATACATGTCTCTGCTTGCTATGTGATCATACATACATGTCTTTGTTTACTTATGTGATACCATACATACATGTCTCTGTTTGCTTATGTGATACCATACATACATGTCTTTGTTTACTTATGTGATACGATACATACATGTCTTTGCTTGCTTATGTGATACGATACATACATGTCTTTGCTTGCTTATGATACCTACATACATGTCTTTGTTTGCTTATGTGATACGATACATACATGTCTTTGTTTACTTATGTATACATACATACATGTCTCTGTTTACTTATGTGATACGATACATACATGTCTTTGTTTGCTTATGTGATACCATACATACATGTCTTTGCTTACTTATGTGATAGATACTACATGTCTCTGTTTGCTTATGTGTACGATACATACATGTCTCTGTTTGCTTATGTGATCGATACATACATGTCTCTGTTTGCTTATGTGATACCATACATACATGTCTCTTGCTTATGTGATACGATACATACATGTCTCTGTTTGCTTATGTGATACCATACATACATGTCTCTGTTGGCTTATGTGATACCATACATACATGTCTCTGTTTGCTTATGTGATACCATACATACATGTCTCTGTTTGCTTATGTGATACCATACATACATGTCTTTGTTTACTTATGTGATACCATACATACATGTCTCTGTTTACTTATGTGATACGATACATACATGTCTCTGTTTGCTTATGTGATACCATACATACATGTCTTTGTTTACTTATGTGATACGATACATACATGTCTCTGTTTGCTTATGTATACCATAATACATGTCTTTGTTTACTTATGTGATACCATACATACATGTCTTTGTTTACTTATGTGATACGATACATACATGTCTCTGTTTGCTTATGTGATACGATACATACATGTCTTTGTTTACTTATGGATCCATACATACATGTCTCTGTTTGCTTATGTGATGATACATACATGTCTCTGTTTGCTTATGTGATACCATACATACATGTCTCTGTTTGCTTATGTGATACGATACATACATGTCTCTGTTTGCTTATGTGATACGATACATACATGTCTCTGTTTGCTTATGTGATACGATACATACATGTCTCTGTTGCTTGTGATACGATACATACGTGTCGTGCTTGCTATGTGATACCATACATACATGTCTCTGTTTGCTTATGTGATACGATACATACATGTCTCTGTTTGCTTATGTGATACTATACATACATGTCTCTGTTTACTTATGTGATACGATACATACATGTCTTTGTTTACTTATGTGATACGATACATACATGTCTCTGTTTGCTTATGTGATACGAT